>OX454421.1:5149754-5777171 GCA_949715475.1 Microchrysa polita
CCAAAATGTAGCTCTAAGTACGCTCTACATCGACTTTTTCAAAACCCATTTTCGAAAATGTTCACTTAAAAACACAAAATTGCCCATATCTCCGTAAATAATGACCCTCGGGCAGTCAAATTTGGCCTAAAAATGTTGGTCACCTTTAGGCGGCTGTATCTCGGACACGGTGATAGGTAGGACCGTGGTTGTTTCACCCAAATGTAGCTCTAAATACGCTCTACATCGACTTTTTCAAAACCCATTTTCGAAAATTTTCATTTGAAAACACAAAATTGCCCATATCTCGGTAGATAATGACCATCGGGCAGTCAAATTTGGCCTAAAAATGTTGGTCACCTTTAGGCGGCTGTATCTCGGACACGGTGATAGGTAGGACCCTGGTTGTTTCACCAAAATGTAGCTCTAAATACGCTCTACATCGACTTTTTCAAAACCCATTTCGAAAATGTTCGTTTGAAAACACAAATTGCCCATATCTCCGTAAATAATGACCCTAGGGCAGTCAAATTTGGCCTAAAAATGTTGGTCACCTTTAGGCGGCTGTATCTCGGAAACGGTGACAGGTAGGATTCTGGTTGTTTCACCAAAATGAAGCTCTAAATACGCTCTACATCGACTTTTTCAAAACCCATTTTCGGAAATGTTCATTTGAAAACACAAAATTGCCCATATCTCCCTCTCCTTTTACTAATGCCTACTCTAAGTAGGACTCTAAGCAATTTTGGTTCAGTTCGAAATGCCATTCCGTAACACATTAACAAATCTCCCAGAAGCTGCTGTTGGTCTGATTGAAAACGGAAGCAAGTTGACACAATAAAGAAATTTCGAAATGTGCGAGTGCGATGACACAATAGAGAGTTTTAGTATGTCGTTGAAAATATAACGATAGTTCGAATAGGCTTTGACATTTTCTAAGAAAAATTCGCGTGCCTGTCGTACGCAAAACAGTATAACACAATTTTTCATGTCCCAAGTAGGAGTTTTTCCGTGAATTCGACTGACTATAAACAGCTGGAATTGTGGTATACTGATTTGCTTACGACAGGCGAGCGAATTTTTCATAGAAAATGTCAAAGCCTATTCGAACTTTCGTTATATTTTAACCGATATGCTAAAACTCTCTATTAATGAAATTTCGAAACGTGATAGTAAAGGGGACCGAAGCGACATACTGAATATTTCTGCGACGATTATACTCAGACCGTAATCTAAAATTTAGGTTCCTTGATCTCGCAAAAAATGTGTTCAATACTTTATAACAATACAAATGACGAATTAGAAGTATTTTCTAATCAGAAATTATCAGATCAGATGAAATTAACTTTTCTATAAAGCTAATACAGGTTATTACAAAACTGTTACAAATTTAGTGTCCAAATTTATACTAACAGTGAAAATTTTCATTCAAAATGTACAAATGTACCCTTGCCGCCTACAAGCGTTGTAAAAAATATATAGTAAAAATCTAACTGTATTAGTGCGGTCTTTCTTCGGACACTGCTATTCCCGTATGTGCTGAACTTGTAAGAATACCATTCACTTTTAAAAATAAGGCATGTACCTACACATAACCAAAAAAAATATTTATTATCCATTTTTATTACAAATTTAAATGGACTCAGGAAAAATCGCTTACAATAACCACTACAGCATATTGCATCCGTCTTGCACTAGAAATAAATAAAAACCAAATTCATGATTATGCAAAATTCGAATTTCGTTGTGTTCATTTACTTACATCAAATCCATTCATCAAACAATAGGATACACCATTTCCCAAATAGATTGCACACTGACCTAGGGACACAATAATTAAAATTACTGAATAAAACAAAAGCACCCTAAGAGGCACTTGATCAGCAATCTTATTTGCTCCAGATGTCATCGTTTGTGACTCTCATGACTTTGATCTTAATAGAAATTGCGGACAGAAACTAGTGCCGTCTGCTTGGTTGATAAATGCTAGATTGACTGTGTAAGTTGCATTATAGAAATTTTCTAGTTATGGTAATGCTCACAGTGTTTATCTCCCATCCAGTGATTAGTGCGTCGCGTAGGTTGCCATTAGCCGTTTATAGCTAAAAAGCTATAATATAAATTCCATCTTTTATGCCGAAAGCATTGTTGAAAGCAAGCTAACTTGTTGCTTTACATTATGAACTTTAAACGATAATTGACTAACTAAGATGTGCACAGGCACGTGTAAATTTAATTATATTTTAATAGTTGAATAATATATTTTATGAGACCACACTAACATATCGAGTCGTCCACTTTCAAAATATGTTAACTGCGTCATAAACCAAACGGAGAAAATCGACCAAAAGCACCGCGCCGCGCCGTCTGGGTGTCCCGCATTAGGTAGTCAATACAATACTGTAAGGGTTGACAGCACAACTTGTTTTAGCAAGAAAATTACCAATACAATCGGAATTTTTCTTACCGTTAACTTGTTATCGCTCTTTTTGTGAAAGTCATCGAAAATCGTGACTTGTTATGCAAAATCATAATTTGCAGCCCTCCTCATGACTTAATCCAAGATTTGATTTCAGTTTTAGAAACAACATAAAATTTCAGAAAAACTTAAGTTTTTCCTGTTGCCAACATTATCGCCAGTTTCAAGATACATTTACTTAACTTAATAGAAATTTTAAAATAGATTTTTCATCGGAAATTCAAACAGTAATTTCATAACGGTGCTTGATACGTACAACTCTACAAAGTTGATAAAAATTGCCTCAACATGTTGGCTTTCAAACGATATATAATTTTTCATATTTACATTGCGGGACTTTAGAATTACACATATTGGGTGTAAAAAAACAAGGTAATTATTTTCTTATCGGATTATTCAAACTGAAATTTTATTCATTTATTTTTTATACAGTGAACCCCCGTTATTCGCGGTCTCAACATTCGCGAATTCGCGAATTCGCTTATTCGCGATTCATATTTTGCGACACTTCTTCAACATTCACTATGCTTATCCGCGATTTCGCTCTAGTTGGAATGCAAGATTTGATAAAATAGAACTAAATTTTCGTGTTCGTTTTAACCATAGCGATTTCTTTGAACGCAATACAATTAATTTACCGCTACGGCACGCATATTTTCTATCCTACCGGAACAAAAAACTGCACTCTGGGGATAAAAATGCCGCAAAAGATCAATTGATACTATTACCTCGCGCGTATGCAAAGCACTTTTAATAGAATTTTCTCTGGTCGTCCGAAAATTAAAATTAAATTAAAATTAAAGGATCTGAAAATCACTGCAAAACAAGAGACGTAAACCGCTTTTCTTGATCTGAAAGTCATGTTTGGGAGCCAAAAAAGCGACACGGCACTCGTTTATTAGAGTACGATGCGTTGTCGTTATGAGAGAGCAGCTTTTTCGCTCTAAACGAAATTTAACCAATAAAATACTGCTGCATTTCTTTGCAAACGTTCTTCTATCCTACATAAAAATTTGTGTGGATCACTCCTTCCGAGTCCCCAAAATTTAAACAAAGGCTTTTCGGCCCATATGATCTTTCTGAGCAGTACCCCACATGTTCATATAATCTCATGATATGCCCTTCACCACTCCTATCTGCCTTGATTCCATTCATTGATCGGCTACCACGAGGTCATGGACAGCGTCGATCATTTCCTCATTTGGGGGATCTGGGAACTCGCTCATCCAGAATCTGATCATGGAAAACGAATTATTGAGTGCCCTAAAAGTTACATAAATTTGTTGGTCAAAATTGGAAGGAGCGTTGGCGGCGAAAGCTTCGAAAACCTAACTGGAATCTGGAAATGATAGTCGCTGCAAGTTGTCGGATTTCCATGCTGCCAATTGAACTGAAGGAAGAAATTCGCGAAGAAAGCCAATGGACGTTAAGCTGCTGCTAAAAGTGCAAGGAATCAAAAACCACTCAAAAAGTTTAGTGATAGAAACGAGGAGCATTTGTTTACGTGCAGTTTTTTACAGGAGAGTTTTAAATTCTCAATTGCTTTCAGTGGTTTTGTGGCAAGCATTTTCCACGATTTAAAAACTGTGATGTTCCCCACCCTACACATGTAACATTTTTCATATTTTATGAATATTTGGAACATATTTCCCACTATCCAAGGACACTGAACCCCGACATTCGCGAATTTAACATTCGCGACGATTTCGTGGAACGCATCCCTCGCGAATGTCGGGGGTTCACTGTATTTTACTATCGCAATTTTAAAAATTTGTTAAATAATAATGATAATAAAGTTTTGAATATGAGAAACAACCAATAAACTAAACATATTAACTAATGATAAAATGGGTATGTTTGATGAATTCGAATAATGCTGCTGGAATTGGCCTCCTCCATTTTGTATGCAGACTGGACACCTTCCGCGCATGGAAGAAACGGTCCGAAGGATTTCAAGAGGGTTGTTCTTTATGTTGTCACCACAAGCATCATTAAATTCGCTGCAGTAGCTGTTCCCGGGAGGTAATCGTCTCGGAATAGACATTGTTTTTCAAGATACCCCATAAATAAAAATCTAGGGGAGACTTCTCGGAGGCCAAGCAACTGTCTCAAATCTGCCAATCCACTTTCCGGGAAATTCGTTATCCAAACATTATTTGATAGGTCTCGCATTATGAGCGGTGCACCCGTCCATCTGCCACCAGAGTTTACCACGCTGAGGCATCTGATTCATTATGGGCAATATTTCGTTTTGTAATAATTCTAGAGAGCGTCTCGATGTTAGTCGAGGGGGAAGGATCAAAGGCCCAATAAGTTTATCACCCACAAGACCTACCCAAACATCGGCACGGAATTTATATTGAAACCGAGATTCCCGAGTTTCATCGGGATTGCTTTGAGCCCAGATGTGATTATTTCGGGTGTTGAAGACGTCACTGCGTGTAAACGTGCCTTCATCCGTCCACACTATATTAGTTTGAAAATCACGGTCTTCCCGGATTTTTTGAAGAAACCAATTGCATAATGTTATCCTCCTCTGACAGTTGCTCGGTAGTAATTCCTGAACTTGAGTAAGGTGGTACGGATACCGGCTGTCCGACTGAAGAGTCCTTTGGATCGTCATCCGAGGAATATCCAGCTGAAGTGCTGCTCTACGCGTTGCATTTGCCAAACAATGTACAAAATTTCTAATATCTTACAGTTCTGGTAAAAATAATGTAGCGAGATTCTATCCCGAATTAGAACAGCCTTCGTTGTCTTTTTTGAGTAAAGAGAAAATTGTTAGCGATTCCACTGAAGCCTTGATTTTTACCAACAATGCGTGCTTTCCTAAAATTTTGCCATGCAAATATAAAAAGTGATATACCGTTAGAAAGCCAACATGTTGAAGCAACTGTTAACAACTTTCCAGAGTTGTACGTATAAAGCACCCTTATAAAATTACAGTTTAAATTTTCGATGAAAAATCTATTTTAAAATTTCTATTAAGTTTGAGTCACTGTATCTTGAAAGTGGCGACAATGTAGGCAACAGGAAAACTTCAGATTTTGTGAAATTTTATGTAGTTTCTGAAACCCAAATCAAATTTTGGATTAAGTCATCAGGAGGGCTGCAAATTATGATTTTGCATGACAAGTCACGATTTTCGATGACTTTCACAAAAAGAGCGATAACAAGTTAACGGTAAAAAAAATTGCGATTGTATTGGTAATTTTCTTCCTGAAACAAGTTTTTCTATCAACCCTTACATTTTTGACCGCCTAATGCGGGACACCCTGTATATTAAAGGTACGTGTTCGTAGAGAAAATTCATGTGATGATCGCTCAGCGATCGTTGTTTTGCATCCAGTTTCGAGCCGTATTTAAATATTTTTTGAATCGTTCTTTTTTCCTAGTATCGACTATGGACTAAAGGAACATGTCTGTATATAGAAAATATACCCCTATAGTGCTTAAAACCGGTGGTTTAACTTCGATCGCTGAGCGATGATCCCATGAGTCGTCTCTACGAACACAAACCTTAAGGCCGCAATGTAGACTCGTAAACGTCAAATCCGCAGATTAAATTGCATGGCATTGTTGTTGCTTCTTATGACATTGTTGTTGTTTGCCCGTGTCCGACGAGCAATTTAAGCAGGATCCATGCGGCCATCGTACAGCTGATTTGCGGCCTTTATATATCTAGATGGCGTTGCTAAAAGGTATACAAAACCTGTATAATCTTACTAAAGTAGTTTTCCTATTCTTCTTCCTTGCGCATTCTATATACCGCTCTATGGCCTCGCGTCGCTTGGCCTCTGGCCTTGGGGGGGCGTCTTGGGTGGACGGCTTTGAACATGGCAATACCAATCCATTTGTCGGTTTTACAGTTTTCGGTGATTGGTTGGTCTACGGACAAGCTGTCTAAAGCGCTGTGTTCACGATGGATTTGTCGTCCAACTTTTGAGCATTCAAACAAGTTGGACAACAAATCCATGGTGTAAACAGAAGTTGGACCACAAGTTTGAAGTTTAACGAGAATTCAATTAAATCCACCGTGTAAACAGAACTTGGACAACTTGTTTGAGATGCATTGATTATGGTCCAATCGAAATATAAATATACTTTCTAATAATAAAGAATTGATGAGCCTAGCGTTTTATGTTGCTGTAAATTTTAAGAGATACAGAGATTGTTCTGGTAATCAAATTGGAATCATCCGACCAAATAAAATATACATATATATTGCTCAAAACAAAATAAGGGCCAGTAATAATTTTCTGATTATTTTTCTGTGGAAAAGGAAAATCATTGTTTTGTTGGTCTATTTTAATAAAACAATATGTTTTTCAATATATATAACGAATTTTATTGAATTTTGACCAAAAGTTACTTTTTTTTTTTAACATTTCTTCGGATTGCTTACTTTTAGCAGTCATGTAATCGTAACAATAACAATTAATTTGTATGTCTAATCTGTAAAAAAAATTGATTCTTTGTTTTTTTTAGTATCGAGTATGGCCTCCACTTTTTGATATGCAGTCTCGAAGCCTGGACAGAACGCTTTCAATAAGCCGATCGAGGCTTTCTTTTGATATCTCATCCCAACACGTTTTTATACCCTTCGCTCATAGAGTGAAAGGGTATATTAACTTTGTCATGAAGTTTGTAACGCATTGAAGGAAGCATCTTCGACCATATAAAATATGTATATATATGATCAGCGTGACGAGCTGAGTCGATTGGACGATGTCCGTCTGTCCGTCTGTCCTTCTGTCTGTCTGTTGCGACGCGTTTTGCTCGGCCAGTTTAAAAGCTATGGAGCTGAAACTTTGCACACATGCTTCTTTTTGTTGCAGGCAGTTTGTATGTTTGAATCGCTGAAATCCGACAAGGGGGTCGTGTGACTGCCATACAAACCTACCCCCCAAAATTAGGTTCTTCTTAGAAAAACTTTTTTATTTATGCATCAATTTCAATAAAATTTCACACAAATGTGTTTCAAGTTATATCACAAAACATATGTAAAAATTGACCAAATCAGACCATGGGGTCATGGGGCTGTCATACAAACCTAGCTCCCCAAATTAACCCTTCGTTAGGCGCGCACCTATTTGTCACGTGGCTAGGCGCGCGGGCTACAATTGTAGCCCAAATAAAAAATAATATAAAAAATCTGGTTCAATTTTAATTTTTTTTCCTGCTTGGTCTGCGGTCTGGTGATTGTTGTACAGAATAAAAAATATAAAATCCTTAATTTTCCAATAAAATATATATAATAAAAGAGGGCAAAGTGCCAATTAGTCTTATTTTTAGTGTTTTTTCATATTAACTTACTTAGGTGGACAAAATAGTTACTTTTTAAAATGAAAAATACAAAAAAAGTTTATATTCGCAGAATTCAATAAAAAATCTTCGAAATGGAACATTGAAATTAATTATCACACTAAAAATTCGCCAAAAGACGTTGTTAAAGGCAACTGACATTAGTGGCCCTTATTTTGTTTTGAGCAGTATACAGGGTGTCCGGAAACTGCCGCATAAACGTACCGGATTATGATTCCTCAGTTGATTTCCAGCAAAAAAGTTGTGCGGAACATACCCCCTCAGCTTAACCCTTTAGGTGCCACAGGCATTTGAAGATTTTTGAAAAAATCATTTTCTTGCACGACTTAAAGCCTAATATCTCCAAAGCTAGACAAGCTAGAATAGTGAAATAAAATGGTTATTACAGCCAACAAATTTGCCTGTAAAACAAAACTAACCACACTAAAATCGGATAAGAGGTTTGGTTTTTCCAGAGCTTCAAAGTCAAATTTGAGTGATTTGACCCAAAAACAATCTTTTTTTCCATCTCAATTTTCTCCAACTTCTGCCAAGGTGAGGTGCTTGTACGATTCTTTTAAAAATTGGCGCATAGTCTTACGATCATATCTTTCTTATATAGTCCATTACAATTGGTTCAAAATAGCCCCAAACCTAAACATCCAAAAAGAAAAGAAATTTTTGATGCCAAATTGTTGAATACACTGCCTTATATACGCAGTAAAAAGTTACACTAATTTGCGCCATGGGTTAAGGGGGGAGGGGGTGGCAAAGGGGTGTAAATTCAGTTTCTTGCAAATATCTGGAAAACTATGAGTCTGACCTTAAAATGAGCTGAGGACAAAACAAACAACATAAAATTACCTTTGTAATGATATGCAACACTCTAGACATTTTCTCAGAAAATTATACCCTAGACCCAAAAGTATTATTGTGAATTTGGATTTTTCGAGTTTTACATTTCGCACTGTAACTCTAGATAGAATAGACCTATTGTCATAAGATCTTGTCCATATATTGATAACAAAATTTATTTGATTCGTACCAAAAATTGGAGTGCTCCGACCATTGACGCCCCCCTCACTCCTCTTAACATTTTTCAAAAAGGCATGCCTGTAGCTTCTTTTTAAACTGAGCCAGGCAGATCAAATTTGGTGTGGTGCCTAGTCTAAGCTCCATTATGCTCCCCACCAAAAATTATTACCATCCGATCAAAACTAAGGGTACCCCCCATACAAAGTGAACGAAAATTCTAACAAATTTCACATTTTTCCATTTCTAAATTCTACCTAAAACGGAAAAATAAAATTTATCTCTTAGAACGTCATTATAACAGTTAATTGTAGTCTTTTGAATGTATGTTCAAAATAATAGAAAGAACAAGATTTCGTCACGCTAGGTTCTTTCTATCAAGAGTTACAGTCCGAAATGTAAAACTCAAAAAATGTAAATTCTCTATAATACTTTTGGGTCTAGGGTATAATTTTCCGAAAAAACGTCTAAAGTGTTATATATCATTACAAAGGCAATTTTGTGTAGTTTGTTTCGTCCTCAGAAGATTTTAAGGTCAGATTCATAGTTTTCCAGTTATTTGTAAAAAAGTAAATTTTCACCCCTTTGGGACCCCCTCCCCCCTTAACCCATGGCGCAAATTGGTGTAACTTTTTATTGCGTATATTGGGCAGTGTATTCAACAATTCGGCATCAAAAATTTCTTTTTCTTTTGGATGTTTGGGTTTTGAGCTATCTGTACTAGACTAATATCATTTTGATCTAGCTCCATTACTTCTAACAGTTTTTATACGTTAAGTGTAGAAAACTAGGGTTAATTTTAGCTCGAATTCCATACAATTCAATTCACACTGCCCCTAAAGATCTGCAATTGGTAAAATCTATTCAAAGTATGTCGAAATCGAGCCAAAATTAACCCTAGTTTTCTGCACTTAAGGTACTAAAACTCAGGGCCGGCTTTAGGGTGGGGCGAGCGGGGCGGTCGCCCCGGGCGCCAGGTTTAGGGGCGCCGAAACCCGTAATATTAATTTAATTTATTCTTACAAATTTGTTTGTTGCTTAAGACAATTTATTTTTTTTTAACTTCTGAATTAGTATGAAGAATACTAATGCATGTATGAATGTATAATACCATCAATTTAACGCGCATTCTAATCACAAGTTAACAGGATATTTTTATACAAACGCAGACCTGTGCAATTCTATGTGCAATTTATAGAAATCAGGTAACAATTTAGTTGGGAACTCATAATATCAGATTCCCACTTCAGGAATCGACTGCGTTCCAAAGATAGCCTTTAATTAAGAAAAAGCAGTACACAATTCTAATAAGCACATTCGTTTTCGAACCATTTTCATCAATATTTTTATGTGGAAATGCAATTTCTGGATTATGTTTATGCTTTTGTCTTCATTAAACTTAAGGGCGCCAAAAACCTGACGATTTCTCGGCCGATCGATTGGGCAATCGACTGCCCACAATCGATCTGCCGCCCGCACATACATTAATTAGGCAATTTATCGGGCAATCTGAAATTGGCAGTCTCACGATCCACAAGACACAACACAAAATAGCGAAAATTATATAATTTTTGGCGATGGAAGATGGACATCCATTGCTACTTTTGATGGAGAATGACCGCCACAACCACAGCATGAAGAACGACCACAGGCAGGGCCGGCTTTAGGGTGGGCGCCAGGTTTAGGGGCGCCGAAACCCGTACTTTTACTTTATTTTTTTTTACAAAGTTAATTGTTACTTAAGAAATTTTATTTTAATTTTTAACTGCTGAATTGGGTATGATGTCAGAATTTTAAGGCAGGTTGTGTACTATAAACCAAGTATGTATGTGTGAACAATGGAAGAATTGCATACATTTTAAAGCTATATCCTTAGTATGCATTCTTTCTAAAACTCCTCTGATTACAAATCCTTAAAATAAATAATTTGTGATGTATAATTTCGGGGATATGAGAGGATTTAGAATTTGTGTTATTATCCATAGTAAAAAAAAACGTTTCTATCGGTTATCATTAGCAGAAATAAAATGTTAATTCAAATTTGTTGCATTATGTGATCGTCTTCAAAACATTAAGTTTATCATCTTAAATTCGATCATTGTTAAAAACCGGCAAGCTTACTCACAGGTTACATTATGCGTTTCTTTTTTAATTCAGCAACATTTAAAAATTCGTAAAGTTATAATTTTTTTTTTATTTTTAATAGTTTTTATTTTTAATAGAAAAACAACATTTTCCTTTTCCTTCGTGATTCACATTCTATCATTTTGTAATGTTTTAATGTTTTCTATTTGTTAAGTGATTCTTTTGAAGTTTTAAAATTGGTCCAATGGCAATAAATGGCAACAATTTCATTGGCGTAAAATTAAGTAATATAAACCACAAAGTCTCTATATAAAAATCGACGAAAAACTTATGAAGCCAAAAACAACTTTCTTCAATAAAAAAAAATGAAAAAATACAAAGTGGGTTAATGAAGTTAGTTCTTCACATATTTTGGAAGAATTAGTTGCACTTGTTTGCATCAGTAGAGTACCCCCCAATTTAGGATATTACGAGCCGCCACTGACATGTACCTTTATAGAAATCAGAAAAGAATTTAGCTGGGAACTCATAATATCAGATTTCCACTTGAGAAATTGACTGCTTAATTAAGAAAAAGGAATAATTCTAATAAGCAAATCTAAATGTTGGTGGTTCAAAAACGAAGCAGTGGTAGGTACCTAAATAGTGTAACCTGTAGAAATGCAAAGTAGCCAGGTTTCCCGAACAAAACCTTTTCAAGCCACGGTAGAAATTACAAAATGAAATGAATTAATGTTAGAAATATTTGGACTAAACGTAAAATCGTTACTGACTGAAATCGTTAGCATCAAATTCAAGCGTATTAAGAACCATGGCAACTGTATGGGGTTCAGGAATGCAGTCATTGGAACTGTCCACCTCACAGACTAAGAAAATAGAAGGACACAGTCATAGACCAAAAATTTGGGACCATTTGCTATCTCATTCATTCATTCAACCAATATACTGGGATGACAGCCAGACTAAACCAGACTAATAATACATACACTCGAAAGCGCAGTATAGACCTCGGGCGGAATGAAAATGAAATTTTTGTCCGCTGCGATTTTTTCAATGAAAATGCATGCTTACTGTCGTGGAACATGTCGGAAATGATGGGGAATTCCATAAGCTACAATCCGAATATGGTTCCAAAATTTTTCTCGGCCATTTTATGTATTATTCTTCGATTCCCCGGTTATTTCACCGTGGAAAATATCTAATGACGGGGGAATTGAAAAATAATACATAAAATGGCCGAGAAAAATGTTGGAACCATATTCCGATTGTAGCTTATGGAATTCCCCATCATTACCGACATGTTCCACGACAGTAAGCATGCATTTTCATTGAGAAATCGCAGCGGACAAAAATTTCATTTTCATTCCGCCCGAGGTCTATTCGGGCCTTAAGACAATTTAGTTGAATTTTACACGCAAAATACTAGGAAACTAGTTTCCTATTTTTATAACCGTAAATTTACACAAAAGTCGGAACGCAGTATTTTACACATTTTGGTCGTAAGAAAATACGCATAGGAATTGTCTAATTTTAAGCAACAGTTTGTATAAATTTGGCATTGTTTTGAAGTGGTTTCTAATCAATGGTGTTTTTTTTAGACATTTTGGACGAATTAATGCGTCTTTGGATGAGGTATCTATAGAGTAATTCTGTCGTTAATATACTACATTGAAGTGTGTAATTTTCAACTAGAATATGTATTATTCAATCTTTCATTTCCATAACCACAGGAAAGATGTAGATAAGTTCGAAAAAAATAACTTTTCAGGGCAGCTATTTTGAGGCTTACTTTCCACAAAATTGTGTATTACACTTTTAGACGCAAACTACGAATGCACGTTTTCTATATTCCTCAAAGTGGTTGGCCTGAAAAATTATCATTTTCGACTTACCTACTTTTCCTGTGGTCACCAATTTACTCCTGAAAAGTGTGAGAAACAAAAAATTTTCAATTATCAATCTATTCCATGCAAATCTGAAAAGGAAAATGATAAGATATCTGAAAATTTATTTATTGATTAAAACGAAGCGATGTCCATTTTCAATATATTTTATTGTATCACTATTTTTTGTTAAGAGTACTTATGCTAAATACATAATATATTATTACAACTAAACTTAACTCTACACTTTCTTCACCAATCACCAACTGAACTGTATCACTTCACACTCAAAATGGAAATGAGATACAATAGAAATTATTGCAAGTCTCTATAAATCAAGTAAAATATTACACACAAAATGCCTATAAAACTCTTAATTACACTATTCGTAAATTGACTAAAAACCGACATCACTGTTAAAATTTACACACTTAACATCTAAAAATAATCATTATATAGGCATTTTGGGCAAATTTCTGTGTATTTTTACGTAGAAAGGTGAAAAATATTAGATTGCGCCATTTGAAAGGGTGTAAATACGCCACCAAAATAATTCCACGTCGAAAATTGTGTATTTGTAAAATATTAGTAAGTGTAAAATGGGTTTAAATTTACAATGCTGTTTTAGAGTGTATGGTAGGATAGAAAGAGAAGGAGAACACCGAAAGTGGTCACCTTTTTCCATTTGTACGGTAGTGCTCTATCATCCTGGTATATTTTCTTAATCTTATGTCCACCTTTCCCCAGGGAGTAGTTTCAACGGCGGAAACTAGTACGGTTCTAGCCGCCCTAGCTTTAATATTTGTTTTGACAATAATAATTATTAGTTCAAATTTAATTAGAATTTTAGTGATTTTGTCGCATCTTGTCTCGTAACTTGAACACTCTTACCACACCGAACGTTGAATCGTTGTCTGATCCAGCACAATGGCCGAAAATTCTAGGCCTTCAGTTTTTAGAAGCTGTCGCGAAAACGAAACCAACGGAAATAGGAGAAATGTCAGTTCCACTTGATAGTCAGAACATACACTTTTCCCTAATATTAACTAAGACAAAACCAGAGAAGAAATCAAAAGAAGGTTGCTAGTTTGCTAAAAAAATAAGGCGTTTTGCTTTTTTTTTAATTTTCGTTACTTCTATTCTATTACAATTTTTTCGTGTGTAGAAACTATAAGGGGCGCTTCCTTCAAGTTCGCCCCGGGCGCCATTTCACCTAAAGCCGGCCCTGCTAAAACTGTTAGAAATAATGGAGCTAGAATAAAATGATGTAAGAAAGATATGATCGTAAGACTATGCGCCAATTTTTAAAAGAATCGTACAAGCACCTCACCTTGGCAGAAGTTGGAGAAAATTGAGATGGAAAAAAAGATTGTTTTTGGGTAAAATCACGCAAATTTGACTTTGAAGCTCTGGAAAACCCAAACCTCTTATCCGATTTTAGTGTGGTTAGTTTTGTTTTACAGGCAAATTTGTTGGCTGTAATGATCATTTTATTTCACGATTCTACCTGGTCTAGCTGTGGAGATATTAGGCTTTAAGTCGTGCAAGAAAATTATTTTTTCAAAAACCTTTATATGCCTGTGGCAGCTAAAGGGTTAAGCTGAGGGGGTATGTTCTGTACAACTTTTTTGCTGGAAATCAACTGAGGAATCATAATCCGGTGCGTTAATGCGGCAGTTTCCGGACACCCTGTATATGTATGAATATTTTTTTTTATATTTTTTCATTGCGTATCCGTACACAAAGTTTGATCGAATTTTGCAATTCCAGTATCTTTGGGGAAATATTTAGCGCTTTGCTTGCTGATTTTCCCGTGATATTAGTCTGCAGATTTGGGGAAATAGATGGAACAGATAGAGAGTTTTCAAGGGCAAAAATCATTTCATTCTAAATTATCCGTAATAGGCCAGTCAAAATCGACATTAACATCGGAATAAATAGAATACTACCGTTCTTTCACTTATCTGTTTTAGAGTATTACTGGCTATATAAATCCAGATTTGCAACCTTGGGGACCCTGTGCTAAGTTTTTGGCAGGCGAAAAAGAGCCATTTTTTTGCTCTTTTTTTACATTTCCTACAATATTGTTTTTTTTTTAATTATCTTGGAAAAAACGATGACCAGCATTTTAAAAGTAGACAAAATTTCCAATCCAATGATATCCTAACCATTTTTTTAGGTCAAATATTGACGGAGATACAGGTTTTTAAAAATAGGGTATTTTTTTACTAAAAAATTGCGAATTTCAAGTAAATGAAAAAGAACAAGAGCTTCAAATTTGCCATACACGATTTTTTTGTGTATACTACCGATATCGAGATATTCAGAAAAACCTGTTTTCGGGGGTCTTTGACCCTCTGTAGCACCGCTAGCGGCACTCGTAGAGACGGGGACTTTTAGGGTCTTGCTTAGGACCTTGAAAGGAAGGCTCATGCAAAAATCCAGCTTTCCCTTAATTTTTCCGAAGTGAAATGCCAATTTTCCTGGGGTAAATGGCAAACAGGATAATGAAGCAATTTGCCTCTATAGTGCAAGAGATGTCTATAAACATTATAATATTGCTGAAAATGAAAAGAACGTCATTACATGAGAAGGAAGCGCCAATTATCTACGAATAGCACGGGCGTAAAACACGCATACTTGAAGCAAACTAATAGCATAACTGAAGATACAGTTTGTCGTCGCAGCATCAGGACAAACACGTGTGTGTGGGAGTTTACCTAAATTCATCTAACATAAGGTGACCAGGCTCCCGAAGGCCCAATGCTGTACACATATGTACTTAGGGAATGCGGGTTTCAGGCAAATCCTCAGCTATATTTACAGGTCCAAGATAAGCGTAAGCAAAAATTTTGGCGAAGTGTGTAACGCGCGACAGACAGAGCAAGGTCTAAGCTAAGCGAAGGGCGAGCTACATGATTTAAGTAATCATACAGGCGAGTTATCGGTTTAAATTCCAAGAATTGCTTTCATTGGCTCACCGCTCGCACCTTTCCTTATCACTCGTCGCAGCAGCAGTGCGTTTGCGTTGTAAAAAAAAATTCTAAAAAACCGCGAAAGACAGGGCAAGGTCTGAACGAAGCGAAGAGCGTGCCACGGGATCTGAGTAAACTTATGGACGAACAAGAAGTCTAAATCTTACGAATTGCCTTCCATCAACTTAGCGCTCGCTTCGTTCCACCCCGCCTTATCCGGTTCCCATCAGCACTGGTCACAAGGATATTGGCGAATTATGAAAAGTATGACAGACAGAGCGAGGGATGAGCGGAGCGAAGGGCGACCCACATGATCTGAGTAAACATATGGACGAACCAGAGCTCTCAATTTTGTGAATTGCCTTCCATTGGCTCACTGCTCACTGCGCTCGCACCTGTCTAGCAACAGTACTGCGTCAAAAAAAATGTTGGCGAATTCTCTAATGTACGACAAACAGTGCGAGATCTGAGTGGAGCGAAGGGCGATTAAAGTAAAACTAAGGAGGAGCCAGAGGGCATAATCTTAACTAAATCCGGTAGCATTTATCCTGGAGGAGAGTATGCATTTCTCCGTCGTTACATTGATGATGCGATCCCGATCTCCTGGGCTCTAACACCGTTTTAAATGGATTCTACGCCAATGTAGTAGGGAAAAAAACTTTATCTAAAACTCATGTCGAGTTCTTTCTTTAGTATGCATTTTCCTCTAGAGGTTGATAAAGGAGTCGGATGGAATAAAATGGCTGATTTTTTCATCGCTTTTTGATGGGGAAAATTAATTAAAATCGCATCTTTCGGCGGCCTCAACTTCTGAACCTTGGCAGCTAGAGCCTTGAAATGTTCACAAAATATAGGCAGTAGAGTGCCTAACATATTTGTCAAATTTCAAAATTCCGCTCAAGAACTGCCAAGTTACGGACAATTTTCGATTAGAAAACACAAAAGTGCGTTTTGTGCAGCTGTAACATCCGAACGCGGATAGGTGGGCCGTGAAATTTGGAGAAAATATGAGCGTCAAGTAGCTCGACAAGTGTGTACAAAATTTCAGAGAGGGGAAGGGTTCACGAGGTATCGGAAATGAACGTTGCCAAACATAAAAGTGCGATTATCTCGCTAAATATCGATCGTAAGGGGTACAGGGGTCAAATTTTACACCTAGAAAGCTGGCAAGTCTGATCACAGGCCTCACCAAGGAGCTTATTCTGTAGTGAATTAGGTTTTATTGTGTGACATTCGCAATGCTGTACATTTCTCTGTGCTGTACGACAGGTCGAAATGCTGTACTGTACATCAAAATGCTGTACGTCTGGTCAGCTTAATCTAACATAGAAACGGCGAGAAAAACGCGGTAAAAAGTGGCGTTTTTCCCGCCTACATTCTGAAACCGTGCGAAGCTGTCAGCAGGCGGCAACTATGCGGCCAGGCCAACAACCGCACACCGATACTCTGTGTGGTGTTCGCTCCGGCCGGCACAGGTGAAGGCTGAAAGCGAAAATTTTACTTTTGCAACATTTATTTATGTTAATTAAGTTTATTATGGAGGCATGCGTTACGTTCATCGCCGCGACCGCAGGATTCGTTCAAACGTACAATGGATCAACATACGATGAACAGTATATATAGGTAGTTAAGGTACTGTTCAACTTGGTGAGGCTTTAATGTAAGCCCAGTTCAAACATATACATTTGAGCCAAACAAGGCATAAACGAGCATACATATGTACGTACTTTTGCTTATCGAAAGTTCCCTACTTACCCTCCCTCCTCAACTAAGCAGTGTACGCGCTTTTCTCGTAAATACATGAGGGCGAAAAGCCACAGCGTCAACCGTCGACACAGCGAGCAGGTTAGGTACAAGGACCCGTGTAAGGACGTCGTGTATACATGCTATACGTACGCTTAATCTGGTACCGGTTCGTAACATCATGCTTTGTGTGTCTAGTATTATCCTTTTTGAGATTCTAATTATTTTAATTTAATGTGTTGCTTCTCGCGTAAAAAGATATTAGCAATATTCACATTTTCGATGTGGTAAATGGCTCATTTGCATGGATTATACGCAGAGCGATGAGCGAATGGAGATTTCGTTAATGGATATTGAAAATAATCATTTTTTAGGGAAGGGAGAATTTTAGGCAGTTTTATTTAAGAAATGTATAGTTTTCTGGAGATAGTATAAAAGATAATGTTCTAGAGTACCTTTTTTATGCCTTGCAGGGAAAATATATTCAACTGTTTCCTGTTTCTGATTTCCGCAATTTGCATTTCCAATGTACACCACTCCATTTATACGTAGGAGTATATCATGGACTCATATAATGTAATTTATCAACGTCCATGCCAAATTGCTATGTACACTCAAAACAAACACAAACTGTGTGAAAATCTGTCCGAATTCCATGCTTTGATTCATTTCGGATTCACCCCGTTGCAGAGGAAAATTAATTAGTGGAGTTTTCAAAATAAACATTGCATTCTGTCAATTAATTGATTGCAGCATCATACACCTGGACGATCCGTGCAGGTTTCACTCATCCAAGCCTAAAAGACTTAAATTTAATTCATTTCATACCAACATAGAGTACATACCTCGACTTCGTTACACCGCCACGTATTCACTCTTACACTAACAAAATGTTTCATCCAAATTCCGCATAGGACCAACAACACCGCACTGAGATATCAGTGTGGCTAAATGTAGGGTATCCTGATTTCAGGATACAGTTCGACCGAGTGACGAAATATAAACATTGTCATTGGGTTGCACGCAGTCCAAAATAAATGTAACTGCAGTACCATAGTCCATCATCTGTCACCGAGTTTTCGTTGAGTGCTTACGTAATTCGGAAAACTAATTAACTTTTTGGTTTTCGCATAGGCGAGTAGCATTTTGCACTGAACTGTTGGGTTATGCGTTTTCCAGTGCAAAATCGGATATCGCAGGGACCATCAGAACAATCATAGAAGAAACCTCTTCAATTTTCCTGGAAATATGTCCTTGACACTTCTTGATCGATTTCAACTAGAGAAGATGGGGTGTAACTCAGAAATCAGAGTGCCGTGTAAAGAGCGTCCCCGTCTTCGTCGTATGGTTCTCGTTTCGATAACTTTTGATGAGTCCAAACATACCCCGGGGGTTCGTATTCAACATCCTTTAACTTTTCAAACTACATTTCCTTGAACAATTGACCTCCGCCACACAAGCATCCCAGCGTCGTATATGTATGGATACATTCTAGCAAAATTCCAGTTGCAAGGAGTTAATTGATTTTCACTCGAGCGAAACCGAAAATTTACAGAAAACGAAACAACATAGAGCCAACCGCCTGCAGCCAACACTTTGATGATGAAGCGACCATTTCCAATTTTCCTAGTCGGGATACGTACGACGATGTATACGGTCATCCTATATCCGAGTTTGTCCAGTCAAAGACAAACTGATTCAAAGTCCTCTTACATCAGCGGATGTCCATGTTCAATATATACGAACTTTCTTCTGTCCGGTGTGTGTGTGTATATCCTCCATGGTAATCGATTTTCCCCACAACATCCCGATGAAGATCGCACAGAAAGCGCAAGAAACAAAAAAGGAAGCACCAACAACACAAAGCAGAATTCCCTCGGATATAACGAAGAATGACGCGCGTTTCAATAAGACTTTCGAATAGTCTGGACCTCCGACTAGAAACGAAAAAAAAGGAATCTGAAAAAAGTTTCGCTTTTAATGAGTTTTTCTCTTCGGTCGGACAGCGGCACGCAGAAAAGAAAAGCCATTAAGCGTCAATCAAAGTGTATTTGAAATGATGCTGAGTGCCAATGAATGAGTGAAAATTGCCCCGGTCAAAAAGGACAATTCGGCAATTCGAATAAGTGCGGACTTGAAAGCAAGAAGGAAACTTTGTGAAGTTTTTGAGGAATTTACATTGCAATTATAAGCGAAGTTTGGATAAGAGAAAGGATGATACGAGCAGATTAAAAAAAAAACGTTTACAGGGACTTACGGGTGCTACTCTGAGATAAAAAAGCTCTTAAAAACCATATTTGAACTGAAAGCGGAAGATATTTGTCCAAGCGAAGCTCTTATTTCAGAATTATTCAAAAAGAGTCTGCCTTAGAACCAACATAGTCTTGAGTGGCGAAATTCCATTGATCTGTTGACCCAAGTATTCGACCTGATCAACTCCGAAAGAACACTTGGCGAGGTTGATAAATGATAACTACGCCGAAGCTGTTTAGTCTCTCGAACACCAATCGCCAATATTTTAGGTGCTGATCTAGCGGTACCGATGCGACCAAAACGTCATCCACGTAACAGCTGTAGAAATCCAGAACCCGCAAAACTGCGTCCATAAAACGCTTAAGAGTGTATGTGCAGCATTTCGGAGGCTGAACGTAATTACATGGAACTAAAGCAAGCCGAAGGGCGTTATGACGGCCGCCTTCGGCCTCCGGCAGCTGATGAAACACTCGAAGAAAATCGATTTTAGAAATCGCTTACCATCAAGATTTGCCCCTAGGTCTTGGATATGTCGCATCGGGTACTCGCCAGGTATACGGTAACCGCATTCAGTCGCCTAAAATCTCCGCACGGACGTACAGGTACAGTATTTTTTAGCAGCCTAAAGTGAGGTAAGTATGTCCCAATCATCGACAACACCCTCTCAGGGAAGTGCTTTCTGCATTAGATCAGAGAGGTCTGACGTGGCTAACACAATGACGAAAATGGGCCAACTAAAGAACAAAAAACCAACGCTTCCCGGAGGCTTTGCCAGACAGTGGACTGAAGAAAAATTCCAAAATCGATGGTGAGTCGCTGAAGGGCTCAGAGGCAGCAACGGTATGCTGGAAACCCAACTGGCAAACCAGCAGTGCCGAAGTCCTAAGCCTCAGCAAAAATAACCTCAGGGCCTCATAACCACCTCACTGTACCCTGCGAAAACATCTCCATAAAATCGGTATCTATACACAAGACCCACTATGTCGCCTCTGCAGCGAAGACGAGGAATCACCCTCGCACGTTATTTTCGAGTGCCCTGCTCTTATGAGCTGGAGACAAACCATAAGAATGGGCGTATCCAAAGTAAACCTAGTTAACTTTCTTCTAAGCCTTTTACAAAGGATAGAGCTGATAGCCTGTAATGGGAAATACAATAAGCCAAGAAGCTGCAGTATTGGGCGTAACCCACCCAACCCATCATAGCGCCTAATACATTATCAGTGACGTGAAGGCGGTTTTGAAAATCGACACTGCCTACCGCCGGACTCGACAGCGTCGACTTTAGTCTCTCGAGCTATGTTGCGACCGCCATTGACATGGTGGCTTACAATTGCGTGCCGCCTTGCCAAACCTTTGGTGGTAAAAACATTGGGATCCGCTGCTACCTTTCTTGCGAACGTGATTGTGTCTTCTCGCGGGACCGATGGCGCTCCATTCGATCCAAACGTGAACGGATTTCGGACAACTTCACAGCCAACAAATCTTCCATGGCCTGTGGACTGATAGTGACTACATGTTTGCGTCTCGCACTCTTTTTTTCCGGTTGGACCGGGGCTGTGAAATCTTCGAAAGAAATAAGCAGGCCCATTTCATGCGGTTATTTCCCAGCACGGTTCGCCCGACTTGGACACACATACGTTCTAAAACACAGCCCAAGGCCGCGCCCGAACTAGTAACATATGAGATGCAATGCTGTTTCTTCCTCTTCCTCACACTGGCTACACATATCCGATAGTACCACCTTAATTTTGTACAGGTGGTAATTTAGAGAGCAATGACCTGTCACTAGATTTGTGAAGTTCCTTATGTCCCCTTTCCCCAGATTGAGCATGAAGAACGCCACGTGTGGCACGGGTGTGGCGATGAAGGCTTTAGTCTGTCGGCAGGAATCTATGTTCTCCCAGATTCCGGCATGAATCGCAGCCGTCTCCCTTTTTAGGGTAAGCTTGATCACGGAACATTGATGCCAAAAGCTGGCTCCGGACCTAGCATGTGTGAGCCTTGTCGAGCGACCTTATCTGCCATCTCGTTGGCAGTGATGTTTAAATGTCCGGGCACCCGTTTAGTCTCCCCAGCCTTAGAAGCGCTTGATGACAATTTCATATCGGCTGGATTGATATTTCTGAAGAGTCCAGCGGCTTTAAGGCAGCTTGGCTGTCAGAGCCGATTCGAATGCCGCGCCAGTTGTGCCGCATAATGGCGTAAATTTCTGCTTGAAAGATCGATTTGATGTTCCCAAGAAACTGGGACAGCTCAATTTTTGGTTGAGCCTAGAAGATCCCCGAACCAGCCCTGTCATCCATCACTGATCCATCAGTGTAGGTAAAATTATGCCATCTCCAACGAAGTCAGAGTGGCCTTCTAAGGACTATTCTTCTCTGTCAGTAGGGATTACTTGGTATGTCATATCGAAGACGTATTTTGAAATTATCCTACCCGAAGCATCAGCGCCTGAGGATGTCATTGAATTGGTTTCATTATTGACGGATGACCGTGGAATGTGGTTATCTTCCAGGTGCCCATGCTTACAATATGTTAAGCGTCAACCATTGCCCTCCTCGTTACTTCCACGTCAAATGGTGGTAAGTTTAGGAGACTCTCCAGAGCCGCGGGCGGCGCGGTATTCATTGCCCTAGTCTTAGTCTCTGCACATGTGCCAGCAGCTTACTGCTGACGCCTACGCTGCCTCTAGGCCACCAAACAATGCAAGCGTATAGCAGTTATGGTCAATATATCCAGTGTACCCGTTGCGGTCAAAGCCCCCAAGACTTGCCTATTGCACTTCTCCAGGTTTTATGGCATTATTCTTGAATATTTTCGACGTATATAAGTTTGAGATCTATTGTGAATTTGTATGTATCATTCGATGAGTCAATGTAGCCAACATAATTTCTTAATTGTCATATAATTTTGGCGCTTGAATTAACTTCTTTCTTCTTCGAATAAACGTCAAGCGTGAAACACGTATTTTACTGAACTCCAATACTGCGTTTCATTTCTCCCAATACATCAGGTTATGGGCCCAGAAATGGAATAGTTCAGTAATCAATACGCATAGTTGAAGAAGCAAAGTACGTATTTCGTATCCAGTCGATTTATTTGCTCAAATCGAGTTTGTGATAGTTCGATATCGATAGAGGTTATCTCTGCCAGTCGCCGCCAAGTGAAAAGTTGAATACCTGCTAGAAAATCATTCGTCCGGACAACTGCTATTATTTTGTTACAATGGCATCTTCGTTATTAACATCGATCGAAAAACTTAAAGGCCGAGAGAATTATTCATCGTGGAAATTTTCGATTAAGAATTTTTTGGAATACGAAGGATTGATCAATTGCATTGACGGCACAGAAACCACCGCATCTAAAAATTTGAAAGCGAAGGCTGCGTTAAATTTGAGTATAGATAAATCAGTGTATTCGCATGTCAAATCAGCGACGACGGCTGTAGAGATTTGGAATTGTTTGAAAAATACGTTTGAAGATTGCGGAGCAGGTCGAAAGGTTACATTGTTTCGGCACATGGTCAATACGCAATTGTCTGAGTGCGAATCTATGGAGGCGTATGTCAATCGGATTATTTCGACAGCACAGGCATTAAGTGACGTTGAATTTTGCATTCCCGACGAAATTCTGGCGGTAACCCTTTTAAGTGGCTTAAGCATTGACTATCAACCGATGGTCATAGCAATGGAAAGCACAGGCAATAAGTTGACGTCAGATGGTGTGAAATCAAAGTTACTGCAGGAACCAGTAACTATTGCCGCAATGGATGCAGAGAAGGCATTTCTAGCCAAGAGAGGAAGTCACTATAATAAAAAACGTGGTCTTATATGCTATAACTGCAAGCAAAAGGGTCATAAATCCTTCAACTGTCCGACGAAATCAAGTAAAACTAATGATGGGAAGAAATCCAATTCTTATGCCCCAAAATCTGTTGCATTCAGTGTAGTATTCTTGAGCGGCAAATTTGACAGAAACGACTGGTATTTGGACTCAGGTGCAACGCGGCATATGACTATGCGGGAAGACTGGATGACTGAAGAAACGAAATGCGGAATATCATCGATCCGAGCAGCAAATAATGAGGAGATGGAAGTAATCAGCAAAGGCAATGTAATTTTCTATACAGAAATCAATGGAAAGCGCGGAAGAGTGGAGATTCACGATGTACTATGTGTGCCAGACTTGACAGCAAACTTGCTCTCTGTAAGTGAATTATCTAAGAAAGGATTCAACGTTATGTTTACTCCCACAGGTTGTGTGATCAAGGATGCTCAAGGTGTGCTGGTTGGAACCGGATCGTTGGTAGATGGACTGTATCGCATGGATGGTAAAAGTGTAAGCAACACATCATTGGCTGCGATAAAATCAAACAGCTCGGTAGAACTATGGCATAGGCGCTTAGGCCATCTTAACATTTCGTATATGAACAAAATGAAGCAAGGTGGAGTTCGAGGTGTATCATTTGATGGAAGTGAACTCAATGCTCCGTGCATTACGTGTTGTATGGGTAAACAATCCCGAATGTCATTCCCGAAGCAAGGGAGTAGAGCAACTCAGCTTTTGGAAACTATACATGCCGACTTAGCAGGTAAAATGCAGTGCCCGTCCATTGGTGGAAGTTATTATTGTTTAGTCTTGGTTGACGACTTCAGCAGGCGTACGTTTACTTACATGCTAAAGCATAAAAATGAGGCATTCAACAGATTTACTTCATTTAAGCGGCTCGTTGAAAACCAAACTGGTTTCAAGATTAAAAGGCTACGAAGCGACAATGGGACTGAATTTTTCTCAAAACAGTTCGAAAGTTACTTGGATCTTCATGGTATCCAACATCAAAGTTCCGTACCATACACACCGCAACAAAATGGATTGGCGGAGCGCACCATTCGAACTTTGACGGAAAAAGCCAGATGCATGCTACAAGATGCGAAATTACCTACGAAATATTGGGCCGAAGCCATGAATACCGCAACCTATATCAAGAATCACACAACCTCGAGGATCTTGGGAGACAAGTCGCCAATGGAAATCTGGAGCGGGAAGAAGCCAGATTTGAGTCACATGAAGGTTTTTGGTTCAATCGCGATGGCGATGATTCCGAAAGGGAAACGACGGAAATTTGACGCCAAGTCCAGAGAACTCATTTTTGTTGGTTACTGCGAGAACCAAAAGGGATATCGCTTGATGGATCCACAGAATAACAAAGTCATCGTGTGTCGTGATGTTACGGTCATCGAGCAGAGCATGACAAATGAGCGGGATACCAACGATAATTTGTTAATTGAACTGTCACCGAGTACAAGTGGTGTGCAACATGACCATGACAGTGTTGCAAAAAGTGAACCCGGGCATATGGATGGCGTGCAACATGGCCATAACAATGTTGCGAAAGATGAACCAGAGGCGCAGAACCCAAGTGGCGTGCAGCATGGCCCTAACAATGCTGTTGTTAATAATTCGATTGATGAATCGTCACTTGATGATTTTGAAGATGCTGATGACGATGATACTTACGTTCCGGAATTCGATGTAACCACTGAAACGGACGATACATTGGTTACCGACAGCGAAGTTCCAACTTTACGCAGTTCGCAACGTTCAAAGAAACCTGTTCAACGATTCGAAGCTTCATATTTTGCAGATGAAGTTCCATATTGTGAACCAGTTACAGTCAGCGAAGCACTTAACGGGGACGATAAAGCCTATTGGAAAACGGCTATGGACAATGAGTATTGCTCATTAATCGAAAATCGCACTTGGGAATTGGTCGAACTACCTAAAGGTGCCAAAGCAATTAATTGCAAATGGGTTTTCAAGCAGAAAACTGATTCTAATGGAAACATCGCACGTTACAAGGCGAGATTGGTGGCGAAAGGGTGCAGTCAAAGACCAGGCGTTGACTACGAGGAAACATACTCTCCAGTGGTTCGTTTTTCATCGATTCGATTGTTGATGGCGTTGGCTGTGAAATTAAGCCTCGAAATCGATCAAATGGACGTAGTGACGGCTTTTCTACACGGTGATATCAAAGAAAATGTTTTTATGAAACAACCAGAAGGATATGACGACGGAAGTGGTAGAGTATGCCAGCTTAAGAAATCGCTTTATGGGCTAAAACAAGCCAGTCGACAATGGAATATTAAACTCAACGAAGTTCTTACGAAAGCCGATTTTATACGCTGCAAAACAGATGCCTGTATTTACGTTCGTCGAAAAGGTACATCCATCATCATTGTTGCAGTGTATGTAGATGACTTGTTGATTTTTTCCAACAATTCATCATGGAAGGATCAACTCAAATCTGTGTTAACGAACAATTTCAATATGAAAGATTTGGGCAAAGCGTCCAATGTACTAGGACTACAAATAAATTACGATCAGAACAAGGGAGTTCTCGAGTTAGATCAACGAAAATATGCTGAACAGGTTCTTCGAAGGTTCAACATGATTGATTGTGATCCAACAAAATTGCCCAGCGATCCAAACCAAAAATTAACACGAGAAATGGCACCAAGCACCCAAAACGAAATTAAGCAGATGGAAGCAATACCATACCAGGAGGCAGTTGGGAGCATTCTGTATTTGGCCCAATGCACGCGCCCTGATATTTCGTTTGCAGTATCCAATGTAAGCCAATTTAATAAAAATCCAGGCTTAGCGCATTGGAAGGCGGTGAAGCGTATCTTACGATATATCAAAGGTACTTTAAACAGTAAATTGACTTTTAACAGAAACAGTAAATTCCAGGATTTGTGTGCATATACGGATGCTGATTGGGCGTCTAGCTTTTGCGATAGAAGATCTTGTACCGGATACATTTTTTTGTGGCAAGGCGGAGCCATATCATGGTCTTGCAAAAAACAACCGACAGTGGCATTAAGCACAGCCGAAGCCGAATACATGGCACTTGCAGCAACATGCCAGGAAGCATTCTGGCTTAATCAGTTGAAGCACGAAATAATTGGTGGTCAGCGATCAACACTTGAGATATTCAGCGACAACAAAGGCGCAATCGATTTAGCAAAAAATGGAGCATACAGTCCGAAAACTAAACACATAGATATACGTCATCATTTCATCAGAGATTTTGTAAGTAAAGAATATGTAAACATTTTGAAAGTTAATACTGATAAAATGATAGCTGATAACCTAACAAAATCTGTTCCAATCGCTAAACATCAATTTTGCACTATGGAAATGGGATTAACTATGTAACCCTTTATTATTTTTCTTTATAAAGTATGTAAATGATCTATTTTTGAATTCTTGATCTTGTATAAAATTGAAAATTTGTCAGACCCATCGAACAAGTGGGAGTATTGTGAATTTGTATGTATCATTCGATGAGTCAATGTAGCCAACATAATTTCTTAATTGTCATATAATTTTGGCGCTTGAATTAACTTCTTTCTTCTTCGAATAAACGTCAAGCGTGAAACACGTATTTTACTGAACTCCAATACTGCGTTTCATTTCTCCCAATACATCAAGATCCAAGTGCACCCCTAGAAGTTCTACACCGTTTATCCTGGGTAAGGTGAAGTCTCCCCAATTTGGGTTTCTGGTAAGGATAACCAAGACAGTCTTCTCGGCGCTTATTTTGCTTACTCCATCTGTCGATTAGCCGTAGTGCCGTTTTCATTCGGTCACAGATTGTGTTAACAAATTTGCCTTTGACTATTACAGTAAGGTTGTCTGCATAAGCTTCCGCAAACACTTTGTTACTATCTTAAGTCCAGAGCAGAGTGTCCACCACAAGGAGCCCCATCAGAGGAGAAAGAACTCCGCCCTGAGAGCACCCTCTGGTACACCCTGCTTTGGTGGTTTTTGATCCAACTGTTATAAGGATATTCCTTGAAGTGAGCATGTCAACCATCCAACCTATCAGCAAAGGGTCGATTTCATGCTCGATTGCCGCATCACAGATGCTGGTAAATGAGGCGTTATCGAACGCCCCTTGGATGTCTATGAACGCACCCAGTGCAAACTCTTTCTGAGACACAATCTTCTTGTGCTCACTGACGAGTTCACGAGGGCCGTTTCTGTCGATTTACTTTCCTGGTAAGCATGTACTGTTCAGCGGCCGTCTGGGAAGGCATACATGCCGAATATACCTGTCTACCAGTCTTTCGAGCCCCTTTAGGAGGAATGATGTCAGACTGATTGGTCGAAAACTCGTAGCTTCAGCATAGGAGGGATTACCTGGCTTAGGGATAAACACCACCTTCACGTTCCGCCAGGTTGTTGGAATGTAGGCATACACTAGGCATGTCCTATATTCCTTGAATTTAAAGAAAGAAATTCCTTCCCCTCCTTCAGCAGAGCAGGAAAAATCCTGTCAGGTCCTGGGGATTTATAGCTGTCGAACGAGTTTAGTGCCCACTTGACCCGTTTTAACGTAACTATTCTGCAGACCAGACGCCAGTTTCTTGGGTGGACACTGCTAATGGTCTCCCTTAGAGTTTCGCCCTGTCTACTTCCTGGAAAGTGCACGTCAAGTAGAAGATTGGTGGTTTCCTCTTCACTCTCCGTAAACGTTCCCTCCGGTAGCCTTAGATTGCCCAGCACTACCTACTACCTTTAACGAGGTTTCGCTTAGCCGGCAGGAACTGTAGCCACAATGATTTGATTACTGACTCCGTCGATTTGCAGCGAGTGTTTTTCGATTGCATAAGACGCAGTAATTGGCTGGATTTTTGGTTTCCAATTTCGCACCAGGAAAGTAGTTCTCGAATTTCGTGGTCTTTTGATGCTGCAAAAACACCACACCACAGAACTGCGTTAAGCTACTTAAAGGATGGAGGTTACAGGAAATATAATTTTGAGTGTGGAGACGCACCTACAAGCTACAACCATTTAGAGAGATTTAGGAAGTGAAGCAGTTCCCCTATTTTCGCCTGCGACGCATCCTCTAGGCGGCCAAAAACCTCACATCCCAAAGTTTGGTAGCGGGATCTGGCGAGACTTAAGCATTCGCATAGAAAGTGAAACAGAGTTTCTCTTTCATTTGCATTATCGCAACTGCGACATTGCGAGTTGTGAGAATCACGCATCCTGGCTGCATGGTCACAGTAAGAGATTTTTCTTCTGACAGCTGCCATCGGAATGCCCACGCGCTCCGCATGAGAGCTGTCCAGAGTTGCCCCCAGTTTGGCCAACTCATCTGCAACCTCATTTCCCTGTATTTTCTTGTGTCCCGGCACCCAAAGTAGGGTGACTGTTTGCCTTCCTCCAAGGTTTTTCAGTGTTTCTCTACAGGTTTTCGCAAGCTTGGAGGATATTCCTACGGATTTCAGTGCCAGTAGCCTATCTGAACAGATGGCTATGTTTTTGTTGTCTTGCATGTTCGCGAGTCCGTGACATGCTTTCATGATTGCAAACAATTCAGCCTGGAAAATGCTGGCATGATCAGGGAGACGGTAAGATTCAGAGATATCGAGTGTGCCACAGAAGACTCCTGCACCCACACCGCAGTCCATTTGGACTCATTTGTGAAAAGGGAGAGATCATACTCCCCTGTTAACTCGCTCCACATCCATTCGCATCTGGTCGGAAATCTGACATCGAAGTTATTCCCGAAACTCACGGCATAGTCTGTTGTAGGTTCGATCGTATCTCGTGACAATTGGTTGAGAATATCAGAGTGGCCATATGGGTTGGCAGTCCAGCGACCCGACTCTTTGAGCCTGATCGCACTACATGCCGCCAGTTCTTTGATAAATTGGTTGATCGCCAGAAGATGTAGGATTACATTCAACGAACCCCTGGGCCATGTTCGCATATCCCTGTAATGCCAAGACATGCCGATCTCTTCACCCTGCCTAACTTCGTTAAATTGTAATCTCTACTGAGGGCTAGCCACCAGACCAGTGCCCCATATGTTGAGATGGGGCGTACAAGCGCGGGGTAGAACCAGAGTATCACACTTGGCTTAATACCCCATCTTCTATTCAAGATTGTCTTGCAGGCGTAGAAAGTTACACAGGCTTTCTTTACACGCACTTCGATGTTTAACTTGCAGCTAAGCTTTGATTTTTGTAGTAAACAGCATCAGTTTTGTTTGGGTTTACGCCAAGGCCACAGCTTGTGGCCCAGTTGCGGACCAGCCCAACAGCTCTCCCCATGATCTGACTGATCACGGAGAGACCTTTGTACACTCCTCATCAAGTTTAGTTGAGATTTTGTTGATTAGTATTAGCCACAGTAATGGAGAGATTACCCCACCCTAAAGTGTACCTCAGCAAATGAGTTTAGTCAGATGGCTGTTTCCCAACTTCGCATGGATTACGGCATACTACGGATCATGATGCAGAGAATGCAGGATCTTGTAGTTCCAATTCATTTACCACTCTTCAAGAGTTTACTGATCCTCAACTATACGTTCCCCACTCGTGGCGGCGAGTTTGAGTCGTTTTCATACCGAAAGCAGGTAAACATGGACATGAAACCGCGAAGGAGTTCAGGCCCATTAGTTTATCCTCCATCGTATTAAAAACATTGGAGCGTAACGTCGACTTCCATATTCGGCAAAGGCTAGAGAACTCAGTACTCTCTAGGTCGCAGCATACATAATGTCAGGGGTCGATCCACAGAAATGGGCCTCCATGAGGTGGTGCGTAGCATCGAGTACAGCCTTTAATACAAACAATACACGTTAGCCCCTTTCCTCGACATAGAGAAGCTTTCAACAATGTTCGTATAGAATCCATCAGGATGCCCTCATGGACTCAAGAGGGGAGACGAAGCTCTACTGAGGATTAGAGTAATCCGAAAGAAAAGTCAGTTGTTCAATTGCGGGGTTGTCGTTGTTTTCTATCCATCAAATGCAAGGTTTTTGTTTCAGGTTTCTTAACTTGAAGCTTTTTTATTAGGATGAGTTGTCGGCATATCGCTAAGCCGTCGAAGAAAGGCCATCACTGGGATGCCTTGAAGTGGCTGCTTTGGTGGTTGACTTGAACGTTTTCTGTCACCTATCACGTTAAGTAACCTGAGACGCTGAAGATGTTAATACAGCACTTAGCGGTGCTTCTTCCAAATGTCGCATTAGATGATTTGACTTAGCTGTTAGAGGTTTTACCTACTACCGTTGCCAGGGGGCGCCCGCTTGGGGGATCATATGGCAAAAGTCTTTTGCCCCTCCATACTGACATGGAATATATTATTCTCTTCATTCTCACTTCTTAGACCTATGCACCCAATCATTTGCTCTTATTTTGTACTCACGCAAATTCAGTTCTAAAGAAAATACTTTGTCTTCACTAAAACCCTATGTCGACGGTGTGAAACTAATGTCCTTGTCATAACTAAATGAGTTTGGCATAGAAAAAGGCTTCATGTCGCGCATCTATCCATCAGACTGGATATTATCCAATCTACTCTGAATGTGTGTGGGCGTCAAAAGAATATAAATTTCATGTCGGCATGACAAAGCACATCCTTATGATGCAGCGTCTAACAGCAAAACCGACCGGCTGTTACGCCACACTGGAGTGAAAATGCATTGAATATGAACATTTTTAAATTGTGTATACCATACACCGAACCAGTGTCCAACATCCTGCCTATATGAATGTATCCTGTGTCCGTATTCACGGACCAACGAGAGACAGACGCTTTTATGAACAATTCCCGACTGTATCTCACACTGATTTCGCTAAAGTAAAATGTCCTCGTACCATGGACGATCACTTTGTTACACAGACATATGGCGGTATCAGCAGGATGTATGCATGAAAGCATCCATGTGGCGCGACGCGCGCTTATGTAATGTAGAAATTGGAAGTGAAGACATAATACGCGACGAATTAGACGAATATACACTCGATGTAGTTTGAATAAGAGCAGCGGCCAGGAGGAAGTGGAGGTGGACTGATGACAATACTCAAGTGTCCTTTCAGAATGGACATGTTCATGTTGTCTCATGAATAGAGTCCGCAGCCATATACTTCACATTGGTGGGTGTAAATTACAGCAAAGGAAATTAAGCTTATGGGGAATTATTTCAACATAGAAATATCACGACGGGCATTTTGTCGAAAAAGGGATGTACGTGAAAGGACATTTTGAAGGCTTTTTAATCTGCCAAGCTGCGGACAGTGTTGTTCATTGACGTTAGTAGTTTTGGTGGAGGTATTCACTACTGATACCTTTTACTGTTCGATTTGTAAGGATCACAGAATATGTATACGTTTTCTTATCAATATCGGCGACTTTATACATTTAACTGGAAGCAGCAGCTTACACTGGGATACTTAAGTCTCCGTAAAGGTTTATTTTCCTCGGCACAACCCCAGCGGCTCTAGGGACAGCGACTCGCTCATTCCATATAAAAACTCATTTTAAAGGTACATTTTCCTCGACACGACTGCATCGGCTCTAGCGACAGCGACTCGCTTATTTCATATAAAAACTCATTTTTCTCTCATTATAAAAAATACCGGCGTACAGAGGGCTGCGCCCGCAATACGAGGGTTTTTTAGATTTTGGATACACACATAGTGAATAATTTTGCACATATATTTTATAGGTAATAAATAAGAATTATGCACAATATTAATGAAATGCTTCTCGTAAATCTATTTTTGGATTGGTCTAAATAAACGCGTTCCAGAATGAAAGGCTAACGACTTTCATTCTGTAACACTTTTTAATTAGACCAACCCAAAAATAGATTTACTATGTATCATGGTTACATATATTAACTGCATTTATTAGCTGTAACTCCGTTACCATTACTCCAAACTGGAAAAAAGCGACTGATATGAAATGTACCCATCGAGTTCTTTGATTTGAGTACCCATACGTCCATGTCCGATAAAAACTAAAAAAGTCGACTTTTTAAAATCTCCGGGACACCCTGTTAGCTTTGTCCTACCAATGTCTAAGTATTTCGTGCTAAAGACTTTTACGATTCAACACATTCCTACCAAATTTCATAACGATCAGTTAGTGAACAAATTTTTAAATCTCCGTGACACACTGTTATCTTTGCCCTACTAACTTCTAAGTATTTCGTGCCAAAGACTGTTACTATTCTACACATTCCCACTAAAATACATGAAGATTGGTTAAGCCGTTCGCGAGTTATTTAGTGAACCAATTTTCAAATGTCCGGGACACCCTGTTATTTTTGTCCTACCAACTTTTAAGTATTTCGTGCCAAAGACTGTTACCATTCTACACATTCCTACCAAATTTCATGACGATCGGTTAAGCCGTTCGCGAGTTATTTAGTGAACCAATTTTCAAATGTCCGGGACACCCTGTTATTTTTGTCCTACCAACTTTTAAGTATTTCGTGCCAAAGACTGTTACCATTCTACACATTCCTACCAAATTTCATGACGATCGGTTAAGCCGTTCGCGAGTTATTTAGTGAACAGACGGACGGACAGACGGACAGACGGACAGACGGACGGACAAAATCGATTTCATAAGGGTTTTTTGAAAAATCTAAAAAACCCTAAAAACGAGTTTTTTTTATGGAATGAGCGAGTCGCTGTCGCTAGAGCCGCTGGGGTGGTGCCGAGGAAAATGTACATTAAACAATCGGCGGACAATTGACAATAGTAGGTATATTGTGCACTCGTGTAAGACGTCTGGAATTTCACGACAGATATGAAATGCTCCCAAATAACTTATTGCAAAAAATCCACACTTTCCTCTCCCGCCATAGGTCCAAAACAAAATAACTGACATTGATCCTTTAACCTTGCATGTTTTCGCACAGTAACGACTATCATTAGCGAGATGATGAAGTGTCGCTGCCGCCACTGTCCTCGTCATCGGGAAGGGTTTTCTATGCAAAAAACCTCGCAGTGAAGTTCAGTTCAGAATCGGTGAAAATTCTCATTCATGACAACGACACCATGAACGAGTGCCTTAGTACCTGCATTGTTTGGAGCCCATGTCCATATTACATAGGTGGTGTGCTACACTATGGCTATACATTCCTATTCGTCTGGTGTTCACCATTTGTGTAATATTTCACCTTGTCTCGTTAGATGAACATGTCTGCATATTTTTCATGTCAACCGAAAATCAAGATAATGCACCCTGAACGGAATTTGAGCTTGATATAACATATAGAAAATTCTCTTATGTAGAATGTGCTTCTTTATTGTCACAAATTTGAAGGATGCATTTTGATGCATGAAAAATTCCAACAAAAATCGGAATAGCATTCTAAGCTTTTATCGAATCGTTATTTATGAAAATATGCACATTAACCCATTAGTGCCCAGTGGCAACTTAAGTTGCCAGCTGACCCTGCACTATATTTTGTACTATAATTTAAAAAAAACACGAAAATATGATTATTTCTCTATAGTACCGAAGAGATGACAACTTGTTTGATCTAGTTTAACTTATTCCGTTATGTTTGCACATTTCGTGCAGGCGAAGTAACTGATTGATTTTGATAGACATTTTTTAAACGAATTTCGGCGGAGGTAGTTGTGCAAAAATGTAAGTTGAAAAAGTCCAGTTGGTAATATTTATGTGATCTATGGTGTTTTAGTATTAAGTGTAATGTGAGTGTGTGTTGAAATGATTTATTTATTAAAAAAAATTACAGGGCCGCTGCAGTAGATTGTCAAATGTCAGTGGTAACTTTAGTTGCCAGTGGGCACATACCGTGCATATTATGTTACTAGTGATTTTCCTCGTTTTTCTTCTTACTTGCGTTTGTGGAGTTGTTGGTATACACACAAGTAAAGTAATAGAGCACATAAATATTACCAACTGTACAAAATTGGTGTTAAGTGTTCCTCGTTCGTTACAATTTATTAAAAAATGTTAACTTTAGGTCACGCAGACGAGCTGGTTTGACGCTTGATGAAATTCTGAATGAATTAGAGGCTTCTGATACCGGAGATTCTTTTGGTAGTATCACCATAATTCCTCCTTTAGAAACCGTGGATCAGGATACAGATGTAGATTCTGATGCATCAGATGACGAAGTATTGGGAAATCTGGCTAGGCTACCACGAAGAATCCTAAGCACCAATGTGGAATTAGCTACCGTTCGTGAAGAAGAAAATGTTAGTGAAGTTCAGCCGAAGACAAAAAAGCAGCGGGTCCGTAAGTTGAAGTGGACTAAAAGTTCACCCACATTCACCATACCATCGTTTGAAGCCAACTCCGAAGCTCCAGGAGAACATCAAGAGCAAATCAAACATCCAGTGGACGCGTTTCTTTATTTTTTTAGCGAGGATTTGATTGAAATCATAGTGGCTCAAACCAACATATACGCCCAGCAAAAAGGAAACCATATTTTTTCGCTCAACAATGAAAATTTTAAAGTTTTCATTGGAATACTGCTTTTTAGTGGTTATCATACACTTCCTTCGAAGCGTATGTACTGGAAAACCGATGAGGATTGTGTCTGTCCTATTGTTTCCAATTCTATGAGGCGAAATCATTTTGAAGATATTTTAAAGTACTTACATTGTGCTGACAACACGAACATAGATCCTAATGATCGAATGTATAAAGTACGGCCATTATTTGATGCTCTTAACAAGAATTTTAAAAACATTTCGCATAGCGGACAATTGAGTGTCGATGAAAGTATGATTCCATATTATGGAAAGCATGGATCCAAGCAGTTTATCAGAGGGAAACCAATACGGTTCGGCTTCAAACTGTGGTGCCTCACGGATCACAACGGCTATATGCTTCATGCTGAGCCTTACTGTGGGGCCTCTACAAAAATAGCCACTAACGGTTTGGGGCAAGACGGAGATGTGGTGTTGGGCTTAGTTTCCTATTGCAAACTTCCATCTGGAACCCAATTGTTCTTCGACAACTTGTTCACAAGTGTTTCCTTGCTTGAAGAGCTGCAGAAACAAGGTATTGGCGGTACTGGGACTCTTCGGGAGAATAGGGTTACCAAGGAAATGAAGCTTACCAATAAAAAAGAATTTTCCAAAGCGCCTAGGGGAGCATTCGAGATGACCGCTACCGAAAATCTTCTGGCCGTAAGATGGGTAGACAACGCAGTTGTGACTGTTCTTACTAACTGCGTAGCCCTAGAACCCATTCGAAAGATTTCTCGATATTCCCGACAGCAGAAAACGCGTATCGATGTCGACATCCCTTTTCCAGTTACCTGCTATAACAAATATATGGGCGGAGTTGACTTGTGTGACCAATTTTTGGGCAATTATCGCACAACTATTAGGAATAAAAAGTGGTGGTGGCCATTTTTTGCATGGGCTGTGGATATATGCTGCGTGCAAGGATGGTTGCTTTATCGAAAGATGGGTCACGCGATTACCCATCTAGAGTTTAGGAGGCAATGTTCTATGTATTTGTTAAAGTCGTACGGAACGCCATCAAACAAGCCAGGACCATCATCTGCATCCGAAAATACCTTACTCAATCACCTTAGAGTCGACAAAAAGGATCACATCATAGCCAAAGGACCATCAAAATACTGTCGATGTAAGCAATGCGGACGGCGAACAACATTTATTTGTAAAAAATGTACTGTTTCTCTTCACCCAGACAAATGTTTCGAAGAATTCCATTCCAAATAAATTTGTGAAAAATGATTAACAAAAATGATGTTTCTTTTATTTTTGTAGTGATAAGTGCCCACTGGCAACTAAAGTTGCCACCTCAAAACACCACCTTAAAGAAAAAAAAATTTAATCTTGTGGAACAAATATTGTTTCTGTTGGTTAAGGGACCATATGTTCCAATTTTCAAGTTAAAATTCGAAAAAAAAAGTTCTGGGCACTAATGGGTTAAGTACATTTTCAGACAAATTCTTAGGCCGCACACATATGGTCCATGGATCGAATCCATAAAATGGAGTCAAATGACCCCATACAGAGGCGGATTTGGATAACTTTTTATTTGAAATAGGCTTCTCTTTTAATTTTTAAATCAGTAAGCTTGTAAAGACTTTACAAAATAGTCGTAGTAATTTTAATAAAATCAAAACAAAATTTGGGCCAAATCTTAGTCCGGATTAGCGAATTTCCGCATTTGAGGTCCGGATTATCGAGTCCTACTGTAGGTGTAACCAGACAGAGTATAGGTATCGAAGTTATGCATAAATACTATTGCTAGGGCATTATAGGACCGTGGAAAACTTAAATTTGTCTAAATTTGAATTTTCGTGAATTTTAAAAAATTATATGACGACCGAAATGAGGCCCACGGGCCGCATGTTGGACAACCCTGGTATTTAGGAATATTGGACGAGCGGAAAACTTACCTGCAGTTCGTTTCGTTTTTTAGATAAGTAGCTTGCAAAGCATATCCAACGATCTATGCGCCGGTAAATCAAAGACGAAAATGCTGACATAGGAGAAAAAGAGGTAATTTTAGACGTTTTTAGGGTTTTTAGAAATTTATTTTCAAAAAACCCTTATGAAATCGATTTTGTCCGTCCGTCCGTCCGTCTGTTCACTAAATAACTCGCGAACGGCTCAACCGATTGTAAATTTTGTAGGAATGTGTAGAATGGTTACAGTCTTTGGTACAGATACCTTTGAAGTTGGTAGGAAGAAGATAACAGGGTGTTCCGAACGTTTTAAAAAAGTATTTAGTGAGGGCCTTTCACAATGCAAGGGAAGCCTCTTAAGCATTTCTTCAATGCATATCTTTTAGCTTGATGAAACAATGAACATTAAATTTAGTGGAAATGCATAAAATGGTAATAGTGTTTGCCACAAATATTTTTGAAGTTTGTAGGACCAAGTTAAGAGGGTGTCCCTGAATAGCTGCGAAAGTATACTTGTTCAATAATCATAGGAAAGCTTGCGTGGGCTCTTATGTCAGGGGACACAATGGAATCATTTCATATAAGTTGCCATTCCTTTATTAAAAAAACAGTAACAGTGGATTTACAGCTAAAAATTCAGTTTATATATTAAGCTAAGCCATCCTTACGTTTGCCTGAGTTTCTTTTTGCTCAAAGGCCATCAGAAATTTTAAATCGAAAAGTGCCTGTAGATTAAGGTGACCAGACTCCCGAAGGCCACTTAGGTACTTGCGGAATTCAGTTTTCAGACAAATCCTCAAACATACTACACCCTCCCCCTCTCTATCGTCATTATAAAGCGAAACTTCGGCAAATTTCGTAAGGCTTCATATAGGCTCCAAAATAGGAAATGAAATATTTTCCTGTAACAGCGAAGTGGCTTTTCTCAGAGCCGTGCAAAGGGAAGGCAAAAACCGCACGAGACGCGGACACAGAATACGCAAGCCCAAGCATACTTTGCATACTTCTTGACTTAAACAACAGTCAGTAATGCTTTAATTTTTTTAGGTAAGGTAAATCTATAACTATACGCACTAGAGTTTCGTTAAACCTTAACCCTAGGCTTGCTGCTTCGTACTGATACCATGCCCCTTCGACAATAATTGTACATTGACTGTGGAAAAGGAGACATATGCTACAATGGGACAACGCCGAAACTAGTTTCTCCAGCTAACAGCATTTCAAATTCTAATTTCTAATAATGTCGAAATTTCTGAAACTGCGCGTCGGACCCCCTCCGAAACAAAAGCCTGGCTACGTCCCTGCCTCATAATATCCTTCCTTCATTTCTGTAAACAGAATTGAGTCGTAGCCAATATTCTGGGAATGATGGCGAGGTGCTGTTGTACTAAACTGGACCCATAAGGGAGCCTTAAAGTCCTCAATGTTCCCCTTGAAATTTCCAGCAAATATAGGCAGTGCCGTGCTCTGCAAATTTGCGCTCACGCACTTCCGAGTTACGGACAATTTCCAATTAGAAATCACCCTGTAACTTATGAACGCTGATACGTAGGACGTTGAAATTATAATAAAATGTGAGCGCCAAGTAGCACTACAAGCGTGCCAAATTTCAGAAACATCAGTCAAAGGGTTCCCGATTTATCGAAAATGAGCGATTGTCAAACATAAAAGTGCTATTATCCAGCTACATATCGATCGTACGGGAATCAAAGATTACAGGCTAAAAGCAAACAAGACTTATCCCAGAAGAGCCTAATGAGAATTAACACTTTAGTATTCATAAAGAGCCAAACTGTTTTTTTTTATCATAACGGAACATATTATCTGGGGAAAGCTATAGGACTTGGACTTTATAGAGCTTCAAGATAAACTTTTACTTTTTATAACAGTCAGAACTTCCTTATGATAAATGTATGGCTCAATATAATATAACGGTAAGTTCTTGTATGATAATTTTAAGTGTCGAAATTCTAAAGCACCATTGATCTTTGACTAGCATTCGATCCATGTAATTTTAAATGGTATCTTCCTGGAGTCCAAAGGAAGACAATAAGGACACTTTTCGCGCTGGATAATTTGAAATTGGTTAGAGGAGCTACCAGCATTTTTAGTTTATGTTGTATAAGAAACCACTACACTCTTGCTGACCAAAATTCCACCAAGTATCACAAATTACAACGCCTAACCTGCATGGTTGAGCCTGGACATAATAAATTTTTGTTAGAAGATGTATTCGCGGGTCAGATCACATAAAAATGCTGCTGCAAATATACCCAGCAGACCGGTCTGCATAGTCGGAAAATTACATGATACTTCAGAGATCCTTAACCCTGGCCCTTTAGCAAATGGCAACTTATTCCTAGTGATACTCGAATGATGAATTCAAAAGGGAGCACGAGAGAGGTGCTAGAGGCTTAGAACCCAGCAACGGGATCTCGATCGCCAGCTCAAAGCTTTTCGAAACTTATAGCCGTTCAAAGATGCAGCTCAAGACCAATTAAATTCCATAGTGGGTACCCATGTCTATTTTACGATTTTTTTTTGGTGTGAAACGGGTGATATAGAGGACGTTGGGGCCGGGAAAATTTTTTTTTTTTTTTTCAATAAATTTCCGCTGATGTAGTGAATTGGGTTTTATTGTGTGGCATTGGCAATGCTGCACATTTTGCTGTACATTTCCTAATGCTGTACGACTGATCAAAATGCTGTACTGTCCAGCAAAATGCTGTACGTCTGGTCAGCTTACTGCAGATTTGCCTTGGAGTAGGTACTTTTATGCAAACTGGGTAAATAGTAAATCTATTTTTGGATTGGTCTAATTGAAGGTGGAGCTAGCGCCTTTCATTCTGGAAGGCGTTTATTTAGACCAATCCAAAAATAGATTTACACGAAGCATTTCATTAACCCTTCAGTGGGCGCGCGGGCTACAATTGTAGCCCACACTTTTTTAAATGGTAACCATTTTCAGGATATGAACCGAATTCATTCGAACTGCTCAGTAGCTGTTAAAATGCTACTTCTTAGTCAAATAAGAATGGTTTTAATATTTTTTTTGCCTAGAAACTAATATTCTTTTGCGATCAAAGTCCACTGGGCTACAAGTGTATCCCGCGCGCCCATTCATGTTACTTTTTTGGTACTCATAGATATCCATTAAAATAAAAATATTATTATAAAACATTGTAGAAAAAAGCAACAGTAAAATGTTTAACATAATAAAAACGGTTACAAGATAAATGAACAAAAAATAGATTACTATTTTCACGAAAAACCTGGAGTCGAAGTCAAAATTTCTTACAGCGTGCATCTGTTACATGTTGCTAACATAACTTAGTTTCTGGATGAAATTTTTATCAATTGTAGCGTAAATATTGTGAGAACAGTTAATCTGAATATTGTAAGTAGAAATTCAATCAGTTTGACTTACAATATATTTAGCTTTCTAGCAAGAAACTGTACTCCCAGTGTAAAAAAGTGTGAATATTGAGTACCCAAAAATAGGCTAAGTTTGAAATTCCACAAACTGGGCATTTTTAACTGCTTTCTCTTGCTCAATGTTCTATTTCGAAGATTTTTTATTGAATTCTGCGAATATAAACTTTTTTTGTACTTTCCATTTTAAAAAGTAACTATTTTGTCCACCTATGTAAGTTAATATGAAAAAACACTAAAAATAAGACTAATTGGCACTTTGCCCTCTTTTATTACATATATTTTATTGGAAAATTAAGGATTTTATATTTTTCATTCTGTACAACAATCACCAGACCGCAGACCGTGCAGGAAAAAAAATTAAAATTGAACCATATTTTTTATACTACATATTTTTTATTTGGGCTACAATTGTAGCCCGCGCGCCTAACCACGTGACAAATAGGTGCGCGCCTAACGAAGGGTTAATGCTGTGCACAATTCTTATCTATTGCTTATAAAATATGTGTACAAAAAATATTCACTATGCATCAAATTCTAAAAAACCCTCGTATTGCGGGCGCAGCCCTCTGTACGCCGGTATTTTTTTATTTTTGTGACTATCTTCTAAATAATTATTGTTCAAGTTAATCCGCTGAAGATTAAGGATCCTGTACATAGGTATCCGGTGTAACTTATGCCTTGATTACACAGTGCGAGCTATCGTGCGAGTTGGCCTAGACAGCTACTGCAGAGTAGCTACTTGCACCATGTGACCGCATCACGTATGATGCACCATGTGACCGCATCATACGTGATGCGGTCACATGGTGCAAGTAGCTACTCTGCAGTAGCTGTCTAGGCCAACTCGCACGATAGCTCGCACTGTGTAAATAATGGGCTGGTTACACAGTACGAGTGGCTGACCTGACAGTGGACAGCTACTGCACCTGTGTACTCGCATGAAAGTAGCTCGACTCGCATCGCCCGGTCACACAAGTGCGAGCTGTCGGCAGAGTAGAGAGCTACTGCACGTATGTAGTTGCATCTCAGTAGCATTAGCATGTCATGTCTCGTATAATGTTGTCGCGAAGTGAACGAGTTAACACTGCTTCTATCGTGATAAGAGCGGTTAAAAAAATACTTTGCGCTTTTAGCGTACTTCGGGCTGTCGTCAGTACCACTTCCACTTTTTTTGCTTTTTTGAATTTTTAAAACCTCTTGGCTATATGTAGAACGTTGATTTTCTTAGTTACTTCACTTATGTCTTTTGATGGCATTTCTACACGAATAAATTCCAGAGACGCTTTACGCAAATCTCGGAGTCCATCTATCCATTGTTGCACAATAAGCTCACACTGTAAACGACAAAATTTACAGACGAATGCACCCGGCGGTTAATTTCGAGCAATTGTTCGAATGTCCGAATCGTAGTATGCGATACCAGCTGACGCTGACTGGAACGAGTGGCCGAGTCAAAACAAAAAATGTTGTAGTAACTCGGATGCGAGCTACTGACCGAATCGCACATGACAGTAACTCGTATGATGCGGTGCGGTGCAAGTAGCTGCTCTGCAGTAGGTGTCTAGGCCAACTCGCACGATAGCTCGCACTGTGTAACCAAGGCATTATGGGCAAACGACGAATAGGAAAATGAATTTTTGCTACTCACCTACCTTAATGAACACAGCAAATTGCATAATGTAACCCTGGAAAACTCATTTTCACTACTACGACACAAATCCAAATATTTCACGAAAGCGTAACAACCGATCTCCACTTCTCTTCCACTACCTAGACGATTTCCAACAATGAATGAAATATTCAAAAATTTATTAGACCACCGCCATCTTGATAGACAGGTCAGATTATCAGCTGATAAAATGAGCTGTCATGTGGCTTTGGAACCGCATTTACAACAATAGCAATAGCAACAACCACAGGTGCTAACCCTGCTAGCCACAATCGGTGAACGATAAATCCGAAGAGACGGGGGAATGCAAAAGTTGTCGTAGTATTCGTGAACACTCTCTCATCCACACGGGTTGGCTTATGTACTTCGACTGAATCTCCATCACCCGATGACTGTCTCGATGAAGAATCGGTGCCAATTCATCGAGAGACATTTTCTTGAAATTTCGGTCAGTTTCGCTTCCTTGTCGTCATTTTGCGCCTATGGGTAATATTTTTCTTTGTATAGCGGAACCTTTTTCACTTTAAAGTTGGCCTTCGTAGTGTGTGCCTTTGCATCGAGTAATTTGAATAAATTAATAAATTCTTCTTCTCTGTACCGTGACCCCTTGTGGTGCGTTAACTCAGCCGTTTATTTCGAGTCAACGTTACATTGCATATAGCTTCGGAGTGCTTGTTGCAAGCACTATCCTATCCGCACATGTACGTAAATTTTAGAAAACGCCGAAATTTGATCTCCGGACGTCTAAAGTACTAGCGTCGTAGAGTGCGACTCAACCAAGTGAGCCACATAGCGTGCTAAATGTATAAATTACTGATGAAATAATTTATGAAACTAATCGACTATTTCATACGTTGTTCATATAAGAACGCATGAATGAAATTCGTCGATTATTTCATTAGGGCGAACTTGATGAACTCTTCGGGGAAATTCATTAAATTTGTCATCAGTTCCAGCATGATAAATTCGCCAGTGAAACTCATCGTACTTTTCATCACTTCCTTTCTGATGAATTCATTGATGATCCGCACTGCATCTATCATCAGTGCCTCTCTAATGAAATCATGAGGGAAAGTCATGTTTGGGTTCACGTGGTCTTCATGCAGTCGTTCACCATATCTTTGAATAATATATAAGGGAATTTAGTCCCGCGGCTAGAACAAATGGAATGATTCGGTTCATCCAGACATTCATGATGCCGGCATCGATGCATTCCTTATGCCATGGCTAGTAGGGAAGGTACCAAATTTTCGAAATCGAATTTCGACAGTCCGGCCTGTCTATCAAGATGGTGGTGATTAGACACAAATTGCGAGGGTTTGACATTTAATTAAATCCAATTCAGTTTTGTGTATGTAAGCTTTGTATCTAAGCTCGATGAACCGCACAGGTGAGGCCTATACGTGATCGGTTGGCTATTCCTTTTACTTCAATCAATAGAAACGAGAGAGAGAGAGAGATAAGAGGGGTTAGCGTGCAAAAATTGGGGACTTCTCAAATTTTTGATATGTTTTAAAGACAGGTGGGGTAAGTAAAAATCCAAGTTTGCGTCACTTCCCCCCCCTGTGCTCCCGCCGCTACCTTCAAAAAACCATCTAAAATCGGCCCTTTCATCAGTTTTTGGCCTGTAACTTCTTTACAGTCCATTTGAGCACAAAATCTGTCAACACAATTTTGTAGAGGACAAAATTTCCTACAAATTTGATCTAAGATGTTGTACTCTACAATCAAAATTAACAGAGTTATAGCGCCAAGAATATAGAGAAAATATAAAAAATCATGCCAATTTCAAATTCACAAAAACGCATTTCGTGCTCAAATGGACTGGGAAGGAGTTATAGACCGCAAACTGATAAAAGAGCCGATTTTAGATGGTTTTTTGAAGGTAGCGGCGGGAGCACAGGGGGGGGAAGTGACGCAAACTTGGATTTTTACTTACCCCACCTGTCTTTAAAACATATCAAAAATTTGAGAAGTCCCCAATTTTTGCACGCTAACCCCTCTTATCTCTCTCTCTCTCGTTTCTATTGATTGAAGTAAAAGGAATAGCCAACCGATCACGTACAGCGTTGCCACTCATGTTACAATTGTAACATTTTGTTACAAATTTCAATTTCTTGTTACAATGTTACACCCCGACCAATTTTGTTACAATCTGGCGAGAGTGGAGAATTAAACTATATTTTAATATTTTCCTACTACGAGTATAAGTGACATGAAGAAGTATTCCGAAAAACAAATTTTCTATTTTTATGATTTGTGCATGATCATTGATCACCCATCGATTCAGTCAGGCATGTCAAACTTGTGGCCCGCGCGCTACATGCGGCCCACATCGCAATTTTGTGTGGCTCACGGCCAGATCGGAAAAACACAGTATGTATCACATTGTGTAAAAATAAAAAAATGGTGCAAAAAATTAAAAATTGAGGTGTTGAGCTAAAGTCTACGATATTTATTAAAACTCGTCAAAAATTCTATTGCTAATGCAAACTTAAATTATGTATTTAAAAATCCTACTTTCTGTTTTAGGAAGCTAGCGGTTTTTCAAAGTACTTTTGTACAGGAAAATATAATGCCCATTGTGCCCACTCTCGAACTTTATTTAAGAAAACAAAATTTGGCTTTGCCACGGTGGCGTTATAACTTATGTTCACATTTTTCAGGTACTCGACCTTTTTGTTCGAGCTTTATTACTGTCCGCCGAATGATTTTGGCTCTCAAAGTTATTTCGAGATGATTGGTTTTGATAAGATGTCCAAAATTTGACTTAATTACTTAGCAAATAGAGGTTGTTGATCAATCCACCAAATTTCGGGTTTTTTTTTAAGTTTATAAGTGTTTTCATAATTTTTATCCTGCTGCCCGCTCAATCCTGAAGACGCTGACATTTGTTGGCCCACGGCAGGTTTTAATTTAGACACCCCTGGATTGAGTATCCCTTTTTTACTGGTCCTTCCTTGATTCAAGATCAGTGTTCATTCAACTATACAAGCTAGATTGCCCCAAGCCTTCGAGCCAGTTCAGTAAATGAATTGAATTTGACCTTGCCGCAGATTCAAACGAAACATTTACGGTCGCTAATACTTTTTCTCGTCAATTGGTAAAATTTGGAATGTAAGCTTTATATGGGCACGAATTTTCATTTTAAATCTAAAGAACATTTAAGAAGGAACGTGATAGCTCAAGTAAAATTGATTTGCGAGTAGTTTGATAGTATTTATTAGCTAACATGTCAGACATCTTCACTTACGGGTCCTGAGCCTTTTTTCACACTCACTTTGAAAGCTCAAGCATTGTCTGAGGTACTAGTGCAGTCAAAATATCCCATTTCAGGCCTTCAAATAGAAAAAATAGAGTTTGTGTTTTTTTTTTGAGTTTTTTGTGGTTTTTGAATCAACGAGCTCCCAGGAATCTAAAACTCATTTTGCTAAAAAAAATTTTGATCGGAAAGGTCCCAAAAAGGACAAAAAAGGATACTCTTTAATCCTTGACCGGAGGTCAGCATGTGGGGTATCAGATCAAAGGGGACGTCGAGTACATTACATATCCGGTGTTTGTTTCCTGTTTCAAGGACCCTCAACGGAATAAATCGAGATTAAATGTAAAATTATTGTATTTTCCGTGTATCTTTCCAAAGCCATAACTACGAAAATAATTCAAGTTGTCACTACGTTTCTCACTTTTCCGAATTTATAATAGCTAAAGATTCTATCATTAAATTTGCTAAGAAAAAAATTATCGGAAAGCTCTGAAAAAGGACATTAAAGGACACTAATTACAAACCTTGATCGAACGTGAGCATGCGGGGTGTCATATCAAAGAGGACGTCGAGTGCATTGCATATCCGGTATTTGTTTCCTATTTGAAGGACACTAAATGGAATAATTCGGGCTCAAACGAAAAATTACGGCTTTGGAAAGATACATATACGAGAAACACGAAAATTTTCCATTGGGTCCCAATTTTCTCCTGTGAGGGTCCTTGAAACAAGTAATGATATGGAATGTACTCGACGTCTTCTTTGATATGACACCCCGCATGCCCACGATCGATCAAGGTTTGTAATTAGTGTCCTTTTATGTCCGTTTTGAGAGCTTTCCGATAATTTTTTTTTAGCAAAATAAATGATAGAATCTTTAGCTATTATATATTCGGAAAAGTATGAAACGTAGTGACAACTTGAATTATTTTCGTAGTTATGGCTTTGGAAAGATACACGGAAAACACAATAATTTTACATTTAATCTCGATTTATTCCGTTGAGGGCCCTTGAAACAGGAAACAAACACCGGATATGTAATGTACTCGACGTCCCCTTTGATCTGATACCCCACATGCTGACCTCCGGTCAAGGATTAAAGAGTATCCTTTTTTGTCCTTTTTGGGACCTGTCCGATCAAAATTTTTTTTAGCAAAATGAGTTTTAGATTTCTGGGAGCCCACTGATTCAAAAACCACAAGAATTAGCCTTACTCTATTTTTTTCTATTTGAAATGCTAATATGACTGCACTATACTGGAAGGAGCATCTCCTTTTGCGACAACATAAAGACTTAGATGCCCCTTAAATCATTCGGACACTACGCTTCTGTGCAGAGCAGTGTCAATATTAATTGCGATATTTCTAAACAATTGTTATCGTATTGAATCTGTTCTCAAATCGTGGGTTGGAATTTAAACTAATTGTGGAAATTCTGACATATTGTTTTTCCTATACTGCAGTGCGTGCCTGTAGTATTATGACACCAAGATTAATTGCGAGATTTCCATTTCTTTATTAAAGTTTTATTTTGCGGAGTCTCCTGAATTGCTGGCTATCCATATTACCTTTAAAAAAATTTTTTTTCATAATACTTTACAAATACTGGGTCAAACTATCACGTGAATTTTTCGTTAAATCCATGGACTCCCCATAATATACAGAATTTATGGAACAGAATCGATAACATTTTCGGAAAAAAATTCAGCCATTTTGAAAATCGTTTGTTTTAATTTATAGCTCTCCACTATTTGTGCGAGCAATCATTCATTTCGGACTTACGTACATTTATTGCTGAATTTGTTCATTAACACCAATATCTTCAAATTTGTTACACTCAACCTCAAAATGTTACAATTTTATGAGATAAATGTTACACTTAGAAATCTGAAAACGGCAACCCTGATCACGTATAGGCCTCACCTGTGCGGTTCATCGAGCTTAGATACAAAGCTTACATACACAAAACTGAATTGGATTTAATTAAATGTCAAACCCTCGCAATTTGTGTCTAATCACCACCATCTTGATAGACAGGCCGGACTGTCGAAATTCGATTTCGAAAATTTGGTACCTTCCCTACTAGCCATGGCATAAGGAATGCATCGATGCCGGCATCATGAATCTCTGGATGAACCGAATCATTCCATTTGTTCTAGCCGCGGGACTAAATTCCCTTATATATTATTCAAAGATATGGTGAACGACTGCATGAAGACCACGTGAACCCAAACATGACTTTCCCTCATGATTTCATTAGAGAGGCAGTGATGATAGATGCAGTGCGGATCATCAATGAATTCATCAGAAAGGAAGTGATGAAAAGTACGATGAGTTTCACTGGCGAATTTATCATGCTGGAACTGATGACAAATTTAATGAATTTCCCCGAAGAGTTCATCAAGTTCGCCCTAATGAAATAATCGACGAATTTCATTCATGCGTTCTTATATGAACAACGTATGAAATAGTCGATTAGTTTCATAAATTATTTCATCAGTAATTTATACATTTAGCACGCTATGTGGCTCACTTGGTTGAGTCGCACTCTACGACGCTAGTACTTTAGACGTCCGGAGATCAAATTTCGGCGTTTTCTAAAATTTACGTACATGTGCGGATAGGATAGTGCTTGCAACAAGCACTCCGAAGCTATATGCAATGTAACGTTGACTCGAAATAAACGGCTGAGTTAACGCACCACAAGGGGTCACGGTACAGAGAAGAAGAATTTATTAATTTATTCAAATTACTCGATGCAAAGGCACACACTACGAAGGCCAACTTTAACCCTTAATTTGCATGGTGAGTCCCAGGGACTCCTCCTCAGATTACTTTTATCAATAACTTTTATAATAAGGCAAATACGTTTCAGTGCGTTTTAGTACCTTCCTCCAGTAGCGCGGTAGACTTGGACAGAAGACGGCGTGTGCTTGCGCTATTTGCTTCGGTGAGTAATAACGGTAGAAGGAGTCCGTGGGACTCCACCATGCACTTTGTGTTATTAAATGAGAGCAATTGTCGATTTTTGTATTGTACTCTATCAAGCTTTTTTAATGTAATAAGCTATTTTCATGGTTTCCAACCGATGTATTATTACCCATATCATTGTTTTGTAGTAAAATCCTGCTAGTGTTCCGACACAATGGTTGGAAGAAGTCATTATTTGGATTGCACACTGGATAGTTATGTCTCCGAATAGAGAAAGGCTCTCTTTTTTTTTTTGTTCTTTGGTACACCATGACCACACTTTTGTTTCTGAGACAAATCAACCAGTAATTATAATTATGTATATTATAATTACACGAAGGGTGAAGTAGATGCAATCGAAATGTACACTGTTTTTTCATGCAGCCGTCGTACTCTTCGATGACCTATAGTAGTTATCTTTGTTATTTTCGATATTTGTGGAATCAATCCCTATGTCTTCAATTAATCTTAAAATGTATGCCCAAAACTAACAAGACTTTTCCTGACACAATTAACTACACAACTGAAGCTAACCTGTACAATACATACAATGTTGCCCAGAACAACAGGCTCACAGCATTAGAAACCCTAAAGGTAAACCTTCTAACTGATGAAATTGATAATGGAGTTGTGATAAATTCCTCGGAATCAGAGAATATACTGTTTCTCATGCTGAAACAAATAATGGAGGAAGACAATTTATATTCGCAACTCTTATTACATTCCCGTCATGATCAAAAAAGTATGAAGAAAATTCACAGAACATTATCTGAATTGAAGCAATGCACGTTTTTTTATTTAGATGCTATTTGAGAAGATTTATGTTTATTTTATATTTGAATATGTTTATCTATTCAAAATTAGTAAAAAATGGAAATTATTTTTATTGAAAGTTTAAATTTTACTATTTTTAAGGAATGAGCATTCTTTTATGCGATTTTTGAGACTGTAAATTTAACTGGAAGTTCTAGAAAATAAACTCATTAAAAGTTCCTAATTTAAGTTAAAATCTATAGTTGATGGACAATATTAACTATATTTATAGATAATTTTACGAAAACAACATTGGTTTTGCTTTTATTAAGATTGAAGTAAGGAGTCCCTGGGACTCCACCATACACTTTAAGGGAGTTTTCAGCACCATGCAAACCAAGGGTTAAAGTGAAAAAGGTTCCGCTATACAAAGAAAAATATTACCCATAGGCGCAAAATGACGACAAGGAAGCGAAACTGACCGAAATTTCAAGAAAATGTCTCTCGATGAATTGGCACCGATTCTTCATCGAGACAGTCATCGGGTGATGGAGATTCAGTCGAAGTACATAAGCCAACCCGTGTGGATGAGAGAGTGTTCACGAATACTACGACAACTTTTGCATTCCCCCGTCTCTTCGGATTTATCGTTCACCGATTGTGGCTAGCAGGGTATTACGTAGAACAAACTCCTGATGGGTCACTTTGTATGGGAGATACCCTTAGTTTTTATCCGAATGAGTTGATTTTTGGTGGGTGCGGTGACTATGACCTCCAATCGCAACAAACCAAAATTTAACACTCTGCTCCAATTTTGGGGGGAGTTATGGATATGCAGTTTTGAAAATTTAAATGGGGGGATAATGGGGGTCCTTGACCGGAGCAACTCAATGTTGCTTCCGATGTAGGATTTTTGCCAACCAAATATGCCATTTTTCTTAGACTATTATTGCAAATGACATTTCGTAACATGAATTTTCGATTTCTTACGACGTTTTAACAACCTTCAGTATTGTTTGCGATGCGATGTCGTGTCATTCCGGCCTTCCAAAAACAAGAATTTTGGAACTTTTCTTTACATACGGATGAGTGAATTTTCACACTGAATTTAATTTTCAACTGAAACTGATCTTTGCAAGCCGAAAAAGCAATCATTTCGCATAAAAAAATGACATGTGACGAGCGTTCGTTGTTATATCCGATCATTCTGCCTCTCGAGTCGGAAAAATTCAGTCGTTATAACCGATCATTCGTTATAGCGATGGTCGCTATATCCATCAAAATTTGTACCGAGCGAGCCTCTTAGATCTCGGGACCTGGAATTTCCGTCGTTATAGCCGATGCGTCGTTATAGCCAATGTCGTTATAAACGATATCTACTGTAATTTGAAGACGATTTTTTGAGAACATTCAACTTCTTGTGAGACTTTTTGCGCACAATTTTAAAAACGATTTTTTCCTAATTTTGCTTGTGGATTTTTACTGCTATCGTTAAAATTAGTTACACTGAAGATACAAATGTTACGAATTTACGAGCAAAATATTACACTGAAAAATTTAAAAAACGACAACCCTGATCGCCCGAGAAAATATTAGCTCCAAAGACAGTGAAGGGTATCCCGGCCGAGCCTCGGTCTCGTTTTTAATTGTTTTTTTTTTTGCCATATCCAAATACATAAAACACAATAAATCCGCAATCCCGCCACAAAAAAAAAAACCTTTTCCTTATCAGTAGGTACACCATTATTATAAATGAGAGTTAAAAAGGTTACTATTGTCACATTAGCACCGTTACCACCGGCAAACAAGGCTCATACGCCGACAGATAACAAAGATATATTATTTCGGCAAACATGCACTCTCTGGCGAGTGCTTTAAAAGTTTTCACATGTAGTACTCGTAAGACCATACTTTATCCTTCTGTAACGTAGAGTGTGTTTTCCTTTTTATGGCAATACATGGTGGCTGACTCGCTTTTTCGGCGCGAAAATGCTAATAAATTATGACAGAGTATATTATGATGAAGTCTCGTCGCGGCGGACTTGTACCAGCGAATCTGCTACTTTGGCCAGAGGTGTGTTTACCCGAGTGTTAAACACACGAAAAGCGCAACGGAGACTCCTGGCATCTATCCAGAAGGAAAACAGTCGAGTTCAGGTAGTATGGATTCTGGAACGAACTTTTGACAGGGGAGTGTGTCCATCAATCTTTCCCACGGTTTGCCTCACTCTGATGTTTGTATATAAAGTTTTAAATCGGTTCAAGTTAAAAATAGATGTTTTACAAGATTTTTTTTTGAAAAAACTGTTTAAAGAAAACACCTGACAGAAAGTTTTAATGGTACTTGACTCGGGCTGATGGGATGCGTAGGGCACACTCATTTGTTATAAATTGACGCGTGTACATTTTAAATGAATAAGTGACTTAACAAAAAACCGAAATGAATCAAATAATTAGGATACTAAACTCAACGTCAAAAGTATCGGACCACCCGCAGCTTTCGAACTCTAACCCAATTTTCTCAAAAAGTTTAAAAGTTACAACTACACTGAAAAAAATGGTTTAGACTTTTTATCTAAAGTGAAGTAGTTGACTTAAATTTATATAGTTTTACTAAAGAAATAGCTGATTTCTCTAATCTTCGTAGCTGAAAATACTATTAAATTCGTTCATTTAACCACGCAAGATTAGAAGATAAAGTTTAGTCAATTCTTCCACAAAAGTTGTTGATTGTACTATTCAAATATAAAATTTAACTACAAACAATCGTTCTTTTTTCTTCAACACAATTTAGCTATCCAACATTTAACAATTTATAGATAATGAATAGCTGTCTTTACAAATGAATTAATTGAATTTGCAAATATAGTAGATGTTTCAACTAATGACGAATAGATAAATTATCCATATCTTCGTAACTGTTTCAACTACATAGAATCATAAGCTGAAAATCAACGCGAACTTTAGATGAATTCGACTATTTCTTTAGATAACCATTCTAATTTTTTTTCTCTGTGTATGAAATTTATATCTACAGGAAGTGCATTTTATTACAATTAAAATGAATGGAAACACATTGTGATTTATTTATTTACAAGCTGGCCCGGCGAACTTCGTATCGCCTCACCTTTTAAATGTTACCAATGTGAGGGTGCGGCAAAAGTACTGAACTCCACGAATGAGTTGAGGAGATACAGACATAATCTAAGAAAATTGAGCCAAAATATGGCAATTGAACGGCATTTTTCGGTTTATTGTGATTATTTAAGAAATGGCAAAAGATGCAGAAAAATGTTCTCAGGATAAAAAAAAATAAATAAAATTTCCCTTGCAATGATACATAACACATTAGAATTTGATTGGAAAATTCGATGCTAGAATTAAAAATTAAATTAGACTATTCACAATTTTAGAACTTTTATAAAAGCTCCATAACTCTCGAAAGCAGCTAATTTAGCCGTGAGCAATGTTCCCTCAAAATGATCTTGAACTTATTGTTAATACTTACACAAAATCTCACGGGGTAACTTTCCCCCTTTTTATAAGGTTCAGGACCTCATTCGGTTGGGTTTTTTCCCATAATCCGGGGGCCATTATCAACCATCTTGCAAACAAATTTCCGATGTAGGATTTTTGCCGACCAAATATCCTAATTTTCTTAGACTAACAAAAGCATCAGAAAATGAGCTGCCTTGTTGATTTTTCTTGGTTGATTTTCCAGATATGTCTCCTACTGAGGAGACTTATTCAGATGTTTGTTTGGAAAATACACATAAACCCGCTAATCTGCGAAAAAGAGGTGGAAAATTATTTTGGCATTGGCGATTGTTTTTTGCAGATATTTCAGTAGGAATAGGGGTTCTTGTGCTGAAGGGGACCGTGGGTTATTGGGGGTGTAAGCCATTGAGAGGGGTTTCTGAAATCCGTTCTGGAAATATTGGCGATGGATCATGGAATTAGTCCTATTTTCTGAAAAAAGGTAATCCGATCAAGAAATATAGGCAAACGTATGGACAAATTACTGCCTTCATAGCCTTCCAGATGTTTTGTTAGCAGTAGCAACATAGCTATTTGGCTTGGTTATCAATTCAGGAAAAGGAATCACAGAAATGGGAACATTTATTCAAGAGATACGTACTGGTATCGAGGCAAAAGTTGCACATCAAGTAATTTTGTATTGGCAAATTTTGTAAATTTTTCGACAGAAATTCTGCTTATCAATTAGATGGGAGCGGTGTAGGGTGGAGTCTACGGAAATCGAATTGAAATAGGCAGAAGAATGTAAGAAAGATTTTTCATCATAATTTTGCTCACTGTTAATTTTCTACATGTTGAAATCCGATAATTCGTTCAGCTGATGTTGGGGCAAATTTCCTAAACTGCACTTATTGCGAACTTTGCAGATGTTTGAATGCTTGTTTCGCTATTTTGGGTGTCGTTTCGCCCTACTTTCAGATGTGACTACCCGCCAGGGTGGTGCAAAACCACTGAAGTCATCAAATTTGTTTGTCAAAAGCATAAGAAAATAAGGAAATGACCCTTTTAGTATTTTTCTCCTGCCTATTTTTTCTGATTCGGCAATAGCAATTCTTTTATCTTGAAAATAAGTCATTTAGTGGCAATAGATATGGCAAAACCAATTCAATTATTGCAAGTGGGAGTTTTTTCAGTTGCATGTACAAATTTACTTAAATAGACAATTCTATACCTTCAAGCAATTGCTTCAATAGTAGGTTCCTGACCAATTTTTCAAATTGTGAATAGTTATTCCGTTAAAGACAAAAACAGTACAAAATGATCATTGATCAATCATCCTGAAATCGACAAAGAAGGAAATTAAATGCATACATTGGCAACTGGACTGTGAATTCCAAATTTCCAGCGGCTTATAAGCTATCCCGCTGTTCCTGGCGATCAATTTGGGGGAGGGGATGGAATTTACGGAAGTCGGAAAATCCGTTCATGATATAGACAAAAGCTACATAAATAATTTTTGTATTGGCTAATTTTGCAGAATTATTGGCAGGTGTTCCACGTAGTTGGTGCTTTCACAATTTTTCTCATGCAGATGTCTAAATAGGTATTCACATAGACACAGGCTATTGAAGATAGAAAATCATTCGCTGCTGATGAGAACGGTATAAATCAGGCGAGGGACAGAATAGAATAAAATCCGCTAACTCGTTGCAAATTTTTCGCATGCTGCAACTTTCTCAAGTGTCAATCCAGTCAAAGAAATTTAATGAAATCCGCAAATATGTGACGACAATTCAATTTTCAGAAAAATTTGTTTTCATAATTTTGCCTTTCGTGAATTTTATTCGTGTTTCAATAACAGTAATTCTCTTGTTCGGGGTATAGACATATCCGATGGACTTATCTTACTGAAATCCACTAAGCTTTTCAGACGATAAAGACAAAGGTATGAGAAAGAAGTATTTTTACAATATTGGTAGTAGTAATTGTAATTTTTTACTATGTTTTAATGGATAAGTATTTTAGTATGGGTGACCATATACCCTTCACTGAGTAGAGACCAATGATTTAGAGTAAGAGTACTGAAATTATGTAATTCGTTTAAAAAATATCAGAAAAGCTTGTGAAATACAACTAACAAAACACCAGAATAACTATATGGATAGGTATCCGGTGAGGCAAATTTTCTGAAATCACCTTATTACCTAAAAATAAAGCCTAAAATTGCTCTTTTAACATTTTTTTTTAAGCGATAAAATTTTATAGAGTCTTTCTTCAATATACTTTGGCTAATAGAATCTTGCCGACCGCCAAACAAAGAATTTAACTTCGAGTTATGGAGTCGTTCTTTGAGTTATCGAGTTTATTCTTCATAGTTTTTGTTCAAATGAGCTGGGAGATCAGCTCATGTTTGACTTCCTACGTGGAATTATAAACGAAACGAAACCTCACCATTTATCATAGACAGCATACATACATGCATTAATTGCATTACATGCAGCTACGAAGAAATAATGGTCCTGTTCTTATTAACTTATCCAAAATTCATACAAATCAAATCAAGTTCAGCAAAGGGGCGAATTTTGGTCATCCGTCCAGGAGTTATGTATGGTTCAATAGTAATAGTTATGCAGCTATTTCAGGTGAAGAAAAAGCATAGAGGAAAATTTACAAAATTACGTTAATTAGGTAATGGAAAGTGACCAATTGGTTATTGAGAATTTTTTCCATTTATTTCAATAGCTATCGATGTATTTTAGGGTAGAGACCAATATGTGATTGGGCAATTGAAATCAAGATATTCGATGAGGAGCTATAGGCAAAAGTATTTGCAAAACAGCTGCCTTCGATTTTTTTTTTCATTTTGTTTTTTTTTTCGCAAGTTAGATAGAGACCTAACCTCTGGTCTAAACCGTTGCAAATGACGGCCAAAGGACCAAAAAAGCTGCTTTCTAAATTTCTAATAGAAAATTTTATTGTTGGTTTTTTTTTTAGAACAGAACAATGTGGAATAGCAAATTTATCTGCATTGGCTTATCCTTTCAGGAGATAAATGCAAGTTTTGTAAAAACTTATTTCTTTCTTTCTCATTGTGAATTTATTTGTATTTCATTCAGATATTCAGGGTAAGGATTAAATCAGGAGGGCAATATTCCAAAATTACGTCAAGACATTCAAGAAATATAACTCGAAATATAAAAAATTGTGAATTGTTACTGATTGTGAATGTTTGGCTTATCTCAATGGGTAGGCCAAATCCAGTGGAATCAATTTACTGAAACCCAGCAATTCATTTATGAACTGTACGAAAAGGAACTGTTCTTATAATTTGGTCATTGTGAATACATATTTTGCATGTTTCAAAAATTACTCTACTATTCGTGGAGGAGACCTAATCGGCTGCAATTCTGTTCGCTAAACGATAAAAAATAAAGAAAAAATTATGAAAAAAATAATTGTGAATTGCTGCCTATTGTGAATTTCCTGTACATGCATATACTGCTTGTAAAGACCAACCTGTTGGGGTGCACTTACTAACAATCGGTAATTCGCCCAAAAAATACAGGAAAAGGTATGTTTGTCTTCATACTTCCGCTCATTGTGAATTTCTCATATGCATCGATAGTTGTTCCTTCAATTGGGCTAAACATTAATCCTGTGGAGAAAATTTACTGGAATCGGCTGATACAATCAAGAAATATAGGCAGAAAAAGCCAAAAAAGAAACCTATTGTGAATTTTGGCTCATTGTGAATTTTTTGAATGTTTCAATAGTTATAGTCTGTAGTTAGTAGTCTGGCTGGTCTAGCGGTTAGTGCGCGCACCTTCAGTGCACAGGGTCATGAGTTCGAATCTCACCGTGTTCCATGGTGTTTTTCGAACTCACGAGCTTGTGACGGACTATGATCTCACTCAGATGTTAAACGAGTACCCATTTGTGGGGATAAATAACACTGCTGAGCGTGATGCTGATCTCATTACCTCAACAAAAAAGCAGATAAGATCTTGGAAATAGGATGTCACTAACACATCCTGCGGCCTTAGTCCAATGTTGGATTGTCGCGCCTGTTATTTATTTTTAATAGTTATTATGTTATTCCGACGCGAGCCAAATTCAACGAACCAAAAATCATGAAAATTGGTTCAGCCGTTCTCGAGTTATAAATGGTGTAACTAACACGACTTTCCTTTATATATAAAAATTAAGCGTTTACTAAAGCTTACAAATAAGAGTCGTTTTCAGTCGTGCTTTTTGTTTCGAGTACGCACACACTTATCTCTGATAAAAAAATAAAAGCGTAGACTTTTCCACCCCTTCGGAGACACCCTGTTAGCTTTGTCCTACCAAGTTCTAAGGTCTTCGTGTCAAAGACTGTAACCACTGAAGCGCTTAAAACCACTTGGGGCTCGTCACTCAGCTTTTTTTTTTTTTCATAGAAACTTTTGTTGGACTTAAACTGCGTTAAGGCGGCGCGCGCGGCGATTTCGCAGAGCATTGAGTTGGATATAACCACCATCTGCTGCTGAATGTTCCAGTCTCTAAGTATCGTCTGTAAACTCTTTACACAGATGATCTGCTGATTCGAAGTCTCTGGACGACCTCACGTTGAGTAAAGCCTGCTTGAAGTAGCGCTTCAATTTGAGCTGCTTTCTCCTGTCTCGTACTCATTTTATTGATTGCCAAACTAGCAAAAATACACACGTCTACACAGTGGCGCAACCAGGATCTTGTCCTGGAGGGGGCTAAGGCCATCTATATTACTGATTGAGTCATGTTACTATTTTCCAGTAATGGAATAGATGTACGGCGGTGTTCTAAACTCCCATTGCAACCACGCTTCTCTATTAAACCGAAACCTTAGGGCATGGTTTCACAAGTAAGATCAAGAGGTGCAGATGGATATTGTGAAACAAATCTCACACCGCAATTAGAGAATAATTTGTGAATGCCCGCACTATACGAAAAAAAGTGGGAGTTCAGGCACAAACTGAATCCGGACCAAAGTTGAACTAACAGCATTCTAATAATCTAATGGCTCCAGACATTTTTTTTTATTAATTATATTCTCAAAATAACTTAGCTTAAAATATTTTTACTAAATGTTGGACAGAAAGAAATATGTTTTATCGATGGCTCCTTCCTTTTAAATAAATCATGAACTCCCTGCCACCAGAATGAATTTCACATTCTTCTACAATTTTAATTGTAATGAAAAATTTAAATGTTTGTTTCACACATGTAAAATATTTAGCTTCTGGTGAGGATGCTTCATCTTGCACAGGCCATCGAAGCTCGTAAATAATTTATGTTAAAAGAAAAATTCATATATTTTCATAAAATCTGCAGCGAAATGAATCGCATCATGTTTCATTCTGCAATTTTTCTTTTCTCAATTTCTGGGTCTGGGAGGGGCTTTAGCCCCCTTAGCCCCTCCCGTGGTTGCGTCTACAAATGCAATGAATAACAACTAAAGAAATGATAAAAAATGTCCTATACCCTCAGTGTAAGGGCGAACTCTAGTCAAAACATAGCAAATCGTTAGCATTGTGTTTGTTGTTTGATTGCTATGCGAGTTTACGGTACTTAAAATAAAATTGATATTTATTTAAATTGCCATTAAACGCACTTTCTGTAGATATAACTTTCATAGTTATAAGTTACATACTTTTTGAGAAAATTGGGTTCGAGTTCGAAAGTTGTGGATGGCCCGATACTTTTCACGCCGAGTGTAGTTCTGCTGGTACTGTGTGCATTGCCAGGGCCGGATTTAGCCTCTATTGCGCCCCTGGGCAGTAACGAATTTGCCGCCCTCCACCACTAGATAAGCTTGAAAGTGGCAGTTGTCACATCGCAAAGGAAATGTAGGCAAAACGTTAGCGAGCGTATGTGAAAAATTGAAAATTTCATATTTTTTACTAGTAAGGGTATTTTGTTTGCTTGAAATTTTTTTATGTTGCTTCCCAGGGGAGGAATCCAGGTGTTCCGTGCACCTCTTAAAATTGTTTTAGGAATGATTGAAACTCCAATGATAACATAGAAAAACTTCTTATTACATTCGGCTTTTCACTTTCTTTAGAAATGCGTTCATGATTTCTAAATTTGTTTCTTTGTCGATCGTTTTTGAAATAATTTGCGAATTACCCCAACAAATAAAATTTCCTATATTAGCATTATATTTAACCAGAAAACGTCATACCGAATAATCCCGAAATTAAGAAAGCTTACGGTAAATTTTGAACACACCTTGACCTAATTTGTTTTCGGTGATAAAAATAACGAAAACGAATTGGGAAAGCACTTACTGATGTTATTCAGCAAAAATCATTCAAATCAAAGTTCTAGATTCTCCTGATTTTAACTATTTTAAATTATTTTTTATTTTCGGTGAAATTTCCCCTTTTTCTCTGAACAAAAAATCGCGAATTCAAAAATTTAGGCGTAATAATTCTTAAAAATTTAGTTAAACCTATTCACTCGATAGAAACTCAAAAATTTGATAGCCAATGCCGCATTTCTAATATCGAGACTTGGACCTCTCCCGAAACCAAATCCTTGCTTCCTAGCGAATTTGATGTGGGGACAAATTTAAAAAGTAATTGAAGACACGAAAATCTGTGGTTAGATTAGATGAGTAACTTGCTTCACCAAAAATATTTTTCGTTTTTTTTCTTCAAGTCTGGAGCAATTTTAGAGGCTTGGAAACAGGCGCTGGCAGCCAAGTACTCGCGAATTTATATCATTTAATGTAAGCTGACCAGACGTACAGCATTTTGCTGTACAGTACAGCATTTTGACCTGTCGTACAGCATTGAGAAATGTACAGCAAAATGTACAGCATTCCCCATGTGACACAATGAAAGCCCTTCCCGATCTCTCTGAAAAATTTCCACAATTGTAGAGCTACATGGCGCTCCTATTCCTCCAAATTTTATGGTCCACCTATTCGCGTTCGGAAGCTACAGCTGCCTAAATCGCACTTATGTGTTTCCTAATCGAAAATTGTCCAGGCGTGAACACTAGTTTAAGAGTTGTTTTCTGACTTTATGTTCACTTCAGTTCAGTTCAGTTTTAAAAGGTAGTTTTAGGAAAGCTTTTTCCAAGAAGCGTTTATGCGAATGAATAGAAAATGCTTCTAAACTTCCAATTTTTGAGCATCCCTAATTGGTCCAGTTTGTTCTCATTCTTTTCTTAAAATTCAAAATTAGATAAATGAATATTATTAAATTTATTACGAAGAACTACTACAAAGCTAATGGGGCTAATTTTTTAAACTAGATTTTATATACATATATCAAAAAATTGTAAAAATTTCCAAGTTGAAAGATATGCCGCCAGTAACTTGATCGCAAATCAAATTTTTATGCGTATGATCTAACCCCTAACCCAATATGAAGCTCCAATTGTCTTCTCACATCAGCAAAAAAATTTACGAAAACTGGACTGCTGTGGATTCCTCACCGTAATAAAGAGTCAATAATTATCGATGTAGTTTCACAATTTTTGCAGAGCGTTTTATATTTTCATTAATTTGTTTTTAAAAATTATTTTCTTTTTTGCACCAACATTTGCACATTTAGTGTTCCTATTTGATACAGAAAATTTCATTCTAAGATTCAAAATTTTATAACCGAAAAAGTATTTGCGATCTTGCAAAATGATCCCCTCCTTCTCCGAAAAGCTATCCACGCCACTGGGCGAGCGAAGCGATCGGTGAGTCTATGGAAGGCAATTTGTAGGGTGTATATCTGTGGTTCATACTGTGGTTCATACGTACACTCAGATCATGTACCTTGCCCTAAGCTGCGCTCAGACCTCTCTCTGTCTGTCGCGCATCAAAGAATTTGCAAACATTTTTGCGACGTAGACCTCGGACTTGAAAAACGAATTCCGCAAGAATGTGTACAGCATTGGGCCTTCGGGAGTCTGCTCACCTTAATTTAATGTGGCTTCAGGCATAATGTTTAAAGTGAAGCCAAAGATGATTTATACTCCTACTCTAATTGAGCTAAAGGCCACCGCCATCCAGAGTGAATAAGTGTATGCTTCAAGCAAAATTTTGCGTAGTCCCAATTTTTGAAGGCGGAATCACATTAAAATTTGAGTTGAGGTTGCGATTAGGTGCTTTGAATTAAGACGAATATGTATACATCTAACTAGAATAAATTAAAAAAGCAAATTATTTTCTACAGTTATGTTTGAGTTTTAAAAATCCATCTTTCCCATAATTTTACACCAATGAAAAAATTCAAGAATTTGCCGCCCCTCAAAATTCTGCCGCCCCGGGCAGTAGCCCAGGTTGCCCATATGGGAAATCCGGCCCTGTGCATTGCTTCAGGTGTCCCAAGATCGAATAAGCAGGTGAGACACGGCACGTACTCATAAAGTGCGTGACACAAAACTGCTCCCTAAATATGATTATAATTTTAGAAGGATTTCATTGTGTTGCGTTTGGATATCTCAAATTTCGGTAAAATGCCTAATTCTTCGAATGTTTGCCATAGGTACCTGCATTCATATTCAGTATAGGTATTCACAAAATTCCGTTCGAACGTCAAAATTGAATTCACAGAAGCATAAAATAATCCAAGTCCACTCAACCCTCTATTCTATACAAACCATCTATAGTTGGAATTCTCGTAATTTTCCATTTTCCAAATTTACCCAGAGAGAGTAAAATCGTCTTGCAATTGGGTCCAATTAAGCAATGTGAAACTGGTATAATGCTCGATACAAATACTCACCTAGTGCCAGGATATTTTCACAGGATTCCACTCACTTCCTATTCGTATAATCATCTCTTACATTCATTGCATATCCACTTTGACATCATCATAGTCGTCGTCGTCGTCTAATGGTTGCATCTGCATACATTGCATTTGCCAATGATAGCACGAAATCCGGGCAGGGGGTGTCGAAACTGTCGAACATTGTGATTCCAACATAGGTACGTGCAGGAAGTCAAGTCATTACCTGTATAAATTTCATGCATGAAAGCTGCAAGGATCGTTGTGTGTCGTTCGTTGTGTCCTTACAACTTGGCGAATTAGTCAATTACAGGTTAGCTAAGTCGTTTACGTGCCAATAAGCACATGCATTAAGCGCCCACTTATGCAAACATTAGCATCTCAATGGAACGGATGACCTTTGTACGCTCTCCCTGTTATTGTTGAAATGTATTATAATGGGCCTCGAAAAAGGAAGGTGGAGTCGGGCGTTGAGTGTTGAGTGTAAGGATGTCCTGAAATGGGCAATTAAATTTTGCATTAAATTTTAACAACAGTTTGTCCGCTACAATGGCTAATGAGACATCATACTCATACGTGTATCCATTTTAGTGGTTGTAATGGTCATTGTTTGTGATGCAAATTAATTGGTGCTTAATGATATTGTAGCGAGTCGTCGTCCGGAGCAGATGTTATAATAATTTACATTATGGTGAGTGAATTAATATTGAAGCTGAAACGGTTCAGTTAATAAGAAAAAACTGAAAGAGAATAACGTTTCTTTGCAGTGTTGTGGAGAAAAACTTCTACAGAAACCATATTGACCATGTATGTATATATTTATGTCAGAATTCTACTGACTAAAACAGTTTTTCCATTGCTGTGGAACCTTGCGGAACCATCTTTCGGCTCTGTAGCTAATCAGCCATGAGCGGAGTTTGTCGAGTTTGTGTTGCTAGAGTCGACTCGCACTCGTCTGAAGATTGGTCAACGATCGTACTTCAACAACCAGTTCTGAGTCCTATTTAAATAAATTTTGGATGTAGCTTCATCCTAGTAACACTGTCAATCGGTTGTCTAAAAGTTTGTGTTTGCAGAGACGGCTGATGTGATGATCGCTCAGCGATCGTAGTTAAACCATCGTTTCTGAGCAGACCGATGCTTTCTAATCTTATTCTAGCAGCCCTCAAGAGATTTTACTAGACCAGCAGCCAATTGACATTCGCCTCGAGGCCGAGGCAAATCTAGCACTGACCGAGCCATGCCAACCTGGAGCTAACTAAGGGGCAGTTAACATGCCTTAACAACATCACTGTCGCGAAATTTCCAATCGACCACAAAAGGAGCTCTCATACGGCCACCATTTTCAGGCTGAAGCATGGGGTTGGATGTCGTCCCCAGAACTCAGGAGGTAGGAATACTTTCCAAAAAGGAGTGCAGGCTCTATCATTGATCTTACTTTTGTAAGTAGCTCGACTACACCCACAACCATCATCAGGCGATATTTTTTACAATCGCAGAGAGGACATCGAGAGCACAAAAAAAGCCCCCACATTAGGGTGGTCCACACAAAGCTTTGATGATGAAGCCTTTAAGAAGGTTTTGCTTCGGGGAGGAGCCCTAGATGGAAAGGCAGAACAAAGGATGTCAAAAATCGCTATGGACATAACGGCAACATGTGATGCCTCCATGGTAAGAAAAAGGTCCTCCAACCACCAACGAGAGGAGAATTACTGGTGAAATGGGGAAATCGCAATCCTGCGCCAAAATTGCCTGAAATCGCGGCGAATCGTCTAGAAGCATACACATTGACGTGAAAGAATCTAAAAATGGCCATCGAAAGAAGCAAAAGGAATTGCTTCAAAGAGCTCTGCGACGACGCGGAAATCAACCCGTGGGAAATCCCTATAGGATCGTAATGAAGAAGATAGGTAAAAAATCAGCACAGTGCTCAATTTTGATGAATAGGATTGTTTCCGTCCTATTTTCTCAAGACACACCACGAACCACAAGATCCAGTGTCGTACACCGAGGACATTCCGCCCATAACTGAGGATGAACTGTTGCAGGCTGCTTCCAGGTTTGTAGACAGAAAGGCACCGGGACCGTATGGGGTTAAGAACAGGGCACTAAAGCTGGCAATAAAACCGGCACCCTGGATGTTTATAGGCACATTCGGAGCTTTCGCATGGAAAAGGCAAAAACTGGTGCTATTGCCCAAGCCAAATAAACCACCGGGACCAGCAAACTCGAACAGACCGATTTGCCTGCTTGACACCACCGGACAACTATTCGAAAAGATTATTTTCAACTGACTGTCCGTGGTCGTGGATGTCATGTTATCAGACCGACAAACAGTTTTAGACGTGCACGGTATACAGTAGGGATGTCAAAAACCGGACGGTTAGTCCGAAAACCGGTACTTTCAAAACGGTTAACCGGTTTTTTTCGGTTTTTTCCTCCTCCCGGTTTTAACCAGGACGGTTGTCCATCCGGTTAAAACCGGAGAAAAATTCTTTCAAAATTCATAAAATTTTTTCTGTTTTATTGATTTTCAGTATGCAATTCTATTACTTATCCTCTATGGAAAATTTCGTTTTAAATTTCAGCCCTTTAATAATTGCCGAACACTCTTCTTTTTGCTATTACTCGTAGAACAATCGCTTCTTCAAATTACCTCTGCTTGTATCTAATCTCTTCCAAGGCATTTATATATGATTTGGGGATTTACCGAAGCAGACCACTACTATTTGGGTCCATTTTCGTCCCCTTACAGTCCTCAGTGATTTCCAGAAGTCGACTGATAATTATCGACTTCTTCCTTCATCACTGAGTCCCGTGTGATGCGTAGCATATCCTTGAAACTAAGTTCCCTCATGGATTCCACACTTATTGTGGATTTACCTAGTATCCTTAGCCTCCTACTACCTAGTGCTGCGCATTTACATACGATGTGTGCTGCCGTCTCAGCCTCTTCCAGACATAGTCTGCATACATCATCAGCTTTAAAATTACCATGCCCTGTTACTAAGGCAGTTATCCAACTTAAGCTACTCCGTGTGTAACTGAGTACTTGTTTGGCTTTCCTCCCTAGTGAAATGGTAATTGCGTTACGAGCCTGTCTACAAGTAGATAGGCTTCGCCATCGTTGCCGATGGAATCAATCCAGCCAAGTATCCTGGCTTCAATCATGCCGTTTCCCAAAGCAATTTTAGGTTCCGGCTCTTGAAACTTTTCTGCTGATCCCTCTTTTGGTAAGGTATCGGCAATTTCGTTCCCCAATGTACCTACGTGTCCTTTAACCCACATTAGCGTAACTTCGTTGATTGAAGCACACTCATTTAGCTTCTGGACACACTCTAGTACCAATTTTGAATTGATGTTGGATTGCTGCATGCGCTTGATCACCGATTGGTTGTCGAGTGCTATCAGAATTTTCTTCCCCAGTATCCCGCCTTCCAGAATATGATGCAGCGCGTACAGCAATCCAAGCATCTCCGCCTGATATACCGATACATACTCTCCTAGACGAAGTGAGCATGTATCCTGCCATCCTCTATGAGAGTGATGTGATGTCTTTCGACTACCCTACATCTTCTCATACCATCCAAAGGCATATGAGTCTCCCTGACATTATCACGAACAATATCAAGGATCCTCCTATGACCTCCATTAAGGCAAATATTGTTTATGTTTACACTGCGTTTCACATGTATCTTGGTTGTACAACGTGAATGTGAATTAATATTCGTGTATTTCGCGTATCATCGTGTCGCTAAAACAGTTCGTATTCCGCAAGAAAAATTAGGGTGGCCCCTGTTGTAAATGTTTGGATTTTTTTTTTTTCAAAAACTAATAAAATAATTAAATCACATCTGACAATTTTATTTGATTGTCTTTTTTGTTCAACATGTTTCTCTTTTAAATTAGCTGTCTTACTACATCATGTAGGTGCATTTTAAGTTGATTTTGCGTACGATACGAACACCATCAATACGAGTGTGTAAGCATTTTTTTACTAAAATTCTAGGCAAATCAATGAAAACACGGTTAACCGGAAAACCGGTACTTGGAGCCCGGTTAAAACCGGACGGTCTAACCGGCTTTGCAAAAAAACCGAAAAAACCGACAACCGGGTTATGGGCCGGTTTTTGACATCCCTAGTATACAGTCGATGCCATCAAAATGGTTACCGACTTGCCAAAGGGTGCACCGGTATAGCGCTCGACATTAAGAATGCGTTCAACTCTGCCAATTGGAGATGCATTAACGCAGCTCTGGAGAATTTGGGATTACCGGAGTATCTGATGGGAATAATAAAGAGCTATCTTTCTCACCGTCAGGAAATGCGAAGAAATACACTGTTACACCAGGAGTTCCACAGGGGTCCGTTCTTGGTCCTCTGCTGTGGAACATAATATATGATGCAATCCTAAATCTGCTAGTGCCTAAAGAGAAGAGGTAACGATATTCGGATTTGCGGATGGTGATGCGGTTGTGGTGGTCGGAAATGATCCGGTGGGCGTGGAAATGTATGCGAGCGAGGCAACCACAACAATCAAACTGTGTGTCGAAAGTGTTGGGCTTGAGCTGGACGAGAGAACGGAAGCTGTACTTATCAGTAAGCGCCCAAAAAAGAAACATTCTGAAGATCAAACTCGAAAGCAGCGTTAAAACCTCTAAGGTAGCCATTATAGTGTAGTTACTACGTGATAAACCTAGTACATCAGATTGCAAAATGTGGTGGAGACAAATTTTTTTTTGTTTCTTATGTTTTTTGGGGTGCTGAACTCGAATCCGGAGCTTCCCACCAACATTTCGTTGCGGAAAAGGGTTAAAATCGGGAAAAATTATAAAATTTTTGCTGTTTTTTCGTTATTTGGCCCCTAACTGCGAAACTATTTATTTCTCCGAAAAACTGTCCATGAATATTTTAGAGAGCACATAGTTGCGCGTCCAAAGAGACATAAATATTATAAATCCGTTGAGCAGTATTACTACAATTGATAATTTAAATTTGCCATTTTTGACATAGTTCCATATTATGAATAAAATTTTGAGATTGAACGGTTTTTCATTTTTGGTCGCAAAAGTTGCATTTTTCTTGTACATTATGTATTTTGGGTGCAGAACCTGAATCCGTAACTTCCCACCAAAATTTCGTTGCAAAAAAGGGTCTAAATTGCAAAAAACGCCAAACAAATGACTTTCAATTGTAGTAATCCGGCTTAACACATTTTAATGATTAATGGCGCGTTGGACCCGCAATTATGTTTTCTCTAATATTTTCATGGACAGGTTTTCGGAGAAATGTACACTTTCGGAGTTATAAACAAAAAAACGGGAAAACTCCGAAAATTTTGGGATTTTTCGCGGTTTTGACCCTGTTTCGCAACGAAATTTTGGTGGGAAGCTCCGGATTCGAGCTCAGCACCCTAAAAAACATAAGAAACAAAAAAAAATTTCTCCACCACACTTTGCAATCTGAAATCACCTAGGAACTACACTATTAGGTATGGGTTATGATTGACGCGAAGCTGAGCTTTGGAGAGCATCTCAAGTATGTATGCGAGAAGGCAGCCTTCGCTACTGTGGCCTTGGCGAGAATCATGCCAAATATGGGAGGCCCAAGACCAAGCAGAAGGCTTCTGCTGTCTCGAGTGGTATCGTCCATTCTTTTGTACGCTTCACCCGTGTGGGGTAGCGCGCTCCAGTTGGCAAGTCACATCCGGACTATAAGCTCCGTATGCTGTAGGAGCGCGTTGAGAGTTTGTTGTGCGTACCAAACAACTTCTCACGAAGCCGTCTATGTAGTCGCCGGAATGACCCCCATCGACATTCTGGTAGATTAAACAGAGAAAGTCATCTGAGGCGCCGGAGGAACGAAGGAACGCCGAAAAGGAATCATCTTGCGAAAGTGGCAGCAGCGCTGGGATGAAGATGACGGTCATTGGACGCACACTCTAATTCTAAATTAGAAAATTGGTAGACCGGAAACACGGGGAGGTAAATCGTTACCTGACCCAGTTTCTAACTGGTCATGGGGGATATAGACAGTATCTCTACAGATTTAAACTGGATAATTGATTGTTTGCCCTGATTGCCCCAGGTGCAAGGGTACTGTTGAGGACGCAAACCATGTTGTTTTCGACTGTCCAAGGTTACCAGAGATACGAAGCGAACTAACTAGGGATCTGAATAGCGACATAAGCCCAGTGAATTTAGTGGATCTTATGCTAAGATCACCAAGCGATTGGGATGCGGTGAGCCGGGCGATTTGCAGCGTACATAGAGAGCTCCGGAAGAAAGAAGGCAGACGTAAGTCAGCCAAAGATGACGGCGGTTGATTAGCCATAGCCTGCAAAGTAATCCCTGAACGGTAGTCCCGCAGGGAGGGAGGCAGAAAGAAGTGTTTTTAATTCATTCGGTAGAAATCCGACATAACCGCGATTTCGCGGTATCTTTTGAAGATTCTTGCAGCCTCTATAAAAAAAACGCTGAAGTATTGAGCGTAGAAAAGTGGCACTCCAATTTTGCTAAGCTAATGCAAATGGTGGAACTTGAACCTGAACATCCTACGTAAGAAGACACGTAAGCTTTTCAACGTAGCCAAAAGAACTGGGGATTGGGACACATACCGCTGCACCCTAACCCGGTATAGCAAAGAAATTAGGAAAGCCAAGAGGGAATCCTGGAGAAAGTTCTGCGAAGAAATAGAAAACTTGCATGAAGGAGCGAGACTCCAGAAGATTCTAGCCAAGGATCCAACAAACCCAATCGGGAGACTTAAAAACTCCGATGGAAACCAAACAAAAACAGGTAAGGAGACCCTGGAAGTCCTTCTAGGGTCTCACTTTCCTGAATCAACCGTAACATCGGAGCGCACAGACCAGTTGGATGACAACTCCCTTTTTATCAGGGATGACAACTCCCTTTTTATCAGACGACTGGCGGATTGCCAACCAGATAGTAACCTATAATAAGGTGGAATGGGCGATCAACTCTTTCGAACCCTACAAATCACCAGGACCAGACGGTGTCTACCCAGCCCTGCTTCAGCCGGGTCTTGCGACCCTGGCTCTTCTAAGACTATTTAGAGCCAGCATAGCCTTAGGATACATCCCAATCACTTGGAAGCAGGTAAACGTAGCATTTCTGGCAAAGCCGGGGCGTGACCAAACCCTAGCGAAATCGTATAGACCAATAAGTCTAACCTCCTTCCTACTTAAGTCATTGGAAAAGCTCGTCGATAAACATATCAGGGATAGGTGCCTTCGCTTTTCCCGTTGCACCCAAACCAACATGCTTATCAGACAGTGAAATCATGTGAATCAGTACTACACCATCTAGTTGGGAAGATTGAGACCACATTGGAAATCAAAGAAATAGGGCTCGCGGCCTTCCTAGATATAGAGGGGGCCTTCGACAACACCTCCTTTGAATCTCTTGTACACGGCGTCTCGAGTCCTGGAGTTCAAAACACCCTATGTCGGTGGATAAAATCAATGCTTCAAGGACGACAAGTACATGCAAAATTATTCGGTGAAACCATGTATACAGCTGTCCTCAAAGGGTGCCCACAGGGGGGTATACTTTCACCCCTCCTGTTGAACTTTGTAGTGGACAGCCTACTGGTCCAGCTAAACAACACTGGCTTCTATACCCTAGGATACGCCGATGACATCAGCATCCTGATAAGGGGAAAATTTCCAGGAGTTCTTTCTGAACTCATGCAACAAGCTCTAACCCAAGTGGAGGATTGGTGTAGGAGGGTAGGCCTATCGGTCAATCCCGCCAAAACAACACTAATAGCCTTCAGTCGCAAACACAACTTGGAAGGGCTCAACGCTCCAACATTATTCAACCAACAACTGAAGTTTACCACGGAGGTAAAATATCTGGGCGTCACCCTTGATAACAAACTCACGTGGAACAAGCAGCTGCAAAACACAATTGCAAAAGGCAAACATACCCTATATGCAACTAAAAGAGCAATAGGAAAAACGTGAGGGTTAAAACCACGAATGATACACTGGATATACGAAGCTGTGGTCAAACCCCGTCTGACCTATGGCTCGATAGTCTGGTGGACTAAAATCGAGCAAAAAACAGCAGCAGCGAAGTTGGGATCAGTACAGAGGCTGGCCTGCGCAAGCATAACCGGCGCCATGCGCAGTGCACCAACTTTAACTCTAGAGAAACTACTAGACCTGCCACCACTGGACCTCATAATCAGAGAAGAGGCAAGACTCGCAGCGTACAGACTGCAATAATCGAACATGTGGACACCTCAAAGGGTAGGACACTGTACGATTACAGAAATCATTGCAAACCCAATCCTGGATATGGGCAGCGACTATACCCCGGCCATGTACACCTTCGACTCCAACATCGAAACCTCAACGATTAGGGAAGACTGGAGTAAATGGAACGACAACCATCTATCAAATCACATCGTGTGGTACACGGATGGGTCGAAGACAGACGAAGGAACAGGGGCAGGAGTCTATACTAAAACCAACAACTATAGTATCTCTAAACCCCTAGGTCAATATACAACTGTCTTCCAGGCAGAACTTATAGCCATAAACCTTGCAGCAGGGGAGAGTACTCGAAAGGGATATACCAATAAGACCATATATATTCTCTCCGACAGTAGAGCTGCTATAAATGAAATTGCAAATCCCAAAACAACCTCCAAATTGGTTTGGGAATGCCAACAAAATCTCAGACGATGGACCGAGGATAAATTCCAAGATCGATGGAGACTCGCTGAAGGGCTTAGGCATAGCAAACGTATGCTGGAATCTAACTGGCATACCAACTGCACCGAAGCCCTCAGTTTTAGTAAAACGAACCTCAGGGCAGTGACAGGCCTTATAACCGGTCATTGCACCCTACGGAAACATCTGCATACAATAGGGATATACACACAAGACCCACTATGCCGCCTCTGCAACGAAGATGAGGAATCAGCCTCGCACGTTATTTTCGAATGTCCCGCTCTTATGACCTGGAGACAAAACTTCTTTGGGGCTCAAGCTACCAGTATGGGTGCACCCAAAGTAAACCTGGTTAACTTTCTTCTTAGCCTTTTACGTAGGACAGAACTCATAACCTGAAACTTTCTCGCTTAGATGGGAAATACAATAAGCCAGCAGGCTGCAGTATTGGGCGCTACCAACCCAACCTATCTCAGCGCCATATCCATCCATCCATCCAAGCTACATCGGCAGACCATTAATTGACTGACAACCGAGGCTTTTGGAGCTGATGGGTCACCACACCACTGTATTTCAGGCAGAAGTCGCACGCACTATAGCAACTTGCACCGAACTCTGTCTGGGTGCCAACAATGCAAATAAACGAATAGACTATCAGACTATCAGACAGGCAATCAAAACTATCCATATAGCAGGGCTGAGCTTTTTAAACTAAGCAGAAATACGATTAGTAGAGGCCGCTGTTGCCTGAGATCACATCTGCGGACAATAAGACTTAGACAAGAAGCCAGGTCTTGATTCTGCGAAAAAGACGACGAGACTGCAACCCACGTCCTGTGCGAGTGCGATACTCTAGCCCAACGCCACTGGACACAACTCGGAGGGGCCTATCCACTCACGGAGGACATTGCTTCGGCTTCAATTCCCAAACTAAATTCCTTCTTTAGCACCATCGACCTTGATAGTTGATCGTCAGGCATAGCATAGTCCTGTCCCTCTTCAACTGGGGTGATAGCACAATAGGCCCATGGCTTCAGTGCTGGGACTCCTCTACCCTCCCGGGGTTCACGCCCCTCTACATCAACATGGGACTAAACGAATACACTTTTTACTTTTACACATTTTTCCTTTCTTTTTATCTATTTTTAACTAACACCATTCTCTATATCCTAAACGGAAGTACATAAAAGTGCAGTCAATCTAATTAGTAAAAAAAAACCTTTTCCATGAACATCAAGTGGTCATTTTAGAATGTTTAATGGAAACTACCCACTAACTCCGCGTGCTAGCGTTCACTCGCACGAATGCTTCAAACTCTTTACATCTGGGACCTTCACTTCCGATGTCATCCGTTACTTTTTTTTCCAAACCCAGCACAATATTTCTTAAAACTATCCATAGCTTCTCCATCCAAGAAGAAACCATGTTTGCACAAGTGCCAAAACGTATTCCGGAAATGGCATTTTCATCCCGGACAAGAACTATTTTAAAACGTACATCCGTTTGTATAATGACTGTGTGTCTTGGGTCTTCTATATATCTGTACAAAACGAAAAATATGTTAAGCACAACGACAACGACGACATCTTGAGTTTTCCACTCTAGTCTCGCTGGTTAGAAATTTTCATCTCGTGACGATTCTCTATATTTTCTTCTTCTTTTTTTTTCTTGCATGTTCGCATCTTCTTCTTATTTTTACACGGGCAATATACGAACAAGATATAGAGTGAACTGAAAAATATTCCCAGGACATAGATACGATACGACATAAAGAGAACGTAACGTGCGCTTGCAGTTAATTTTACGAAAAACGTAAAAAGGCTTTTAACTGAAATATTTTCGTGTAGCATTTCAATTGTGTATGGCATCCTTTTACATTGCTATGCCATTTCGCCGCCACCGACGACGACGACAACGGTCGCCGTAGTCTATCTTTTGGCAAAAAGGAAACTTTCTTAATTGTTCAACCATAATATTGTGCAAACCCTCTCTAGCAAAAGTGTGTGTGTTTGCGTTCGCATTTTATCTTTCTTGATGAATAATTTAATGACTTCTCGCCCCTGGTATATACACTTACGGTCAAAAGTATCGACTCAACCTAAAAGCGCGTGTATTTCGAAAAGTATAGCAGTTATCCATAAAAATCGTATGTCATTGAAAAGCTTAAGTCCTCAGCTTTACGTTGGTACTATTTTAACCAATATTTGGTGAGCACTTTTAAAATTGATGCTCTTTGAACGAAAACGTAGCGAAAATGAGCAAATATGAAAATGGATTTTGGTTAGGTTTTTTGCAAATAAAACAAAAACTGTTGGAAAATAAGTTAAGTATTTATTATTTTAGTATTTGGTATTTCCTCCTCTTGCTCTAATGACAGCTTCCAGTCGATTCTGCATTGATTTGATCAAGTTGCTGATGGTATCTTGAGGAATACCGTTCCACTCCTCTAATAGGGCTGCCTTCAATTCTTCAGTGGACGTTTTTTCACGATGGTTTTCAATACTTTGTTATGTCGCTTTATTCTATTCGGAGATGCATCATTTGAAGAAGGTGAAGTCTGTAGTATCCTATTTAAAGGTGTCATTTTTTTCTGAAAAATATCAAGAAAATATTATATGTAGTAGTTTCAAATTATCGATAATCTCAAATTCAATTCAATTATCGAGAGTTTTAATTGTCGAGCTTTTTTAAAAATATGTTGGAAATAAATTTCTATTTGTTGTTATATATTAGTATTCGAAATTTTTGGCCGCCGTCAGCTTGTTTGGAATTTCTTCTTTCAAAGCTCTAATAAACCTCTTTCAAATTATCCAATAAATTTACATTCCGGGAAGAAAAGGTACTTTCAGTACATGCCACAACGGTAAAAATTTTAGTGCTCTTCCTCCAAATGCAGACTTTCAAGATTTCTAAATTTCAATTTATAGAGCGGCAAACGAAAGTTGCCTCAAATTTAAAATTTAAATTTACCAAACCATGGAGTCAAAATATATATATATATAATTATAAAGCAATGAAAAATCGTTGCTGCTTTCAATTTATCCAGATTACAAAAATACATGGATTTCTTCGATTTATTTCATTTTAGCAAGAACTCTCAATGAAGATTTGAAAATATCGAGCAATTCAATTTATCGAATTTGAAATTATCGCGAGTCGACTGTACATAGTATGTAATTTCAAACTACTCATAAAGTGCTTTTTAATTTACCTTTGGCTGGGGACACCTTTCTGGGCTTTTTTCTTGAATGTTTGGCAGCCAGAAGCTGCACGATGGCAACTGAAAAAATATATAATATATAATAAAGAAATAAAGAAACATTTTCAGATGCTCAATATGAATAATAATTACCTCTTTTGAAATTGAAATGCTGGTATACATTTCCGGATGGCTTGGAGACTTTACCTACAAAAAAAATACATTATAAAAAGGTTTTCAAGATAAATAAGTAATTTATTTAGAAACGCAAGATGAGTTTTGCCTGCGTTTTCTTTGTCTTGCTTTCAGTAATTAACGCGGTCAATATTTAATGATTGATTGGTAAAACAGTTGAAAACTTACCACTGCGTGGTTCGAAATATTCTGATCGTTTTCATTCTCACATTGGAGATCCTGTGCAAAAAAAAATCATTGATATATCTTAATTATCAACATTCAAATGATTCAATCATACCAAACTTGGCACAGCATTCTTACTGAGCTGCTTTGTACCACGTGCATGAAGAAAAGTCGCATGTTCGAAATGTTTTTCGCAAATACGATGTTTCTTCACATCGATCGCACATATTGTTTTCCCTTTCAAGATGCGTTTCCATTGCCGCTGTCTACTTAGTTGTGAAGGGAAACTGGAAACCCAAGTTTTATATTTGTTAAATATTGGATTAGGTCTTATAGAAAATTATAACATGTTGTCTGGAAGAATTTTGGCCCTATTCGACCAAGGCAACATTTGTTGGCTTCAATATTTCGGCATGATGTTGCAAGCCAAAATGTTGAATAGCGCAATTTAACAACATTCATTCAGTCATTTATTCAAGACGGAATGCCAAATTTCGTTGCCGTCAGCCAATGCGGCGACTTTTAAAAATGTTGTCTTAGTCGAATAGTACCTTAAGGCAAGATATTGTATTGTGTTATTTACCTGAAAAATGATACTTTTTCATCGGCATCTCTGAAGTATGCTGCACAACCTTTAACCACGCACTTCATATTGCAAAATGAATCGTCTTCACTCACGACCTGACAATGACAGACAACCTGTGAATAAGAACCAACGGTTTTACTTCTAATACTTTTTCTACTCCTCAATCCGAAGTAACACGAATCTTAAATTAAAAGCGTAACTCCCCTCCGGAGTAGCAACTTTTTGTGCCGCCCCTGGAACGTTTTGTTAACCAGCCCGGTTTTAACAGTTTTTTGCCAATTTCTTAATGAAATTTTGGTGGATTCAAATAATTCTTTTTACAAATGATAAGAAAGTTACTCTGGTTATCTTATAATTCAATAATCTTTCCCGAAATCAACAGTCCATCGCGAAAAAAAGCAAAAAAAGATTTTCACGCGCTCGTTTTTCACAAAATTATACACTCGGAATCACTTTTTTTCAATGAAACACCACAATTATGGGAGTTTTTGATATCATTTGAAAATGTAAAGGATTAAGAAGATTTGTACGGCAAAATCATTCAAAACGCTTTTCATTACACACGGAAATTTGGATACAATTCATGAGTCGACCGATTCGCTAGTATCTTTACATCATCGTTCTAAAACACTTATCACGAGAATTACAGATCATCAACCAATAAAAGAATCACTGAAAATTGATCACTACACAATTATCTGTCGTTTCTGATTCATCAATTCTAAACTTTAAACAGTCCTTTTGTGAAAATTTCGTATAAAATCATTTTTTGCATGTACTGAATAGAACACGACCACTTAAATTAGAAAAAAACTACACCGGGCATAGAACAACCGCACTATTTGAATTGAAAATAACTTGCACAATCTTCAAATTACCTTTTCACTATATTTCCAATTAAAAACACTTCGTAATTAAGTCAAATTTCTCGAAATCGCAAAATTAAACGAGCAAATTTACCAAAATAACAATGGTGGATAATGACATTTACATCGGGAAATCTTGCGCATGCGTGCGGCTAAAATGTGCGTGAAGGGTTGGGAAAAAGTATTGTTATATGGAGTTTGTTCTGATAATGTGAAAATTAACAGTCAATGGCGTGAAATAGAAGCAGTAATAACGTGTGGAAAGTGTTGCATTGCGATTGATAGTTTAATTTGTACATAATGAAATATACGAATTTTACTAGTATGCTAAAAATATATTGTAGATGAGAACACTTTATTTCAATTCGATACTAAAAATTGCATGCGCTCAGCCCTTTTCATTATGCTGATGGCAAAATGAGCGATGCTCTCTCAATTGTGTGTACGGATATAAGTTAATGTTAATGTATTGCGATGCTTCACCTGAGCTCATACAAGTTAGGTGCCATGCATACTCTGGTATATATTACCTCTATGATTACGAGCAAATAAGAGGCGCGCTTGTCGGTGTCGTGCAGTCAATTTGGGGCCCCTGGCAGACCGTCTTGGAGTGATATTCGCTCCCTTAATCGTCTCCGTCTCAGGTTCCGCTGCGCAGCAACACCCGTGAGAAAACGATTTCATAACGTACTTGTTACAATGAAACGGTCGTCCCTCTCTGAAGTGGATCGAGGGCGGCCCGTTCTTGGCCTCGAATTAAAGCTACCAGTCTCTCGAAATCTCCTGCTAACTCTCGAGACAGCAGACTGACTCATTCCAAGACGGCGAGCGACGGTTCGCTGACTATGATTTTCCGACAATAGGGCTACAACTTGTGCCGCCTGTTCTGGCGTCGTATCCATTGATGACCAAACAGTGACTGAAATTACTTCAGATGTAAGTTACCTAACTTTCCTGATGCAACTGATAATGAGAAACCGATTACGGGCGCTTTTATAGGGGTAGTTTACTTGACCTGACCTTTACCTGAAACTTCAATTTTTCTGGGTTTTTTGTTACAAGTGGCAATAATTTAAAAAGTGCAAAGCAAATGTTGATAAAAAGGGTACCAACAGGTAGCTAAGGTTTCGAACTTTTAAACGACATACGACTTTTATGAATAACTATCATACTTCCAAAAAACACGTACAAATACACGCGCTATTAGGTTGAGTCGATACTTTTGACCGTAAGTGTAGTTTGATGATAGTACTTTATTAAGTCTTTTGGTTAGTATTTCAGAATAATTGAAAGAACCTATAAGGGCTTAAGACTAGAATTGGTGTATTTTTAAAAGCTTTTACATGATTGGAATATGTGCATATTTTTTTTGAAATAAATACAAATGATATGTTGCACAATTGCGTTTAACGCCAAAAAGATCTGCCCCCAGTCTACTGAGCGATCATCGCTTGAGTCGTGTCTACGAACCCACACTTTAAATTCAAATGGTTACTGATTCATTGCAAGGAAATTCAAGTCTCGGATATATCAAGGACTGTGCTACATACACTGATTTTGTTTTTTCATTGTGGAGGATTCACAAATACAGTCCTGACTCGGTAATGCGGACTACTTTTAATCCACATATCACGCTAATCCGGAACTCTAAATATGTCCACTATGCATTCTATTGTCCAGATTTTGTTAGGAATTTTGACTCTATACTCCGGATTTTACCGTTTTTTCAGTGTGTACTGAGAGATTCGGTGTCGTATTTCTAGCATAACGGTTATTGTTTGGTGGTCAGTTCGTGAGATGGCAGGACTAAGGTGCCATCATCATAGGAAGTGCATCTATCTGCGGTAGCCGCTAGTAACTTCACATCTGTGAAGGCTAAGCTTTGAGGGCCGGTTGTTCTGGGGTCCTTCGTTCCGACAAAGCTCATTCCAGAGCCGGCGAATCTATAACCTTATAACAACTGCCATACAGTCGTGGCAAGGACTAACCACACTTATTATAAGTCCTTAGACTTGGCTCCAGGATGTTAGATGTGCAGGGACGCAAATGGACTTTTCTTACGGAGCAGCCGGATACGAGGCGACCTCCGGTGCTATCTAGCCTTACCACATCAAGCGAGGCTCTTGTGTGGCGGACTCTGGATTCCCTAACTGCTATCACATGAGCACGAAAAATCATAAACAAAGCAAAAATCCCAATTTCGATCCGAATAAGGCAGCCTCAGGCTCGGATCAAGAGGCCCAATTCGGGATCCTCTTTGTAGAGGACTTTGAGGGACTGCCTGTAAGAAGTACGTACATTTCCTTGCCCAGGGATATGCTCCCAAAAAGGCTACCCCCGGTAGCTTTAAGTGCCAATTCAACCTGTAGTCGGTAGGAGCAGGAGTACCCATCCACAAAAAGCTAACAACACACGTGACCAAAATGACCCGGTGACATCGGCAGGCCCTTCAAGGCCTGCTGTCAGTCGGGCATCAACCAGCAGGAACAGGAACAGGGTTAGTTACTCACAAGTGGCATCTTCTGTGAGAGTCGCAAAAATGATGTCATACTACCCAGACGGCCTGCTAACTCCAGAGCAAATGTCCATGGTGCAGGACGCTATTATTGACCACATTGTGAGAAACCCACCCACTAACGTCTTCCCGGAGTTCGGTAGCATTCGGTTCCGTCCCGGATTTCTACTTCTCGACTGCGACAACGAGGCCACTAACGAGTGGAGCAAGAACCACGCCCTCTCCGACTGATCAGAGCCTATTGAGGAGGCAGATATTACTAATCCTAGGATGGCACAATATACCTTTTAAGTAACAGTGCCTACCTATATGGTTAAGTCCAATTTGCTTATTATTATAATCCTAGGAGTGGGACGACGAAGGACAGCTGTGATGCAAACGAATAATCTGAGCATTGGTGTGTACCATTACAATCTGCACCACGCCATACGAGCCTCGGATGTAATTTGGGCGCGGGAGGGTCTCAGTATCGCTCTGATCCAGGAACCGTGGCAGCATGGCGGTATCGTCAAAGGTAAGTAATTCGAATTCGCCCTAGGGGCTGTTTCGTAGTTAGCAAACGTATCGATTACTTTTGTTTGTCAGAATTCACCAAGAGCGACCTAGTGGCCATCGAAATCTGCACCACTAGCGAGGGCAACCATAACGTGGTCGTGTTGTCTGCCAACTTACCCTGAAGATTCCCGCGGGAGAGCTCCAGAAATTGGCCTTCCACTGAAAAGCAAACAGGAAAAGCCTACTTTTGGGCTGTGATGCCAATGCACATCACATACTTTGGGGCAGCACAGACATAAAGAGAAGAGGTGAGTACCTATTAGAATTAATTACTTCTCTTGATCTCTGCATCTTTAACAGAAGATGGCAGCCTATGTTCGTATGCAGAGTATGGTAGGAAGTACTTGATATAACGCTGTGTAGTAGCTTAGTAGCGGAACGAACTCTGGATGAGCCCTCTTTCTCCGATCATGTGCATCTATCTATTCGATTCGACCTAAATTTTGCAGATTCTGCAACAATTGAGCGTAGAGTTCCACAAACCACTAACTGATCTGGATATACCGAGACGCTGAAGGAACATCTACAGCAAATCGACAAGAAAGTCACAGGGTGGCTTTGTCTCGAATGACTCGTCGACGAGACTACCAGGGCAATTGTGTCCTCTTATTAAGAAAACGGCCCCCTGAGGGTTATCAAAGAAAATAAGTGTGTTTGATGGTGGAATCAGGAGATAGCCTGCCTCAGGAAAAAGGTGAGGGAGTTGTTTAACTGGGCCAAGCGCAACGGGGACTGGGTTTTGTATGGCTCCAACCCCACGGAATACAAAAAAAGAGCAGAGCCGTCAAAAGACGAAGTTAGGCAAACTTTTGCGACAGCGTTAACAGTACAACCAAAGCGGCTAGACTGCACAAAGTACTGGCAAAAAAAGGTTGCAGCTCTATCAACGCTCTGAAGGGAGTAAACGGGGACATCACGAGGCAGTGGCGCAACCACGGGAGGAGCTAAGGGGGCTAAAGCCCCTCCCAGACCCAAAAATTGGGAATGGAAAAATTTCAAAATGAGATTTAAAACAATACAGGTTGCAGCATCCATACCATATACTTTCTGCAAATTATAAGACACAGTGGTCTGAAGTAATATTTGCAAAAAAGGAAAAATGTCTTCGAAAAATATGCTTTCGCAAAAAAAAAAATCCGCCAGCATCGAAAATAATAATATTGAGCCCTTACAGCTGAAACCTAATGTAGGTGGGGCATAGCGACTAAAAATTAAAATTGCTCATTGAAGAAAAAAAGAGGAACGCATCGATAAAAAATATTTCGTATGGCACTTCGTTTCGTAGAAATATTTAAATTTACATTGTTGAACCTACAAATATTTTTTAGTAATAAAAATTGAACTGGATTCAGTAGCATCCTTTGATCTTATATAGTCAGTCGCTATCGTATCAATTCCCATTCGGAATCAATTGTTTCTTTGCCAGGTAAAATCCTCTAAAGGCTCCCATTTTTTATTTAGTTTTTGGTTTGAGCCTAAATTCCTTTTTTTGTTCTACATTTACAAATTGAGCTCTAATAGCTTTGGACCATTTCTTTCAAGAATCGCTGCAAGCCTTGACTTTAATAGTAACCCTATATTTCGACTGCTAAATTAAGGTGACCAGATTCCCAAAGGCCCAATGCTGTACACATACACTGCTCGTCATCAGATTAGCACACCCCTTCGCATGAATAGTTTCGGCTCATTTCCAACGAAACTAAAAGAGCTGAAATTTCAAAATTATAACTGTTTATAGTCTATTCAATTCTGAGCTAATTAACACAAAAAGAATTGTGTTTACATTTTTTATTATTGATTTATAATTGTTTTTCGAAAAAGATCAAACAAAATAGCCATTTAAAATTTGTCATCAGGATAGCACATGAAATTTCTTTTTTGTCTATCTTCCACAATTAATGACGTAGGACCCCTAATTTTTTGTGGTTGTTTGAGTAAGATATTAACTTTAATATGAATAAGGGAAAATCATTATCTGCGAAAGAGGGATCAAAATTTAAGGCTTACAAGGAGTCAAGGTGGTCAAAAAGTGAAATTTCGAGAAAAAAATAATAAAAGTCGATAAGTTGAATCCGAATTCGTGTCTAATAAGTAGCGTTAAGATAAAAATAACAGAAGCCATAAAAATTGAGTATTTGTCAATCCCTATGAGAGAGTAATTTTGAGAGAAGCATCCAGTCCTCATGACTCGGTCGCAAGGATTAGGGTAAATTTTGACATTAAGGTGAGCCTATTGTTCAAATAGTGATACAAAAATGCTCCACATCTAAAGAAACCAAAACTAAAGGAAAATGCGCTTAAATTAAACTCGAGAGCACTTGACATCTAATAAAGAACGGCGCTATGTTGTCTTTTCGAATAAAAAGAAGTATCATCTCACAGTATCACTTGGCCCTCGAGACCATTACACAATCTGTCCGACAATGAATGCGATCCTAATGGTGTCCTTCCTAGCAAAGATCCTGGAAGTAGACATTATAACTGTGTTACTTTTCTAAAGTAAACTTATTTTTATCCGAAAAGATAACATACCACCATTGTTTGTTTCATGTCAAGTGTTCTCATGATTAATTTTAACGTATTTTCCTTCGGGGAAAGTTTAGTTGGAGTTTATTCTGTAGTTTTAGTTTCTTGAAATGTGGAGTTTTGTTATCACTGTTTGAACAAAAGATAGGCTCGCCTTAATGTCAAAATTTACCCTAATCCTTGTGACCGCGTCATGAGGGCTAGATGTTTCTCTCAAAATAACTCTCTCATAAGGATTGACATGTACTCAATTCTTATCGCCTCTATTATTTTTACATTAACGCTATTTATTACACACGAATTTGGATTCAACTTATCGACTTTTATTATTTTTTTTCTCGAAATTTCACTTTTTGACCGCCTTGACTCCTTGTATGCCTTAAATTTTGGTCCCTCTTCCGCAGATAATGATTTTTAATTATTCATATTAAAGTCAATATCTTACTCAAACAACCACAAAAAATTAAGGTTCCTACGTCTTTAATTGTGGAAGATAGACAAAAAAGAAATTGCATGTGCTATCCTGATGAAAAATTTTAAATGGCTATATTGTGTGTTTTTTTTTTTTGAAAAACAATTATAAAAAATGGAACCACAATAATTTTTGTGTTATAATTTTGAAATTTTAGCTCTTTTAGTTTGGTTGGAAATCAGCCGAAACTATTCATGCGAAGGGGTGTGCTAATCTGATGACAAGGGCTGTACTTGCGGAACTCGGGTTTCAGGCAAATCCTCAGCCATACTCATTCATACATACCTCATTTTGGCCGAGATTTCTTAAGCTGATAGTGGCTTTCGGGGTAGTTTCATTGTAGAGTGGAGTCCATGGAGAACCTCCAGACCGGTGGAAGGGTGGCTTATTCTGGTTGGAATATTTTTGGAGAAAAGTATGCATTCCTCCATGGTTATATTAGTGATGCCATGCCGGTCTTCAGTACTCGCCAATTGTAACGGATTCGAAGGACATATTGTGGGAAAAAACTTTATCTAAAAACTATGCATACTAAACAAAGGACTCTGACTTTGTGTAGTATGCATTTTCCTAAGAGGTTAATAGGGAATCGGATGTGGCAGATTTTCCATCGTTTTGTGTTAGAAAAAAAGTGAAATCGTATCTTTCGCCGGCTTTAACTTTAGAGCTTTGTTAGCTAAAGCCTTGAAATTTTCACCAAATATGGACCGAGCGATGTTGTACAAGTCTACCAAATTTCAAAATTCCGGTGAAGAATTTCAAAGTTGTGGACAATTATCTATTCGAAAACACAAAAGTAAGATATGGGCAACTTCCCAACGCGGATAGTTATGACCAGCGCCCGCTCTAAGGGGGACAAGCCGGGCCGGGCTGTAAAACTAGAAGAAATCTGAAAAATGAAACTGTATAATTTCCAGAATTAAATCAACGAAGAAACCTGATATCAACGTGTTAGACTCAGTGTTGTAGTGTGGTGTGTAATTTCCCAAGCTCAAATTTAGCCCTTAGCGTTGCACTTTTCAGATATTTACGTCAACATTCATTCACCAATAGACATCTTAAATTGAGTCCAGGTTCAAAGCAGCTTTTATGCCGATAATTTTGTTTTTTTGTTTATGTTCAGAATAATTTTTCGTAAGACAAACAAAGCACCCGAAGGAAGCCACTATGTTATTGTCCTGTATAGCCTTAACTAATCCCAAAGAAACTCAGCCCAGCAAACTAGATAAATTTTCAAGGAACGGGAGTCTGAGCTGGCATGTTTCGTCATCTCTCAGCTTCATCGCATTCAGAAGAAACCCGTAAAATGCTGGTGGTACGGACTGAGTTTTGCTCAGACTTGGATTTCTTAGACCATAAGAACGTATTGCCTTGGGAATTATTCCAGTAATGCAGTATTTCGTAGGCAGAATATATTCTTCCACTAACGAACTAGTGGTAGCACACCCCAGACCGGAGTTAAATCTACCGAAAAATTTAATAACCGAGTTTCGTCTAATTATGTGGCTATCTGATAAAAAAGTACAGGTCGAAAATACCGCTTCTTTCTTTGGCTAAATCTTTTTGGCGGAGTTCTTAAGCACACCAGAACCAACATGTCCTCTCAATTTATTGATTGGATGTTTGATGCTGTAAACCCCTGGGAAATTTCTTGGGGAATTTCATCCTAAATTGGTGTTCTGAGTCTGCAACTGAAAAATAATGATCCTTTCCTAGAAAAAGGTTTTTTTTTTTCAAACTCTGAAAATTTTTCCTGACACATTTGTACTAATTAGCAGACGATAAGCATCAAGAAAGCATATCAGAGCTTTGGACTTCCACTTATGGGCGTAGCCAGGATTTCGTTAAGAAGTGGAGGAGGGAGGGAGGACAATACTAATTAAGTTTTAAGTTGCCAATCCCAAAAATAGTGACAGAAAAAGAGTGATTTTAAGAAATTATAATTGAGAATGACTTTTTTCACATTTAACGATAAATGGTAACTAAACGTTTTACTTCTGATTACCTCTGAAGGATAAAAAGATATTAAATAATGATACGTGGACGTCGGTTTTGGCCTGAAAGTACGAGCATAAATTTTGTCTTCGTGATTACAGTCGCGTTTAAAGCGTTGCAAATCCTGCCTAATGAAATGAAGTCAATGCATCCCTTGAATCCTTGCAAAAAAAAAATTATATAGGCGGCAATTTGATGTCTTGCCGGGGGCGGCATAAATGCTAGAGCGGGCGCTGGCGTTCACTTGGAGGAAATGTACGCCAAGTAGCTCTACAAGTGTGCAGAATTTAAGAAATTCCAGTCGATTCCCGAGTTATCGAAAATGAACGATCGAAGTGTTGTTATCTCACTAAATATCGTTCGTTCATGTGTAAAACTTTACACCTTAAGGCCTGAATAGACCTCGGGCGGAATGAAAATTAAATTTTGGTCCGCTGCGATTTTCTCAATGAAAATGCATGCTTATTGTCGTGGAACATGTCGGTAATGATGGGGAATTCCATAAGCTACAATCCGAATATGGTTCCAAAATTTTGCTCGGCCATTTTATGTATTATTTTTCGATTCCCCCGTCAATTAATATTTTCCACGGTGAAATGACCGGGGAATCGAAAAATAATACATAAAATGGCCGAGAAAAATTTTGGAACCATATTCGGATTGTAGCTTATGGAATTCCCCATCATTTCCGACATGTTCCAAGACAGTAAGCATGCATTTTCATTGAAAAAATCGCAGCGGACAAAAATTTCATTTTCATTCCGCCCGAGGTCTATACTGCGCTTAAAATCACATTTTTCGATGGCTGTAACTTGTGGACCTTGAAACTTTCACGACATGTGTTCGGTGTACTTCAAGTTTTCTAAATTTCAAAATTTTTCCCCTGCGAATTTCTAAGTAGATAAACAATTTTCAATTAGAAACCTCAAAATTGCAAATTTGGCCATCCGTAACTTCCGATCGCAGATAGGTAGGATCGTTTATTTTGGTGGAAAGCACAGATATCAAACTTTACACCTTAAAAGCAGACAAGATTGATCACAGGCCGCTCTGAGGATCTTTTTATGTAGTGAATTATACTTTATTGTGTGGCATGGGAAATGCTGTACATTTTGCTGTATATCTCTCAATGCTGTACGGTAGGGCAAAATGCTGTACGTCTGGTCAGCTTATGCTAAATACCAGGAGTGATAACGCCAACGATCGCCAACGATTATACAAATCCACTTTAAATCTGCTCGGCGCCGCGCCGTGCGGTGTCACTAGTTCTACCCCGCTAAAATTAGTCAGTAAAGGTCTGGATAGACCTCGGGCGGAATGAAAATGCAATTTTTGTCTGCTGCGATTTTCTCAATGAAAACATGTAGCAAATGCTGGGGAACTACATAAGCTACAATTTGAAAATCGTTCCAAAATTTTTCTTGGCCATTTTATGAATTCTTTTTCGATTCCCCGGCCATTAGATATTTTCCACGATCAATGTGGGTCATCAAAGGAAAATGCGTGTGTTCTAAATTGAAATTTTTCTGCTGATGCCGATGCTGACGCGTCAAATGTATTTCAAGCTTCAAGCATTTCTATAGAAGCAACTATCTATTTGTAGTGTTTACGAGCAATGCTCACTATATGTGAGATTAGCTGAGTGGTAGCGTGTAGGACGGGCAATCAACAGACACAGGTTCGATTCTAGTTGGGGAATTTTTTTTCTATTTTTTTTTTGCAAATTCGTTCAATGACACAAAATGATGATATAAAGCAAATGACGTTCGCCTTTTTTGAAGCATAATTTAGTGCTGCAATAAGGTTCTATTGGATTGAAAAACGGCGCCAAATGCCATTATTGGACTGTTATTCAGTGGTCATACCCTGTGAAGTGTCCCTATAAATGTTAGAAGAGAATATTTTACGAAGTATTATAGGGATGAAATTGCTACTTGGGTAATATGGATAAGCGTAGCCCCCTCCAGGATCAAATCCTGGTTGCGCCACTGTCACGAGGGATGCCGAAAATACGGGGATGCCGCTCCTATCATCTCCCCGACTACAGACTAGACTATACTGTGAATGATATCCACAGCTGCATGATTCCGCCCAATAGAGCATATAGATCTGACTGGGCAGCAGCCAGAGATATTTTCACGTATGGCAGGATAAGGTGTGCAATTGGGACCTTCGCTCCCTTCAAATCGCCCAGCATGGATGGAATCTTCCCGGCACATTTGAACAGCATTTTGTCAGAAAAATATCATAGCGTTAATCCGGATGTTTCGTTAGTCAGGAACACCCCTTGCAATAATTGATCCGGATTATCGAGTCAAGACTGTATAAGGAACATTAAAGTAATTAAGTACCTACTGATGAAATGGATACCAGATCACATGTATTCCAAATCTGGGAAGTCTCGTCAATGGGACGGAAACCCTGAACAATAAACGAAACGAAGGCACAAGCCTGAATAAGACCAATACGCATACGGCGATGGAATCGAACATCGCCGGAATAAGCAAATTGATTTTCAAACGACTTTCTAAACTTCAGAGGTTTCTACAACAAAATATCTTGTCTGTTCTGTTTAAGGGCGGTATGTGTATGGAAAAGGATACATCAGCATCCTGATGGACTTCATGGAGTCTAGACGAAAGGTTTGCAGAAAGTAAAGGGCGAAAATGTGCGCAAGTGCAAAAACACAAAGGATACAAAAGGACAACGAAGCTAAAATTTCTCCTAAATCACATAAAGCGACGCGACAAGATTTTGAGAAGACTTCCTCTCTGTTAATTCTTAAATAAAACGAGATCGAGGCTAATTTCGGGCGCAGCCGAAATTTGGATACCCTTCGCTCTTCTCGGGCTGATAGTTTCTCGGGCGTACCTATGACTTGTGTTTAACAGCCTTCCTCAATGAATTTCCACCGTTTTCACATAAGCTCCATGACGTCGAAGAAACAATATTGTTCGAGTGAATTTTGGTTGGAGTAAGTGCGCAAACAACATTTTTCCTTAGAAATTTTAATTTGGTGAGAAGGGGGCCTATGGCCCCATAGTACGATTTCATTTAATATATTTTTGTGGTTTAGATAAAGGCACATTAATATAATGTTTGGATAATTAATATAATGTTTGGTTGGACTTAATGCAACATTTGATTTTCTTAAAAGAACTAGAAAGGTGTTTGGGTTTGTACGGCAGTCCTATGGCCCCACTTTGCGATTCTACCCAATTTTAATTCAAAACAGTGGCTGGATTTTTTTCCGAATATTACAAAATAACCAAATTTCTCATACAAATCTTGTCCCGGGCTATCATATACCTACAAAACAATTCCTGTCAAATTTGCATATGCAAGCTAGGTTATCTGGTCCCGTTCTGGATTCCAAAGACACATAGCTGGTGTTTCACGTTAAATCCCAGCACTGCATATTATTAGTCCATTGTCCTTGAAATGATCCTCCATTCTGGCTTTAAGGCAAGAAAATGTCTACAATTTTGTGCAATCAGTGTGAGCACAGTATTGTCGCCACTCAACAACACAACCCTTCCCTCGGTATCTCGGCATGGCAATCATAAAGAAATTTGTCGCTCGAGCAGACGATTTTTTTCTAGGAGACGAGCTTATACCAAGTTCCTCCACAACCATCGCCCTTCAACGTGTCACCACTCACTTTGTTTTCTTTCACCACTTCTCTATGCTTTTCATATCGCATACTCTCAAAACACTGACAATAATCAACAAACATTATTTTCTCTCTCTTGACTCATAAAAACTAACCACTCGAGGGTCTAACCAATGAATATGAAAACAGTAGCTGAATCCTGAATGTGAATAGTAGCATAACGGTTATTATGAGGTAGTCTTTTGTCACAGGGACTATGTATAATTGTTGTCATTTCTATGAAGATGGCGCGACTATACACAAAGAGAGCGAAACAAATACTCTCCCTCTCTCTCGTGGTGTCTCTAAGAGCTGAGTTTTTTTCTTCTGCCTATGGACACACAGAGAAGGAAAAGTGGTAAATGTCGACCCTGTTGGCGACACTCGGCAACGTAAAATGAAAATGGCATTGCATTGTGCCATTGGGCATATTAAAATCTTTTGCTTTGTTTCTGTATAGTCAGAAAATAAACTTGTTGTTGTTGTTGCTCCTCACCGCGGCTACGCTGCGCGGAATGGTTGGTAGAATCACCAAACCGCTCTACTTGGCCCGCAATGAATGAAGACGCTAGCAAGTGGAAGGGGGCAATAAGTCCATATTTATTGCACAGCCATTTTGGACTTTCTTGGCTGGACACTTTCTATTGTAGTTTTAATCTGAAACAATGAATTCAAGTGGTAGATTGCAGCTAAACGGGCGGAAGCGACATTATTCCAACACGACAGTGAATTTTCATTGAATCTGGTACGGACGAAAGAGTAGGCGAGAGGAGATAGAAGAGATTTTGTGGAAAATACATGTTTTACTTGGGGATTTTATAAAATTATTTTAACGACTAACTGATTTCCCAAAAATTATTCAGCGAATAGTTGCCTGTGTACAGATATGCCTTTAAAGGGGTGGATAGGAATGCCTAAAATTTCCTAACACCTCAATCAACCCAAACAGTTTATAATACAAAGAGGCCACACGTAACCTTCCCTGTATGAACTCTATTCAACCCTGCAATACATTCAAATCAGTACAAAAAACTGAGAAAACTCCTCCCATTTTCTTATTGAAATCAAAATCAGAGTTTTACGTTTCAACGTGGGACTACGCGGACAATGGTCGGCCAGCCTCGCTCAGGAGATGGGTCGTTGGTGTCACGTACTTCAGGGAAATTCCCGACGCAGCAGTTTCGAAGCACGAAGGTATCTGCTTTTGTCCGGTACCCGTTGTTACCAACGTTCTTAACTTCTCTAATCACTAAAACAGAAAAAGTCATCGCTACACTTTTCAATTTATCCATTCTTTTTACTAAATGCACTGATTCACTAAATCTAATATTTAATAATAACTAATAATAATTTAAAAAAGACGTACACTATTTATGGCGACTCTACCCTATACTCTACTTCTCTCGTTCTCGATCTCGCTGTCGTTGTCTTCGTTGTCGTTGGCGCAGTCTTCTTCTTACGTATCTAATCGTTGCGCTCGTTCGTCTCAACTTGAGATGTCGCTGGCGGCTGGTGGATGTATGGCGGTCAGAACATAGATACCATCTACAGGTATACCTTCAGGGGAGCACCTAGCCGTTACGGCCTTATCTCCCGGTCCTATGCCGGTTTGGACCTTCGGTGTTTTACTGACAAGGTCTTATTGTCAGATGGGGATTTCTTCATCCAGAGAATGCACTTACCTTCAGAAACCCAACCCCGGGGCTGCATCACCAGCTCGATGTCTCGGGTAACAACCTACAGCCACCTCGAGGCCAACACCTTGATGGGTAAGGACCATGGTCCCCTGGGCACACCCATCCCCAAGGTACACTATTCGCTAAAGACTTCTCTATAGCAGGTGTGATCCTCCTTCGGCCCCCTATTGCTTAAGCCTCAAGTAAAAATTCAGATGTGCACATCCCAGGCTCGTTGGACCTGTGACTACTCGTCTGCTTAAAGCAGACTCATAGCGCTGCTTTTAACATCCGGGCGGCCCCTTCAGTATACTAGTTAGCAATGCGATTCTGGCCGTGTGGTCATCAATCCACAAACTAGTTAGATATAGGCGCGTAGCCATCTTCCAAGGCCATTCTTCCTAACTAGCCCCTTCGAGGCTCGGGTTATGCGAAATCGCTACCTCCGAAGCTCACACGATTACACTTATGGTGAACCCCCCCCCCCCATCAGGGAACACCGTTTATCGTGCCCGGCCTTTATATGACTTCCCTCCCGTAAGTTATGGAAGGAGGTCGGTCATACCACGAGCTACCCGTACATAACTAGGGAGCTCGGGAACGTTATCGCCCGAATGGCCTTTGTACAGATCCACGCCATTGTGTATCAACCATACCAGGGGCCTCTCTGCGCTGTTGAGGTACGTGGTGTCACAACTCACCAAAGATCTCTGTTCCACTACACAGCCTTTTTGACTGATGTCACAAGCACCCAGACCCTCCTGGGGGCGGTCAGAACAATAAGCCGAGCCGTTATTTTCATGGACTACTTATAGCCTCTCGGGTATAGTATTCTATTATGTACATCCCTTATCAAATTCCCGCCATCCCGTTTTCCACCCTTATGTCGATCACGTAGTGCCGATTTCTCCAAATGTGGAACGCAATTCAGACAGCTGGTCTCTGACATTTCGGTGACAGTATTGTCGTGAAACGAACGTGTCACGGTGTTGTTTATTTTTGTGCCCAAGTGTTGTTTCCTTCATTGTTACGATCTATTTTCTATAAATTTTACTCAATTCCAGTACGATAACTCAAAATTCAGCACCATACTCGTATATGGACTTCGACAGTGATCGTGACTACAACGTCGATGATTTCGTGCATCGACTCCCGCCTTCCTAACCGTGTGTACATTCGGAATGCTGTCGACATCAATCAAACTTCTGTAATTTCTCGTTCTTCTTTCTATTTACGTTGTGCAGCTTGTAACGTTTCAATTTGGTGCAGACAACAAACGCTCAGTAGTGAAATCGCAGTGACAACATCAACAGCACAACACAGAATCATGACATTCTCCATCACTACAACAGCCAGACCCAAGATGCAGCTCCAGCAGAAGGCAACGAAACTTTTGGATTTACCCGAACAGGAAGTCAAGGATTGGCTCGTTCGATGCCATACTGACGGATCGTGATGGCATTTTTTGGCTATACAATGGCCCAATGTGATCAAGAAATCAATCGCCAATAACAAAAAGGTCTAATAAACATCCATCCGCGTGCAACACTGGGGGAGCTCACCACCGCCTTCCGCAACCAAACATCGTCGTTGGACTAAACGCAGGCAAGTATACAATTATGTTTAATTCATATCTCCAGGGGTTACTTATATTATCATGTCGATTGTCGACGAGTCGTCATCGTGTTTCGGGATGTCGCGCTGCTCGATACTTAGACGCTACCCTCGAAGCAAGGTCTCGGCTTGATCGACGCTCGACGAAATTCGATAATTCATTCATTTTAATTCGTTAATTAATTTTAATTCAATCCCTAACTTACAAATACTACTTACTACGCCACAAAAACCAATTATCCTACTCTATCGCCACAATTCCTAATCCGACTTAATACCTAAATTATAAATTCGTAATAATTTCAAGGTATATTGCTTTATGTACATAGGTTAAGATAGAATTCAAAACGCAACAAAAGGCTTCTGCTTCTTATTTCACTGATTTAGTAATTACTTTTCGAATATTTACTCTTTTGTGATTTTTGACGAAAATCGCTAAAATACGGAATTTGAAAAGACATTGCACAAAAATTTTAATTTCATTATTTTATCACACAGTTTATCGATTTTAATCCTTTCTCACGTACTGCAAGGAATACATTGAATTAGCAATTACTCTGCATACACAAAACAGTAGTTTGAAACATTTTTACATTGAAAACTTACAAATCTTAACTATTGTAAAACTTGAACATTGTCCACTTCTTATTTATATTGTATTTTATACATCCAGGCCTACCAGGAGGGCACTAAAAATAAACGTGTTTTATATTTTATTTTTATGCATTTTAATAATTTCATAATTCGTAACGACTTACCTGAACTGGTGAAACACTTACTGGTTCGAAAGGCTCATCAAAATCCATAAATATTCCAGATAATATCCCAAACTGAATTGACATCATAAAAATTCCCTTAACAAATATCATTCGAAGAAGTAAATACCCAACAATTTATACAGTATAGGCTGTAACTGAATGAATTTGCGATATGATTTTTCATCTCACAATCAAAATTATGAATAATTCAGCTGAATACACGCAATATTGATTTTTATCGCATAACGAAATTAGCGAAAAATACTTTTCAAAACATTAGACGCATCTAACTCCATTTTGTTTTGTTTGGCAAAGTGACAAATAGTAAATTTTTCTCTTATTTAATAGTTTCACTAATTGATATTTATTGTAGAAATAGTTATACAAATATCAAACATCTAAATGAAGTTTGTATTTATGAGTTTTATATTAGCATTAAGTGTCTCGTATGTATGCAGTTTACCAATTGAATTCAGACCCCGTGTAAGATATGATAACAAATAATAATAATTTTGAATTGGGTCCCTATCAATTAGTTCAATCAATTTCCGTCTATTTTCAGTGCTTCTTGTGCAGCTATACAACGCCAAGACCAACGCCTAAATTCTTTGATGACTAAACTAAATTTTGCTGAAAATTTTAAATAAAAGTTGGTTGTACAGTGTATAATGTTCAGAATTCGGTTCAACGTTAAAATTTTCGGGATTATTAGTTAGTTCTTATGTATAACCCATTAGCTTAATTTATAAAAAAAAAATGTTTTTGCTTAATTTTTTGTAACAAAAATTGAATTTCGAATTATTATACGGAAGGTAAGTCGTTGATCCTTGACTAGAAGTGTTTAGTTTAGATCTAAGGATCACATCAGCTTGTATAGACCTTTGACTGCCACCAGCCATTGGCATGTACAAATTGAATTAAATCGACTCAAATAAAATTCATGATCATTCCTTCAAAGATTAATGTGTCATGCATGGGAAACCGCGGAGCCATTGTCTGGATAGGCATATACGGCTTTATCGGAAGTTTTTTTCATTTCAAATTTTAGCCCGAGAAGAGTGAAGGGTATCCAAATTTGGACCGCGCCCGAAATTGGCATCTGTCTCGTTTCAATATTATGAACATAAACTCGACGTCAAAAGTATCGGGCCACCCGTAACTTCCGAACTCCTAACCTAATTTTCTCAAAAAGTATAAAAGTTACAACTATGAAAGTTATCTACAGGAAGTGAATTTTATGACAAATAAAATGAATGGAGACACATTTTTATTTATTAGTTTATTAAGCGTTTATTAAAGATTTTAAAATAAGAGTCGTTTTCCGGTCTTGTAATCACCAAGTGTGTTGTATTCGCCTCTCGATACTACTGTTGGTTACACAAATGAAAAGGTGTGCTCTAATCAAAGTATACATTGGATGACTGTTTATTCATTGTCATAGTTCAGTATGTCATACAATAAAATTCATTACAAATACATCAACATTTTAGTACGGTTGTGTTGCCAACAAAGTGAAAAGCTCGAATTTAAGCTGAAAACAAAGTAAAAATTTAAAATAAAGTAGTGTTTGGTCAGTATTCAGTGTTCCCTCCCCTTGCACGAATAACTGCTAGCATCTTTGTATTCATAGACCTCGCAAGGCTGATGATGAAGTCTTGGGAAATTGCATTCTACTCTTCTTCAATTGCGATTCGCAGCTCTGGAAGCGTTGTTGGAGCAGGAACACGGGCTTGAATCCGACGTTTTAGCTTATTCCATAAGTGTTATATTGGATTCGAGTCCGGGCTGGCCAGTCCATCGGACGAATGCCGACGTCCTGTAGATACTGGGTCACCACATGATCAACATGAGGCCGTGCATTATCCTGCATCAACTACACTTAAAAAAATGTAAATGGGAAATCCCATTAAACCAATCATTTTGTCCCATTATTTTTGGTCAATAGGAAAAATCAGATTACTTTAACCCTTCTGTCGGCACATATAGGTCTGGCCAGACCTTTGGCACTATATTTTGGTCAAAAAAGTATAGAAGATGAAATCGCAGCGACTTCATATTTCATGATATCCTAGAAAAATATGTTTAGAAGCATTTTGAAAAAATTTAAAAAAATCGGTTGAAGTTTTGAGCATGTTTTTGATAATTTTCAATTTATAGTGCTTTTTGATACCCAATAGGTCTGACCAGACCTATAGATTTTCCCCCCATTTTCGTCTTGATGTAAAAAGTGAAAATATTAAATTCTCTTAAAAATCTAATATTTGTAATGTAATAAAGTCATTAAAATTCAATTTGTACGATAAACGATAACATTTTCTGATATTATGCTTTAAAAAGCCGTGAAGTTCGCAAATTGGGTACGCCTAATTTTATCCCGTCTTATAACATCACCTAATCAACTGAGATTTGATTCTAGGAAAATCAAAAGTGTTTTATTTCCTTTGTAATAGTATGAACTAAGTATTAGTGACTTACGATGGTGTTTCTTAATAGATTTAATTGAGATATTTACGGAAAATTTAGAATGAAATGATTTTTGCGGTTGAAAATTCCCTATTTCTTTCTATCTATTTTCCCAAATCTGCAGACTAATATCGCGGTAAAATCTACCAACAAAGTGCCAAATATTTCCCCGAAGATATTGGAATTGGAAAATTTGATCAAACTTTCTGTACGGATACGCAATGAAAAAAGAGATGCAAAAATAGAAGAAAAGAAGGGAGAAAGATGTTTTTTCTAATACCACCTCAAAATATATCTTCTTAAAAACGCTTCTAGTATATCTACAAAACCGATTTTAATGCTTTTATTGTTTATAAATGGCTGTAAAGAATGGGTAGAATGATTTTACCGATAAAAATTTCACTTTTTCTAAAAATAAAAAATACAGTGGAAACTCGATAACTCGAAACTCCTTAACTCGAAAAACGCTTTTAGTCGAAGAAAATCTGCTTCCCCAGCACATTTGAACAAAAAATAATGAAAAACAAACTCGATAACTCAAACCAAAAACTCTATTACTCGAAGAGCAATTTTTGATTTCACTGCTTGTGAAACTCTATAAGTCGAAGTGCTGATATTGGAGACTCTATATGTCAAAATTTAAGATACTCTACAGATCAAATTAAAATTTCTTATCGGTAAACGGGCGAGACTCTATAAGTCAAAGCTTTGCTATGCGAAACTCTATAAGTCGATTTTTTTTTTTATTCCTCCAATGGCGATTTTTCTGTTTTGAATTAGAATTTTATTGCTGCATATTCCGGAAACGAGAATAACGGTACTTTTCTGCGATAAAATGTTTCAGTTTGCATTTGAATATAGCGTTCATCGGTTGTTTTGTTACTGTCAAAAGAATAATCGTTTCGTGCAGTTTGAGGAATTCAGCCAATTAAACATATCTGCGTCAAAAAGAACGCTACAAACCCTGACTATTCAGCAGAAGAAAGAACTTATAAAAACGGTTGATGCAAAAGGTCGAAAAAAAGGGTATAGCCGCCGAATTCAAAATTCGGTTAGTACGCTTTCTACGATTTTAAAGAAAAGAAAAAAAAAACATTTTCTCATCTATCGGAAAAGAGAGGAAAAAATGCATGTACTATTTTATAAGGGTGTAATGTCGGAAAAATACCAAAATATAAAAATACACAAAAAGAAAAAACTCTATAAGTCGAATTTTCTTACAAATAAACTCGATATCTCGAAATCTCTTTACGTCGAAATTTCGATAACTCGAAAGAAAGTTTGGTTCCCTTGGGCTTCGACTTATCGAGTTTCCACTGTAAATTCTCAGTAGGTCCAGCCAGACCTATTGGGTGTAGAATATGCATATTGTAGTAGGTGCCGACAGAAGGGTTAATAATATAGAAACCATTACTTTCACTTGATAAATATCCGTTTGTTTTAATAGTTGACTCATTTAAAAATAAACACATGGTCCTGGTTATTTTCCAATAGGATATATATCTTGTTGAGTTAATAGGATCAATCCTATGAAAAAAAAAATTCGTTTCACTCGTAATCGGATTGAACTATTTTCTCTCATATTATTTTAGCATCCACGCTACGTCATTGTGGATCTTTTTTTTAAGAATCACGATATTTGGCCAGGCCGAGTATTGAACATCCGATTTGCTAGTACTCTTTAAAACTTACCAAGTCAGGGGGAGACAACCGAACGATCTCGACTACGGAGCATGATGTTGGTTATCTTGCAAAATACATATATATGCTTGAAATTCGATTAAAAAGCCTATCCCATTAATGCAATAGGGCGTTATAGAAAACAAAGCAGCTGGTCTATTTTCGGAAGTAGTCTTGTCTTTTGCAGCCCTGTTAAATTTACAAGACAGAAATTATTAACTTTACGGGATGCATTTTTCTGAGCGATATAGTTGATTTTATTAGTTTTGTATATGTTTTAATGGGATCCATCCTATTATTAGTTAATCAGATCAGATCTTGTTAATTTAATGGGATAAACTGATTAAAATGTAATCTGATGTCCCATTGGATTTATGGGACATATTTTACTCCATACAAAATATCTCAATAGGATTCATCCAGTTATATTAATTATTTCATCTTTTTATTTTTGTAAAGAAATCTGGTAAATGGCCGTCCAATTAAAATAATGGTACACAAACTTTTAAGTTTACTGGGTCAATTTTTCTGAGTGTAGATATTATGCCAGATTCCGCGATTTTACACTGAGAATAACGTTCTCCAGGGCACCGATAAAGTCTCTGACATCGATCACTTTGATATGGACTTACCCTGGTCTCATCAGTGATGAGTACATTACCAATCTCTTCTAACGTCCAATCCCTATGCCCTCGAGTGAATTCAAGTCATGTTCGACAATGGGCTGCCGTTAATTTTGGACTTGCTGCATATTTCTTTGGAGTCAAATTCCGCTCAGCAAGTCTCCTTGTAACGGTAGACGAATTTATAACCACTTCGGGCTCGTCACGCAGCTTTTGTTGGTCTTGAACTGCGTTGGAGCGCCGATTTCGCAGAACATTGAGTTGGATATAATCATCATCTGCTGCTGATGTAGCTCTAGGTCTACCCGTAACTGGACGCCGATCGAATACCCCAGTCTCTCAGTATCGTCTGTAAACTCTTTGCACCGATGATTTGCTGAGTCGAAGTCTCTGAGCGACCTCATGTTCTGCAAAGCCTGCTTGAAGTAGTGCTACAACTTGAGTTGCTTTCTCCGGTGTCGTATTCATTATTGGTTGACAAAAGTACCAAAAATACACGCGTCTAAAAAAGCAATTAATGACAACTAAAGAAATTATAAAAAATTCCTATACCCTCACTGTAGAAGAAAAAAAAGGTAAGGGCGAACTCTAGTCAAAACATAGCAAATTCCTATTCCCTCACTGTAGAAGAAAAAAAAGGTAAGGGCGAACTCTAGTCAAAACATAGCAAATCGTTAGCATTGTGTTTGTTGATTGATTGCTATGTGAGATTACGGTACTTTAAATAAAATTGATAGTCATTTAACCCTTTACGGCTCAAAATCACGAAAATTGATTTTATACTTGAAAACCGATGAGTTATGTCATATAGAGTAAAAAAAAATCCTGCTTAAGAATTCGTTGCTTAAGGGCCCAAAATTTGCTATGTTGCATATCTGCAACAATATGCTAATCCGTCATTTATTTTTTGCATTCCACGTGGAAAATGCATTGAATAAAATATTGTCTTTATTCGACAAATTTAAAGAAATTATACATTATTCAACTAAAATTAAATAATATATGTACATACTAATAATATAATTTAATATGATTGGAAAATTGAAGAAACTGCCGGATTAAATTTGTTTTAAAATTTACGTAGTACACTCTATTAAATTTTTACTCTTATAATAGAAGGAAACTTTGTTTCCTTCTATTATAATAGTGAAATTACTCTGCAATCTAAATTTGCAAATCAAGTGTAATTTTACATAAAAAATGTTTAAAAAAGTACTCGAATATATTAGCAAATTTACACCGTGCTATGTGTAAAAACACTCCGTAATAATAGGAATATAATGCGGTTTCACTCTTTTTTCGTTGTAAAGATTTCAGTTCAGAGAGAGAGAGATCAGTTTTTCTGCATGGGAGGTTGCAATATGGTCTTTTTTGTGCGATCTGTACACTTGTTCTTCTTCTCAGTACCGTAACTCAGCCGTTTATAGGCAATTTCCAGTCAACGTTACATTGCATATCATTTCGGAGTGTAATGTTGCAAGCACTAAATATTTCCTATCCGCACATGTACGGAAATTTTGGACCACGCCGAGATTATATTTCGGGACCTCTAGATTACTATAGCATCGTAGAGTGCGACTCAAACAAGTAAGCCACAGAGCGTGTACACATGAGTTCTAAATGCAGAGCATTTTCGGAAAAATGTGTTACACTGTGCTAAGTACAGCCGATTGAAGTATGACAACTGGAGAGCACGCTACAAAAAATGAGTAAAACTTCAAATGCACGTTGTAAAAATACACCACAAATCCGAATTAAACACAATAAACGTTGTAAAAATGCACCAGAAAATCTGAATTATACAGAAGTGTAGCGTAAAAATACATTTCACACCGATTTTGGTGTAATTTTCTTATTTTACACAGAAATTGTTGAAAAATGCACTCTGTATGTGATTATAAGCGGGAAAAAGTGTAAAATTACCGCATTTTCAGCGGAAATTTAAATTCACTTTTTAGAGTGTATTTTATTTTTCAAAAAGGTAGATTTTATTCTTAAAATATTTAAGCAGAGAATTTAATGAGATATTCATATAAAGTAGCAGACGGGTAATAAGTTTAGGATACTTTCCAGAAATGATTTTCCGTTATGTTGCAGATATGCAACACTAAGCCATAAAAGGGAAATTGCCATTAAACGCACTTTCTGTACACTCTAAAAAGTGAATTTAAATTTCCCCTGAAAATGCGGTAATTTTACACTTTTTCCCGCTTATAATCACATACAGAGTGCATTTTTCAACAATTTCTGTGTAAAATAAGAAAATTACACCAAAATCGGTGTGAAATGTATTTTTACGCTACACTTCTGTATAATTCAGATTTTCTGGTGCATTTTTACAACGTTTATGTGTTTAATTCGGATTTGTGGTGTATTTTTACAACGTGCAGTTGAAGTTTTACTCATTTTTTGTAGCGTGCTCTCCAGTTGTCAAACTTCAATCGGCTGTACTTAGCACAGTGTAACACATTTTTCCGCAAAAATTCTCTGCATTTAGAACTCATGTGTACACGCTCTGTGGCTTACTTGGTTGAGTTGCACTCTACGATGCTAGTAATCTAGAGGTCCCGAGATCGAATCTCGGCGTGGTCCAAAATTTCCGTACATGTGCGGATAGGAAATATTTGGTGCTTGTAACATTATATTTATACACTCCGAAATGATATGCAATGTAACTTTGACTCGAAATTGCCTATAAACGGCTGAGTTACGGTACTGAGAAGAAGAACAAGTGTACAGATCACACAAAAAAGACCATATTGCAACCTCCTGTTTATATTTGATATATTCTTAAATAGTTTTATTGATAACTATATTATTTGAAAAGGTTCGCCACTTAAATTTTTACAACGAAAAAAGAGTGAAACCGCATTATATTCCTATTATTACGGAGTGTTTTTACACATAGCGCGGTGTAAATTTGCTAATATATTGGAGTACTTTTTTAAACATTTTTTATGTAAAATTACTCTTCATTTGCAAATTTAGATTGCAGAGTAATTTCACTATTATAACAGAAGGAAACAAAGTTTCCTTCTATTATAAGAGTAAAAATTTCATAGAGTGTACTCTAAAAAGTGAATTTAAATTTCCGCTGAAAATGCGGTAACTTTACACTTTTTCCCGCTTATAATCACATACAGAGTGCATTTTTCAACAATTCGGTGTGAAATGTATTTTTACGCTACACTTGTGTATAATTCAGATTTTCTGGTGCATTTGTACAACGTTTATGTGTATAATTCGGATTTGTGGTGTATTTTTACAACGTGCAGTTGAAGTTTTACTCATTTTTTGTAGCGTGCTCTCCAGTTGTCAAACTTCAATCGGCTGTACTTAGCACAGTGTAAATTCTCTGCATTTAGAACTCATGTGTACACGCTCTGTGGCTCACTTGGTTGAGTCGCACTCTACGATGCTAGTAATCTAGAGGTCCCGAGATCGAATCTAGGCGTGGTCCAAAATTTCCGTACATGTGCGGATAGGAAATATTTAGTGCTTGCAACATTACACTCCGAAATGATATGCAATGTAACGTTGACTCGAAATTGCCTATAAACGGCTGAGTTACGGTACTGAGAAGAATAACAAGTGTACAGATCGCACAAAAAAGACCATATTGCAACCTCCCATGTAGACGAAAAACTGATCAGCAAAACTCGACCGATACTTGTTTATATTTTATATATCCTTATCCTTAAATAGTTTTATTGATAACTATATTGTTTGTAAAGGTTCGCCACTTAAATCTTTACAACGAAAAAAGAGTGAAACCACATTATATTCCTATTATTACGGAGTGTTTTTACACATATCGCGGTGTAAATTTGCTAATATATTGGAGAAACAAAGTTTCCTTCTATTATAAGAGTAAAAATTTCATAGAGTGTAGATATAACTTTCATAGTTGTAAGTTTAATACTTTTAGAGAAAATTGGGTTAGAGTTCGAAATTTTCTGGTGGCCCGATACTTTTGACGCCGAGCGAAGGGTATCCAAATTTCGGACGCACCCGAAATTAGCATCGATCTCGTATTCTTTACAAGTTTATATGGAATGTGAATTAGTAACGCACCGTTTTTGAGTACCAACATGATCATATCATTACAAATTGATTTCATGCATTTTATGGTCCGTAGCTCCGTCGATATTAACGTCTTATATTTTTTGAAGTGAACAACAAACAGTACGTCATTATTTTAATATGGAATTGTTTCTAAATGACAATCTTCTATTTTTAATTGGAATTATTTTAACCATACTTGATTATTATGCCGAGCAAATTATAGCATCTCCAATGAAGGTTTGTTTTGCTAGTACAAAGAAACGAAATTAATTAATATGTACTCATTTCAGTGTTCTTCAAAACTGTTTGGATGTCCGAAATACAATGAAGAATATTATCTCTATACCCAAGCAGCACAAAATAACCTTGGTTAGATTTACAACTCGATTTTTGGTTATATTTTAGTTTAATAATCAACAATATGGGTTATAGTTACCAAAGTGAGCATTTTGTTGGAGTCTGAACTTAAAAATTTGCTGCAAAATTAACTAGATGGTTTCATTTGGGACAATTTGTTCTCCTGAAAACCTTAATGTTGTCTTTGTAACATTATTGTTTAAAATTTGACTCAATTGTTGTTCTTTGGAAAATTTTGTTATAAAATAATGTTATTGTTACAAATACAACATGGTTTAATACATAACACAATTGTTAGAATTTGAACCGAAAGTATCTTTATTATATTTGCAATTATATTGGGTACAAAGCTTCACAGCGCTAAACGGAAACAAATAGCATAAAGGGATAATGTTATTAGAATTTTTGGCATATGAAAAAAAGAAAAATAAAACATCGCATGATCGAGAATCAATCTTCCGACCGCCATGCATTGCGCGTGAAGTACTTCAGATTTAGAGAACATGAGAAGTATTTCCTTTATGGCGCAATGGCAATGATGACAGACTAGCACGCAAGAGAACCAGGTTCGATTCCAGCTTGAGGCAAGATAAAAAGGTAATTTCATTGGATAAAAAGTTATAAACTATTATTATTATTATAATATCTCTGAGACAAAAAGTGTCTAAGATAAATAAAATTGTCCATTCTGAAAAATAAAAAGTATTAAAATTTTAATGTTTTAGCATACGAAATTGTAGTTGTATTCAAAACAATTTTACAACAATAATGTCTGAAAGACAACGACATTACAACAATAATGTTACGTTTATAGCCAGGCAAAAACCTCTTTTTTACGGTTTGGCAAACGTTTTTAAAACGTTTTTACAACCATTTTCCTAACAATAATGTCATATAACCATGGTTGTATTTCGGTTATATAACCGTTTAACAACTCGTTTGTGCTACTTGGGTATGGATCAGTAAATTTATTATAATAGAATAAATAAAAAAAAACTTGTGATACTCTTTATATTTCAATATTACATTTTACATACCACACCATTCAAGTTTTATTAATTACCAGCACGAGTGCATATAGTGATAGTGATGGTGTTCGTGTTGATGGAAATCATTATCTCGGTGAGCACGTTCCATGCATTTCATTTAACACATTGTGTCATTGCATAAGAATAAATTTACTTTAGGTCCCTTGTATCAACTATATATTAGTAGCGCTTGATAGCCAGTTTATAAAAAAATTGATAAATTTTCATTAACTTTTTGCAACATTCGGCGCATCAACTCGAATCAGTTTTCGGTATACTGCCATCTTAAATCCTTTAAACCTGTAGTTCTTGCATTAAGTGAGACGAAAGTTGGTCCAGATACAGATGCAGCCTGCTCCCATATCGGTTTTGCCATATTTGTCACCCCAAAGAGGGATAGCATTAGAGGCGCCACAGACCCTCCGATCGATCGGCCAGATTTTTTGATTGCGAGATAAATCGGAAGGAGCGGGACCATCGGATTCAATTTTTTGATTTGACATGTGGAACGTATTGCCAATGCAATTTTCCGTACAAGCTTTCATGGCAATCATGTGTTCTCAGTTGCTGACTTTTTTACATAAACCTGTGGTTGTGGCGGTCATTCTCCATCAAAGTATAGCAATGGATGTTCATCTTCCATCGCCAAAAATTGTATAATTTTCGCTATTTTGTGTTGTGTCTTGTGCGCCGTGAGACTGTCTATTTCAGATTTCCCGATAAATTGCCTAATGTATGTGCTGTACGGGCGGCAGATTGATTGTGGGCAATCGATTGCCCAATCGATCGGCCGAGAAATCGTCAGGTTTGTGGTGCCCTTAATATATTAGAAACGATGTATCTTTTTCATTACTTCCCCAACATGTTTCTTTATCTAATCCTGAATTTAATTATGTATGAATTTGTGTACTGAAGCACAAATTTATCTGACGTTGACACTGAACGTACGCTCGTCGTCCTATCGTCCAATAAAAATGAGCTAATAGCGACACATCCTTCATCTGAAATCGCCCTTGCTGGTGATCTCAACGTCTACAACGTTCAATGGCTTAGGTACTGATCCAGAACCGATTCCGTTGGCAGAGACTTGGAACTTTTTTGTGAATCTTTTAATCTTGTCCAATTTGTCGATTCTCCATCTTGTATACCGGGCATTTTTGGCGAAAACGCTAACCTCCTTGATCTTTTTATTACATCCCACCCGGATAAATACTCAATTTTACTTTCAGCTCCCTTGGGTACTCAAGACTACCGTCTAATAGCTTTCGAGTTTCTCAACTAGTTCCCTAGTTACTAAAGATATTTCTTTACCTAAAACGTTATTGTAGCATTATGGAAAAGCCGACTGGAACTCTTTTAATAATTTTATAAGAAACTAGGATTGGTCTGATTGTTTTCACTCGATAAATATCGGATACTATGTCTAACATCCTTTAGTATGGAATGTTCTCCTTTATTCCTCACAGTTTCAATAGTTCCAAGCCTAACAAAACATCGTGGTTGTGGTTCAATAGTGAGTGTAAACGAGCTATCCAAAATAAGAAGGAAGCATTTGAAGGATACAAACTCAACCCCACCGATTAATTATACAGGAGTTATAAGGCGGCCTGTAACATCTGTAAGTCCATCATCAATCAATCGTAATATCAGTTCGATAGAGAAATACGACAAAAAGTGTTTGTCCAAAATGGTGGTAAAGGATTTTGGTCTTTAGTGAAAGCGGTAAAAACAACTTTTCGGCATCATCTATTCCACCTCTACTGCTTGACAATACAATTTATAACAACTCGAAAGAAAAGGCTCATATATTTGCTGAAATGTTTTCTAAAAATTCTAATTTGCTACCTACTCAGCAAAGGCCTCCCTCTATACCCGTCATACCGGTAAACAGCGACCTTTACATTTTCGTACCCGAGAAGTATTCAAAGTATTGACTGGACTTGACATCTCTAAATCTGCTGGACCAGATGGCATTTCACCTACAGTTCTCAAAAAGTGTGACATACCCTGGCGAAACCATTGCGGAAATTATTCAATTTATCATATTCCTTAGGAATCCACCCATCCTAATGGAAGCTAGCACATTTGCAACCTATTATCAAGAAAGATGACCCGTGTTACCAGCAAAATTATAGGCCAATTGCAATAACTTCTAATTAATGTCCAACTGATTAACCATCTCAATTTGCATAATCTCCTCGATGGTAAGCAATATGGATTCGATCTGCCTGTTCTACCGGAGATTTGATGACATACCGCTGTCTTCATAACTTTGGCGAAGCAAAAGTTGAGGCTCTTGATATCTCAAAGGCTTTTGATAGAATATCGCACCCAGCCCTTCTATCAAAGCTTCACGCATTTGGTATTTATTATAACTTAATTAAGTGAATTGACGGTTTACTCTTCAATCGCTCAATTGCTGGGGTCTCTCAGGGAACTGTGCTATCAACAACAATATTCCTTTTGTTCATTAACGATCAATTGCAGATTACACAAAACCCAATCCACAGTTTTGCTGATGACAGCACGCTGGATTTCACATATTCCTTTGACTCAGCATTGGAGTCATGTGGAAACGCTACAGGACTCAATACTGTCTTATTTCCAATAAATTAGACACCCCATCGGCATCTCATTGCATATTCATTAATAGTGTATCAGTTCCAGATTCGTCTTCGCCGGATCAACATATTGAGCAAACTGAATGCCATGAAGTACCTAAGCTTCCTAAATCGTTGCGTAAAATATTTTTCACCAGATTACTTAGCCCATATTTACTAGAGCAATATAAGGCCTAGGCTTGAATATAACTCCCATATTTGGGCTGGTGCAGGTCGAACGGCATATTTATTTATTTATTTATTTATTATTATAGGCAAGCTGAACAGAACAACAATAATTCTAATAACACAGCACCTTAAGAAACTATAGAACTGTTATCAAAGGTTATAGAAAAGAAGAGGAAAAATGAAAAATATTATTAAACTAATTGTAGGAGTAAGAAAGCAAAAACGTAAAATTCAAGAATTTAAATAGGTAAGCTACAAAATGCAAGAAATTAATTGTACATGCAAAATCGAGTATGGAAAATAGAATATATTTATAATCACTGATAAAAATATTAATTTAATTTAGACAACAGAGCGCGCCTGAATGCATAAATGGAAGAAGGCAGCGGACCAAGCTCCAAATCGTCGTAACTGCGCATCATTCTGATAATAGATGAGTTCATGTAAGTGGAAAGACAAACAGTTGGGGGGTTAAAAATGGCTACACTAGGAGTCCTATAACTGGGAAGTCTATACACAATATCCTCTACTGTAGAAGTAATTATAAGCCCTTTGCAGATTTTGTAAAGAAAACAAAGGTCAAGAAAACACTTTCTTTTCTCCAAGGACATAATGTTCAAAAAGATAAGACGTTGAAGATACTGTAGGTAAGGTATTCCATATTTAAAAAATAACGATTTAATGAATCTACGTTGAACTGATTCTAAGTCTGTTCTGTTTTGTTCTGCAGATGGTGACCAAATAACAGACGCATATTCCAGTAAACTGCGTACAAGCGAAAGGAATAGTCTTACAGCAGTTCCAATGTTACGAGAATCACTGGAACATCTTAATACGAAACCAGAAAGTTTAGATGTTTTAAGAACCAAATTTTTAATATGGACGTTGAACTTCAGCTTAGTTTCAAAGGTTACGCCTAGGTCGTCAACTGTTGAAACATATTTAAGAGGAAGAGAATTAATTTGATAACGATAGGAACATAGAAAAGGTATAAGGGAATATATCAGCTGAGCACATTTAGGAACATTTAGGTGCAGACCGTTCCTAAGGCACCATTCAGATAAGGTATCCAGGTCGGCTTGCAACGAGATAGCGTCATCCAGCCTTGAAACCGACGTGAATAGCTTGCAATCATCAGCATATAATAAAGAATGGTTTTTCAGAAGTGGAGGCAGGTCATTAATAAAGAACAAAAAAAGTAATGGGCCTAATATTGACCCTTGAGGTACCCCAGAGCACGGGTAAAACGGCAAAGAAACCAAATCTTTAAAAGCGACTGATGAGCTTCTATCCATTAGGTACGAAGCTAACCAACCTAAAAGAATAGGAGGGAAACCAGAAATGCCTAGTTTATGTAGAAGGATACCATGATCCACTGCGTCAAACGCTTTAGAAAAGTCGGTGTAAATCACATGTACATCGCAATGTTTATTGAAGGACTTTCCTACATACTCGACAAACTCAACTAAATTTGTGACCGTTGATTTGCCTGCACAGAAACCATGTTGGTTCGAGACAATAAGATGGCTAAAACAATCCCAAATGAGGTTGAATATGATACGCTCAAGAATTTTGGAGCAGGAGACAGCAATGAAATGGGGCGATAATTTGAAGCAATGCTTGAATCACCTTTTTTCGGAATGGGAACGGTATAGGATAGCTTCCAAAAGGAAGGGAAAACCCCTTGTCTAATACTCTTGTTGAAAATTATCGCAAGAGGTAAGCAGAAAGACAGGCTGCACTTCTTTAGGAAGTAATTGGAGATTCCATCGGGACCAGAAGAAGAATTGTTTTTAAATGATGCAACAATTGTGCCCACATAAGCTTCTTGAATATTAGGGAAAAAAGGAAGGTGATTATGTGATTCATGAAAAGTAGTATAAGCAGAAGAGTTAGAGGTTTGACTAAAATGGCTAGCAAAGTACCGGGCAAACAATTCACATAATGTCTTTGGGATTGCTTGCAGTTAACTGGTCGAATGACAGGTTAGATTAGAAGGATGTGAAGATGACGAGCGCATATTTCGAACATATGACCAGAACAGTTTACCTTCGCCTTTGTTGACGCTGTTTTCTATGCTAATAATGTAAGCATTACGTGCTGCCATTATCATTTTTTTCGTTTAGGCTCTAATTCGACGAAATGCAATTAGGTCACTGTTTCTGTTGTAACGTCTATAAGGCAAACGAATTTTGTTATTTTTCCTTATAAGCCTGTGCAAATAAGGCGTGAACCATATAGGACCAATGCGAGGTTTAGTGGAGTAAAGCGGAACGTTTTCCTGTATGACTTCGTATAAAATATTATAGAATGCATCCACCGCAGAGTCGCAGTTAAGATCAGCAAGGACGCTCGACCAATTATTTCGACTCAATTTCGCATTAATTACTTCATAATTGGCCTTGAAATAATTAAACCGTGGAAGTTTATTTTTGTGCCGAGAAGGAGAAATGTTGAGGAGAAGTTCATGAGAAATGGCAGGATGGTAAGAGTCACAGGGAACATAGGAGATTGTATGGTTTGAGGGCGATAAACACGACAAAGGTAAATTGCTGAGTGCAAGGTCCAAAGTTCTATTCATGAAGTTACAAACAACATTGAACTGCAATAAGTTACACAATTCCATAAATGACGACAGATACAGGACTTGCGAGTTAGAAGAGGCCAAAGGCAGGCTAGGCAAATCTGGCCAGAAAGCGTTGGGTATATTATAGTCACCGCAGATAATGATGTTCGAATCAGGATAGCTAATGTTAATAAGATTAGAATAGTATGCAAAAAGATCAGAGAATACAGAATTTGGAGAGGCACACGGAACGTATACGCAAGAAAGTATGAGCACCGACGAACCTGAAATTTGAACTTTAATAGTAACACAGTCAAAGGGCTCAGACTCTTTTGATGAGATAAAAGAAGATAGTATGTGGTCTTTGACGGCAATGAGTACACCACCTCCATTTGATTTACCAAAAAGATTAGTATTTCTGTCGCAACGAAAGACAGTGAAGCCTTCCAATAGCTCCCCATTATTGATATTAGAGTTAAGCCAAGTTTCCGTAATGCAAATGAAGTCATGAGAATAAAGTATAGCAGATGCGTTAAAGATTTGGAGCCGCGTATATTCTGATAGTACATAGAAAATTCCTTTATTTTGAAAATTTTGTTAAACGACGCCTGGAAAAATTTGTTTTATTCTCAAATTTCTTAACTAAGATACCATGCGGCCAGAAGTTGGGTTCGCAGACCGGTGAATCGTCATGAATAGTTACTTTGAAGGAGGCAACAATGCGATTAGGTATATTGTCCTTCGTGAGTTTTTTGACGTTCAAGATGGCAGGCTCATATCCGATCTTCTTGATGATGTAATCCTTTACCTCAGCCTCAGTGGTGTCGTACGAAAGTCTAGTAATGAAGACTTGAGTGGGCGGAACACACACTCTCAAACTACATTGAGATGATGAAGCGGTTGGCGAACGACCCTTATGCTGCTGTGAAGTAAGCGAAATATGTGACGTACCATTTGTTGAAGCACTCTGAGAAGCCTTTGTGGGAACAATTTATTGTTGGCGTCGTCTGTATGTTTAAATTAACAGACAACGGATGCTGGTAGGAAGAAACGGTAGGTAGTCGAGGCGAAAGATGATTCGAATGAAGAACAGATGGCGACAACGAGGCAGAAGATATCGACGCAGTTGGAAATGAAAGTATAGGAGACGCTGACGGATGAAATAGATGCTGCTGATCCAAGTGAATGTTCGGCGAAACAAAAGGCGAAGTTGTTAAGGCAGAATGCGCCGAAGTCAGCACAAAAGATGATTGCTCTTGTTGAGATAGTGATGCCGGGGATTGCAGAATTCGAGCATCGTAAAGCAAATGTTTCGACGAAGCAAGTTGAGGCTGGTGAAAAGTTGAGTCGTTTGACGGAGTTAGCAGTTGAAGTTGCGGTTGGGATTTCGAGAGGCCCTTGGAACTGAGCTCAAATAGCTGAGGCTTGTTAACGTGTTGAGATACCTCATTCCTCTTCTGAGCCTTCTGCTGACGGAGACGTGTGGTGACACCAATATGCTCAGAGGATATGGAATCGGCTCCCGTCTTAGTAGGAATTTTGTTGGGGCCAGTATCGTCGGTGGCGTCAGAAGTAATAAAGGCCGCAACGTTATCGAAAGAATTTTGAAGACAAGTCAAAACGGCCTGGAAGTCGATGGTTATACCCCCAAGCACTTGTTTAGTTGCAATCATTTTGGCGACGAATGTTGAGATCGATTTGGCTCTACACGTTTTGCCAAAACCAATGAACACCTGATATTGGTGGCACAATAATTGCTCCTATTTTTCCGGACAATTATGAACAACCAAAATTCAAGCGTAACATACACCAACACCTACTTATCACTCTAAAGTGAAACCTTCTCTTACCTTAGTTTTCCCTCTTCTACCAAAGTTGTGCTCCTTGCATTATAGGGTATGAATATGTACGTGTGCTCTCGCCATCAGCTTTGCCGTTTGCCGTTTAGAGCGCCTGAGAGTTCTTCAATCTCAATTAGAGAGTTATTGAGGAATGGAGTGCAATAATTCCTCGGGCGTAGCGTCCTCGGGTTATTGGAGAATTTTCAATTGAAGCGGTCAGATAAAAGTTTGTGCTTTACATAAAATGTTGAAAATAAGTTTAACGTAGAATGAGAAAATTCATACGCATACGTACATTTCCAAGGGTATTAGGAAATTGATTAGGTAATATTGTTAGCGAAGTACATATTGTATAGGAAGAACAGGATTTGTTTTTATTTAAGTTTTTTTTTTAAATGCGAGCGTGAAACATGTTTTGATTTGTTTTGATACAGTGTCAGACACTAATATCTACATAGGTTGAAAATGAAACCAATCAATTTAGCACATGCATGATATTAAATGTTACGAGTATTTTAAAGAAAATAAAAATAAATCTAATAAAAATCAGATACCTACATTTAACTATAATTTCAAGGTTTCTCATTCCACGTTGCCCGTTTTGCAGTGCACATCATAAATTCGCTTCGAAAATATATAAAAATGAAAATACAATTTGTATTATTTTTATTGGTATTAAGTGCCGTTTTGTCAGCTAGTGAAGTCACGTATCATGTAAGATGTTTAGCAGTATGCTATCAAAATATTTATATAAATTTAACGGAATTGTTTTGATTTCAGTGTTTCTTCTGCAAATATATAACGACAACACCAAAGCCAGTCTATGAATAAAGTGTTAAGCGGAATTTACACTACTTCTACTGATTTATGAAATAAAATCTATTTGTGCAATTTAATGTAATTGTTGCAGAATTTTAGATGAAATAGAATCCAATAATTTAGCAGAAGGCTTTAAGAATATTTTGGTAATGGGATGTGTAAAGTCGATTCAGGACAAAATTTGAAATGAGAGATGTGAAAAAAGACGACATTCCCTCATAACATAACGTTGTACTTGTCTTGTATGTATCTCATTTCTCCCACACTGCTATAGTTACATCAATTTCGTGTCTGAAATGCTCCCCTATCACCGTGTGCACAGTGAACACAAGAATATTTGCCATACCACACTAGTGTACATCGTTTCGTGAAATCGCTTTATTACATTTTTAATAAAAATCCCATAATAAATGTCATTCGAATCCCATTTCATAATTCACTTAAAAAAGTACATTTCAGTTTGTGTGTGGTAAGAAATGGAACGCCGTATACGGCGCGCGGCGTTACCATCATTCCACTCTATAACCATATCGTCATCATCTACTTATGTGAAAATGAAACTGATGCTGGGTGCAAGCAAAGAAGTGTGTAAAACGAGCGAGAAACGCTCCGTTGTTGCATTAACACATTCGTGCAACAGCACCGTGCACACATTTATAACGTCATCATAAAAATTGCATCCTTTTGCACACAGCAGGATGTTTGCCGAACAGCAATTGAGGGGAACCTACGGTACGGTTCGTATATGATATTTTTCAGAAGCATTGCAGAAACCAACTTGTACGGGAGTATACCACAGAAAAAGAGAATATAACAACATTGCGGGTGGTATTGCATTAAGGACGATATGCGATTTTAAAAATGGTCATAAACATCGTGTATACGGTAGCGACGGCAATGGATGCATCAAGGATGTGAAGCGAAAAGTTCTGTTTACGGTATAAGGTGCGGTGTAAAAGAAAACAGGAAGGTGACGAGAACGATGATGACGTGAGCTACGGAACATTTTGCTGCATTGAAAGGAGCTTATATTGCAAAACGTGCAAGGGTATAATAAGGATGCGATCATTAACGAAAGATCATGCAATTTTCAAGGTAATCCCCTTGATTTATGTACGGTATTTACGTCCTTTAACGATTATAATTAATAATTGTGGCAGTAATTTTCCTTACTTACACAGCAACCTAGCGTTCATTAACGGCCACGAAGATGAAGTTTGAAGACTAAAGGAAGGGTAAGATTTAAGTCAGAATAATAAGCAGCTCGTCACGTATCGTTTCTCACATTAGATTCTATTATTATTCTCGTATCTAAGATTCGGAAAGCTGAATCAAAGAAATGTAAATTGCCTTAACTGTCGATTTCCATTCCGATATAGCTTTATTTTAGGTCTATCTCGGGAGAAATCGAGGCCGATGGTTGAGACAATATTCATTTCCCCATGATTGAAGACTGCGAATTTTTCATATTTACATTTCCTAGATTTTGACCTACTTTCGTTGTTCCAAACTCTGGACATCTCACATAGAAAAAAATACACTTGCCCTATTTCCGAAAATCTCTCCAAAAACTTTAAACGTTTTATTCTACTACTCTGGTCCACCATGTGGCAGCATAAGGAATTTCGGGAATATAAACCAGAACCGCAGAAACCATAGACTGGGTCACTTGGTCGGAGAGTAGTATTACCCTCAACAAAAATCGTGAGAACATTGTGTAAACCTTAATAGACGCTTCCGAGCCCAACTACGAGTATAGTAAAAGAAAAACCGCACTAGCGTGTCCGATAAGATCTTTACCAGTTTACGTCTGCAACAAAGTGGTAACGTTATATTGCTTTCCGCTACTACACAGCAGAGTACCACACGAACGATTGTACTCGTATATGGGACAGGAATCCAAGTGGAAAGGTGCTAATGACTAAAAGGTCCTCGTAAAGTCATATGAAACGGATAACGTCGCAAAGTGTTGTATTATTTCGATTTTGCGGAAGTGGAAGTCAGGAACGTATTTCTCAGCGGTAAATATTTCCGTCTACAAGGATAATATTTTTATGTACAAAGCAAATCAAAATAATTAAAAAGAACCTGGATGAAGTTTATTTGAATTCAAATTGTTACTGGACAAATAAGGTAAAGTAGAAAAAATTCAAAATTCAAAATTCAAAATTCAAAATTCAAAATTCAAAATTCAAAATTCAAAATTCAAAATTCAAAATTCAAAATTCAAAATTCAAAATTCAAAATTCAAAATTCAAAATTCAAAATTCAAAATTCAAAATTCAAAATTCAAAATTCAAAATTCAAAATTCAAAATTCAAAATTCAAAATTCAAAATTCAAAATTCAAAATTCAAAATTCAAAATTCAAAATTCAAAATTCAAAATTCAAAATTCAAAATTCAAAATTCAAAATTCAAAATTCAAAATTCAAAATTCAAAATTCAAAATTCAAAATTCAAAATTCAAAATTCAAAATTCAAAATTCAAAATTCAAAATTCAAAATTCAAAATTCAAAATTCAAAATTCAAAATTCAAAATTCAAAATTCAAAATTCAAAATTCAAAATTCAAAATTCAAAATTCAAAATTCAAAATTCAAAATTCAAAATTCAAAATTCAAAATTCAAAATTCAAAATTCAAAATTCAAAATTCAAAATTCAAAATTCAAAATTCAAAATTCAAAATTCAAAATTCAAAATTCAAAATTCAAAATTCAAAATTCAAAATTCAAAATTCAAAATTCAAAATTCAAAATTCAAAATTCAAAATTCAAAATTCAAAATTCAAAATTCAAAATTCAAAATTCAAAATTCAAAATTCAAAATTCAAAATTCAAAATTCAAAATTCAAAATTCAAAATTCAAAATTCAAAATTCAAAATTCAAAATTCAAAATTCAAAATTCAAAATTCAAAATTCAAAATTCAAAATTCAAAATTCAAAATTCAAAATTCAAAATTCAAAATTCAAAATTCAAAATTCAAAATTCAAAATTCAAAATTCAAAATTCAAAATTCAAAATTCAAAATTCAAAATTCAAAATTCAAAATTCAAAATTCAAAATTCAAAATTCAAAATTCAAAATTCAAAATTCAAAATTCAAAATTCAAAATTCAAAATTCAAAATTCAAAATTCAAAATTCAAAATTCAAAATTCAAAATTCAAAATTCAAAATTCAAAATTCAAAATTCAAAATTCAAAATTCAAAATTCAAAATTCAAAATTCAAAATTCAAAATTCAAAATTCAAAATTCAAAATTCAAAATTCAAAATTCAAAATTCAAAATTCAAAATTCAAAATTCAAAATTCAAAATTCAAAATTCAAAATTCAAAATTCAAAATTCAAAATTCAAAATTCAAAATTCAAAATTCAAAATTCAAAATTCAAAATTCAAAATTCAAAATTCAAAATTCAAAATTCAAAATTCAAAATTCAAAATTCAAAATTCAAAATTCAAAATTCAAAATTCAAAATTCAAAATTCAAAATTCAAAATTCAAAATTCAAAATTCAAAATTCAAAATTCAAAATTCAAAATTCAAAATTCAAAATTCAAAATTCAAAATTCAAAATTCAAAATTCAAAATTCAAAATTCAAAATTCAAAATTCAAAATTCAAAATTCAAAATTCAAAATTCAAAATTCAAAATTCAAAATTCAAAATTCAAAATTCAAAATTCAAAATTCAAAATTCAAAATTCAAAATTCAAAATTCAAAATTCAAAATTCAAAATTCAAAATTCAAAATTCAAAATTCAAAATTCAAAATTCAAAATTCAAAATTCAAAATTCAAAATTCAAAATTCAAAATTCAAAATTCAAAATTCAAAATTCAAAATTCAAAATTCAAAATTCAAAATTCAAAATTCAAAATTCAAAATTCAAAATTCAAAATTCAAAATTCAAAATTCAAAATTCAAAATTCAAAATTCAAAATTCAAAATTCAAAATTCAAAATTCAAAATTCAAAATTCAAAATTCAAAATTCAAAATTCAAAATTCAAAATTCAAAATTCAAAATTCAAAATTCAAAATTCAAAATTCAAAATTCAAAATTCAAAATTCAATTTCAAAATTCAAAATTCAAAATTCAAAATTCAAAATTCAAAATTCAAAATTCAAAATTCAAAATTCAAAATTCAAAATTCAAAATTCAAAATTCAAAATTCAAAATTCAAAATTCAAAATTCAAAATTCAAAATTCAAAATTCAAAATTCAAAATTCAAAAGCGGATACTCATACCTAGCCTCAATACTTCAGAATAAACAAGATGAAACGGACGATGATAAAGTCAGCGTTAAATATTTCATTACGGCCCATGCAAAAGCAATCTCTATCCGCATCATTCTACGTATACTTACCCGCTCCGGAAATTTCGCATTTAGAAGTACAAAGGAGAGTCGATAGCGCTCTTGTTATGGCTCGCCATTAATCACTTTTCATTTCCAATTAAACTGCCAACTAGCAATGCCGGGCATCCTTAATGAAGCCGAGCGGAATGGTCATGATATCGATTAACCCCTTACTGCGTTACGTATTGCCGCAGTAACGAGCACGCTTTTTATTGATTTTGCGTGGATTTCGTAGTCGTAGTCCTCGTAATGTTGGATACTGTTCAAATAAAAAATTTATCCTGCCGAACAGAATCGTCTATTGTTGCGCTCGCTAGAATATTAGCATCGGAGCTCTGAATACCAAACTCAGAACCTCTATAAAGCTTCATGCAAGCCTGGGGCTTGTTTAAACTAACGATATTATTGCATCCATATATTCGTTCGGAAGTTTGCTATAATGTAGCGCGTATACGCAAGAAAAAATCTATTATCACTGCCGGCAATGGCGATAGTGTTGTATAGTACTCTGGAAGATGGTTTGGTTTAGGGTGAACGTACTCGCACAAGAGAAAAGCGAGATAACATTTTTGCACCATCGCAAAACTCTCACTTCCGAACAATTTCATCCGGTTCGCTCGAAGTGCCTGGCAAAATTAAAAACAAATTAAGTCTACGATTGAGCACGTCCATCAATGGATGTTACGTGATATTGCTAGAAACGATAAAATAGTGGCCCTCAGCAATTTGACCGATACTCCCACTCTCGCCAAAGTCCTGTTTGTCTTTGAGCGTGTGTATGTGTGACTTAGGCATGGTACGACCTGCTCTTTTGGGAGAACAGGTCGACCTTAATGATCTTCTGCATCGGAACAGGTCTGTAAAACTAGGTTTCCTGACCTATTTCGCAGCTTAAGAACACCACAGACTTAGCTATTTATTGGTCAATCGATTGCACACAATCGATCTCACGCCCGTACAGTACACACACTAGGCAATTTATCGCGCAATCTGAAATGACAGTCTCACGGTCCACAGAACACAACACGACATAGACAAAATTATCTATTTGGTGGCGATGACATCCATTGCCTTTCCTTTCGATGGGGAATGACCGCCACAACCACGGCATGAAGAATGACCACCGCATGTCAAAAAATCAGCAACTGAAAACACATGATTGTCCGAAAAATTGCATGGCAATATATTCCACACGTCCAATCAAAAAATTGAATTCAATGGTTACATACACCTTCCAATTTATCTCGCAATCAAAAATTCTCTTCAATCGATCGGAGGTTCTGGGCGCCCATAACGATTTAAGTTCCATGCACCAGCGAAGAACACAATGTTGAATGAAAATGAATAACGCTTGCCAATTTCCAATAAACTACATAGCATTGTCATTTTTATGCTTTGCGTCATTGCTTTTGGATTTATATGGACAAACAATATCGCAAATTATATTTTCACCCACTCACCACAATAAGAAGGGCGTTTTTTGATCATAATTATGTTATGTATGTTTGCGTCACAAAAAAAGAGCGTGGTTAAGTTTCCGGTTAAGACCAGCTGTTCCCTCAAACAAAAAAAAACCTAAACCACCATATGCAAGTTTCTCAGATTTGTTTTGAATTGTTATTTTTCGCAGGTACTGCAATATAAAAATCCCTATGAATTAGCTATCTAAATCTCATTCCCCTAAGCTCCCCTACACGTGAAAATCAGCTGCAATTTTTAAATGGGGGAACTTGTGAGCATGCCTTTTTAACAAATTCAAATGGGGGAAGAATTGGGGGTCCTTGGTCCTTGGAGCAAATCTATTTTAAGCAAAAATCACATTCAGCTTAATGTTAATACTGGCATAAAATTTCACTGCTGAACTTGAACTCGTTATTCAAGAGTTAAGGTCCACCTAGATTAGTAAGCTGCGCGTCCTAAAACTGGCATCACAAACAGCCATTTGGCTGCTACTTAGCATCTACACTAGCAGCCAAATGGAGACACAAAATGACAAAACAAAAATTTCATTTTGGTGATTTTTTTAAATATAATTATCAAAATCGGACTCTGCGCGTTTGAATTATACACGGCCATTCAAGAATTATTCAATATCACACAAAAGTTGCAAAATCGTCACTTTGAATTTGACAAGCGGTTGGTTAAGTTGCCGTATTGAATATCAAAACTGGACGCACACCCAAATGGCGATCAGTTTGGATGGAATGAAAACAGCCATTTGGTCGCACGTGACGCCATTTGGCGACTAATCTAGGTGGACCTTTATAGAGCTATTTAAAAGGTCCAAAATAAAATATTCTAATTCATTGTTTAGTCTACCGCCGAATTTTCCAATAAAATTCTAATGTATTATATATCATTGCATCATCATATTTTGCCGTTTTTAAAATAATCGCTAAAAGCTAAAGAAATACCCTCTTCCTCCCATTATTCAAGGTTGCGGACTCCCAATGGGTCAGGGCAGTTTTCCCATAATCAGGGTGCCATAACCAACTATCATACAAATAACATATTCTTCTTTGACTATTATATTGACCTAATCAACGGCTCTTCATGTCTACCTGATCATTTGACTCTTCAGTTCAGGTATTCCTGATCATTCGACTCGTCTGGTCGACCTGATCAATCGACTCTTCAGTTCTACCTGTTCAATCGACTCATCAGGTCGACCTGATCAATCGGCTCTTTAGGTCGACCTGTTCTATCGGCTCTTCAGTTCTACCTGTTCAATCGGCTCTTTAGTTCAACCTGATCAATCGACTCATCAGGTCGACCTGATCAATCGGCTCTTCAGGTCGACCTGTTCTATCGGCTCTTCAGTTCAACCTGATCAATCGACTCATCAGGTCGACCTGATCAATCGACTCATCAGGTCGACCTGATCAATCGACTCATCAGGTCGACCTGATCAATCGGCTCTTCAGGTCTCAAACGAGTCTCACTGATCTGAGTCTTGCTGATGCGGTTGGATAGTAGACGGAATTGAACTGATTTGATTGCGTGCATATTTATGGGCGTAAGCAAAAAATATAATTTAATTTTCTTCCATGTTATTAGTAGGATATATTGATATTATTTTGGTACTTGATGTGAATGTGTTTATTTAAAGTTGGAAAGATTGTACGTCACTTACTTATGATGGCGGTCAGACTAGTTTGAAAGCTAGGAACCTGTTCTTTTGACAATTGTGGAACGGGAGCGATCAACTCTTTGTACGGAGCGGGATCAAAATAGTAGTTCAGTTCATTAAGAACCATGACTAGTGTGACTTATTCGCTTGTTTCGACCCTTGAGCAACTTACAAAGTTCCAAATTGAAACGAATGAAAGAACCACGTCAATAAAGAGAACGACATGAAGCACAAGCTTGTCTTTGTCGTATAGTCAAGGACAAAATGGATACGACAGGATCCGGGGAAGACTTCCATGGACTTTTAGGTGTACATTGTCCCGAATGAATAACAAAAGTTTATCTCTGACTTTTCCGATGGATATTAAAAGTCAAATTCGAGATAAGTTTTGCCTGGTATCTCTAGTGAGTCTATATAGCTGGTGCTGACCTTTGAAATGTGATACTCAGTTCTAAAAAGGATAGTTCAAGGAAAAGTTTGTAAGGAAGTGACGGAACGAGAAGTGTATTCTTTTGTTCTATTGGAGAAGTGATCGTTTCAATGTATAAAAGGACAAAGTTTGACCCGGCAACATTACGTTAGGGTCGATTTCACTGGCTTCAACGAGTAGAGAAAGGAACAGTTAAAATGGATTTTGAGTGCATATTTTCGCAAAATGATTTTGCCGACTCACTTATCTATTTTGATCAATAAATTCTGCTAAGTCCGCATAAAAGAATTTGTGCAACACGTTCCACATTCATTCTTATAAGCATTCACCACACAATAATTGAGCGCAAACATTATTATGTAAGGAAAAAAACGTCACTCATGTCCTTTTCTCTGTTAGCGCCGAACATGCTTGTTAGAGCATAAACATTTGCCCATCATAAACACAAGCACCCGTAACATATTATGAGAGAGCCCTACTGTGCATTCACCAAACGCAATCGTCTCTCCTCTGTGTGTGTGCATGTGCATGTGCATCCTTTATGATGCCAAGATCTCCGGGATGGTACGAGGCCTTTCACGAAACTTCTTCACTCTGTACTGCCTGTTTTTTTCTGTTGTCGAGTAGGCCTTTTAACTGGCAGAAAAATTCAAAAGGCTGCTCAAAAAAAGCCACTTTGAGTACTACTTTTTGCCACTTCGTTATATGCACAAGTGGTAAAGAATCTCTTCTAATTTTACTAGAACACAAACAGCAACGAGGTAGCGTGACAGTTGGGGTTGTTTGTTGTTGCTGTTTAAAATACTAAAGGCGACGTCCGACCATTGCGAGCGATAATCTTCTTCAAAGCATTTCAATTGAAATGCTAAAGGCGCCGTGCGATCGGTGAGAGTTTGCAAAATGGTTTAAATTCAAACTCAATTCAAGGTCCTTATTCATCCAAAAAACCATTCAGAGAACTGTCAAACGCTCTGTATCGACACACCGTTCGCATCTCGCCTCTTTGTACGCTTCAAGAAGTGAAAAACGAGTGGGGCGTGCGTAGCAAACAGTGACAGTGGACTCACCGCTCGCTCCGCTTGCAATCTAAAGGTTTGTGTTCGTAGAAACGACTCATGGGATGATCGCTAAGCGACCGAAGTTAAACCACCGGTTTTGAGCACTATATGGGTAAATTTTCTATACAGACATGTTCCTTTAAGTGCGTTTGAGCCTCATATCACCAAACTCGAGCTCCAAGAGTCGCCCGAGAACTAAAGATGTCCAGTAAGTTATGACAAGAGCGGCTTGATATATTTCCACCCTGTGGCGCCAATCCTTCCCTTAAAAACTACATCCGTCAAGCTAGCACTACCACCCTTGTAGCGGCGAATTTAACACATTAATTAAAATCAAATGGGTCCAGGAATTTATCACTTATTTGTCACTTATAACACTTGAACTAACAAAATGTGCCGCGCCCCTCTACACACTTAAAACTACCCCTAAATGCGTTTATGGTTCCATATAGAGTTATAGCGTAATTTGTTAGCACCATCATCAAATAAAAATGTATTTATTTGGATACTTTAGGGGTAACAAAAAATATGTACCCCTTCAAAAAAAATTGCCGCGCCATTCCCTTAAAAAACAACCCCTGTAAAGTTAGCACTACCTAGCAACGAATTTAAGAATTTACATAAAACCAAATGTGCGCAGGAATTTGCTGCAGTAGTCACTTATGAAACCTGAACTTTCAAATAATTTGCCGCGCCCCAATACACCCTTAAAAACTACCCCTAAGTGCGTTTTTGACCTCAAGCAGAGTTTATAGCGTACAAATAATCATCATTAAATGTATTGTTACTAGTTGAATTCTGCAGGGGTTACTTGAGATATCTACATTTTCCAAAAAACATGCCGCGCCCATCTCCACCCTCAAAAACTACCCCTAAGGCTTCATGCACACGACGCGAAAACGGCTCGCAAGCTCGACACATCGAAATGCATTGGCTCTTATGGGAAGCTCACGACAGCGAGAGCCGTGCCGCTGTCAAATCACAACTAGCGAGACGTGTTTTCACATATCGTGCACCACAATCCGCAAATTTACGGCTCGCGAGCCGTGTTTTGACTGTGCACTAGGGTGTCCCGATAATTTTTTTTGGGTTGTTCTTAACGCAAGACCTCTCAAAAGTTGCGTAATTTTTCGTAGATAACAGAAATATATTTTAAAACAAAATCAAACTATATCTTGAGGGCTCTACCGATCTCCAAACCTTTGAAAAAAGACGTTTTTACGATCGTATTTGTCCGTTACTAATTTCTTCTTCTGAACTAAAATTTGTATTTTGCTACTAGTACAATGCACAATACACACAACGCTTTGACTTTCATGCAACAACAGGTTATCAGCGCCTACGATTTAGTTGAGTGTCAACCTGTGAATTGTTGCAAGCTTCGACCTGTCACGAGTACTTTTCCTATTCAAATCGCGAGTGTTTTTCTTTTATCAAAAGCAGTGTTTTTCCAGTAAAAGTACAGTTTATACAGCGAATTGTGTGATTTATAATGAGTTCAATGCGAAGTGCGACTAATTGTGATATATTGGGGCCATATAAAGAACTAGATAATCGTCAGCTACCCACTATTAAAGACATCTTAAAATACATTTTATTTGTTAAGAATGAGCTAAAATTAAAGTCGAATGGGAAGATCCACCCAACTCAGATATTTACGCGGTTGTTTTTGAGCAGATATACAATATTTGGACAATAGCCTCGATACCAATTGTAACCAAGGAGCGAGTCATTCAATTGCAATCTACCTATTTCAAAAAGTACCTCGATTTGAAAAGGTTTCCTAAAACAAAACGAAATGACAGCTATGAAAACAAACTCAAGTGTTTTTTAGAGTTGTCTGAGAAGCTTTTTGATGTTGCTGCGTGTAAATGCCCTGTATTCGAGTCCTGTTTGTGCTTAAAACCCAAAAAAGTTCCTACCACGGAAAGATATTTCTTATCGGATCAGAGAAATGACAGGAAAATGGCGATACGCAGAGCCGCAAAAAATATGTCTTTTTATCAAGAAATCCAGTTAACCCCTTCCAATAAAGATGACGATTCTCTTGAAGCATATCCGACAATAAAGGCACCTCCGATCACGTCGTTCCCCAACTTAGCAAACACGCCCTCGATAGATACACGATCGACTCCAACCGCGAATCGGAATACATTATCGTTACCAACAGTTGCTAAGGTTTGTGATAGATATGGTTTATCAACGCGAGCTGCTGGTGCTGTCGCTTCTGCGGTTTTGGCTGACGTCGGCTTGATTTCGACTAATGATTTAACCATGGTAGTTGATAAAAATTAAATTCATAGGGCTGTATCTAAAGCGCGAAAGGAAACCGCAAAAGACATTGAAGCTATCGTTGTAAAAAGCATTTACTTTGATGGACGAAAAGACAAGACGCAGAGAAATGAGAAAATAGGAGAACGTTACCATCGAAAAGAAGTGTATGAAGAGCACGTGTCAATATTATCAGAACCAGGTTCTAAATATTTGGGACACACAACACCATGTCGCGGAACTGCGAAAGGAATTTCAGCTTCAATCACAACTCTCTTAGAGCGTCAAGGTTGGAACTTAGATGATGTGATTTGCGTTGGTTGTGACGGAACCCCAACTAATACCGGCTGGAAAGGTGGCGTGATTCAGCATTTGGAGGAGTATCTGCAGAGACCTTTGCAATGGTGCGTTTGCATGCTTCACGCCAACGAGCTACCCCTTCGACATTTGTTCTTGTCACTTGATGGTTCTACTTCGGGACCTATGGAATATTCTGGCCCTATCGGAAAACAATTAGCTGTCTGTGAAAGTAAGCCTCCCGTATCTTTTTGTGTGGTAGAAGGTAATTTGCCTGACTTGCCAAAAGATGTGGTGGTTCAACTGAGTATGGATCAAAAATATCTTTATGATATATGTCAGGCAGTATCTACTGGTTCCTGTGCTCCTGAGCTTGCAAACCGTACACCTGGGAAAATGGCGCACTCGAGATGGCTTACTACTGCCAATCGTATACTACGACTTTACGTAAGCACCGTAAATCCAGCAGAAAATTTGAAACTGCTTGTCAACTATGTGGTTAAAGTAGACGCTCCTATATGGTTCTTAATCAAGAAAAAGTCTTCTTTTAAGGATGGGGCTAATCATATTTACCAACTAATATTATATTCTCGATTTCTGCCAGAGAATATGAAACCTATTGTCGACTCCGTCATTGAGAGGAATGCTTTTTTTGCACACCCAGAAAACTTACTTGTCAGTATGTTATTCGATGACAGGGACCACATCCGTGAACTTGCGCTGCGAAGAATATTAAAAGCAATATTAGCTGAAAGAAATATTATAAAACGTAGTCTTTAAAGTACCAAAAATAAACTTCAGCGCAAAGGATTACACGGAAATAATTTTCTGGCAGGAGTGTCAGGTTACAGAACCACCGGTTACCCGACATATTCCAAATGAAGATTTGAAAACCATGGGGAACAATAAAATATTAGATATTGTTGACTTTCCTTGTCACACACAATCTGTGGAAAGATGTGTTAAGCTTGTAACTGAGGCATCGCAAAGTGTGACAGACGCTGCGGCTAGAGATGGGTTTATTAGAAACAAGCTGCAGTCTCGAGCGGAAATGCCTAAATTTGGGCAAAAAAGTAACTTTAAATTTTGAGATTTTGTGAATTAAATTTTTGAATTGTTTTGTTTACTCGTTTCATTTATTTGGTTGTTACATGAATTTAAACAATAAAACTATTATTTAACAAGAAAACATCCTTTTGTTATTATTTAAAGGGCATTAGGTTTAGGTCTATAAAATGGAGTATTTGTAAATCTTTGAAGGGCGGTAGAACCCTCAAGACCACAAGCGATTAATTTTTTTTTATGTTTTCGTAATCAATAGCGACGTTTTTTTCGTATCGCGTGTAAGTCTGACTCGAAAAAAACGATCGCGGGTAACATCCCGGTTAAGACCAAACAGCTGTCATTTGACAGTTTTTGTGCATCTTTGACTCGCTTTCGTCGGCTTATTTTTTAGATGTGGTGGATTTTATCACAAAAGATGATTATTTCTTTGCAAAATCTTTTCTCGTGATTAAAAAAACTCTCACATTTGGTTTGAAAAAACAACAACGCCATCTACATTTGACCTCTATCCCGTGTAGGGTAGTGGCACGGGTTAACTTTACCTGGGTAAGTGTCATTTTTTTTATATGAAGTTCTACCCAAACCTGCACGGGATAAACACAATAAAACGTGCCTTATGTTAAATTACGCAAGTTTTGATACCTCTTGCGAAAGTGTAGCTTAAAAAAATTTTTTTTTCATACATGGACGGGACACCCTACTGTGCATGGCTCTCGCTCGTCATGAGCTTCCCATAAGAGCCAATGCATTTCGATGTGTCGAGCTTGCGAGCCGTTTTCGCGTCGTGTGCATGAAGCCTAAGTGTGGTTTTGGCTCCATACAGATTTGGAGTAAAAACTGAAGTTTTAAGTATCGTTATATAAAATTTATTTAGTTGAATACTTATAATAATATATGTGCACCCTCAAAAAATTTGCCATGCCCCTCGTTCCCTTAAAAATCGACCCCTGTCAAGTTAGCATTACCACCCTAGTAGCGGCGAATTTAATAATTCCCTTAAAACTAAATGTGTCCAAGAATTATCCGCAGGGATCATTTATTACGCCTGAACTTTAAAAAAAAATTGCAGCGTCCCTCTACACCCTTAAAAACACCCCTACGTGTGTTTTTGACTCGATGCAGAGCATATAACGTAAAAACGCAAATCTTAATAATCTTCACGAAATATATTGTTTTAGTTGAATGCTGCAGAGTCAACTTAAGATATCTCCACTTTAAAAAAATTTGCCGTGCCCCTTGCAGCAAATTCCTGGACACATATGGTTTTATGTAAATTCTAAAAAATTCGTCCCTACAAGGGTGATAGTGCTAACTTGACGGGGGTAGTTTTTAAGGGCTGTTTTAAGCATCCCCCGTGATAGCTTACTGGACACTTTTAGTATTGGGGCGATTCTTGGAACTCGAGTGAGGTGAACTGAGGCTCAAATGCACTTAAGGGTAGTTTTTGGGGAAGAAGGGGCGCGACATTTTTTTTTTTTCATTGAATTACGAAAAAATCGCGACATTTAATGCGCTATAGCGTTTGTCGAAATTTTAAAGTGGTAGTGCTAACTTGACAGACGTGTCGTATGCAGACGATTTGCATTCATCGAAAAACTGTTGAGAAAACTGTGAAACGCTGTGTACCGGATCACCGCTCGCTGGACTAGCACCTTGCCTCTTCAACAGCTTCAAAAATTGAAATACATATACATACTAAATTCGAGGGGCGAACGTAGCGTGCGGTGAAGTGATACAAAGCATATGAACATTGTTTCAAATTCCTTTGCAAACGCATTGCATTTATTGAAGAAAACCTACAGAAAATTCTAAAATGATCTATTTCGTCTCACCGCTCGCTACGCTCGAACCTCCCTCTTCACAATTTTTCAGAAGTGAAATAATAAAGGCAAGGTGCCAGCGCAGCGAGTATGTCTAGTCTATACAAAAACTGTCAGGGCTGCAATGGACCTTGAAACACAATTAAAATTTTGTTTAAATGCTTCTTCACGAGTTTCTACCACAAAGTGTTGCAATTTTGTTTCGAGGTGGTTTACTTTGCATTTATCGGAGAAAAAATGCAGAAAACTAAAGGCGAGCTCCGATACAAAGAGTGTGAGAGTTTTCTGAAGTTTTCTCCATTGAATGCAAATGTACATTCAAAACGAAATCGCATTTATTTTAATTTTTCGTTCCAACAAGGGTCGCTGGTTTACTACCACCAATCACAATTCAATGCCAAGATAATAGGTTTTTGGTCACACAAATCGAATAAAGTACAAAAATATCATCTACCTTCAAACACACATTTGGTCGAAAGACTTATTTAATCTCATCGAAAAAGTGATTCAATTTTAGATGACAAACAAGTGTTGTGGGGCGAGATGATACCTATTATCGAAAGATGACCAATCGTCGTCCTTCCTTGCCATTATACTCGTACCATCCATTTGGTCTCTATTTTTATTTGACTCTATTTATTCCGGCATAACATGGAAGTAGATTCCATCTGTTTACCATTTACATTATGTTTCAATAAAGTCGTAAGCATATCGTACGAATCGAATCTATATGAGTCTATTGCCGGATATGGGGGGTCAGATTTTCTATGAATCTTTCCCCAAGGATCAATCTAACTAAGAGTGGGGGTGAAAAAGAATTATCTCGTATGGAATTACAGAGGATATCACACAACATATCCGGCAAGTGTTGTGTCGTCTGTCGGGTGAGACTATCAGGTAACGTACGGAAATTTGTGTAGGAGGGTCGATTTATTGACGAAAAAAAAATCACAAAGAGAAGACTAAACGCGAATGGCGTCAATTTTTCTTTCGACCCCAGCACAAAAAAAAACAGAAGGGGGGTTTCCAAGTGCAAACGGCAAAATTTTCCAAAAATTTTGAATGGAAGAGGATCAAAGTTGCGACCCTTCGTAGGGGTCTTGGGGGTTCAACTTACTTCCGAAATGAACGGACTATACAGTGATGAGAAAAAGACGATCTATGGTATGTTTTCAGATACATATACTAAATTAAGAATTCCTTGTTATGTCGAATGTGTTTTAGAAGCTTTGGTTGTTACATGTACAGAATCAGCTGCCGTAGGTTGTTGCTGAAGATGTAGAGCATTGGCTCTTAATCTTTTGTTCATCGGGGACCACTCGCTAGAACTCTTTTTGTCGCGAACCGCCAATTTAGAAATCTGAGTTGGAGAGAGCCATTAAGTCCTTATGTTATGCACAGAAAATAATATTTTGTGGTCAATGGGGAAACTTTTCCCAATTAACCCTCGGATGGTTCAGTGGGGTCTGACAGACCCCAGAGAAATTCAAATTTTAAAATTTTCACAGAAAAACTTATTGAATGGTACTTAGATGCCCATGTAATTTAAGTACTATGTGTCACATACGTTCACTTAAGCATGAATTTGTATGAATTTGCGATTTTGTTAATTAGTTATAGTAGTTTGAAAGTGCTCTGGGGTCTGTCAGACCCCACGAACCATTTATGTATGTCGGTTTTACAAAAGTACATTTTTCATTTTGTGAGAAATTTTCAAAGTATGTTATTTGGAAAACGATTAATGTAGTAATAATGGTCGGGAAGTGTTGAAGCTTTGTAATTAGAGTACATTTTTGTGAAATTAGATACGTTATTTTGGAAAGCAATACTAGATTTAGGGTGTTTTGAATTAGGGGTTTTTTAAATTTTTTACTCAGTTCATTCAAAATTATGCCGTTTTTATACCCGTTACTATGTGAAAGGGTATATTAACTTTGTCATGAAGTTTGCAACGCCCAGAAGGAGGCACCTCCGACTATATAAAGTATACTTATATTATATTATTGACCAGTGTGACGAGAGAAATCGATTGGGCGATGTCCGTCTGTCCGTCTGTCTGTCTGTCCGTCTGTTTCAATACAAACTAAACTAGTCCCTCAGTTTTTTTTTTTTTGCCTCACAGAAGCTTCTGCCCCGGGACAGGGCTTCTCGGCATCACTTTACTTACTATGCGTACGTAAGTGACTAATCAATCAATCGAGTGTAAACTCTAGCAGATCGATAAAATAAAATCTAAAACAAAAAATAAATTAATAAGGAAATTTATCAAAATAATTTCTTTTAAAAATTAATTTGTTAGTGCAATTAAAATTAACTAAGTCCTTCAAACTGTTATAAAGAATTATTGACCTTGTAATTGGTTCGTTAAGACCATAATTTACTCTATGATAAGGCTGAACAAGAAGGTTATTCCGCCGTAAATTGTGAGGAATAGTTCTGACTTCAAAGTTATTTAATATATCTTCACAAACAATATGAGAGCAAAACAGATCTCTAATGAACATAGCGTTTAAAAACGTTCTTCTATAATTAAAGCTTGTAAACCCAATAAGGAACAGCGAGTTTTATATTCTGGCTTGAAACGCCAGCCAATTTGATAAATAGCAAACCGTGTAAAATTGTGTTGAATTCTTTCTATACGCTCGATATGAACCTTATAGAACGGATTCCACACAATAGAACAATATTCCAAGTGCGAGCGAACGAAAGCTGTAAACGATATTTTTAAGGTAAAAGGATCATTAAATTCACGAGCGTTACGTTTAACAAATCCTAACATACTATTCGCTTTTGAAATAATGTAATCAATGTGTTGTCGAAATGAAAGATCATGGTCGAAAATTACACCAAGATCTGATATTTCGGCAACCCTTTGAAGAACACTACCTGTTAAGGAGTACTCAAAGAAGATCGGAGTTTTCAATTTATATATGCTAAGTACTTTACATTTACTAACATTTAAATTTAAATTATTATTAAGGCACCAAATTTGCAGTTTTTCTAAATCGGATTGCAAGTTAAGACAATAACCTATATTGGGTATTCTCATTGCGATTTTCATATCATCGGCATACTGCCATACACGCACGAGTTTAAAATTTTGTATGATATCGTTTACGAAAACTAAAAAGAAAACTGGTCCTAAATGGCTTCCTTACGGAACTCCTGACGAACACTTTATGATAGAGCGCGATGTAGAGCCATTCAACTTTACCAACTGCGTCCTATCCGTTAGATAGGATTTCACCCAGCTAAGAAAAACCGACTGTATACCTAAATTTTCTAGTTTCTTAAGTAAGATATTATGATCTACTCTATCGAAAGCCTTCGAGAAATCGGTATAAACCACATCAAGCTGCATTCCCTGCTCAATACCATCTGCAACAAATTTAGTGAATGATACCAAATTTGTTGTAGTTGATTTTCCTTTAAGGAATCCATGTTGACATGGTGATATTAAACGGCTAATTAAAACATCTATTTTATTTTTAATAAGCATTTCAACCAACATCGGAATTGCTGATAGTTTGGCTATGGGTCTATAGTTATCAATAAGATGTTTCGGACCCTTTTTGTGAACAGGGGTTATGTACGAAACTTTCCATTCATCAAGAAAAACACCTGAAGACAAGGACAAATTAAAAATAAAGGCTAAAGGACGACATAACGATTGCATGCAATTCTTCAAAAATATATTAGGAATGCCATCAGGTCCGGCCTGAATACTAACATCAAGATCACGGAAAGCATTCAATAGGTCATCCTCAGAAATCTCAAGAGCACTCGTAAGGTCCTCCTGAGCTATCCGAGGGACCAATGCACTGTGGCTTGGCTTGGTGTTAGTATTAATTTCTGGTGAAACGGAGTCTGGCACTTCGTAAACTGAATTGAAAAATCTAGCAAATCCATCACAAACCGATTGAACATCGTTGTAAAAATTGCCATTGAACTCTAAATTTTTGGGTATTCCTGTATTCTTGCGCTTGCTGTTTATAAAACTCCAAAATGTCTTACTGTCATTTTTTATATTATTTTCAGCTCTCGCAATATACTGTTTGTAAAGATTTTTATTCATTAATTCATACTCTCTTCTCAATCTGAAGAAATGTTCTTTATTGGCAAGAGAGGATGACATCTTATACAACTTATGAGCTTTATTTTTAGCTCTTTTAAGTTTCAACAATTCTTTACTACCCCAAGGATTTTTTACTTTTATTTTTTTCTTTTGTAAAGGAACGTACTTATGAATAGCTTCCAATAAAATTGATTTAAAATTTGTATAACTTTCAGCAAGATTTATATTTGATATCTGAAGGCCAATCCATATTACGAAATATTGAATTTAATTTTGTAAAGTCAGCTTTTTGAAAATTTCTAGTAAGAGTAACTTCTGCCTCTTCTTCAATGTAATCATAAAAAACAAACTCAAGAAGAAGAGCACTATGATGCATTGAATTGGGCAAAAATGGTTTATCTACTTTAATTACAGAAGCATTGAAATCAGTACTAACAAAAATCAAATCTAAAATTCTACCAATTGAATTTTTAACAAAGTTCATTTGCATCAAATCCATGGCAAATAAACAATCTGTTAGAACAAATTCACACTCGAGATGTAAATTACGCGGCAGAATTTTTTTCTCGTCGTCGTTCCAGTACCAACTTATATTACCAAGATTGAAATCAATTTGTCTTTTTCCTCAAAGGATAATCTGGAGATATTATCTAAATGTTTTTTATAAACATCAACTGTACTCAAAGGTGGTAAATAGCTATTAAAAATGTATATTTTTTCGCTACTCGAAACATTAATAGAAACACATATCTGTTCCACGTCCTTATGAAAAAGCTCAACTTCATGAGATGGGAATGTTGTTTTGATAGCTACCAAAACACCACCTCCTCTCTTTGTTGAAGTCTCATAACGATCGCGGCGATAGACATCATAGTTTCTTATGAAAAGTTCCTCATTTGAAATGTCTGTGTGGAGCCAAGTTTCTGTTAAGCAAATGGCAGCATAATCTTCTAGTGAAACTGCAAGGTAAAAGTCATTTGTTCTTGAACGAAGACCACCAACATTTTGATAATAAACTGAAAAAAACTGAATTGGAAATTATGTGTTTTGCTGGGCACTGTTTTGGCGTTTGCCGTTTTTTGAAAAATTGAATGGTGATATGTTGATGCCCTTGGGCCAGAAGTTGGCACAAAACACTTGCTTTGAATGATCTTGAGGAATTTTCAAACCGAAACTGATTGAAACTAATTTGGATATATCACAATCTTTTTTTAATAAACCGAAAGAAAAGTGTCATCTTTTAAATCAAGTTTTTTCATTACGTATTCCTTCAATTCATCTGCTTTTACCGAAGCGTGCAGCTTGGAAACATGGAATACTTTAAAACTAGCGACACTTCGAAGAGAATCATTAGATTCATCGACTCCAAAGATTCTTTTATGTCGCCTATTATTATCAGCCTTTTTGGAAATAACATCACCAACAGGAGAAGGTTTTTTGATATTAATCTTTTTCTTACGTACAGTGACAAATTTATCAACCGGAGATTGATTTTTGTCAACATTAGAAGGAATTATAGAAGACGATGGATCTAAAATAACAGTAGAAGTTCCCGTATCTTGGCCATCAATAGGATGCTCAGAAGATTTCGCAAAAACTTTCATAGCATTCTTTTTAGTTTTTTTCTCTAAATTACTATTTTTATTTTTCAATTTTACATTTTTATCTCGTAATTCTCTACTATTGTTCTCACAACAATTTACAGAGTTCATTACGGATCTCAACTTGCTAAGTTGGCTCTGCAACGACGAAACGAGCTGAGATAGACCGTCAATTTGAACCTTATAAAATTGCTCGTGTAGTGCCAAGCACTTGTAATACGAAAATATAATAAACTAGTAGGCGAGCAAATGTACGAAAATGTATAAAAGAAAATATAATAAACGAGTAGGAGCAATTCCTAACGAGCATTAAACAAATAAAGACGTATTTTTTATAATTCATTTAGCCATTCCTGAACGGTCAAAATGTAAAAAATTATTTCACTAAACTCGGAAACACAATTCATTTTACTTTAAGAAAAAAAAATAATTACTTGAAAAAAAGAAAAATAAAAAAAATTGTATATAGTGGGATTTGAACACCGGGCCTGAGGGGCGCGAATCTAGCACGCTACCACTGAGCTGTATACTACTGTGAAAAATACTATCCAGATAACTCAGTTAAGCTGAGTTTGAATCCGCTACTGGCCAAATGAAACAAAGAGAACAAAGGCAACTCGAGCGGCGATGTAAACAACACACAACCAAAAACTTTCCGAAGTGATAATATATAATTTCACTGCACTAATCCGCGATACCACTTTTATTTAAATAACTAACGAGCAATTTAACAAAAAAATGACGGATTTAGTAATTTAAATTATGAATTTTATGAAAAATTTAAATTTTAACTCGGAGCAGAATTTTGTTGTGTTCGCAATCGATAAACGTCAAACACCGTTTGAAGCTATCGAGCTCAAATTTTGTATACAAGTTTCTTTTTAGTGTACGTTGTATATATGTCGGAACGAATGGGATCGGACCATGGGGTCATGGGGCTGCTGTCGTACAAACCAACCCCTGGAAAAACTTTTTTCTTTATGTACTAATATTAACCAAACTTGACCCAAATGTGTTCCTAGTAAAGCCTCGAAACATATCGTCGCTATAAAACAAAACCGGCATAAGTGCAAAAATTTCGTTTTTGAGTTTTTGATATCAAAAAAATTGTTTTTTTTTCTCTATTTTTCTGTCATACCGGCACATTGTATAGTTGAGGAAAAATACATCAAATGGGGTTGTGCCGGTGTTAATTTCGGCGCAAATTTCCCTTCAATTTAGTAAAAGACAGATCTATCGGGCAATACGCCAATCGCTTCAAAAATTTTCGAAGAAAAACCGTTCATAATTGTAAGTAAAACCGAATTATCTTACAATATTCCTAATAGAATACTGTGCAACAGTGCAAACAGTGCCCCTGTTTTTAAATCAAACTGGCATAACTGCTCTGATTTTAAAACCAAACTGGCATTTCTGCAGATTTCTTCTAAAATAAGCATTTTTTAATTTATTTGTAAGTACTACTTCAATAATAACAGTATGCATATAAACTTAATCCAATTTTGTGTGACTTTGTGGTGCATCGAACGGACGTTTATATTAAAATACCGTTGGCAAAAACTTCAAAACCCTCTGGTGTAAAATATGGATTTTGCAGATATGCCGGTTTTGTTTTATAGCGACGATATCTAGGAACGCATGAAATCGGAGCACTACGTCAAGGGCTGTCATACAAACCAACCACAAAATATTAGGTTCGCGTATGAAAAAACTTTTTTCTTTTTGAATCTTAACTAATATTCATACGGCAGGGTGGATATCATTTGAAGAAGGATTGTCAGGAGAATGCTTTTAAAAAGTTTTTGGACTAGTCTCGTTATTTGGAAGCATCCGTCCTACGTCTGCCACGTACTTGTCATTAGGAGTACCTGAGCCTGGTGGCCATAACCTCCCACTCTTGCGGGACGACAAAGTTTATCCGGCTTAAAGCTGGAAGGGTGTTCTCCGCAGGGATGCCTCCCTTTGGAACCCCACCTTGGGATGCGACTCTAGCTGGTCGACTTGTCTAACACCACAACGTCACTACACCACACCCCTCGAGTCCAACGCCTAGATGGGTAAGGACCATGATCCCCTGGGCACGCCCATCCCCGAGGTACACTATTCGCTAAAGATTTCTCAAAAGCAGGTGTGATCTTCCCTAGGCCCCTTTCGGTCGACCTTGTTACGCGGTAGATAAGCACCTGTAATAGACATAGGTTTAGAATAAATTGTACCAGGCGGCATAGGTTAGTGGCGGCTCAGGTAGTTACTCACCTGTTAGGAAAGTCGGGGGCTCCATATGCTACACGAAGAAACAATCGAACCAACCTTTCGAGCGGCACCTGGAACAGAACGAGGAAAAAAAAACCCACAAAGAATCATCATCTTATGGATTAAATGAGCAAAGTATAATACCTAATCCCGTCGATTGAGCTTCACTCCCCCAGCCTACTTGTGGTGGCGCGTAGAGAAAACTGACGATTTGCCCACATTCCCGATCGATGATATCCCGCTGTGCATCCGTCGATTGGGCGGAATTCCTCAAATGACATGCTAATTCCATGAAGGCAGTTCAAATAGATTACGGAGCGTTGTAATCTGGCGAATCGAGGACCGAACACAAGAATTTCTTGAAAAGATATCGCGACAAACTAGGAAGGATCCGACGCTAAAATGCAAAACAGCTGACGTTCACTTTACGAATGTCAGAGAAACAGTTGAAACAAAAAGAAAACGAAACATCGCATAGTAAATTAGTACACCACGATCGGTGCGAGCACCGGCTAATGTGACACGTGCTGCGGTCACCCACCCGAACAAATACGGTTGTGTTCGAACCGTAATTGCCCAGAAAGGTCCTATAAATATGACCGAAATGAAACGGGACACCCTCTTTGGCAATTTATTGGCGACCTGGAAGACGACGTCCTAATCGATTATCTCAAGGCGGGGAACGGAACGAGCGGAAGAGTGGAGGAGAAAGTGGGACAGCGAAATTTCAAGACGGAACGACCTGGCGAGAAAGTGATGCGACGGATGGTCGACGGAGCCCCGACCCGACCGTTTTTGTAACAGATTAGTGAGGCTGCCGCCTGATAGTATAGGAAACCGTGAGTAGGTAGTAATTAAGTTAGTTTAAGTGCTATTTAATTTGCTTTTTTTTCTCGGCCATTAACGTAAACTTTAGTTCGTAAGACAATTTTATTCGTTTAAATAAACATAAATTGTGCACAAAAAAATACATTCTCCCTATTTCCGCGATCGTGTATTAAGGGAATTAAGGATTGAACGCCCAAAACCGCACGCTACGAATTCGCGCTTGGCGTAGTGCTTTATTGGTGAAGTAGTTGTGGTAAATCTTAAGCGCGTGGCGCCCCACGGCCCGCTCCGCGGCGAACCGGCATCAAACCACACTACGGGCGGTTAAGAATCGTGAATTCACCGATTTCACGACCATTACAATTTTAAATCGTAATAACCTAACGAATTGGGCTTGCCAGCCTCAGGATCGTTATGCCTGTTTACTACTCGTCTGCTTAAAGCAGAATCGTAGCGCTGAACCGTTTGCTTTTAAGTGGTCCCATCCGCTTACTAGGCATCAATTTGACTCAGGCCGTGTGGTCATCAATCCACAAACTAGCTTGGTATAGGCGCATAGGCCATTCTTCCTAACTAGCCCCTTCGTGGCTTGGGTTATGCGAAGCCACCATAGCTCCGAGACTGGACACGTACGTACGGAAGCTTTACGTCGTGTGAGCTTGTATGGCTGACTTTTCGAAGGAATAGGGAAAAAGTCAGCCATGCTGTGTCACCCATACATGACTAGGGAGCTCGGGAACGTCATCGCCCGAAGGTCTTTGTACAGATCCACGCCATGGCGTATCAACCATACTGGGGGCCTCCCTGCGCTGCTCAGGTACGTGGTGATGCAACTCACCAAAGGCCAGGGCCACGAGGACACCGACCTCCTTGCGGGAGTCCTTTGGAAGCAACAAGATATTGGAAAATCATAGAAAGAATCAAGGGAATTCCCTGGTCCGGGCGCTTCGTCTCCATTTTCGACATACAACATGACTGCTGACGGCGCTTTACTGTGCCCTCACGACACCCCACTACACAGTACAAAAGAAAACCCACACAAAAGTTAGGATAGAACGCGAACGAATCAACTTCTCACGGCAACGTCCTACTAGAATTTATATGCGTAACGCTAAGCTTGATTGATGGATGCGTCGTCCAGAATTGCCGCACGGCGATCTGTCAGGACAAGGTCATTGTTCCGGCGGGAACTGGTGGCCTCGTCTATTCCACTTGGATGCTTTTAGTGTCTGATGATGAGGGACCGCTGCTACTATAGATAAATACCAAGTTCGTTGAAACTGAGGCTCCCACTTTCTTTTCGGAAGCAATGACAGATGAAGAACCTTGTTTGATGTCTTTCCGTTTAGAAGTTACAGCTGTTCAAAGATGCAGCCCGAAAACAAAAAGGGCACCAGAGCAAACAGGTTATATTTTTTATTCGAACCCGGAACAAAATGAATCGCAAAGGACGGACAAATGGGATCAATTTTTCGATTATTATACCCTTCGCTTATTAAGCGTAAAGGGTATATTAACTTTGTCATGAAGTTTGTAACGCATTGAAGGAAGCATCTCCATATAAAATATGTATATATATGATCAGCGTGACGAGCTGAGTCGATTGGACGATGTCCGTCTGTCCGTCTGTCCGTCTGTCCGTCTGTCTGTCTGTTGCGACGCGTTTTGCTCGGCCAGTTTAAAAGCTATGGAGCTGAAATTTTGCACACATGCTTCTTTTTGTTGCAGGCAGTTTGTATGTTTGAATCGGTAAAATCTGATAAGGGGGTCGGGGGGCTGCCATACAAACATACCCCCAAAATTAGGTTCTTCTTAGAAAAACTTTTTCATTTATGCACAAATTTCAATCAAATTTCACACAAATGTGTTTTCATTGCAGACACATAACATATGTAAAAATCGACCAAATCGGACAATGGGGTCGTGGGGCTGCCATACAAACCTAGTCCCCCAAATTAGGTTCTTCTAAGAAAAACTTTTTTTATTTTCTCATCGATTGCAATCAAATTTCGTGCAAATGTGTTTCTAATGATACCACAAAACATATGTAAAAATGGACCAAATCGGACAATGGGGTCATGGGGCTGTCATACAAACCTAGCTTCCCAAATTAAGTTCTAAGTTTTTTTAAATTTATACACCAATTTCAACCAAACTTCACACAAATGTGTTCCTATTGATGACATAAAATATATGTATGAATAGATGGAGTCGGACCATGTGGTCATGGGGCTACCATACAAACCTATCCCCCCAAATAAAATTTTTCTAAGAAAAATGTTTTTATTTGCACGCAAATTTCAACCAAACCTCATGGAAATGTATTTTTATTGATGTTACAAAACATACACAAAAATGAATTAAATCGGACCATTGGGGCATGGAGCTGGCATATAAACCCAACCCCCAAATTAGGTTTTAAGGTCTTTGAAGAAAAACTTTTTTATTTGTCCACCAATTTCAACCAAATCTCATAGAAATACGTAGTGGAATCCAAAATTGTTGAGAAAAACACACTTCCAGTTATCCGATTGAATTCATTTAAGTTTTATTTTTCAATGTAACTCCCCTTTACTTCAATACAACGATGAGATCGTTTAATAAGATCCTGCATCCCTTTCAAAAAGTAGTCCGCGGGTTTGTCTTGAAAATGGTCCAAAACAGCATCTTTCAGTTCCTTCTCAGTCTCAAATTTTCGTCCTCGAAGGTCCTTTTTTAATTTTGGGAACAGGAAGTAGTCACTTGGGGCCAGGTCTGGGCTGTACGGGGGGTGTTCAATTTCTTCAAAGCCGCATTTTACCACAGCAGCCTTGGCCACCGCGGCGGTGTGAACTGGTGCATCGTCGTGAAGAAGCAGCACCCCTTTCGCCAGTTTTCCATAACGTTTCTCCACGATGTTGGCCCTCAATTGGGTCAAAAGATCTGCATATTTTCCTGTTACTGATGTGCCCTCTTCCTTGAAGTCAATCATTATAATTCCCTTGGAATCCCAGAAGATAGTGGCCATAATCTTTTTCCGGCTCTGCTGCACCTTCGCCTTCTTGGGGCGCTCCTCATAAGGCTTCCTCCATTACATGGACTCCCTTTTGGTCGTGGGATCATGGTAAAGGACCATGGTTTCGTCTCCTGTCACAATTCTGTTGATAATTGCATCCGAGTCGGCGCGACACAGCTCCAAAAAGTCTTTCGAACATTTCATCCGCTGCTTCATTTGATCTGCTGAGAGGAGTTTCGGGATCCATCTTGCCGAGATCTTCCTCATCCCCAAATGGTCGGTAATAATTCTTCCGGCGGTGGTTTTTGATAGACTTGTCCTTTCTGCAATCTCTGATAACTTTAGCCGCCGATCACTCAATACAACTTCCTCGACTAATTGAACGTTTTCTTCGGTGGTCTCAGTTATTGGGTGTCCGGTGCGGGGTTCATCAAAAACATTCGTCCTTCCTCGCTTGAATTACAAAATCCACCGGTAAATAGTCGCCTGGGATGGTGAAGAGTTGCGGTACACGGATATGAGTTCATCTCGAATCTGGGACGCCGTGTATCCTTTCAAAAAAAGGAATTCAATGACCGCGCGGTACTTGATCTGCTCCATTTCAAATACGAAATCAGAATGCGACACAAATAATTACCTAGCCGGGCCCTTGATTGCACAATTGAACTCATGTTTAGTCCTGTTATGACCGAAGAGTTGTTCTATCGAATAGCGGTAAAATGAATTCAATCGGATAACTGTAAGTGTATTTTTCTCAACAATTTTGGATTCTACTACGTATGTTTTAATTGATGCCACAAACATACATACATGCCCCCCTCCCTTTTGTTTCTTCTAAGAAACCCACGACCCCCGCTTTCCCCAATAAATCTTCACCGCGGCACTAATGTGAAAATTCAAGGAAATGCATGGAAGCGGGGAGAATTGAACACAAGTCATAGGAACGCCCGAAAAAACTTTTAGCCCCGAGTGGAGCGAAGGGTATCCAAATTTCGGCCGCGCCCGAAATTAGCCTCGGTCTCGTTTTATTTCTTATTCGATGATTTTCTCTTCTCCAATGACCATTGATATGTCCTCTATTGTATATCATTTCGAATTTACGTTTCTGGTGTACTCCTAAAATGCCAAAATATTTGTATCCACATCGGAACATAAATCAATTGCAGATATAAAATGTTTGGAATAAAATTCGAATAATCAATCAAAGTGGAGGCCATAAATTCATTGGTATAACATATGTATTTGAATGTCACCTGTATTGGCCTTTTTGAATGTTCGTACACGTACCTATAGGCAGGTACTCGTGTGCAGGTGGAAATCAATTCAAAATATTCATGAATGTTATGCTGAAACATATTTCTAAACGAAAAAAAAAAGATGTGAATTTTGGATTTGCATTTTATAGTCATTTACCCAACAAATACAAATAGGTAGGACGATAAAATTGGGAAAAGCGCCATTAGTTCCGACAATAATAAATTCATTGATGCTTTAGTGATTTAAAAGAAAAAGCCAGATGCTTAGTGTGAGAAAAAGTTCATAATATCGGCATAAAAGTCCTTTAACACTTGTCTCCTTATAAATAAATAAAAAGAAACATAAAACCCCTTCCACGCATTGTCTGATTAAATCCGCTATCATTTGAATAATAACGAGTAAAATGCAAATGTTTGCATAACAACAAGTCACACTAGCATTATTGCATTTAACGAGAATAATTAAAATTTTCAATTAATACAAACATCGTTCCTTCCTACTGTAGCCCTTCGCTGTGCATCCGAAAAAGCTAGATGTACATAAAACGAAACTTCACGCCAAATAGAAGAACGAATGCAAAGCACTATCACACACATGGGCGTAGCCAGGGGGTGGCAGGGAGGGGCGGTCGCCCCCCCCTGGTCGATGAAGATGGTAAAAAACTCCTTATCGATGTAGTAAAAAAATCGCTGCACTATACAACATTTTCAAAAATTTTCTGGCGCAGCAGTTGCTTTTTCTGCCACTCCAAGTGCTGCCAGAGAAGCCATGATCGGGACAGTTTGCAGTCAGGAGGCGCATACAAATAGATGACAGCGAGTGGCCTCTCGTAACTGACGGAGGCTGCGTACCAGCACACACATTTCACTTGTGAGTGTGCTACTGTGACTGCGTGGACTCCAGATTTCCTGTTTCGTTTCATGGCTTCTGAGCTGGAGTACACAATTTCAACCATTAGGTCCTTTCGGGAAGTTAGTGGAATTCAAATAATTTCATCTGAAAGGGTGACAAATGGTATACAGCCCTAGAAGGTCATGCTTCGTCGAACGCATCATTAAATTTATACCATATTTCGTGACAATGGTGGTTTCGTACAGCACTTACCGTGCCTATGTACTTGCCGGGTACATTGCGGCTAGATAAAGTAAGCAGGGTAAGTTGGATTTTTGGAAATTGGCGTCGTCGAAACGTCGACGAAGGATTAATTTTGTGTAACTTTTAGAACTCCAGTATTTCTTATGGCTGGTTGTCGATTCGACGATAAGACTGTGTCCATACAACTAGCTCGTAACAAATCTGTTTATTTTTGAAATGTGGGACCTATTTTTTTTTTTAAATTATGGAAAAAATATTTACTAGGACAAAACTAGGACAAATCAGGAAAATGGCTCAAAATTCTCATTTTAGAAAAATTGCGTCGAACTCATAAAAATCGGCTCCAAGGTACTCAATGTCAAAATTAGACATTGTATATAGACTTAGAATTAATCAAGGGAACTCAGGGAGAAGATATTCTAAAATTTACTGTAAATAATTCTACAATCCACTGTAACATCCGCAATAGGTGAAGTGAAAAAAAAAACACGTGCTGGGACCCCAAAATGGATCGCTGTGCCTCTTGTATATACATGAGCTTCTCATTCAACCCAATTTCCTAGTACGTTTAGAATATGTGTTTTATGATTCGAGCACATTTTTTTTTAATTATATCAATGTTAAGCTTTTATTAATCTCAGTTTTAAATTTAGTGTTTTATATTTTAGGCCAAATAACATTGAATTAGGAAAAATTGATTTGTAAATCAATTCCCTTACAAAATTACTCAAAATCGATGTTTTTCCATTCTAAATAAACTAACGATTGAAAATCTGTCAAATTTTATAAATATTTTGAGAAAGGGTGATTTGTATGAGGCGTCAAAGTAGAGCGTCGTCGAATCGACGAAGCACCTTTCCGTACTAAAAATAAGCATGACCTTCCAGGGTTAAGGACCTTGTAAAGAACGGGTCTCATATTTCAGTGTCTTTCAAGTTCTTCTTTTTCTTCTCAGTACCATTGTGGGGTGCGTTAACCCAACCGTTTATAGGCAATTTCGAGTCAACGTTACATTGCATATCATTTCGGAGTGTATAAATATAATGTTGTAAGCACTATATATTTCCATTCACATGTACGGAAATTTCGGACCACGCCGATCGAATCTCGGCGGACCTCTAGATTACTAGCATCGTAGACTGCGACTCAACCAAGTGAGCCACAGAGCGGGTCTTTCAAGCCATTGATACTTTGATAAATTTAGAAGAAATCTTATTAAAACCGGTAACCATATTTCAATCAATAAAGGATTTATAAATATTCTGACGATGCTACTTTGCTAAGATGAAAGTGACAGACGAAACAAACTGGTTTCGCAAGTGGAATATGCAGTCCGAGATACAAAAAATGCACTGAAAATGCAGTTTGTCTACGCTCTAAAAGGCAGATATTGGAGGCCAGTTGAATGTAATCAGAATGCAGAAGAAAATCATTTTCATCTCCATTTTAAAAATTTTACTCTAAAATTAGAAAAAACAGAAATAACATGCGTGGCAGTCCACCAATAAACTAGGGCCGCAGATGTGTGAGTGACATCCAATTTCCAAGATCTAAACTGCTGTTTTGTTGAGGTGTTGAGATCAACAGCACGCCCAGCAATGTTATTTATCCCCATAAATGGATACTTTTTTAGAATATGAGCTACATCATAGTCTGTCACGTAGGTCGTGAGTTTGAAAAACACCATAAAATGAATTCGTTCACGGTGAGTCTGGAATCCATGACCCTCTGCACAAATCCAATAACAATATTTCTGCGACCGGAAATTTCAACTCCCAAGAAAATCATGATGTTGAAAAAATTTTGGGCTTGCCCCCCCCTGACCGAAATCCTGGCTACGCCCATGATCACACATACTACTCGGAATAGGATTTCCTTGAATCCTTTAACTGAAGCCTTTTCGTCGGCATGCCTCCGTCGTCCTCCGCACCGCACCTTTTAACAAATGTACACTTGTCCAATTTGTTTCCAAAGTGTTTCCTTCAAGACGCGTCTTGAATGCAAAATGAAGTTATCCGCAAAATTTGCATACTCAGTGGTGAATGCTTTTCGCCTCGAAAATCTCTTCAAAGATGTTCGGCACATTGAAACAAAAAAAATCCGAAAAAAGCTGCAAAAGGACAACGAGACGCTTTCATCGTCTTGTTTTAAGCAATTTGCACACATGTACAACAAAAACGACACGATCTGCAAGTATGTAACGAGCGACACATATCCAGTTGATTCCGAGATATAGGTACACTTTTCGTATCCTGGAGGATCGCACATATATATGCATGCACTTGAAAATGGATTCCCATCATTTCGTTACTACTGCTGCATCAGAAAAAGAGAAATCCAGGAGGGGCTGACATGAAAGGTGGATGGGAGTGGGGCTGACTTTTCTTTTCTTTGCATCTCTCTCTATGCATAGACTTTTGCGAAAACATTGCCTCAAATGTAGGCCACTCAACGAAATGGAATGTAGAAGTTCCATACGGTAGCAATGTTCGAATTTCAGCATAATGTCTGTGCATACGTTGGATATGTACAAGGATAAAATGTATTATCCTTAATATGAATTAGACTTTCGAGTAACGTTTGTCTTGCTAAAAGTTACCGAATTCCAGAGAACAAAAGTTAGGAAAAGCATCCTAAGAGCATGACGATATAAAATGAAAGCGTATGCTACGGTATGGATTATGGAAGCATTAAGCTGATTTTCAACTTTGTTGCAAAGTTGGGCATTTATGAGTGCACTCTTTACAATGAAAAATTATAAGCGAGTCCATTATTAAAACTGAGGGATTAGTCAATTAACGGAGTCATTAATTTCCAATTTTTCAGAATATTGCGGAAGGATGCAGTGTCGTAGCCAGCACTTTGTTTCGGGTCGGATCCAACAACACAGGACTTTTACAGGGACTTCAGTACAACATTTTGTTGAAAAATCCAGAGTCGTAGCTATCACCGTTTCAAAGATACAGCCGCCTAAAGTTTTGGTACTAAATTCCTATTTTGACTCCCGTAGGACGCTTCTAAAGGCCAGCAAATCTCACTTTCGTGTTTTCATGAACATTTTCGAAAATGGGGGTTCAAAAAGTCGATGAAGACGGACTCCAGACCAGCATTTTGCTGAAAAGTCCATAGTCCTAGCTAACACCGTTTACAACATACAGCCGCCCAAAGTTGGGGTAACAAATGCCCACTTTGACCCCGTCGGACGCTTCTAAAGGCCAGAAAATCGCACTTTTGTGTTTTCATATGAATATTTTCGAAAATGGATCGAAAAGTCGATGAAGTGGGACTCCAGACATACAATTTGCTGAAAAGTCCACTTTGACCCCAGTAGAATGTTTCTAAAGGCCAGCAAATCGCACTTTTGTGTTTTCATATGAAAATTTTTGAAAATGGGGCTTCGAAAAGTCGATGAATTGGGACTCCAGACCAACATTTTGCTGAAAAGTCCATAGTCCAAGCTAACAATGTTTCCAAGATACAGTCGCCCAAAGTTGAGGTAACAATTGCCCACTTTGACCCCGTAATACGCTTCTCAAGGCCAAAAAATCACACTTTTGTGTTTTCATAGAAAAATTTTCGAAAATGGGGGTTCGAAAAGTCGATGAGGAGGGACTCCAGACCTGCATTTTGCTGAAAAGTCCAGAGTCCTAGCTATCACCGTTTCAAGGATACAGCCGCCAAAGGTCGGATTAATAAATGCCCACTTTGACCCCAGTAGGACGCTTCTAAAGGCCAGAAAATTGCACTTTTGTGTTTTCATATGAAAATTTTTGAAAATGGGGGTTCGAAAAGCCGATGAGGAGGGACTCCAGACCTACGTTTTGCTGAAAAGTCCAGAGTCCTAGCTATCACCGTTTCAAATATACAGCCGCTCAAAGTTGGGGTAACAAATGCCCACTTTTACCCATATAGGACGCTTCTAAAGGCCAGCAAATCGCACTTTTGTGTTTTCATATGAAAATTTTCGAAAATGGATCGAAAAGTCGATGAAGTGGGACTCCAGACATACAATTTGCTGAAAAGTCCACTTTGACCCCAGTAGAATGTTTCTAAAGGCCAGCAAATCGCACTTTTGTGTTTTCATATGAAAATTTTTGAAAATGGGGCTTCGAAAAGTCGATGAATTGGGACTCCAGACCAACATTTTGCTGAAAAGTCCATAGTCCAAGCTAACAATGTTTCCAAGATACAGTCCCCCAAAGTTGAGGTAACAATTGCCCACTTTGACCCCGTAATACGCTTCTCAAGGCCAAAAAATCACACTTTTGTGTTTTCAAATAAAAATTTTCGAAAATGGGGGTTCGAAAAGTCGATGAGGAGGGACTCCAGACCTACATTTTGCTGAAAAGTCCAGAGTCCTAGCTATCACCGTTTCAAGGATACAGCCGCCTAAGGTCGGATTAATAAATGCCCATTTTGACCCCAGTAGGACGCTTCTAAAGGCCAGAAAATCGAACTTTTGTGTTTTCATATGAAAATTTTTGAAAATGGGGGTTCGAAAAGTCGACGAAGAGGGACTCCAGACCAGCATTTTGCTGAAAAGTCCATAGTCCTAGCTAACACCGTTTCAAAGATACAGCCGCCCAAATTTGGTTTATCAATGCCCACTTTGACCCCGTAGCACGTTTCTAAAGGCCAGAAAATCACACTTTTGTGTTTTCATATAAAAATTTTCGAAAATGGGGGTTCGAAAAGTCGATGAGGAGGGACTCCAGACCTACATCTTCCTGAAAAGTCCAGAGTCCTAGCTATCACCGTTTTAAAGATACATCCGCCTAAAGATGGGATAATAAGTTTCCATTTTGACGCTCCTTAAGATCTAAAAATCGCGCTACCAGTTTGCCGTACACCACTTTTCAGCACGTTATCGATATATTCAGAAAAACCTGTGTTTGGGGTTCTTTCGACATGGTTGTTGGTCAATTAAGTCTGAAGCCGCGTTGATATTCGCCAATGGTTTGCTCAGCGGACGGATTAATTCTATTTTCTAAAATTTTAAATAAAGTCTTATAAAACGTACAATCTAATGAGATGCCCCTGTAGTTCTCACATTTCAAGTTATCCCCCTCTTTGTGAATTGGGTAAGTTATACTTTTGCACCAATCTTTTGAAATTTTCTCGTCGTTCGATATTTTCACGAGCTGTCTGTGTATAGCCTTCACAAGGCTCTCCCCACCATGTTTGGTTGGTTGGCTAAAGTGGTTAAACTCCGTGAAGTTGAACTAGTGTATATAATAAAGGTTAGGCTAAGCTGACCAGACGTACAGCATTTTGCTGTACAGTACAGCATTTTGACCTGTTGTACAGCATTGGGAAATGTACAGCAAAATGTACAGCATTCCCCATGCAACTCAATGAAACGCAATTCACGATATAATGATTTCCCGAACTTTCTGAAATTTGACATACTTGCAGAGCTATTTGGCGCTCAAATTACCTTCAAATTACATATTCCTAACCTATCTGCGCTCGGAAGTTACGGCTGCCGAAATTGCACTTTTGGGTTTTCTAATTGAAATAATTGTCCATCACTTGGAAATTCGTGAGTGAAAAATTTTTAAATTTAGGAAACTTGTACAGCACTCTACTGTCCACATTTGGTGAAAATTCCAAGGCTCTAGATATCACAAGGTTTAGAAGTTACGATTTAAGGTGCAAAATTTGACCCATGGACGATCGATATTCTTCAGAGAGATAATAACACTTTTGTGTTTGCCAATCGATCATTTTCGATAACTCGGAATTCGGCCGAAATATTTGAAATTTGGGATACCTGTAGACCTACTTGGTGCACATTGGAAGGTCCTATCTCTCCGCGCTCGGAAGTTATAGCAAAGCACACTTTTCTGTTTTATAATCGAAAATTGTCCAGAGGTTGGAAATTCTTGAGCGAAATTTTGAAATTTGGCAGACTTGTAGAGTATTGCACTGTCCATATTTGGGGAACATTTCGAGGCTTTAGCTACCAAGGTTCTAAAGTTATAGCCGTCGAAAGATCCATTTTTTTTTGCTATCACATAACGATGGAAAATCAGCCACTGTACTTCATCTGATTCCCTCTGTAAAGCTTTTTAAAGTTAAAATCCATTAAAATTGGGTTAAGAGCTCAGGGGACCGGCATGACATCACTAATGTAACCAAGGAAGAATGGACATCTCCTCCGGAAATATCGCAACCAGGATAAGCCACCCTTCCACTGCTCTGGAGATTCTCCTCGGACTCCACTCCATAGCTACATTGATACCGTGTCTTGAAAGCCATCAACAGCTTAAGCAGAGTTTGTTATAGGTTTTTGGGAGCCCGGGTTAAATAATGTCAACTGGGCCCCAACAATATTAAGACTGTTAAATTGAATCTTTTGAAGTAATCTTTGATTATGTCTACCTCCTGGAAAAAAAGCCGCCGTTCTTTGACACCTTTCTACACTTTACATTTTGTCATAGTAAAGGTAGTTGTCAAGAGCTGTATTTTTGAATTATACCTTACAGCTTGCATGCCTCTGAACATTGATTAACGTTCAATTAATGCCTTTTTGCCCTTTTTGAGCTTCTCTACCATTTTATTTCAAACGAAAATTTGTTTGGGAATCCTGCGATCCAACGGTTTCCAAATATGAAAAATAGCCTTATGTAGCTTTTTTTTCTAATTATAGAAATGTAATTATAACAAAGTCGGTGAGTACAAAAAATAGGGAAGTTCTTCGAAATTTTCTTGGTTTTCACGATTACCAATAATTTAATGGATACTGGTATGTTTTTCTGTAATAAGCAAAAAAAAAATTATGCGGAAAGAAAGTAAATTCGTCATCCAAAATAATGCTGGGAAATTGATTCAGAAAAGGTTTCAAAATACGGCCTAAATCAGCAATCAGAGAGAGATTTCTGGGTAAAATCACAAACTTAGTTTACTTGGATGTTGCACAGACATACTCGTACGTAGATTTTTACGCTAAGCTCCTTTCGTATGGAAAACTAAGTACCAGTATCAAGCATAAATAATGAAATTACCGTAACATGGTAGTCTGGCTGAGGATTTGCCTGAAAGCCGAATTCCGCATATATGCGTACAGCATTGGGCCTTCGGGAGTCTGGTCACCTTAGCGTTAGGCGATGAATTTAGGAGTGAAGAGATGCCTTCAACAATCCAGTGTTGTTTAGGAAGTACAGCAGCTCCCCTAATTTCACATTAGCTGCATCATGCAATATTCTCAGAAAGGCCTTACCGAGCTCCTATACCGAGTTCTGGCAAGACCCTGGCATTGACACAGAAAGTGACTCAGGGTTTTTTTCTCATGTACATTTTGGCAGCTGCGGGAACGTGCGTTGTGGGGAATGCCCACCCTGGCAGCGTGGAGCCCTATTGTGATAACAGAAGTAAGATTCGGTTTAGTCAGAATCTCAATTCAGCTGAAATCTCGCCAACACCTGTTTTTTTACATTTTAATGACTTCATAGCAAAATCAACTTCTTCTACTCTTGGGGGTGGGATGGGAGTGCCCAAATCAGCCGGAAAAATAAAACGATTTCGAAGTCGTTAAACAAATTGAACCCTGCTAACAGTTTAAACATTTTCTCAATATTCTCGATACCCTAAATAAAGTTTATTCATACCGATACCATTCACATTTGTGTTGATAAATATTCACGTGTCAGTGCACTAACATTTATCAAAGCCTATCGCTCCAAATAAATTTTTTTTTTGTGCAAACCTAAATTCCAAAAGAACGTGAACAAATGTTTTGGCCCCATTTACCAGTCGATAATTTTTGATCCAATCACATTCAAAAGCTCCATCCATATACATATGTACCAGTACAGCATACTCATCGCGTCTCTATTCCCATTCATCATTGCAAATGCAAAATACAAGGATCCGACCATTGAATTTGCCCAGGCGAACATGTTTTGTCAATTCATAACCATTCCGAGGAAATGATTTTGCTGAAATAAAATATAGAGAGGCAGTTGCGCCGAAGAGGAGCAAGCAGAAAAAAAAAAACTTTGAAGAATTTATTTTCGAAAAGTGCACTATCAAATATGTCGAGATGAGTGTGTGCTTGGTAAGAAGAGTCCTTGTGTGTGATTCGCTCGTATGAATATTTATCCTGGCGAATTCTATATGCCTATGAGATATCGCATTTCGCGTAAAACGCGCGGTGCACGACTCGCTCACATACTCGTATGTCGTGCCATTTTATCGGGTGGCATTTAATTTATGAGTATTGGAGGATGGAGGGTATGCGAATGCGATGCTTTCGTGTACAACCGTTCCAGCCAGAGTTTCAACTCAGGTTTCCGTTCTATTGAACGACACACTCCTAACAGCATTTTTGGTCAATAGATGGCCTCAATATTTTTGTTCGTTATACACGGATTTGGATCATCCCATTTTTGGCAGGCTTTATACTTGCCATCTGTGCATATGATATCACGCGATTGAGGGTTCGCGACCATAGAAAGAGCGAGTGTGAGACAGAAGTCCTTTTTGTATCAGATGTTCGTATTTTATATAATATTTCGCGCGAGTTCCAAGCTTGCAGAGAGCACTGCTGCGTTTGCTTTTGATTGATGAAATTTCCCCATGAATTTCAGCGAAATTGGAAACAGATCAAAAAAATTTTGCCCGCGATAGACGTGTCCCGTACCATGTATTTGTATTGAACTTATTCAGTGGCGTAACGTACGGTGTTCCATGTGTTCGGTGGAACACGGGCCCCCTAGCGTAGTTACACAGAGTAGCAAATTCGTTGGTTCATTGGAATAGTATAGTATTGTTATATATTTCTCGTCTTTTCTAGCCGTTCCAGTGGGTTCGATAGATTTTCGCGTACACGATAATGAATAACACTCGCTTTACTGTAACACTATTTATTACAACCACACGGATATACACAGTTTACAATTTCTACTAATAACTTCACTAATTATTGACTCGACATTATTCACGGCTAAAACTAGACTAACTCGTCGACACTAGTCGACGTCCTTATATACTCGTTTCCACTGTTCTGGAAACCTCGGTGACGCACTTTCTGGAAACTTCTGGAAAGCGCCATCTGGTGCCAAGTACCGAGATACAATTTGGGTTGTTGCATAAGCTAATGCGTCAACGTTATAGTGACATAGGCGCCCTCTGGTGTAAACTAAGAGTTGACGTATAGCCTAGCCAGTGTTTCCCAACTCAGAAACGGCTGCGGACCACTTAGCCTGAAAATGGATCTCGACGGACCACCATTCAATTATAATGAATCGAATTTTCTCGAGGCATTGTATTCTCCCATCACAAATTGTGCTTATTTTTTTTTTTATTTCCTACTTTTATTCCTAAAGGCCTGGATAGCCCTCGGGCGGAATGAGATAGCAATTTTTGTTCACTGCGATTTTGTCAATGAAAATTCATACTTACTGTTGTGGAATATGTGGCAAATGGTGGGGAATTCAATAAGCTACAATACGAAAACGGTTCCATGATTTTTCTCGGCCATTTTATGTATTTATTTTTCGCTTACCCGGTCATTTCATCGTCAAAATCATCTAATGACCGGGTAATCGAAAAATAATAGGTACATAAAGTGGCCGAGAAAAATGTTGGAACCATTCGGATTCTTGCTCAATTTATTTATTTATTTTCCCCAGCATTTACGACATGTTCTACGACACTAAGTATGCATTTTTATTGAGAAAATCGCAGCGAACCAGACCTTAAAGTAGAAAACCACTGATAATATAAAAATCCTTCGCATAACAGACTACGTTATCTTCGTGCTTTAGTCTGAGGAAGATGATTTATTGGAAATTAGGTTCGGCTTCCATCACTTGGAAAGCGCAGTCCACAAACTACTGACGCAACCGCTTGTCATTGGGCTTGAATTTTTAAAATAGCGCCATCTTGTTAGAAAGCATGATTTAAGATTTGTCAGGTTGAGGGAAGGAAGAAAAATTGTTTTGTTCGAGTCAACACTTGCCTCACAAGCTGGGATTTTTGACTTCTTATTGTCTGGAAGAGCTAACTTTAATCGAAAGTTATCCAGTAATGCGAAAAAAACTCTTGACATTTAGCAGTCTGAATCGACTTTTGATAATAAGTTTGAATAATTTCGGAATTGGGCTATAAGCAACTGTTCGAGAGTTCAAAAAGGTTTCAAAACTCGACGGACCGTATAAAATGTTCAAATAACAAAACACAACTTTTAAACTTTACAAAATGTACAAATTTAATCCGTGGCAAACATTCAAATCGTATAATCAAATCAAAGTCCTTAAAAATTCGCGAAGTCAAAAAATCAAATCAATCAAATCAAAAAAAATATCAAATCAAAATCGAGGTACTACAACGGCTTTCGTAACGAGAGTGTCCGTTCTTTGTACGTTACTTTCCTCGTAAACTACGGGTGGGTGAACTACCCAATACGTTACCCGCAGTTCAAGGCCAATGCCAATTTCAATTATATGTAATGTTGTGTGTAACATACTAACAAATTCTAAGGTTTCTATGTTCTAATACGGTTTATGTTTATGATTATGGTTTATGTACTTGCTAGATCTATTACATGATAAAATTGTACTAGTTTTTTTTCAAAAGTAGGTCAATGCAAAACGATCAGCTGATTAATTGACAGTATTTAAATAAACAATCAAATCGAATTCGAAGGTAGGTGCGTATATAATTCAAATTAAATTTAATTCAAGTTTTAATTGTATTCCTTTTCACTTTTTTCAGATTTACGATGTCAGTGATGGTGATGGTGACGACGATGAAGGCGAAATGGCGAAAACCAGATAACATCATAACATCAGATAAGTATTTGAATGAGTAAAGTTCCGATGCTTTGTGTTGATTTTTTTGTCTTTACAGGTCAAGTGCGACGAGGCCGAGGAAGTGCCGGCAATGGCCAAATAACGAATTGGGGCGATCTCAAACATTCTCCCCCCGCTGGGCGATGACGAGCCCAGAACAACAATGGCCCACGAAGATGCGATGGTAGCGGTAATGTAGCTGATGTTTGTAATCGATATCAACATAGGATGCCAAGATTGCCAGGATACTTCGTCAAAGAAATGTATGGAATTCCTATTATCAGGTGTGTGAAACTATTTTCTGTAATTATTGCAAATTTAGTTTATGCTTTTTCAAATTCAAAAAAAAATCAAATTGTGAGTGTGAATCGAAAAATGTTACTGTGCCGTGGGTTCATCCAATCATGTGCTGTCCGATTATTTGTTGTGTTTGAGTTGTGTTGATGAATGTTGTTGATATTGGTTTGAGCTTCACGTAGCAAAGTCGTCCCAACTATGTTGAGCATTTGCTTCCGTGTCGCCCAAATCAATTCTAAGTGTTTATAAGGATGGGAGAGAGGATTAGAATGTGGTATGTGTATGTCTATTTATCAATTTATTCAAGAAGTATTGCTATAATTTTGTTACCGGTCTTTTGTAGATGCTTCATTCGATTTGATGATCACAACGTTCATAAATTCTCGCTAATGTGCATGGATACGGAGAACTATTTTCATCATTAAGTAGCTGCAGCAAGTTCAGGTAATTTGTTTTCCATTTTCTCCAAAAGTGGTGTGCTAGTCGTTGTGTCAACTGCCACCGTGAGATTCTATCACTGTCGCTGGGATTGTCACTCAGTGTACAAAATAGGGTAGAGTTGAGGCATCGATGGGATCGGTTGCCACGTCCGTTCCGGTCCTTTGCCAAGAAAGGACCACAATAAACGACGCCGCTGTGAAGTTGTTTTGTAATCGCAGCAACGAATCTTGAGCAATATGCCACAAGAATTAATGCTATCAACAAAAATATTTCGTACAATTTGATGCTGGAGAATCCCTTTGCTGGGGATCCTCTCGAAGCCATATCTGATGGATTGTCCCAAGAGCAGACATGCATCCGAGGTCGAATTCCTGTGTTTTTGCGAATTTGTGTTGTTCTATTAGCTTCAAAAATTGGTAATTTGATGGATGGATTTGATTTTCTAGTTGTGCTATATTTGCGAATTCCATTGTGAGTCAGAAAATAATTTGGTTGGGGAACACTTCCAATACATTCCTCCTTATATGCAGTTTCTAGCTCTGGATCAAATGCCGTAACCGAACGAATTGCATTTCCAAGAGTTTGTTGTTCATCATGTGAGACAAACGGCAATTGAACCATTACATTGCCATTTTCCTTTGTAGAAACGTTTGCTTTGTAGTGTTCTTCACATAGTTCTTCTTCCAGTGTTCCTTGAGAACCTTTGTCTGGGACTTCCTCCAATTTCAATGATTGCTGCGGTTGCTGATGCGAATTAATATCGGAATGGTCGATTACAATATTAAAGTTGTGATATCTGGCCTGAACATTGTTGGTTTGACCAGATATAACCCATCCCAATTTCGTTTCTTGGGCAATAGGTCCAAAATCTAATTTTCGTATGTTTCCGAGGATCACGTTACCGTAAACATCGGCTCCATGTAGCAGCTCAATTTTTCCAGGTTGATCGAAGCAAGGATCTGCCAACTGTAGATCGCTTAACTGATCACAGTTTTTATCCGACAAAGTATGTGAGGACACAATCCTAGTTATATCCTTGATGACTATAGCGCTAAACTTTAACTTAGATTCATCTTTTAGAATAAGTCTTGCATCAATTCGTTTGTTAACCGTGTTTATTCTTGTTTGACCAATTCCAAAGAGCATCGAACTAATTTTTCTTTCTTCCAGGCGTAACTGCTGAACGACGGATTTGGAGATGATGCTAGTTTGCGATCCTTGATCCAAAAGAGCGCGAACAGATAAACGACCCTTCGAAGATTCCAACGTCACGATAGCTGTTGCCAAAAGGACTTGCCGATCATCTCCAACATGGTGCGATACGAAATTTGAGGTCATTGGCTGATTATTTGTGGACGACTGACTGGCGGTTGCGTTCTGATTTCCTGTGTTCGTGGCTACATTCTGATGCAGCAAACTGTGGTGCGATTTTTGGCAATGCGAGCACTTAGATTTACTGGGACAATTTAACAAAATATGTCCTTTTCGCAGGCAGTTAATACACAAACCATGCCGTTTTACAAGGTCGAATCTGCCACTTTGATCCTCATTAATAAATTTTGTGCAATTAAACATGTTATGTCTTTCATTGCAGATAGGACATTTCAAATCGTAGCTCGTTAGACAACTATTAACACTTTTTGCAGAAGGATTGTGGCTAATTCCAACAGGTGCTGAGCCACAAGCTTCTAAGGCACTGAATCGATGGTTCAAAAAACTCAAAATCTCTTCAAATGTAGTCGGCTCCATTTTAGCAGCTTGTTGTTGCTCCCATAGCTCGCGAGTGTTCGAGGGCAATCTCTCGGCTGTTAAGTGAACCAGGACACTATCCCACAGATTTGAGATATTCAAATTTTCTATGGCTTGAACACATTGGACAGTTGTGTCAAGCAACGATTTTATAGAATCGGCACTTTCCAAACAACTTCTTATGCTTAAAAGCTTGCGAAAGTGCGTTTGTACAAGTATGTTTTTATTGTCATACCTCGAGTGTAGTAACTTCCAAGCAACTTCAAAATTATCGTTTGTTACTTGAATATTCGATAACAGCTTTGCAGCCTCCCCGCACAAACTACCCTTCAAATAGTGTAACTTTTCCACTGGCGACATACCACTTCGATTGTAAATCAGAGACGAAAAAAGGTCTTTAAATGAAGACCAATTCTCATAGCTGCCGTCAAAGGTTGGCAGACTAATCTTCGGCAATTTTATGTCAGTGTGTCTATTATTTTGATGATCATCGATTGCTTTTTCACTACCAACACAAGTGCTATCATGAAGTTTGAAAGACGTTTCCAACGCTTCAATGAGACAAGCGCTGAAACTCATACACTCGTCTTCAATCTGATAAAAAATACCATCTACCAAATATGGATGATCGTTTTCACTCTTAGCACATGAGAGTGAATCCAAAATTCGATCGTTGATATCAGAAGTCTTCTTCTGAATTTCTTCCACCTTTTTAAGGAGGAGTTGAATGTATGCCTTTCTAGGGGTCTCCTTTTTATCAAAGGCTGACATCAATCGATGTAAATTTTCCAAATGAAGCTTTTGTTTTTGAATAAGACCTTCCATTTTAATAATGCGATATACAACCACCAAGGAAAAGATTAAGGGAAAGGGACTTACGGATTTTCTTTGTTAAAACGATGTGTTCTCCAAAAAGTCAATACCTTCAGCACTTCACTGTATCGCGAATTTAGCTTTAAAACGACGAATCACTAGCCCGATCCGGCTCGACGGACCAAAAAATGTTCGAGAGTTCAAAAAGGTTTCTAAACTCGACGGACCGTATAATATGTTCAAATAACAAAACACAACTTTTAAACTTTACAAAATGTACAAATTTAATCCGTGGCAAACATTCAAATCGTATAATCAAATCAAAGTCCTTAAAAATTCGCGAAGTCAAAAAATCAAATCAATCAAATCAAAAAAAATATCAAATCAAAATCGAGGTACTACAACGGCTTTCGTAACGAGAGTGTCCGTTCTTTGTACGTTACTTTCCTCGTAAACTACGGGTGGGTGAACTACCCAATACGTTACCCGCAGTTCACTTTTTTCAGATTTACGATGTCAGTGATGGTGATGGTGACGACGATGAAGGCGAAATGGCGAAAACCAGATAACATCATAACATCAGATAAGTATTTGAATGAGTAAAGTTCCGATGCTTTGTGTTGATTTTTTTGTCTTTACAGGTCGAGTGCGACGAGGCCGAGGAAGTGCCGGCAATGGCCAAATAACGGATTGGGGCGATCTCAAACAGCAACTTAAGCATCCCATTTCGCCTTCCCATAAATCACAGGCCTAGTATGTAGTAGCAAAGTATTTACTGGATAATAATCTGTTACATGATGAGGAGATCGCGTGGTTGGCATGTGACTTTAGTTCATTACAAGAAAATATAACTTTGTTGTAAGAAGTCTTCAGAGTCTCCTTCAGAGTCTATATTGAAGCCGTTTAACAAGTTGGAAGTTCTCTTCTTTGTTACGAAGCAGCTCTAAGCGAGTGTTAGGGCCATTTTAGTGCTGGGGTAAGGTGGGAGGCCCCGAAAAATGCGAAGTCCCGGGTAATTGCCTGATAAATTTGCCCGCCCTGATTAAATTCGGAATATTTTAACCTGAACTTCTGTTCTGTGAAAATTATTCGAAAGTTAATTCGCCTTAGATCGAACATCATGCCCCTGTGATCGTGACACAAAGGGTTTTAATTTAATTTCAGCAACGAATTAAGTAACACAAAAATAATGATTTTAATGAGATTATGATTCATGATTTTATATGGTGAAATGGTCGGTAACCCTTATATGATGCGTAAGCAATGCGAGTAGCAAAATTTCTACTGTGTAATTTACATGATAATGAAAATTTATCATCATTAATGAGGGGTGTGAAAGCGATATTTAAAATTGAATTTTGAAACAATGAAATATGAGTTCAGGAACCCCACACATATTTGAATGCACTAGCATTTTGTACAAGAATTCAGCTATACATTTTTGCATAAAATTGTGTACAAAAGTTCAGTACGATCGGTTAATTCAAATAAGTAGACTCAGGCCGCACAGAATTTTCTTGAGACTTTGTACTTTTCTACAAAATTTTTGTTTGTACAATGTCTTGCGGTCTTACGTTTTGTGAAAAAAAAATGCTTTCCAATATTTGTACAAAAACTAGTCAGTGTAAGAATTCAGGTCATTCACGATCCCTCATACTCGTTGTCATTGCATTTTCCTTGTTAAGAAAAAATCTAGTCACAGATAACCTCCTTCTCCGAAAAGCTATCTACGCCACTGCTCCTATCAAAGAAGAGGATACGAATCGCTGCAATAAAACTAATAGCCATAGCGGACAAAAAATGTGGTCGTTTCAAAACTGATGGCTAATAGTATAGTATAATATTGTGTAGAGGCCCCCATTTCGTTACGCCACTGAACTTATTCATAAAAATCGAAATGTATAAAAAAAAAAGTCCGATAGCCGATAGGGTTTGAGAGATGTCGGAATTCATATTGCATGCAAATTTGATCGCATTGGAGTATCTCGTTGGGAGGCTATTTTGTTAGACAGATATGAATATCTGCAGGTGCATTAGATAAATGCCGCGTGTATTCGACCGGAAGGCGTTGAGGTATGTATTAGAAGAGCAACGAATACCTAAAATATTTGAAAACTCGGTGGTATGAAAAAATGTGTGTCTGTTCTCAATAAATTTAAAAATAACGATTTGGCCCTTTTTCAACATTTAAAAGAGTGTAGACTGATCGGTCGTTCTCACAAATGTAAGTCAACAATTTTTTTTATTAAATTGTGATTATCCCTTTGCTATAATAACGTCCGTTAAAAATTGTAAAATTGAAGTGTACTCGTATATGGCTGACATAATCCTTCTTTGTATCCTCTTTTAAAATCTTAATTTTACTCTCCGGTATCCTATCCTTTGAACAGAAAATATCCCATCAGCATACACTACTATAGTGTTCTTGCGAATATTTCAGGATGACGACCCATATGGCAATCTCGGCACCTCTTTCCCACCGAGTACGCTGTACTAAGTAGCGCGCTTTCTGTATGTACATATTTTTGGTTTTACGAGGATATACGATGGGAAATTGTAAAGACAGCAACTCTCTATGGTTAAAACATATATCAGGATTCATTGTCACGTTCGATTTAAGTATTAAATCACCTGAACGGATCGTAGTAGTGCGTCACGGTACTTGCCATCCATAAAATGAACGGATCAGGACATTATCAATATTCTCGATAGTTGCTTTATTTTTTGCATATTTTGTGCGGAGTTCTTTCAATCGTCTTTCAGAGAATTACTACATTACGGGAAAACCCCGTTATACGTCACCTCGTTATAAGTCGTTTCGCATTTACGTCGTTTTCAAATTTATACTGTGTTTCACATTACGTTTACACAGCCCCGCATTTACGTCGTTCCATTTTTCCCCAGAAAAATGTAGCCATTGGCATATTGCAAATTGGATGTGTTGGCGAAACACGAGAAAGGGTCGAACATTATGAACATTGTGCGCGAACTTAATTTAAATCGCATTAGAGTGCAAAGTATAATAAAAGACTCGGAAAAAATACGCAGTACCGCTCGTGAATGGACGTCAAATATGTGCACTAATGTTAATAACTCAGGTGTGTGGCTTTGGAAAAAAAGGAGACACTTTTGATTTTATGGATCGAGAACCTAAATCAAAAAAATACCGGCGTACAGAGGGCTGCGCCCGCAATACGAGGGTTTTTTAGAATTTTGATGCATAGTGAATATTTTTTGTACATATATTTTATAAGCAATAGATAAGAATTGTGCACAGCATTAATGGAATGCTTCCTGTAAATCTATTTTTGGATTGGTCTAAATAAACGCGTTCCACCTTTAATTAGACCAATCCAAAAATAGATTTACAATTTACCCAGTCTGTATAAAAGTACTCCAAGGCAAATCTACAGGATTTTTTCGATTTCAGATTTCTGATGGCCTTTGAGCAAAAACAAACTCGGGCAAACGTAAGGAAGGTTTGGCATTATATATGAACTGAATTATTAGCTGTAAATCTACTGTTACTGTTTTTTAAATCAAGAAAAAACAACTTATATGAAATGATTCCATTGTGTCTCCTGACATTAGAGCCCACGCAAGCTTTCCTATGAGTATAGAACAAGTATACTTTTGCAGCTTTTCCGGGACACCCTGTTAACTTGGTCCTACTAACTTCAAAAATATTTGTGGCAAACACTATTACCGTTCTATGCATTTCCACCAAATTTCATGTACATTGTTTCATCAAGTTAAAAGATATGCATTGAAGAAATGCTTAAGAGGCTTCCCTTGCATTGTGAAAGGCCCTTACTAAATACTAACTTGGCTATATTTTCGGTTTGGATACAGTTATTCGAATGAAAATTCGTAGACATATTTCCTGTGTAATTTTCTAAAAACCCTTAGCAGAATTTTCATATTTGGAAACCTAAGAGGGGCTACACACGAACAAATTTGAATTTTACAAATTTACTGTTATTTACTTTTCCTTAGCAAAAGTCAACAGTCTTAATATTTAGCGTATATAAGGCCATACTGACCAATCTTTGTGCAAAGTTTCATATCGATCCCTATAACGGTTTAGAAAAACGGAGCTCGAAAAGGAAGTTTAACTTTAAACGCCAATAACGTTTTTACCGTTACTTGAAACTGGAAAATTGTAACTGATATGAAATGTACTCGTCTAGATCTTTGATTTAAATACCCATACGTTAATCTCCGATAAAAACTAAAAAAGTCGATTTTTTCAAACGTTCGGGACACCCTGTTATCTTCTTCCTACCAACTTCTAATGTATTTGTGCCAAAGACTGTAACCATTCTACACATTCATACCGAATTTCATGACAATCGGTTCAGCCGTTCGCGAGTTATTTAGTGAACAGACGGACGGACGGACGGACGGACGGACGGACGGACAAAATCGATTTTATAAGGGTTTTTTGAAAAAATTCTAAAAAACCCTAAAAATGTCCCAGCTAACACAAAGATTATTCCGGAAAACGCTCTAAAGCTTTATTCCGATCCAAGCGTGAACGAGCAAACCTAGAGCGAAACTGCACAACATCAACTTGTCATCGCAAGCAGCGAGCGCAGATTCAGAACCCCCAAAGAATATTTAACATCTTTCAAAGCAACCCTCGCAGAAGGTGGATATATTCCCCAACATGTGTATATGCCTATTATGCACAATTATTAACTTGACAAAGTATGTAGATAATGCTGATAAAATTTAAGGTACACTCCCAATCAATAGGATAGTTCCACTTGAAAAATGGCTGTTTCCCGGTAAGTGATAACGGTATTATCTTCAAACTTGGCGACAATATTTTCAGTAGCCTGCTTGTTATTTAAATAATAGAAGGTCTCAAATCCGGAGTCCCGTTAGGATTTTCTTACGAGAATTCTTAAAAACAGTACAAATGGTGAAGTCAATAGGATAGTTCCAGTGGAAATAAAACATCAAATAACGGTACGAAAGGATAATTTTACTTCGAAAAATGTAGCTGATAATAAGTAGAACTTTATTTAAGTAATTTGAGCTCAAAAAGTTAATCCGGGATAGAATTGTATAGGTTTTAACGGCAAATTAAGCTGATTTCGTCCAAAGCTCCTTTCAACGTTCGCCAAAGAGCTTCAGTGTTCTTAACCTTCGGGCGGGCGCAATGCATCTGACAGATTAAGTGGCCAGTTTTTGTTGCGCCAATCAGCGATACGAAAAGGGAGAGATCTAAAACTCACAGTAGCTTAATCTTTATCGATCAACTATCCAAAGCAGTTTTCAGTTTTTATCTACCATATGTCTGAGGGGCGGGAGGGGATGAAATAATCTCTCAGATGTATTGCGCCCGATTGTGTTATTTTCTCCTTTTCTATGAAAATTTCCACATGTTATACTCTTCACATTGCGTAATAACGTTGTGCTGACTTTTAGGTTCACCAAATCGTTCAATAGTGTGTTTTTAGTAAAATAAGCTCACATTTTTTAAGCGGTCGAGTTGTTGGAGGTTTTTTAAATATTGAAGCTATTGAAAGCGGAATATTCTTAGAAAATTTAAAATGTGAAGGGTATCAAACTTTGTGAGCCAGTTTTTGTTTCTAAAATTACGTAGAACTGTTTCAAAAAGACAATGCAACAATAAATAAGAGTCTAAAATATACAGAAACTTAGTTTCATCCCTTTTTCTGCACTTAATCTGACAGATGCATTGCGCCCGATCGTGTTAGGATTAGTATTGCGCCCGCCGGAAGGTTAAACTATCGTCTAACGGTATAGATCTTCCTTGTCATTCATTCCCACACATTCTTGATGATATTTAGATCTAGGAAGTATGAAGGTATTTCCATAACCTTGATTAGTTGGTCTTGAAATCAATCTTTTATCAGCGTTGCATCATAATTGGTGTCATTATCTTGTTAAAATCTTATACGAATGGCACGGAAAATGTCGGGAGTTTTAGGTAACACATTAGGAAGAATATCTTTAAAAGCCTGGGTACTCTGAATACCTCTAATTTAAAAAAGCTCAATACTTCCATACTAAGATATTCAACCCCAATATAGAAACTGTATGGATTGGTCAAACGCGTTATTTTTACTGACGGAAATTATTAAATCTCGTCGGTTCAGATGGATTTAGGTATTATTTCCACGATTTGAGCAAAAAGAAATTAATTTTGTAGACACATCACTTAGAGTAAGAAATGACGATGTATGCGGTTGACTATCTCGGTGTGGAACTATTGAGCTTGTGGAAATTAGGGATACTCCCAACGTCCATTCTTACAAAAATATTCTGGCTAATATAATTCTTAAAATTACCGACATTTTCCATGCAACATCTTTGAGATTTTAACAAGATAATGGCGTCAATCATGAAGCAATACTAATAAAAGATTGGTTTCAAGACCAACTAATCAAGGTTTTGGAAAGACCTCCCATACTTCCAAGATCTAAATACCATCAAAAATGTGTAGGGATGAATGAGAAGGAAGATCTATACCGTTAGACGATATTTTAAGTACACTCAAGATCTTGTGATAACGTTTAGAGGAGCTTGGGGTGAAACTAATTTAATTTACCGTTAAAACCTATACAATTCTAGATTAACTTTTTGAGCTTAAATTACTTAAATAAAGTTCTGCTTATTACAAGCTACATTTTTCAAAGTAAAATTATCATTTCGTACCGTTATTTGATGTTTTATTCCCACTGGAACTATCCTATTGACTTCACTATTTGTACTGTTTTTAAGAATTATCGTAAGAAAATCCTAACGGGACTCCCAATTTGAGACCTTATGTTATGCCAAAACCAAGCAGGATACTGAAAATATTGTCACCAAGTTTTAAGAAAATACCGTTATCACTTACCGAGATACAGCCATTTTACAAGTGAAACTATCCTATTGATTGCGAGTGTATTTAACGTAATTATTTTCCAAAAATGCATTCGAGAACGTTTATTTAGGTGGAAGAGATTCAAATCGGACTTTAAGACATTTCTAGATCGGTTTACTTTGCTTTTGGGAGGAAACGCCGCTGGATATTTTAAAGTGAAGCCGTTTATGATTTATCATTCTGAAAACCCGCGTGCAATGAAAGGGGTTCCAAAATCGTCTCTGTTTTTCTCCGATCAAATAAAAAAGGTGGGATGACGTCCAGTTTATTTGTGGTTTGGTTCCAATCTTGTTTTTGCCGCGCTATAGAGAAATACTGCCAACAGAGTAGATAATTTGGCACACAAGATTCCATTAGTTGTGGACAATGCGCCAGGACATCCACAAATAGTTAACGACATGAATCACAATGTATACTAGGGGTGTCAAAAACCGGCCCATAACCCGGTTGTCGGTTTTTCGGTTTTTTTGCAAAGCCGGTTAGACCGTCCGGTTTTAACCGGACTCCAAGTACCGGTTTTCCGGTTAAGCGGTTCTTTTCATTGATTTGCCTAGAATTTTTCTAAAAAAAATGCTTACACACTTTTCAATTGCTGGTGTTCGTATCGTATGCAAAATCAACTTAAAATTCACGTACATGATGTAGTAAGACAACTAATTTAAAAGAAAAACATGTTGAACCAAAAAGACAATCAAATAAAATTGTCAGATGTGATTTAATTATGTTATTAAGTTTTGAAAAAAAAAAATTTCAAACATTTACAACGCCTAAAAACATATGAAGAAGGTATAAAATCATTTAACTCTTGAAATAATCTAACTTAATATACATATAAATAATCTCATTTTTAGACACCTGAAGATGCCCGCAAAGGGCGAAACGTTGTGTAATATGTAAACAATAAACATATATATCGCTGGAAATCATTCCTAATAAATCATCCTTACAAATTACAACAGGGGCCATCATGGGCGTAGCCAGAGGGGCCCCCCCTGATCGATGATTATGGTAAAAAAAAATCTTACCGATGTAGTAAAAAAAAATTGCTGCCCTTTATAATGCTAGAAGGCGTAAAAATGCGAGTTGGATTCCAGGCACTACGCAAAATTTTCTGCTGCTGAGACTGTAGTTTGGAAAACTGAAATACTTGTACTTTTCTGGTCTTTGATATCCGGAACTGGGATACCTACGTATGAGCATCATGAATCGATAACATAATTAGATCAGGAATGAATCTCTCCCTTAGGGAGACTCTTTTGTCTTTTGCGAAAATCCCATATTTGCAGAATACAATTTTAGCTGTCACATAAAGGTCTCTCCGGGAAAGTAGTGGCATTGAACTTCATTCAATCTGAAAGTGATTTTAGTGACAAATGGTAAACAGCTTTGCCTAGTTAGGGACCTTGTAAAGAGATTCATTTGTAGCTGAATCATACCAGCAATGAGATTTAGCCACTGTTAATATTGTGTTAAATGTGGAGGAAATCTTATCAAAATCGACCGTCTTTCAATAAAAAAAAGATTTATAAATTTTGCTCAGAAGAAAAACAGTGACAGACGACAGAAACTGATCTCTTGGCCTATTTCTTTTCAATCGCAAGGGGAATATGCAGTCCGAGAGACAAAAATAGCACTGAATATTGTCGAGCTACGGTCTAAAAAGCTGAAATTGAAGGCCATTTGAATGTAATCAGAATCACACACTGGTTTTCGAATGACGGGAAAGCACCATTATTACACAAATTAACCATCATAAGCACGAATTCCTTAACGGCTGGAGACGCCATCTGTTGTAAAATTGAAGAAAACGATTTTTTGCAAAAATATTAAATTTGTTATCAATTTCAATTCCTACGAAACTGATGAAATCTCTCCAGCCGACTGTCGGATAATGTTTCTTTCTATGGATTCTGTGGATGTAAGACAAGAGGCTTCTCGATGTGTTTCGGCAGGAGATGCGGTCCTCTAGAACCAAGCAAAGCCAGAATTTAAACCGGATATTGATCTCGCAAGTGGAATATGCGAGTCCAAAAGCCAAAAATAGCACAGAATATAGATGAGCTACGGTCTGAGAAGCAGAATCGGATGCCAGTTGAATGTAATCAGAGTCACCAGTAAAAGTCTAAACACGTTCAGGGGCCATTTTTCGTTAAATGGTGTAGAAAATCATTTTTGACTGTCCTTTCGTAAAGCTCTAAAATTAAAAAAAACAGGCGCGACAGTTTAACATTGGACTAAGGCCGCAAAGTGTTAGTGACATCCAATTCCCAAGATCCTAACCGCTTTTTAGTTGAGGTGTTGAGATCAACAGCACGCTCAGCAATAATAAGAAAATCTTGATGTTGAAAAAATTCCGGGCTTGCCCCCCCCCCCCCTGACCGAAATCCTGCCTACGCCCATGGGGGCTATCCTAATTTCTCTTGCGGAATACGAAATCTTTTAGGGACACGATCATACGCGAAATGCACTGATATATTATACACGAATATTAATTCACTTTCACGTTGTACAACCAAGATACATGTGAAACGCTGTGCTAACATAAACAATATCTGCTTGGAAGAGATAGGATACAAGAGGTAATTTGACGAAGCGATTGTTCTACGAGTAATAGCAAAAAAAGAGCGTTCGACCATTGTTATAGGGCTGAAATTTGAAAACGATTTTTTTTCCATAGGGGATAAGTAATAGAATTGCAGGCTGTAAAAAAAACATAAAAAATTGTATTAATTTTGAAATAATTTTTTTCCGGTTTTAACCGGATGGACCAACAACCGTCCGGGTTAAAACCGGGAGGAGAAAAAAACCGAAAAAAACCGGTTAACCGTTCTGAAAGTACCGGTTTTCGGACTAACCGTCCGGTTTTTGACATCCCTAATGTATACGTTAACTTTTTACATCCAAATACATGCAAAAGGGTTTGCTGCAACCCATGGATCATGGGGTAATATCGACCTTCAAGGCGTATTATCTACAATGCACATTTCGCGAACTAGTCGAAACTCTCAATGAAAACGTATCAAGCGTCATCAAATCAATACGAAACAGAAAGACTGCTTGGGATGAAGTGCAGCAAACCACAATGAATCGAGCCTGGAAAAAGCTATGGCCTAGTGCAGTCAAAATATCCCAATTGAGGCCTCCAAATAGAAAAAAATTGAGTCAGGCTAATTTTTGTTGTTTTTAAATCAGTGGGCTCCCAGGAATCTACTAAAAAAAATTTTGATCGGAAAGGTCCCAAAAAGGACAAAAAAGGATACTCCTTAATCCTTGACCGGAGGTCGGCATGCGGGGCATCAGATCAAAGGGGACGTCAAGTACATTACATCTCCGGTGTTTGTTTCCTGTTTCAAGGACCCTCAAAGGAATAAATCGAGCTTAAATGGAAAATTTTCGAGTTTCCCGTGTATCTTTCCAAAGCCATAACTACGAGAATAATTCCAGTTGTCCCTACTTTTATCACTTTTCAGAAGCTATAATAGGTGGAGATTCTACCATCAAAGAATTGCTAAGAAAAAAGTTGATCGGAAAGCTTTGAAAAAGGACATAAAAGGACACTAGTTTCACACCTTGATCGAACGTGGTCATATCAAAGAGGACGTCGAGTGCATTGCATATCCGGTGCTTGTTTCCTGTCTCAAGGACACTAAATGGAATAAGTCGGGCTTAAATTATGGCTTTAGAAAGATACAGACACGGGAAACACACAAATTTTTAAGTTAAGCCCAATTTTCTCCTTTGAGGGTCCTCGGAACAAGTAACAAATGCCGGATATGGAATGTACTTGACATCCTCTTTGATATGACACCCCACATGCCCACGTTCGACTAAGGTGAGCAATTAGTGTCCTTTTATGTCCTTTTCCAGAGCTTTCCGATTAGCAAATTTAATGGTAGAATCTTCAGCTATTATAGATTCTGGAAAGTGATAAAAGTGGTGACAACTTGAATTATTCTTGTATAGTTATGGCTTTGGAAAGATACACGGGAAACTCGAAAATTTTCCATTTAAGCTCGATTTATTCCGTTGAGGGTCCTTGAAACAGGAAAAAAACAACGGATATGTAATGTACTCGACGTCCCCTTTGACGTGATACCCCGCATAGCCACCTCCGGTCAAGGATTAAAGAGTATCCTTTTTTGTCCTTTTTGGGACCTTTCCGATCAATTTTTTTTTAGCAAAATCAGCTCTAGATTCTTGGGAGCCCACTGATTGAAAAACAATAAAAATTAGCCTTACTCTCGTTTTTTTCTATTTGAAATGCTAATATGACTGCACTAGCCTGATTGCATTGTTACGAGACAGATGGACAGACTGGCATCGCCCAATAGACTCCCCAATTCATGCTGATCATATATGTATACTTTTTATATGGTCGGAGATGCTTCCTTCAATGCAATACAAACTTCATGATAAAGTTAATATACCCTTTCACTTTATGAGCGAAGGGTATAAAAATGTGCCAAATGACTAGCACTAAACAAAAATAAGAAATTCAAAGCAATTGAGTGCCTCTGAAAAGAGGTTGATTGCTTCAGACAACTGATTGAAGCGGAGTCCCCGATTCGCTTAATTGGCGCTCGGATTATTGACGCTCTGCTGTACTCATTTCCAATAAGTTAATTTCAATTTGTTCCATATGCACGGATAGATACGTATTTTTATTTTTTATTTACCAAATCAAATGAATTTAAACAAATCAAATTTAATTGATCTGCTTTCAGAAATTTAATATTTGTTGCTTTAAATAGTTCGTAAGTATTTTAATTACCCGTACAATATTGACCGAATGTTATATAAATAAAAACTTCATTCGCATTTTGGATTTCTTAGAATTTATTTGGCTAATAAAGAGTATCAAGCATGAGAGTTTCAGTTGTACTTTTCATAGTTGTAACTACATACAGTTTGACGCTTATCTCGTTTAGTGCGGCTGACGAAACGAAAGATATGAATTGTATACCTCAAGGAATGCCGGTAGGATTTAAGCAATACAAATTTGGAATTTAATATATTTTCCGATTTTTTTTTTTGTTTCAGTGCAACCGATATCAAGAAGAAAAATGTTGTTTCAAAAAATGTCGAAATTCAACGCCCTACTCTAATGTGTGTGGCGACGATGACTTCACTTCAGTCATTCCCTTACCAAAAAAGGTTGAGGAGCCAAAGGTGGAGGAGCCAAAGGAGGAGGAGCCAAACGTGGAGGAGCCAAACGTGGAGGAGCCAAACGTGGAGGAGCCAAACGTGGAGGAGCCAAACGTGGAGAAGCCAAACGTGAAGGAGCCAAACGAGAAGGAGCCAAAAAGGAAGAGCCAAAAAGGGAGGGGTCAAAAGAGGAGGGGTGAAAGGAGGAAGAGTCCGAGGACGAGGATGAGGATCCCGAATAGGAAAATAAGCTTATACACATTTGTTTCTTACTAGAAGTATTATTAATAATTTTTATTTTATTGTTTCCTACAGGGTGTCCCGTATTGGTTGATCGATACTGTACAGGTTAATAAGACAATTTGTTTGAGTAACAACGCCAACAATAGAATTGATAAAACGTTTACTGTTATATTATTCCTATCGTGCTATTTCTGGAAGTTCTCCAAAATCAGGACTTGGGTCAATAAATTAAAGCTCTCCACTCGCTTATTGTTTAAACAATTTCAATTCAATTTCAGAAACTACAAGCTGTGAGAGCACGCTTTGCCTGACCGTTTCCCCTCAACACTCGCCTCTTCCGAAATAGGCCCCGTCCCCATTTTACACTGGACTTTAAGTTAGTGTGACGGTTAAATTGTATTAGGTCTATCAACTATATCTCGGATTTGACTTTTATCATTCTAGATGATTTGGCAGCGCCCGCTCTATCACTTACGCCGCCCCGGGCGGAGGAGAAATTGCCGCAGGCAGATTAATTGTTGTAGAATCGATTCAAATAATTTTTTTTTCTTGTATCGAGTGCCTGTGCCAGCTCACGGTCGTTGCTCGGAAACGATTTACATCGTGAAACCAGGTGCCATAGGAGCATTTTAGTAGAGACAATACAGAAATGAATGTTAAATTTTGTTTTCCCCTAAAACACTGAACACATTTTTAGAAAACTCTACTTTCAAAAATTTTGTTTCAAAAAATGGTGCTAGCTTTCGTTATTAAACTTCTAAACTTGATTTCCATAAATTCCTTAAAAACTGCACAGCCGAAAAACTTAAATTAACCGGATTTCTTCTGGGATTTCAACGTGCATGGCTAATTTTCATAAATGCGTCATCTCGAGAACTTTTCTAGAGAATAAGGTCAGAGTTAAATCGGGAGAAACTAGCAAAATTCCGATATTAGCATGTCCAAACAGAAATTAGGGAGCACTGGTAATGGGTTCAATCCCTCATCTTGCTGAAGCCTAAACCACATTGTTTGTATTTTGTCCTCCAATGCTAGATGAATCGGAACCAACTGAAGAAATCGATCCAGGTGAAGGTTTGGCGAATTAAAGTTAAACTATGCTGCAAAAGGTCGATGGAAATTATGGAAAACGACTCCAAAAATTAATTGATAATATTTAATTAATTATAAATTTCTCACAACGCCATTATGTGCTCAGCGTTTATGCGACTCCCTATTTCTCATTTCATATGAATTTATTCAGGAGTTCAATATTTAATTAGTAGACCTGCTCTTTTGTTACTCAACAGACTAAACTAAAACTCTAGATCTTATCTTCCGCAATCCAAATCGTATGTAAATGAAACAATTAAGGTTACGAACTATAAATTCCTCCCCTATTTGAATATAAAGTATCCCTTCCATTTGGCAAAAATTTGGGATCATGCAAGGTTCTGGTTCTGGTGAAACTAAATGTCCAATTGGAAAAATGTTGTCCAATGATAGTATCTTTTTTTTTAAAGAAAAACTTAATTAGCACTTAACTAAGCGGATAGTCCCACTTTGCTTTTGGATAGGAGAGAGGGTGCTTGCATCTTCTTCCTTGCCTCGTTCTTTTTACCGCTCCATGGTTTCGCGTTACTTGACCTGCGGTGTAGGCACATCGCCCGTTTTGGCGGTAATATCTCAGCATATTTCTACAGGCAGCTCTATCTTGGATCGTGTCATCGCCGAGACCAATGCGTTGTTGTTACTTTTTCATTTGACACATCCAGGTGTTCTTCGGTCTGCCTCTGGCCTTGGGTCCTTCAAGTGGAACTTCCATTGATATCGCTTTCTTTGTGGGGTTCTATGGACGCCTTTGAACATGGCAATACCAATCCAATTGTCGGTCTTCAAGCTTTTCGGTGATTGGTTGGTCTATGGACAAGCTGCCTCGGATGTAGCTGCTCTTAATGTGGTCCCTTTTCGTTACACCAACTGACATGCGTAACATTTTCATTTCAGTCGCTGTCATTTCTTTCGCGTAACCTTCATACATGGTCCAGCATTCTGATCCATACATGAGTGCGGGACGTACAACCGTTTTGTACAACTTGCCCTTTAGCTTAGGTGGCATTTTCTTATCGCAGAAAACTCCAGAGTTTTCTCGCCACGTCATCCACCCAACCTTTTTGCGATGTTTGATGTCATCATCGCATGTTTCAGCAGTTTTGGCCCACCAGCAATCAATAATATCTTAGTGCTCCATCTATACTGCGTTATAATTTTACGTCGCTCATTTGGCACCCGAAAGAATAACCGGAACTTGGGCATCACATGGGAGATCAACGCTGGAAGTCGCATGCCATTGTATAGCCGCATCACGTCCGGTGCGCGCTACTGAAGAGAACATTAGTGCTCGTATAATAGGATAATTGATGCCATCTGCTCATAGTGGGAAACATTTTTGCCCTTTTAACGAAGTTGCTCGCGAAGCTGATAAAGGCCGCGCCATTCGGTTAACTTCACTCCTCTCATTTGTTTTCGCTTAGTCAGGCATGCGTAACGAGTAGGCGAAACCTAGTTCAACACTATACTACACACTGGCTCTAGAAAGTGGAGTGGAAAGGTCAAGGAAACCTTGAGTTAAGGATGCCGAAACTAGAAAACTTAATTGTCATTTTCCATACTTTTTCATAGAAATCACTTATATTCACGAGTCAATGCATTTTTGATTTAATTAAGGAGAATCTCAAGGAGACCTTGAAATTTTCTATAGTCAACCTCACTTGAAGTCAAGGTAGCTACCGACCTACCTTTAAATATTATATTTCAAGTGAAAACTTAAGGTCTCTTTGAGTTTCGCTTTAAATAAAGGATACATTGACTCCTGAATATAAAGGATTTCTATGAAAAAGGGGGAAATTACATTTAATTTTTAGGGGGACCTAGCTCCCCCACGAATGTAGTTAAGGGTTAATGAAAGTTTTCGCATCGAGAATAGCCTTCTAAGGAACAGCCAGCTGACTAAATTCGTTTTGCAGAGGTACACCTCAGGGTGGTGTCATCTCTCCGTTACCGTGGTTAAAAGAAATCAACAAAATCATAAGTAAACGTGATGGCGTAAGGCGTAAACCCAAGCAATACAAGGTACCACATTTTTCCCCTTCCAAAACTAAATGGACAACAGCTCACCCTTTCACTCAGCGAGACTCTGACTCTAAACCGCGATTGTACGCCCTATGTAGGTCTAGAGGCCAGCGCTCAGTAGAGCTTACAACGTAACGAAGCTAGGCAGAGTGCAAAGATCGGCATGTCTTGGCATCACAGGGGGTATAAGTACATGCCCGATGGATACGTTGAATGTAATACTACATCTTTTCCTATCAACTGTTTTATACCCTATACCCATAAGATGGTATAGGGTACGTTGTTGTTACGAAGATTTATGTAACACCTCAATGGAGCCACCGGAGGTATAGCAAAGTATATTTATATAAATGATCAGGATCGTTCCCTGATTCGAATAAGCCATGTCCATTTGTCTGTCTGTCTGTCCGTCCGTGTGTCTGTCAGTTCCACGATAACTCCCGAAATAATGAAGCTAACGTTTTGAAATTTTGGTCAGATGATTGTTTTGATAAAAGCTTGAATGGTATTGAAAATGGGCCAAATCGGCTCAAGGGTTCCGCTACCTCCCATACAAATGACCCCTCCGTGATAGTTTATTTCGGGCATTTTTTTCGACCGAATATCGCTAGCGACCTGAAATTTTCATCAATGACTAATTGGGACATATGCTTGAAGTTGGTGGAAAGTGGAGAAGGTCGGACTTCCCTTACCCCTACATTCCCTACAAAACAATGTTCCGCCATATATTTTGATAGAATGTCGCGGAAAACTTCAAATTTATTGCAAATGATAGCTGCTGGATATCATTATAAAGATATTAAAGAAGTCCGATTAGCAACCCATCTACCCCCCCCCCCCCCACGCCTAAAAAAATTAAATTTAATATTTTCGGTTTTACGCGCATTCTAGGTCTGTACACTCATCGTTCTATTCGCACGATTAGAATTTTGGCTCCAAAGGTTTTTTAGGCAATCTAGCTGTTTCTAGACAACGGGTCGGCAGTATGTTCTGATCTCAAATTTGGTGGAAATTAATTCACAAATTACTGATCAATCGACTAAACTTACGCGTTTTAACTTGTTATCTAAAGTTTCTAAATTTGTTTGAAGAACATTTTCAAAAGATGGCACTTCTAAAGGATAAAATCCCGAGTGCCTTTGATGAATCATATTTTAAAATAATTTTTCATTGATCATATTTCGGAAAAAAATATTTATAGTGCGGCCCGCTTAAAACTATAGACAGTGATATTTGGCCCGGGCCAGGTTTCGAGTGAAACACTCCTGGCCTAGTCGAACCATTGATGAACGTTCCGCGTTCCGTTCGATGTCTGAAATCTCATGGAGCTTATCCGAAGATTTTCACATGAGCTAAGTTGCAGCCAAATTTCTTCCTCGTCTTCTCATTGGCAAGCAACGGAGTGTTGGCGGCAGGCATAGTTTGAGCCTCGAAATAAGCTCAAAGACGACTCTGCAGTTTCTTTTCAATGTTATTAATCGTAGTGCTATTACTCTGAGCTTGAAACAAAAAATGCATAGCCATTCGTTGCGTTGTTCCATACAATGACGTTTTGCAACAGAGGCTCGCTTGCGATTCCGCACTTCTGGATCTAATAAAAATCTTTTGGCATGCGATCAAACTTATCCTGTAAATTCTAAATGCATAATCCTTGCATACATATGTTTATTTTTTCATCCAATATTTCGATTAAAACTTTTCTGAAATGTTTAGGACACTTGAAAACTCCGTACACCTATATCGAGCGCTGAAATATTTTGTGGCGCACCCATCTCTTCCAGCCTGTTTAACATTTCATAGCAAAAACATACTCATACTATACGGCAATACATTGCTTCTGTTTTGTTTCGTCTTTACTAAGTTTTGATGACACCGTCATGCTACAATTTTGTTGAAAATATTCTTCTTTCTCCAACTCGCGCACGAAATACAATATCGACATTACAACAACAACATCCAGAAAGAAAGCAACAAGAATCTTGTTGGGGAAACTTTTGCGCCATCATAGTCATAAGAAACATTTCGGTATTTTGCACTCAATAAATAATTCAAAAGGTAAAAGTTGGTCGGAAAGGGCAAAAGTTTTTGTGTTTTTCTTATTATTTTCTTTTCCATACTGCAACCTTAGTAGAAGCTAAAGTGCTTAGGTGAAGAAAAAACAGTAGATTTACCATGTTGCCAAGGCGACATGATGGTATAGAATATATCTGACAATAGAATCATTTTCGAAGAGTATGTTGTGCATATGTTTCCTTTAACAGTCTGAAGCATGCATGTAAGTTCAATATGGAGAGAGGACAGGAAGCTTGACTCTATGCATATGCTTCCTGTTTCTTCTTTAATAAGTGAAGAGTTTCTGATAACTTTCTGTCCTAATGGAGTAAAAGAAATTTTCCTAGAGTGGTATATGCACACATGGCCGGATCAGGAACTATGGAAAACCAGCAAAAAGATGACGGTTACGCTATCATATCCTTTTTCCGCGAAGTAATACGAAAAGAGGGCTTCTTCGATTTGTTTCCGTCGAGATTGGTACAAGGTGGGATCAAAAGTAATCATCCGATGTTCTTTTGCTGTATTTTTCTTAATAAAAAAAAACTTCGGTTTTCCTTATGAAATACGTTTATTTAATCCCTTAGAAATTATTGTATCAAGTCGCAAAAATGATATCGGCCAAGTGGCCGCCGCCACAGTTGACTACCATACGAGCCCGTTTTATGGCATTTTCCATCACTCTTCCCAGAATATCGGACGACAGGTTTTCGCATTCCCGGCGAATATTCTCCTTAAGGGCTTCAAGAGTCTGAGGCTTGTTGACGTAAGCCCGCCTTCAAAAAAAGCCATAAAAAGAAGTCTGGAACAGTTAAATCGGGTGATCTGGCCAGCCAGTGCAAATCACCAAAACGAGAGATTAACCGACCCGGAAATGTTTCCTTCAGAATATTGATTGTGTCTCGAGCAGTGTGCGCGGTTACACCGTCCTGTTGGAACCACATGTTCTCCAGTCCTAGTTCATCCAATTTAGGAAGAAAAAATTCGTTTAGCATGGCTCTGTAGCGCACGCCATCCACAGTCGTCGTTTAAACCGCGGCGTTTTCATAGAAAAACGGCCCGATCACTGGCGTGCGGTCCAGAAATGCGGTGGATGCGCCGCATCCCTATAAATTTTATCTCTGCAACGATTAGAAATATTTTCCTCTTTCTAAAATTTTTCAGCTTGCTTTCATAATTTACTGATTTTTTGTTTTCTATAAATCACAAAACAGCGAACATATCTAAATTTTAAAGTAACCAATTCAAAAAATTGAATTCAATTTGAGAAATATTACTCTCAGGTTCAACAGGATCAGATTCACTGTTCTCGCATTTCAATTTGTAATTAATCTCAAGCAACAAAAACATCCCATGGATGCGCTTGTCATTTTTCGACCATGGCGATTCCGATTCGCACTCAGAGAATGTTCAAGGTCATATGATACACTTTAGATAGCCGAGACACACTGGATTCATTTTGTTCTCACCAGAGCTTGCGCTTCCCGTCATTATGTTTGAACGACGATGTTTCTCACCTCATTAGAGTCACTCGAATTGATTGTTGTGCTATCGCTATGGTTTGCGCAATGGACTATGGTGAATAGACGTGTTTTGTGAATTGTGAGAATTGTAATAATAACTTCAAACATGGAAGCTACTATCTGAGTTTGATTAACGATATAACGATTATACCATATTGTACTGTAATTTGAATAATGCAAGTGCATTCTAAGATGCATTTTGAATTTAGTGCCATACGATTCGATCTATAGGTAGTATCCACGGTATTGACTGGATTAATTTTAATCCAGTCCAGGATTTGTTTGTAGTCTGTCTGGCTATAAATGTATTTGAGATGAGTATAACAATATTTTATGAAATTGTTTTATACACACACAAGCTCACAGGGCGGTATAGGAATATGTTTTTATATTTTATGTTTATGTTTTTGAATAGAACATTTTTTGTAAATATCCAACTATATATTATGGCATAGTATTAAGCCGCACTGAGGCAATATTGTTGTCACCCATTCAGAATGCATTGGGCTGCTTTCGTCGTCTGTTATGCTGCTTTAGTTCTATTTCAAGCAAAACAGTGTTTCAATTGATTCAGTGTCTGTAAAATATTATTAATTAGATAGTATCTACATTAGGCCGCAACGACACTGTTCGGCAGCGCCCGCTCTAAGGGGGGGCAAGCCGGGCGGTCGCCCGGGGCGCCAAATTTTAGGGGCGGCTTTTCGGCCAAACTCGACTAAAAGAAATGGAAAAGCCAAAAGGAAAAAATCAATATCAACTTCGATTTAATGGAAAGGAAAACATAAAAAGGCGAAATAAACGAGACCGAGGCTAATTTCGGGCGCGGCCGAAATTTGGATACCCTTCGCTCCCCTCGGGCTAAAAGTTTTTTGGGGCGTATCTATGACTTGTGTTTAGTCCTCCCCGCTTCCATGCTTTTCCTTGAATTTTCACATAAGTGCCGTGGCGAAGATTTAATGGGAGAAGCGGGGGATGTGGGTCTCTTAGAAGAACCAAAGGGGGGGGGGGGGGGTTGTACGGCAGCCCTACGAACGCATGGCCTTTCCATAAATTTTTACGTATGTTTGTGGCATCAATTAAAACACATTTCTATGAGATTTGGTTGAAAATGGTGGATACATAAAAAAGTTTTTCTTCGAAGAACCTAATTTTGGGGTTAGGTTTATATGCCAGCCCCACGACCCCATAGTCCGATTTCATTTATTTCCACGTTTGTTATGTGGCGTCAATAGAAATATAATTTTCTGAGGTTTGATTGAAATTGGTGTGCAAATAAAAACGTTTTTTCTTTGAAAAATTTGATTTGGGGGGCTAGGTTTGTATGGTAGCCCCATGACCACATGGTCCGACTCCATCTATTCATACATATGATTTGTGTCAACAATATAAACACATTTGTGTGAAGTTTTGTTGAAATTGGTGTATAAATATCAAAAAATTTCTTAGAAGAACTTAATTTGGGGAGCTAGGTTTGTATGACAGCCCCATGACCCCATGGTCTGATTTGGTCAATTTTTACATATGTTTTGTGATATAACATGAAACACATTTGTGCGAAATTTGATTGAAATCGATGAGAAAATAAAAAAGTTTTTCTTAGAAGAACCTAATTTGGGGGTCTAGGTTTGTATGGCAGCCCCACGACCCCATTGTCCGATTTGGTAGATTTTTACATATATTGTGTGTCAGCAACGAAAACACATTTGTGTGAAATTTTATTGAAATTGATGCATAAATCAAAAAGTTTTTCTAAGAAGAACCTAATTTTGGGGAGTAGGTTGGTATGGCAGCCCCACGACCCCCTTGTCGGATTTCAGCGATTCAAACATACAAACTGCCTGCAACAAAAAGAAGCATGTGTGCAAAGTTTCAGCTCCATAGCTTTTAAACTGGCCGAGCAAAACGCGTCGCAACAGACAGACAGACGGACAGACGGACATCGTCCAATCGACTCAGCTCGTCACGCTGATCATATATATACATATTTTATGTGGTCGGAGATGCTTCCTTCAATGCGTTACAAACTTCATGACAAAGTTAATATACCCTTTCACTCTATGAGCGAAGGGTATAAAAATACCCAGGCGTTGTGGAGTTAGGGGGGAAAGTTGACCCTATACCCCTTAAACTGCGGCAAAGGTACATTTGTACCTTGGAACATTTTGAAGGGGAAAAAAATAAAAAAATAGTGGTTTATATTAATGCTATTGATTTTTTATTAGAAACTAATATTAATTTAACATTATTGAATTTAATAGTATAACAATTTTTAAGTTTAGTCGCAATTATTACATATTGTTTGACATATGCATATGTGCCCTAGCTATCACCGTTCAAAAGATACAGCCTCTCAAAGAAGACCCAATATATGTCAACTTTGACCCATCTGCGGTCGATATTTAGAGAGATATTTGCAATTTTGTGTTTTCAAATGAAAATTTTCGGAAATGGGTTTTGAAAAAGTCGATGTAGAGCGTATTGAGAGCTACAATTTGCTGAAAAAACCAGAGCCCTAGCTATCACAACAGCCTCTCAAAGAAGACCCAATCAGTGCCAATTTTGACCCATCTGCGGTCAATATTTAGCGAGATATTTGCAATTTTGTGTTTTCAAATCGAAATTTTCCGAAATGGGTTTTGAAAAATTCGATGTAGAGCGTATTGAGAGCTACATTTTGCTGAAAAAAACAGAGCCCTAGCTATCACCGTTCAAAAGATACAGCTTCTCAAAGAAGACCCAATCAATGCCAATTTTGACCCATCTGCTGTCAATATTTAGCGAGATATTTGCAACTTTGTGTTTTCAAATCGAAATTTTCCGAAATGGGTTTTGAAAAATTCGATGTAGAGCGTATTGAGAGCTACATTTTGCTGAAAAAAACAGAGCCCTAGCTATCACCGTTCAAAAGATACAGCTTCTCAAAGAAGACCCAATCAATGCCAACTTTGACCCATCTGCGGTCAATATTTAGCGAGATATTTGCAATTTTGTGTTTTCAAATGAAAATTTTCGCAAATGGGTTTTGAAAAATTCGATGTAGAGCGTATTGAGAGCTACATTTTGCTGAAAAAAACAGAGCCCTAGCTATCACCGTTCAAAAGATACAGCTTCTCAAAGAAGACCCAATCAATGCCAACTTTGACCCATCTGCGGTCAATATTTAGCGAGATATTTACAATTTTGTGTTTTCAAATGGAAATTTTCGCAAATGGGTTTTGAAAAATTCGATGTAGAGCGTATTGAGAGCTACATTTTGCTGAAAAAAACAGAGCCCTAGCTATCACCGTTCAAAAGATACAGCTTCTCAAAGAAGACCCAATCAATGCCAACTTTGACCCATCTGCGGTCAATATTTAGCGAGATATTTGCAATTTTGTGTTTTCAAATGGAAATTTTCGGAAATGGGTTTTGAAAAATTCGATGTAGAGCGTACTGAGAGCTACATTTTGCTGAAAAAAAACAGAGCCCTAGCTATCACCGTTCAAAAGAAACAGCCTCTCAAAGAAGACCCAATATATGTCAACTTTGACCCATCTGCGGTCGATATTTAGCGAGATATTTGCAATTTTGTGTTTCCAAATCGAAATTTTCGAAAATGGGTTTTGAAAAAGTCGATTTAGAGCGTATTGAGAGCTACATTTTGCTGAAAAAATCAGAGCCCTAGCTATCACCGTTCAAAAGATACAGCCTCTCAAAGAAGACCCAATCAATGCCAACTTTGACCCATCTGCGGTCAATATTTAGCGAGATATTTGCAATTTTGTGTTTTCAAATGGAAATTTTCGCAAATGGGTTTTGAAAAATTCGATGTAGAGCGTATTGAGAGCTACATTTTGCTGAAAAAAACTAGAGCCCTAGCTATCACCGTTCAAAAGATACAGCCTCTCAAAGAAGACCCAATCAATGCCAATTTTGACCCATCTGCGGTCAATATTTAGCGAGATATTTGCAATTTTGTGTTTTCAAATGGAAATTTTCGCAAATGGGTTTTGAAAAATTCGATGTAGAGCGTATTGAGAGCTACATTTTGCTGAAAAAAACTAGAGCCCTAGCTATCACCGTTCAAAAGATACAGCCTCTCAAAGAAGACCCAATCAATGCCAATTTTGACCCATCTGCGGTCAATATTTAGCGAGATATTTGCAATTTTGTGTTTTCACATGGAAATTTTCGCAAATGGGTTTTGAAAAAGTGGATGTAGAGCGTATTGAGAGCTACATTTTGCTGAAAAAACCAGAGCCCTAGCTATCACCGTTCAAAAGATACAGCCTCTCAAAGAAGACCCAATATATGTCAACTTTGACCCATCTGCGGTCGATATTTAGCGAGATATTTGCAATTTTGTGTTTTCAAATGAAAATTTTCGGAAATGGGTTTTGAAAAAGTCGATGTAGAGCGTATTGAGAGCTACATTTTGCTGAAAAAAAACAGAGCCCTAGCTATCACCGTTCAAAAGATACAGCCTCTCAAGAAGACTCAATGCCAACTTTGACCCATCTGCGGTCAATATTTAGCGAGATATTTGCAATGGATTTCCATTGCATCCAGGTTCAGGTATCATTTCAACAAAATGGGACTAAAGAACACGACATTGTTTAGGCAAGGTCGAAAACGACTAGAGCCTGGCTAGTGGACTATGGAGCAATACCTTTTTAGGTTGCAGTGCTCGCCTTTCACTGCTCACGGAAGAAACTCAATATCATCCTTTAGTAAAATACCATACGACTTGCATTAAATCCCCCCCCCCCCCCCGCTGATTTTCCATCTGTCTCACAAAAGTTCCGTTGCGTCGACAAAACCATACTTCTGTGTGGTTTGGTTGAAATAAGTGGGTAAATTAAAATATTTACTCAGAAAATTTTATTGGGGGATTCGGGAGCATGTACCCATAGTACGATTCCATTTGTTTTGACCTTTCTAGTTGCTTTGATAAAGACACATTATTTCAAGGCTTTGTGAAATTGGTGTAAACATTGTTTCATAGAAGAACCAAAATTGGGGGTTGGGTTTGTATGGCAGCCCCATGACCCCATGGTCCAATTTGATTCATTCTTGTATATGTTTTGTGTCATCAATAGAAATACATTTGTGTGAAATTTGGTAGAAATTGGTACACAAAAAAAAATTTTTCATAGAAGAACCTAATTTGGGGAGTTGGGTTTGTATGGCAGCCTCATGACCCCATTGTCCGATTTTACCGATTCAAACATACAAACTGCCTGCAGCAAAAAGAAGCATTATTGCAAAATTTCAGCTTCATATCTTTTAAACTGGCCGAGTAAAACGCGTCGCAGCACACAGACAGACGGACAGACAGACAGACAGACGGACATCGCCCAATCGACTCTCCAAGTCATGCTGATCATATATGTATACTTTTTATATGGTCGGAGATGCATCCTTCAATGCGATACAAACTTCATGACAAAGTTAATGTACTCTTTCACTCTATGAGCGAAGGGTATAATTAGTACCAATGCTCAATTATCAAATAAAAAACAAATGTTCTTGATTTGAAACAGAAAGCTATAAAGCAGATAAAGAACCTGACTGCTCATCAGTCGTTTAGGTTTTGGTCACATTTATTACTACAAATTTCAGTGATACGACTGACCTTAAAATTTGTTACATTGAAATTGAACCTAGAAATGTTGCATTTTTTTGAAGCAAATGTTACACTTAGAAATTCGGAAACGGCAACCCTGTATGAGTTTCAAATTATTTGAAAGTGCCACAGGATAAACTACATAAACTGAAACTCCTCTCAGTACCAATTTCAGCTAATCGAATAAATGAGAATTTTGACTGTGATCCGTATAGCAGAAAAAATCTTAGCAGCAGTATCTCTACGATGCTGAGTTGCTGGGTCAGTTTCCTCACTCTCCGTCAGTTAAAACTACTTTCGTGGAAATGTTTTATTTTTATATTATCCCGATTTGTAATATTTTATCGGAAAATTTCGGAGGGGGTTCGATTGAACTCCCAAAAACTCGTTGGATCGCCACTGTGATCGCTTTTTCATACCGGCTAAGCACAATAATATCACCCATCATGTCCATTTATAATCGCGCCAACACTAAGTGCACTTGTTCTAATTAAATCAACACAAAATTTATGCTAATCGCCTTATACCGGAAGCATTATAGTCGTGTTGCATCTAATCCGGTCGCGATGCTCTGATAGATTTAAAGTGCACTAAAGATAGCTCGATTGACTGTTATAACTTTATGCAATCGAATCCCTCTACATACGTAAATGGTGCCATAACAATATGCAAACGGCTTTCATGTAACACATATAGTCCTGGTGTACTTAATATGTGTACGGGCACTACACATATCCAACACACCATTTCGCATACTACATCCGGACAAGCCATCGTGTTAAAGGATTAGCATCATACACAAAATTGATTTCATCAACATGTTTCGTCTCTGTATAGCCTGGCATGCGAGGCAAACGCTGGCCAAACTTGCATGCTTAACGCTTCAATGGCATTCGCCATTATCTTTCCGCCGGCTAAATCCTTTGATCGGAATTTATGGATTCAAGTAGAAAATTTTCAGGATAACGATTGGGGAAAATTCAATTTTAAAGTATTTGGTTTCAATATGTCCTGATGCGCGGCTTGTTCGAGTTGTCGAGGTTCCCTTGTACCAACAGAGCTTATGCTATAGGTGCACGAAAAAATCCTGTGTAGACTAGAGAGAGAGAGTTACCTACACATTGTCATATTACGGTTTTCACTTCGCAGGACATACAATGTAATTCTGATGAATCTCTCTGTTCACGTATGGTTGGTGGCATTTTTCCGGTTATGGAAAATTCACATTTAGTTTTTTTTTTGGGCGAAGATTGCCGCAAAAATCAGTTTGTTGGTGTTTTAACGTGACTCAATATTGAACGGAGATAAACAAAATAAAATTGGATTTTTCGGTTGACATATTATACGTATGATGATTACCGCATAAATTTATGCAGGGGATTTTCTGTGTAACCATAACCATGATTAAAATTCAATATTTACAATTTTCATAGTCATAACTTAAATTTTTAACCAAGATATTGCAGGATATTCAAATCAAAACATTTCCCACGAAAAAATTACCTTCATTATCGTCAACATCTTCAAATCACTTATCCTACATATTTTATTCAACGATCGAAAAGACGAGGTCATATTCTTTGATTAAAAGACATTTTCTACGTTCGAAATCTCAGCACACAGATCTCCAAAACACATTTACCATATCCATTTTTCCCGTCGACGAAAATTGAATAAATTATGCATTTCAATTCGACATACGAATAACGAAACTCATACAACATGATGCGAGCATTCGGCTCGTTCCATTATTACAATCGAAAACACACAATCGAAAATGACCTCATTCGTATTCGCCGGGTCCTTATGATTTTGTTCACGTGGATTCCAATGTTTTGATATGGTAAACATAGTGTATGGGTAAGCCCATGCCCAAACAATGATAGAAAATTTCAAAAAGAACCGCCTGCGATGAGGCGTTCAGAAGAAAAGGTCCTTTTCGGGTCTAGCGCTATCGTCTCGTCTTTTTACAGATCGGCATACGCCATCAGAAAAAACACAATCAAGAAAAAGGAGCACAAGACCTTTACGAGAAGGAGTAGGTAGATATTCTGCATGCATTCTCTTAGTCGGTCCGGATTCCAATTGTATTGGTTATGCATATTTGAACGAATACGTTTTTTTTCAGGTTTTTATCCTTTTCTTTTGCATTTTTCCATACACAAAGTGATGGAAAGAATATGCACTAGCATGAGAAAAGCAAATATTTATGATGGTGAATTATTGAGGCCAAGCATATGCATTTTGTGCACGCGGCATCTCTCTTGACGCTCGGGTGAAATCAAAAAGGATTCCGGCGAATATTTTTTAAAAAATAACCATCTCTGGGACAGCGTATCCTCGTATTGTACATTATTTTTAAAAGGCAACAAGGGAAGATACTCTTTTTAATTGAAATGAGCGTGCAGATCCGAAAGGAGTTAACACAATATGCATTGCACGAGTGACACAGTAACATCTTCTAAGAAAGACATTAATTTTGATGGAGTCTATGGAGAGGAATGCTTTTCTTCTTTCGTTTTTTTAGCTTTCTCATTTTATATGAGAGATTTAACACATTTGAGGAAATATAACAACAAAGGTAGGGAATTCAATTATATAATGTTAAAAAGGACACAGTTGGAGTGACCTTTTACATTCCTTTGAATGGTAATAGTTCAATAACCCTTAAACTTGAGATTGCAAAATAAGGTTGAGATAAGATCTTATCTGTTTTTAGGGTGTTGACTGCTGAGCACGAAACCGGAGCGTCCCAGCAGGGTTACGTTTTTCAAATTTATCTTTGTACCTAATATTTATACCCTTCACTCGTAGAGTAAAGGGTATATTAACTTTGTCATGAAGTTTGTAACGCATTGAAGGAAGCATCTCCGACCATATAAAATAAGTATATATATGATTAGCATGACGAGCTGAGTCGATTGGGCGATGTCCGTCTGTCTGTCTGTCCGTCTGTCCGTCTGTTGCTACGCGTTTTACTCGGCCAGTAAAAAGCTATCGAGTTGAAATTTTGCACATATGCTTCTTTTCATTGCAGGCAGTTTGTATGTTTGAATCGCTAAAATCGGACCATGGGGTCATGGGGCTGCCATACAAACCTAACCCCCCAAATTAGGTTCTTCTAAGAAAAACTTTTTATTTGTGCACAAATTTCAACCAAATTTCACACAAATGCGTTCCTATTGATAGCACAACAGATATGTAAGAATGGATCAAATCGGACCATGGGGTCATGGGGCTGCCATACAAACCTAGTCCCCAAATTAAGTTCTTCTAAGAAAAACTTTTTTATTTATGCACAAATTTCAACCAAATTTCTCACAAATGTCTTTCTGTTGATAACACAAAAGATATGTAAGAATGGATCAAATCGGAACATGGGGTCATGGGGCTACCATACAAACCTAACCCCCCAAATTAAGTTCTTCTAAGAAAAACTTTTTTTATTTGTGGACCTATTTCAACCAAACCATGTAAGAATGATTAAAATCGGACCATGGGGTCATGGGGCTGCCATACAAACCTAACCCCCCAAATTAGGTTCTTCTAAGAAAAACTTTTTTATTTGTGCACCAATTTCAACCAAATTCCACACAAATGTGTTTCTATTGACAACTCAAAACATATGTAAGAATGAATCAATCGGACCATGGGGTCATGGGACTACCATTTACCCCCCCCCCCCCCTTTTTCGGTTCTCCTTAGAAACATTTTTTATACCAATTTCACAAAACCATGAATTAATGTGTCTTTATCAAAGCAACAAAAAAGGTCCAAGCAAATGGAATAGTACTATGGGGCCATGCTACCGCATCGCCCAATAAAATTTTCTGATTAAATATATTTATTTGCCCACTTTTTCCAACCAAACCCCACACAAATAGGTATTGTTTTATCGGCGCCACGGAACTTATGTAAAAACGGAAGGCAAAGAACGCAGGGGGAGGATTAAACACATGGCATAGGTACTCCCGATAAAACTTGAAGCCCGTGGGGAGTGAAGGGTATCCAAATTTCGGCCGCGCCCGAAATTAGCCTCGGTCTCGTTTTTATAGGTACTAAAATTGTAAGTTTGTAGTTTGCGTAAATTACATTTTTCAGACTGTATATTTTTATCATTAAATGTGAGAGGTACCTAGGGGACTGAATAATTTTCATGTGAATTTGGAATTGTCTCCTTTTATCTTCCAATACATTTTCTGTCATGCAGTCTCTCTCTATGCACCGTAACCCCTTGTGGGACATGGTGCGTTCACTCAGCCGTTTCTAGGCTACTTCGAGTCAACGTTACATTGCATATAGTTGCGGAGTGTATTATAATGTTGCAAGCACTATATATTTCCTGGACCACAACGAGATTCGATCTCCGCACCTCTAGATTACTAGCATCGTACCAGCACCTTAACATGTTATGGTATCAACCAAGTGAGCCACAGAGCACTTCGGAGCGTTTGGGGTAGTGTATCAGGCTTGTTACACCAGGGGTGTCTTTCATCTAGAATTAGATTCGCACCTATTGCAGGATGTCATCAATCCTCTACAGCAGACGGGTCAAATGTCCCGCACTCCCTAACTATATGCTGGCAGGACCAGCATTCACATAAAAATAAATAAATAAACTCGCCAAAACTTCTCATAAAACTGAAATGCTACATGGAATAAACTTACGTATACCTAACCTAGTGGTGATTGATTACTAATGCTGACTAGTATTATATGTATTTGGTTGTTTTGATTTATTATTCTCGCTACTCGAGGTGCAGGGTTTTTTTCGCCATCGGCCACACGGACGATATCACTATCGCGATCAGGGGCAAATTCGAGTCCGTTATCACGGATTTGATGACTACAGCCCTAGCGACAGTTAACAAATAGTGCACGGCAACTGGGCTCAATATCAATCGACAAAAAACAGTCCTAGTACCATTCAAGAGGAAAATGCTCGTCCTCTTGACCCAATCTACTTAAGAGGTGTGTTCATTACCTATTCCAAAGAGGTTAAATGCCTTGGCATTACACTCGACAGTAGATTAAACTGGAATAGCCACTTGGAAAGCGTACTTAGCAAGGCTACGCGTGTCATGTGGACTTACCGGAACTGCTACGGTAAGACTTGGGGTCTTTCGTCCAAAATGACAGAGTGGTTATACAGTACTCTAGTACGACCTTATGCTTCTCTAGTGTGGTGGCCTAAAACACTACAATGCAACACAATTAAGAGCTGTAAAAAGCTTTAACGACTTACCTGTCTTGGCATCACTGGTGCTTTTAGCACTACATTTACGCTAGCCTTGGAAGCTATAAAGGGAATGACGCCACTGCATACTTTCATATAGGAAACTGCAGCATTGAGTGCTTTGAAAATCAACCAATCAACTAATAGTCGTATCAGTGATCGGGGTAACATGCGTATCCTGCAACAAGTTCCTGGCCTATCAATCTGCCAGGTATCAGATTACATGATCACGGAACTGCACTTCGGAAATTCGGCCTTCACATCCCAGATCGGGCGGAATGGGCTAGTGGCAACAAGAGGATGGATCCTAGAAGCATCACTTGGTTCACCGATGGCTCTAAGACCGATCACGGTGTAGGTGCTGGAGTCTATTGACCCAATATCAGGATCTCAGTTGCAATAGCCAATGGCCTAGCGTCTTCTAAGCCGAAATTCATGCCATCGAAATCTGTGCCAGGGAGATCCTGGGACGGGGTCTCCGTGGCGCACATATCGCCATTTGTACTGACAGCCAGGAAGCATTTAAGGCGCTAACTTCACACAAGTTTACCTCGAAGATGGTCAGCGAGTGCTTTATGACCTCCTTCAGAGCCTCTCCAGCCGTAACTCTGTTTCTATCTATTGGGTTCCGGGTCACAGAGGCGTTGAAGGAAATGAATACGCGGACGAATTAGCAAGAGAGGGCTCATCTTCCACAGTCATCCGTCCTGAGCCCTTCTGTGGAATTAGCTGGAAAGCTGCTAGAGGCGTAATTGGTAACTGCTCGTCGAACCTGAGGCATAACTACTAGACATCGCACCCTGGTCTGCTACTGCTGCTAACCCATTATTGCACTTTTACTCTGAATTGGGGTCGAGGGGAATTTTTTTAGCCTAAACCACCGCCGTCTCTATGTTGAGACCGCAATGTAGAAATACTAGTTGCACTGTTTTTTCTTCCTTTTAATGACGTCATATGCTTATTGTTGTTGTTTGTTCGTGTAAATCTAAAATTTAGTAGGCAAACGGCACAGCTGAGCTACGGGCTTGATGTATCTAGATGGCGTTGCCTAAACTCATGACGAGCGCTGAATAGACCTTCTCATTGGAAGTTACGTTTTTTTTTTAATAGAGAAGGCAGATTATTCGAACAGTCCGATTCACCATCAAACGTCAAAATGCCGCAGGACGAACGACAGAAAACCATATACCAAACACAAAACTTAGTAAAAATATTTTGTTTTCCTCCTTCGCCTGAGCCTCCAAGTAAACTCCGGTCCTAATCACTATTTTTATTTAACTTCCAAAAAGAAACGAATAAACTTTCCCCCGTCAACAACCAAATACAAAAAAAAACACGCGCCATCTTCCTACCAAACATACCAACTGTCCCACAAATGACAGGTGTCACCACCGACCTCCGTCACTATTTTACAATTTTTCCATGGCCGCCAACTGAAATTATTTTTGAAATTGCCCATATTTATGATATGGCAATACCACTTCATTGTGCAATCTGAGTGGCAATCTATTTAAAAAGTTGTTGCTTTTATGATTAATTCACACGCTTAAATATTGATTTTTGAATTTGAGCGGGATTTTTACAAATGTCAATGATTTGAAGTTAACCCTTAACTATATCCGATTTTTTTGCTTATAACTAAGTTCGTTGTGCTTTTTTATTTTTTTGACAAAATGGCGCGATGTTTATGTGAAGAAGAAATTGCACAAACTTTATAGAAGGAGATTTCTCAGACGCCTTTACATATGTTTTTTTTTCCTAAATAAAATGCTAAAGCATAGGATAGAGAACTTTCTTACGTTACTTTTTCATTCATTATACCCTTCGCTCATAGAGTGAAGGGGTATATTAACTTTGCCCTGAAGCTTGTAACGCATTGAAGGAAGCATCTCCGACCATATAAAAGATATACATATATGATCAGCATGACTTGGGGATTCAATTGGACGATGTCCGTCTGTCTGTCTGTCCGTCTGGTGCGACGCGTTTTACTCGGCCAATTTAAAAGCTATGAAGCTGAAATTGTGCAAAGATGCTTCTTTTTGCTGCAGGCAGTTTATATGTTTGAATCGGTAAAATCGGACAATGGGGTCATGGGACTGCCATACAAACCCAACTCCCCAAATTATAGGTTCTTCTAAGAAAAACTTTTTTATATGTGCACCAATTTGAACCAAATTTCACACAAATGTTTTCTATTGATGACACAAAACATATGTAAGATTGAATCAAATCGAACCATGGGGTTATGGGGCTGCCATACAAACCAAACCCCCCATATTGGTTCTTCTAAGGAAATTTTTTTTACACCAATTTCACAAAACCTTGAATTAATGTGTCTTTATCAAAGCAACTAAAAAGTTCAAACCGAATGGAATCGTACTGTGGGGTCATGCTCCGGCAACCCCAAAAAAATTTTCCGAGTAAATATTTTTATTTTTTTTATTTCAACCAAGCCCAAAACTTTTGCCAAGACGGAAGAAAAAGAATGAGGAGGGGTATTAAATACAAGTCATAGGTACGCCCGAAAAAAACTTTTAGCCCAAGCGAAGGGTATCTTAATTTCGGCCGCGCCCGAAATTAGCCTCGACCCCGGGGTTGGCGAGCGAAGCGAGCAGGGGGCGAAGCCCCCTAGTTTTTTTTTCATTTTTTTCATTTCACCGAGGATTTGTCGGCTCATCGCTAAGCCATGGGAGGCTTTAACAACTGAAGGAAGACCATCATGGGGATGCCTCGAAGATGATGCTTTGATGGTAGATTTAAATGTTTCCTGACCAGCGGTGCTTATTTCAACTGTCACATCAATCGTTACCAGGGGCCGGCCGCGTGGGAGAACCCAAAGTTAAAATTTCAAATAAAAATGACCAATGCCCAAGAATAGCACGATGTCGATGATGATTTTCAGTTTCAGCGATGGTTTTCAAGATATTTACGCCATGACTACATTTGAGTTACCTACAGGAAGTTGGATAGGTACCTAAACTAAGGATAAAGAAAACAGGCCGATACACACTACAAAAAAAAACTGTTCATAGTCTGAGTCCCCTTCCTATTGGTTACCTTACATACTGCTACTGCAGCATTGTCTGGCAAAGAGCGCATTATCGCATTCAACTCGCAGGCATCGCATAGCATTTGTAATGGACTTTGCATTGTGTTATGTTGCAATGATATCTTTTGCATGACATTTTTCTTCTAGGCTTTTATCTCATTCCTTTTAGTATTATGTGTCCTAAAGAAAAGTGCTATAAAGGAAAAGAAACATACTTTTCTAAAATGAGAAATGCCATTTTTGAAATTTTAATATATATAGTGAGTGTCCATTTTAATGATAATAGCCATTAGAATTTCGAATCTAGAATTTAAAGTTTAAGATATTGGTGTGCTCGTAATGTACTCGGTTTCGAGCAGCTGACCTCTTTGTAAATAAAAATATGTAAACGCATTAAAACATTAAAATATATGAAACCAAGATAAACAAAAATATTATTTTTTTATTGCAGATTCCATATGATGATTTACAAGTAGAATAAGTTGTCTTTGTAATGTTAATAATTCCAAACCTCCCTTGCATATACAAATTAATCATCTACGTGCAGATAAATTTTACGTAATAAATACATTTTAATTAAAATTTTCCTGAATTAAATAAATCAATTTTAAATTACATTTAAACGTTTCAAATTTAAAATATGTAGTAGTTACATCTCTAAACTTGACCGTCAATTCCCAGGCTCTGACTCTATCGTGCGACTATAATATTGGCACGACAGACCGATTCACTCCACTTCCACTTTGAATTCTATTCTTTGAATAATTCATATCGAAATCTGTGCCAAAGGATTTAGCTTTTAATTAAGTGGAACGTTGATTGCACAATAAAAGTGTTATACGGCTCTACGTATACGTATCCGCGAGTACGAGTCTCGTCTGGTTCGCGGCCAACAAAGTAAAAGCGCGGGTAAATGGGCAAAAAGGATACATCTAGAGAGACTGGTGCGCACTCGTTACCACTATAAAAAAAGAAGCAAAGGGACAAATTTGTAGATAATGAACGACAACCACTACTACGAACTATACCAAAGTGACCTTTTGCCAGTCTTCGGCGACCAGTGTTTCTTCTCTCGCATTTTATGAATAATTTATTTTCATTAAACGCTTTTCAGTGCCGACAATTTTCCTCGAATTAAAGTTTGATTTGATGTGGAAAATTGAAAATTCAGTGAACATGGCAACGTAGTTGTTTTGGACGAATTCGCTGATGAACTAAACGTTATAGTGTAGTGTTGAGAATATTTTTCATTCGATGATTACATCATGATGATGATTCAAGAATTCCGAGAAAATCTAGTTGAGTGGGATGGGAATTATATTACATATTATTAATCTATTATGAGTTATGGAGGCAATGGAGGAAAAAAATTATTAAACTTTTGTACTCAGGAGACATTATTTATCAACTAAGAAAATTTCAATAAAACAGTAAACATAGTAAATTGTTGTCCATTATTATAAAATAAAATAATTAAAAAGATCTGTGTAAACCAAACCACAAAAAAGTGCTCCAACCAAATTTTATGACACCATAAACTTCTAAATTCCCAAATTACTTTCGCAAATAGCTATTTTGCACCCAAAATGCAAATGCAGGTACGATAACATTCGAGGTTCATTACGCTAACTTACGGAGTATCAGCGAAACTGAATTATAGGCTCGACTTGAAGGTGTATAGTGTAGCTTCCACGGTAAGGCTGTACAACTGGAAACTATGTCAGCGGGAATGTTCTCACATTGAATAAGTAACACATTTACGCGAATACACAAACTTGAAGCCAACAGTTTGTATATAGGTACAATCCTGGAACCATACCATATCTTATGGTAACGATGTGCATCGAACTTTTGGCGGCTGTATAGATACTAGCAAGGACCTGTAACATAACCACTTGGTGTGTTCAAAGTTCAAAAAGTTTCCAACGATTCGGTGTCATATTCCTGCTCGTTTGTATGTCGGCAACGATACTATGTTACACGTATACTCGTAAATACACACCTTTCACGGGATATTACCGCACCTTGAGTTTAAACATGATACACACTTACGAATCCTTGTTCGCACATGTGTTGTTTGTGCCGTGGCATATCGTCAGAGTGTTATGTGTTGTTTTCACGATGCTGAAATATGCTAAGGATAAATCAAGTTTTGTTAAAGACTTGCAGGATCCCCCATTCCACCGGCACAAGGTGTACCTACGCTTACCTATTCGTAGATGTTGGGCGAAACAAGTACCTTACCTAACCATTCTTCAATTACCCAACATCCATTGTAAAGAAACCGAAAACAAAAATAAGTTTGAGTGAAACTAAATATGTAGATCTTTTTGTTATTGGAAAATATTAAGCTGTAACTTTTGGTCAGACAATTTTGAGGTAATGTGGCTACACTGGGGACTGGGGTGAATTAACCCATTTTGTCCTACGGTTGCGTTTTCGCAACGCTTTACATTTTCATGTTACACGCTTTTCTGGTAAAAAATATCAACTTGATCCCTGAGGAAGAAAGGTTGATTTAGGATTTATCTAATCCACCTGTTTCTGCCCAAAGATGTATTTTGACGTTTTCTATGATTTTTAATTTTTGAAAACTCCATGTTTGTAGGTAAGGTACGGATGCTAATTTGTTTATAAAAATACTTAAATCCGATATTTTCCTGAAATCTACGGAAATAACATAAGAAAAACTACAACAGATGCGACAATATTATATAGAGCTCATTAAAAAGTTATATTATGGGCGCAGAGCATACGCTCTAAATTTAAGGTTGCGAAAACGCTGGACTATAACGATACCCTCTTTTTTCTATCCTATAGACAGATTTTCCATTATTTTTACTTCAAATTAGGTTTTGATGCTATTTAATTTATGTTTTTTTTGTTTGACTCTGTTTAACTTCTTGAGATAAAGCGGGGTGAAAATTTTTCGTTTACGATAAATTTAGGAAATATTATTGCAAAGCTTTGCAAATGAAAAAGTTTCATTAGAACATCTAAATTTATTTAGTTTTATGTATGACGCGGCCTCTACCTATCAACGAAAATATTAGATCCAAGTTTCACTCGATTCAACTGTCCGATATTCCTCAAATAGGGTGTGAAGTTTAAACTTTGCGTAAAATAGAATCCAGATATGTCCTTGCAGGGACGTAGCCAGGATTTTGTTTTGGGAGGGGTCCAATGTAATTTTCAGCCGCGCGACAGATTTAGTGTCGTATAATTGAATGCCCTGAATATAACACTGATCTGTTATGAAACGTTGAGAACAGCTGGAACCGCGTAACCTCACTTTTGGGTGTAATTATAACCATCATGAGTAGAAAGAATGTAACATTGCCTCTTGCACAACGCATCATTATTCGTTTTTAGTCAAAGCTCATGTAAAACCCGCGAGCATTTATCGAAAATTACTAGAGAAGTTCCAGGATGAACCCATGTGTATAAATGTTTTGAAAAGACCGAAAAGTTGAGGCAAAGTTGCCACATGGGGGCACCTTTGTTACCGATGAAACGTGAGCGCCGTCTCCGTTGAAAAACTCATTTTGGATGACCGACGAAGTATAGTGTACGCGACATGACTGAGGAATTGGGCACCACCGTAAGTAGTATTGAGTAATGAGCGGCTATAGGTTACTCCAATCTCAGGCAGATGGGTGCTAAAACTTCTGAATATTGAGTATAAATTGAAGCACAGGGAAGTTTGAACGCATTGAACGTTTCAAAAACTATGAAGAAGTGTAATTGTTTGTGCGCGAATAGGTCCCTGAGAAGCCGCGAGGTTTTTACGAAAAAGATATCCAAAAGCTTGCTGGGAGGTGGCAAAAATGCATATAGTGTGGGGGAGACTAATTAGAAAAACTGTAAAAAATTGTTGCTTATTAAATAATACATTTTTTTATTACTAAATTCCAAGTTGTATTTGAACCGACATCGTATTATCGTGCTAATCCATTTTTGTTGTGCCGTTTGTATCTTTAAAATAGTTTGCTTCGTTAAAACTTGAACGTTTTGTCATAAGCAGGCAGCAGAAGACTGCACTCTTTACAATCTTATAAGGCCACCCTTATAATGTGCTTTTCAATAGACAATTTTTTGATTCTAGAAAAATTATAGGCTTACAACACAAAGGCTTACCTACATAACCATTATTTTCACAGCCTATCAAAGCGAATACCTCGCGTTTTCCAATAAGAGTAACAGATGCAAACTCTCTCTTTATGCTTTGTATACGGGTTTCAAGTACCTTTACATCTCCCTCTCCCGAATCAGTCGAATCAGCTCCGCAATTAGCTCAGGCGAGAATTAAGTTTCCGTTTAATCCTGATGTATATTGATATATGTATAAGAAAAGCCCTTCTCTAGTTCATATATTCCAAAGCCTAATCTAGTACATAATCACTAGATTGTAATAGATATTAAGTTAATGTCAATCAGCCAGTTGTCATTTAGCACCGGCCCAATAAAGACACTCATCCTTTTGAGCAGGTATTAATAGAAGGAGAGGGCGAAAGTCACGAATCCCATACCAAGTGACAGCTCAAAAATGTGCCGAGAATCTAATACATGGGAGAGCAAGCATCTAACAGTAAAGTAGTAATTGTGTCAAAAATTCGTGCGCGCTTGGTTGAATTCTTCTTCTTCTTCATTCTCTTTGTCTTTAAAAGTGGGTTGTCAAAGCATGCAACTTTGTTTGAATCGAGATGTACTGTTACTCTACTTGTGTCAAATCGCTTTGCTTCAAGAGTGTTGTTATTGTATTTTTCTCTCACATGAATTTGCGCTTTCGGCACACTTTTTAAGCGATGTTTCCTCTCCTTCTATTAATACCTACTCGAAGCACTCATCTAACAAGCATAACTGTTTCATTTCCCGTATCACACAATCCACACAGAATACTACAAATCCAACTATCGCTATACGCAAAGTGTTTGCGAGCTTATCCTTCACTGGACCCAAAAAATGACAAGTCTTGATTGACACGATAAAATTTTCAAAGAAATTATTTCCTTGAAAGAAGCTCTGTTTAAAGACAATTTTAAATCGCATTCTCTATTTTTGTAGAAATGTTCAGAGCCTGCGCAGCGGAAAGTTTAAAGCTCTAAGCTCACATGAAAACACGCCCATACATCCTATAAATCAAATCAGAGTCAATAATAATTTTCGACACCGGACATTCCATAGGTTTTTGCATAGCTTCCGCGCAATTTATTTTGAAAGGTGTGGGTTCAGAGAATTGTGTGTTGATATTCGGATGTATCCAGTTTTGAAAAAAAAACCTTGCTTAAACCAATTGCTATATGGGATATTTTTTATACAGCTACACAGAATCTACAGAAAAATATGGCAAAAAGTGATTTTTTTAATATTTTATACAGTAATCACCAAAAATTCGGGTATTATTGAAAATATTTCGGGAGGGGTCCGGACACCATGGACCCCTCCCCTGGCTACGTCCCTGTGTCTTTGGGAAGTTAGGTTTATCGTAGAACCATCTTCTACAAATGGAAATAGAACTGGTACTACTCCTGGAGGAAGGATATCCAGCCTCATATCCAGACTACATTCTAAGGAGGGAGTTCCACCTATCTGATATGAGCGATGCGGTTTGGGCGTAGCATCCAACACCGGTTGGTGACTCCAATTAAAATTGTAAAAATCTAAGGTGCACAGAGCATGCGAGGAGGGGGGGGGGGTACGCATACCCATACCGACTCCCCCAGAATACTTGGCGATTATTTTCGACGACTAAATTGGTGAGGCGATCCATAATAATACTAATAATTGCTTTTATTTATAAAAATAATACATTTTCAGTGTATAGAAGGGTCTTTTCTTTGACTAGAAAAGTAGACGTTAAACCCTAGCGTTGCGTTTTCGCAAAGAGCTCTACAGCCCAAAATACAAAAAATTAAAAAATCATTTCTTCGAAATTTCCATATTCTTTCTATGCCAAACTACTGTGCGAATTTTCGTAATACTTGCATAACTCCTTCTTACCCCTGCACAATATGGGAAAGATAAAATGAAAAATGTGCATTTTATTATGCACATATTTTGTAATATAGGCCAACCTATGTGCGCTAAAATAAGGTTGCAGACTTGGTCCAATCCCGAGAAAAGTTTCACAGGACTGCCTCTGCACTAAGAAAAGAGTTCTTAACAAGAAAATTTATTTAAAATCCGGCTAATTAGCGAGTTATAACATGTTCAGAGTGACCGAAAACATAGGTATAATTTGTGGCTCATTTCATATTTTCGCATGAAAACACCTCCAATACATTTCAATTCCCATACAAATGGACACATTTGAAATAGCCTATTTCCGTAATTTGCATTTAAAGTGGAGTCGAACCAATTTCCAAGATTCTGATTGGCTGGACTTTTATTTCGTGTTTTCTGGCCGTTGACCGTAAAATCTACCAAAACGTTCTTAGTGAAATTTCCAACATATTAAAAAAAAAATTAGACTGAAATTCATTAATTAAAACTTTGCAAAATTAAGTGAAAACCGGTGGATTTGTCATATGGAAATCAGAGGCGAAACAAATTTATACTACTTTCGATTGGGGCTGGTTGTGCCGCTTGGGGCTGTGATTACGGTGGTTAAATTCAAAGTGAATTTTTGGCCCAGAAATTGCAAATTATATATTTAAAATTTTATGGTAACATACACGATTTCTAAATGCACGGTTCATAGGGTATTTTTTGACTGCCGATGTAAGTGAAAACATACATAAATTTGTTTGAATAAAAATAAAGAGTCTTCTTTTCGATGCGATGCGAACTTCGATTATGTAAATACTGGAGTTCTAAAAGTTACACAAAGTTCATCCTTCGTCGTTTTGACGACGCACAGTGGGGTGATTAGAACAAAAATTGGGACATAGGCAAATAAACTAAATTTAAATATTGCAGATTTGACTTCTATGGTTTTACACTGTAAAGTATAAGCTATCGAAAACCGTTGTTAATTTTTTTTTTAATTGTAACGGTATTGATTGTACAGACATGTTTGTTCAAAAAGCAATGCATTTTTAACATATTCCACGAAAACTTCAAATACCCGTAAAAACCACCTTACTCAATACAATGGCACATAAATATACTTTTCACGTTAGGCCTTTGGATAAGAAGGCCTTCTTATGGTAGTTGCGTATCTAACAAGGAACATAACGGTAAAATTCAAAGATACAAGCCAAAAATCATGATATTTTTGTGAATTCATCAAAAACAAAAAATGGCCGTAGTTGGCCGGGAAATGAATTAAACCATATTATTCTGCAATTAATGGAGTCAATAAAACCACAGAGTTTGGCTGCGACCACCTGCGACCCCGGCTATAGTAGCTATTTTTATCGACTAACCTCTGTTGTTTCATGTTTGACTTTTTGCATAATAACTTCCACTCTGATGTAGCTTTCGACTTTAAATTGTGTTTACATGTTAGCAATGTTATAAGCTTATCTGATTCTGAAAATGGGGTAAATCGGAGCAACAGGTCCCGCACCTCCCCTTCAAATTGTATGTAGAAAACATATTAAATTAGTAATAATTCTTCGCTAAATTAAGCTAATTCGGTCAAGTTACTCTAATAAGTTTTAAATCGAATACCCTTCGACAGGACCAAATGTAGATTCGATTAAATCCAATATTCCACAACCTCCCCTATAAAATATCTTACTTTACCAGAAAAATGGTCTAAGCTGCTCGTAATTCGTGAAAAGGAAAAGTCGTTTGTTTCGATATTTGCATATTTTTGATAATTTGTTATAAACGCCTGAAAAGCTTACATAAAAGAGTAACTTTTGTGAATTATTCAGATTTATCCGTTCAAAGAACCGTTATGATAATAGCGTGCGCATTTTCTATGTTGCATGAATTTTGTAGTTTTTCGAAGTTTGAACTACTGTATCTTCGAAATAACAGTGAGTTTTTAAACGGGGGAGCAGTGAAATTACAACAAATGTATATATTTCTAGGACCCCAACCCAAATACTAAATTGCACAAAGCAAGACGGAATAACTTTGGGTTTTGTCTGGTAACTCTAGCTTTCCAAAAGATTTCATAAATAAGGGTGCAGTTTTGTAACGGTATATGAGAAAGCAATATGGCCATATAATATTTTACTCTATATAAGGTGTACTATCTATTAGCATCATTTGAAACATCAGAAAGGAGAAACGGTACATTATCTATACTATGGGGTTGGTAAAAGCATCCTTAAAACCGCTATATGTTCTTTCGAACAGGACATATTTGAAAACGGAATCCATCATTCGATTCAGCACAAACAAATTCAGCTCATAGTCCTTTACATGGTGCATTTTGCAGCAGGACATCCTCGCAAATATGCGATATCCAAAAAATCATCGATTTCGCCCCACTGTGCGACGCCAATTTCCAAAAATCCAACTTACCCTGCTTACTTCGTCTAGCCGCAATGTACCCGGCAAGTACATAAGCACGGTAAGTGCTGTACGTAAACTCAGCACCAAATAATCAGAATTGTTACGAAAAATGGGATAAATTTGATGAAGCGTTGTCGATTCGACGAAGCATGACCTTCCAGGGCTAACAAAGCGAAGCTGTATACCATTTGTCACCCTTTCAGATGAAAATAAGTAGAATTCCATTAACTTCCCGAAAGGACCTAATGTAAGCTGACCAGACGTACAGCATTTTGCTGTACAGTACAGCATTTTGACCTGTCGTACAGCATTGGGAAATGTACAGCAAAATGTACAGCATTCCCAATGCCACACGATGAAACCTAATTCACTACATCAGCGGGTGCCACATGCGGCTCTTTGACTCATTTAGTGTGCGTTAATGACTCAAAGCATTTTCAAACTCTCGCGCAAATTAAAAAAAAAAATATACCGTTATCTGCTTAAAATGTATAGCCCTGAATGACCATAGTATAGTATAAAAGTCAAAGCCCATGTTCCACTATCTGTTTGGTTTTCTTTTGTAGAAATTCGAAGAATCAAGGAACTCACAAAGGTGCAGTAAAGTTTCGAATTGGTATCAATAATTACGGTTTCAAAATATGTATAAATTTTAGCAACTGCCTTCTGTGTTGTTCTGTACGGCCGCCCATTAAACATTAGATTTTAAAAATAACGCATGATCCAATTTTGCTGTGTTGTGGCGGCCCTAGTGATTTTTTGTCCAACCTGGCCTGGCAATTTATTGAAAACAACATGTCCTCCCGCCCCAACGTCCTCTATATCGGCACTTTCATCCCCTCTATAAAAAAATTTCTAAAAATATACCTCCATTGCCCTTGATACCCCCTATGGACTTTTATTGGCCTTGGATAGCATCTGTGAACGGCTGCAACTTTCGAAGCGAGACAACAAGGACTCCGACAATTTCAGCAAAATGTGCGCCCAAAATCGCTTAATCCCTCCTCTGTAAAAAAATTCGAAAAATTGACCTCCATTGCCCTTGGTACCCCCTACTGAATTTTATTGTTCTTGGGTCGAATCTTTGAACGGGTGTAACTTTCGAAAAGCTTTGAGCTGGTCATCGAGATCCCGATGCTGGGCGCCAAAAACCCGATTGGGTTTCTGGCGGTCAGGAGCTAGCTCCTGACCACGTCCTCTAACCGATTTCAAATTATCCAGCGCGAAAAGTTTGTCAACCACAGCGCTACATAATAAACTGGTGAGGACTGTTATCAGTCTTGTTTGCTCTTAGCCCGTAAAGTTTGACCACCATACGATAGATAATAGCACTTTTATGTTTGGCAATCGCGCATTTTCGATAACTCGGAAAATATTTGACCGATCTTTCTGAAACTGCCCATATTTGGTGGAAATTTCAAGGGAAACATTGAGGACTTTAGGGCTCTTATGAGTCTAGTTTAGTACAACATAACCTCAAGGTTCACCACATAAAGGATAATATGAGGCAGGGACGTAGCCAGGATTTTGTTTTAGGAGTGGTCCGAGGCTCAGTTTCAGAAATGCTGACATTATTAGAAATTAGAATTTAGAATGTTGTTAACTGTGGATAATAGTTTCGGCGTTGCCCCATTGAAGCACATGCCTTCTCCCCCACTGTTCATGTACAATTATTATCGTGGGGTATGGTATCAGTACGAAGCAGCAAACCTAGGATTACGCAAACATTCGCAATATAGGGCATTTTCTCCTTTATAAGGTTTAACGAGACTCTATTGCTCATAGGTATAAATTTACCTTACTTACAAAATTAAAGCATTACCGACTGTTGTTTGAGTGAAAGAAGTATGCAAAGTATGTTTGGGCTCGCATAGTCCGTGCCCGCGTCGTGCCGCTTTTGCCCCTTTGCACGGCTCTGAGAAAAGCGACTTCATTGTTACAGGCAAATATTTCATTTAAAATTTTAGAGCCTGTACGAAATTTCCCGAAATTTATCATTCTCCAAACCGGCGTGAAGAGGAAGGGGGGGGGGGTAGTATGGTTGAGGATTTGTCTGAAAACTTAATTCCGCAAGTATGTGTACAGCATTGGGCCTTCGGGAGTCTGGTCAGCTTAATCCTAATGGCTGAAATTGTGTACGTACTCCAGCTCAGAAGCCATGAAATGAAACAGGAAATATGGGATCCACGCAGTCACAGTAGCACACTCACAAGTGAAATGTGTGTGCTGGTACTCAGCCTCCGTCAGTTACGAGAGGCCACTCGCTGTCATCTATTTGTATGCGCCTGCTGACTGCAAACTGTCCTGATCATGGCTTCTCTGGCAGCACTTGGAGTGACAGAAAAGGCAACTGCTGCGCCAGCAGCAGGAATTTTTGGAAAATGTTGTATAGTACAGCGATTTTTTTTACTACATCGATAAGGATTGTTTTAACATCATCATCGGCGGTCGCCCCTCCCTGCCCCCCTGGCTACACCCATGATGATGTGTGCAATTAAAATATTCGTACGCTCATTAAGCCCACCCCACTAAAAACATTGTTTTGACTACCAATTACAAACCTTCAGACTGGAAAAGTAGACGGGTTTGTGTTGTGATGCTCCAGGGTCTTTTTAAATTATACAGGGTGGCAAGCGGCATTGCCGAAGCTGATAAAATTTGTGGAATCATTTTCACATGTTTCTCACTTTTTTCGCAGCCGGACAACAAACAAAATAGTAAACATTTTCCAGGTTGATGTGCGCCACTCTGTATAAAAATGAGTTTACACCGTCTCCACCCTTTAGAGCTTTAGACGAACTCCGCCCAAATAAAGTGAGTAGATTGATTGATATTGATGCAAAATATACGCGCACATAAACATGATCACCTAGTACAAGGCTATTGCAATGTTGTGTGAAAATACAATTTTACCGATTTTTTGTATCAATTTTTATTCGCGGGGTTTGGCACACTCCACACAGTGTGGGGCCGGCTTTATAGGTTCATTGGGATTAACGAACGCACTTACACCCAATTAACGAACGCACTTACATCCAATATTACAGGGTGTGGGAGAGGAAACGCATGCTTTTCACTACTGAATGACTGAAAAACGGTTTGATAAAATTAATTAAAACGAGCATTAAATAATCGATTTTTTAATGCAGTTTTGAAATATATGTACATACATACTTTAAATAACCTTCGGGCGGGCGCAATGCATCTGACAGATTAAGTGACCAGCTTTTGTTGCGTCAAGCAGCGATATCAAAAGGGAAAGATCAGAAACTCACAGTAGCTTAATCTTTATTGATCAAGTACCCAAAGCAGTTTTCAGTTTCTATCTACCATATGTTTGAGGGGCGGGAGGGGATGAAATAACCTCTCAGATGTATTGCGCCCGATTATGTTATTTTCTCCTTTTCTATGAAAATTTCCACTTGTTATACTCTTCACATTCCGTAATAACGTTGTGTTGACTTTTAGGTTCACCAAATCATTAAATGTAGTCTGGTTAGTCTAGCGGTTAGTGCGCGCACCACAGGGTCATGAGTTCGAATCTCACCGTGAGCCATGGTGTTTTTCGAACTCACGAGCTTGTGACGGACTATATCTCACTCAGATGTTAAACGAGTACCCATTTATGGGGATAAATAACACTGCTGAGCGTGATGCTGATTTCATTACCTCAACAAAAAGCAGATAGTATCTGGGAAATAGGATGTCAGTAACACATCCTGCGGCCTTAGTCCAATGCTGGATTGTCGCGCCTGTTATTTATTTCAAATCGTTAAATAGTGTATTTTTAGTAAAATGGGCTCACATTTTTAAGCGGTCGAGTTGTTGAAGGTTTTTTAAATATTGAGGCGATTGAAAGCGGACTATTCTTAAAAAAAAAAAAAAATGTGAAGAGTATCAAGCTTTGGGAGCCAGTATTTGTTTCTAGAATTTCGCAGAACTGTTTGAAAAAGGCAATGCAACAATAAATGAGAGTCTAAAATATACAGAAACTTAGTTTCATCCTATTTTCGGCACTTAATCTGTCAGATGCATTGCGCCCGATCGTGTTAGGATTAGTATTGCGCCCGCCGGAAGGTTAACTCTGGAATACTAACATGACCGGTTAGGGCGTTATTACTAACAACACGTAAGTCTGACGTGTTCATATTTTCCTACAATCTTTTCCCAGTTTACATATTTTACCCAGCTTATCATTGTTCAGTGCCACAGACAAAAATTACTAGTCCAAACTATGCCCTTAATTTTAGAATACAGGTGCGTTTCAGAGACGAACTATTCGGATATTTTTATTATTGCCGTTGAAGCTCCACGTCGAATAGGCGTAGTAGCATCTAGAATTGCTAAGCTTACCGCCATAGACCACAAACATGATGCTGCCACTCACTTGAACATACAGCAACTAACTGAGGAAAGCACTGCCTCAGTGAGTAGTCAACCAGACTCGTGGAACTGCTTATACACACGTCAATTTTACGTATTGTTATAGTAATTTAGGGTTTAACTCTCGGAATAAGTAGATATTGGAACGTCTTACCTCATACTTCACTTACTTCATACAATCAACTGTAAATTAGCCCTGCATGGAAAACCCACGAAGATGGCACGAAGCTTGACGTCGGTAACATGTGCGCATGCGTGCGATTTGTTTATTTGGTACAGACTCATAGGCGTATCATAAAAAGAGCAATCGTGGGGTTTATCTAAAAACATATGAATTAAAGTCGCTTTCTCTTTTCATCTTTTTGTTGGTAGTTTTTTATTCAATTTGATAAAACAGTATGTATATTGATCGTCCAGGTGTTAATAGTTTGGAAATTATGTATTCAATCCCGAAAAAACTTTGCTTATTAGCGAAATTCGAATTATCCAATGATCCAACAATATAGCCAGTGAGTAGGAAGGTCATAGAGTTACGTACTGGGTACGTTTCTCTTTTAAATAAAATAATATGCAAAATGTATGTAACATGCGATGAAGCGATCGACGTGACATAACCAGCGCTACAGCCTGTCATCTAGGCGATCGCTTTGGACTAGCAACAACTGCCGTTCTCGCTCGGTCTACATTTTCTGGAGTTCGTACGGGGGAGACCAGGTGGTTTCTTTTTCATCCAGATCCAGTACTTCTAAATAAATGCTGTAGCGCCAGACGTGTCAAACTCGCGGCCCGCGGGCCGCTTGCGGCCCACCTCGTAGTTCTGTGCGGCTATGTCAAAGCAGCATCAACACAAAAATTGCGAAATTGGTAAGGTGAACAAATTCAGCCATTGAACTTAAGTCTACAAGAATTACTAAACCTCACCAGTGGCTTAAGCAAGTTTATTTTAGGATTTTTTCCTCCAAATACTACCAACAATTTGAGGCGGGTAATTTGATTTTATAAGACAGCTCATCTTTTTTGTACAGGGCAATACTAAGTCTCTTCATGAAACTGTTCTGTCTCGAAATGCAGTTAAAAAAAAATTGGTTGCCTTTACCGACCATAATATGAGATTTATTTGGAGAAATGGCAAAGCTTTAAAAACTACGGAAATCTTGGAATTGGTGACTAAATATCCTGGATGTGAAAATCCAACATAATAATTACAGCCCAAGTGCCTGATTTTTTTAACCTATACTTATCAAGCTGTATTGGAGCATGAGCTTGTTTAAAATAACCTTTTGTCTTTTTTAGGCACCTTCTGTTGAAATTAATTTATTCTGGCTATGTATTTTGCCATCCAATGTTATTTTGGCAATCTGGATGACTGGTGCTAAATTTTTTTTTATCATCTGTCCAAAATTTGGCGCAAATCATGTAGTAAATCATGTAAAAAGTGGTTACTTGAAGATCAATCATATTTTTACATTTCGCTTCTTATCTTAATTTTTTAATGTTCTTGAAGTACATTTCCGAAATGCGGAAGTTCTCACGGATAATCCCGAAGCCGCTAAAGTGATCCATACTCTCTGCCATATTTTAAAAATATGTAATATTCTGTAATAAACTTTCGTAATACGATTACATAAAAGATTTTGAAATTTTCCTCCTGCGGCCCACCTAAACCTGAGTAGTCTTATTTGGCCCGCGCCAGGTTTTGAGTTTGACACCCCTGCGTGTAGCCCATCGGAGTACAGTATTTCAATCAGGCACTGCACCTGGACGGCCAACACAAAAATTTTGTCGGAAAAGACATTGCACTGTGACTACGGAATAATTGTTTCTAAAGTACTGCTCGACAACGAAAACACGATGCTCTATTATATACGCTCCAACGCTCCATAGCGACTGAAACTGCGTTGTATGGACAGTCTGCCAACATTCATCCAAGGTCAACCGTCAAACGTTTCCTTTGCTCCACCCTGTATATTAATATGTATGCACTCGTCTATGAAACGAACCGAAACAGGAACTTGAACCGCCCGTTCAGCTGCAAGAGTTCTTGTTCTATCCAACTCCATCTGTCCGTCTTGGCCGTCACATTCCAGCTCGTTTTTTGCAAGCTCCAGGTGAATGTCTTTCCTTCAGTCATCATTTCATCATCCTAAATACACACACACTCCAGTACGTAGACTTCGCTCTATAAAGTGGTGCTTTATGCGTAGTAAACAGTAACGCTTCTGTCGAATTTGGTAAGGTAGACTTACCGGTTGGATCATAATTCTAATATATGGAAGAGACTTAAATTTTACGCGTAGCTGGCAAACACATTTCCAATAATACCTACTATAATTCCCACTTGAACCACTTCAGTTCGATGAGCCGATTCATCGTATTACCCATGGGCGTAGCGAGAATTTTGGTGAGGGGCGGGGCAAGCCCAATTTTTTTTTCAAGACCATGATTTTCTTAGGTATGGTACACACATGGGCAACCCATTGATTCGGAATCCAACAAAGATTCTTATGAAAAAAATGACAACTTCTTCAGCTGTAATTGCTTTTTTATATAGAGTTTCGTTGGCTTCGGAATCCACGGGTTTTCCGTCTGTGTAATGCGACCTTAGAGGGAGGAACAATGATATATTTTAAACCTACAACAGATAAGAATATCCGTCGGTTAAATTGCAAAAATATTGCTGGAAAAATTGTAAATCCAGATTTAAAGAAAGAGCAATCGAGAATGATCTGGTTCACCGTTTAACGATAATTGACATGTGAACGTGCTTTGATTTTAACTGCCGCCTACGTTTGGTTCGGATAAATATTTCATTAAAATTTAGTTACAAATGAATCCTGATTCAAATCAAAATGAGAGGAACTAACGCATGACACTGGCTGGCTTCATTCCGTCTTTTATTACCTGATAGATGTGCTTGCAGTGGATTGATTCGGAGGGCATGAACCGTGAGATTGTGCCCCTAACAGGTAAAGCTGTATTCCCTTTGTCACAAAATGTATCCCTTTCAAATAGAAAGATATAAAGTAACGATCAAACGTTGTGAGTACGCAGGATCTGAAAATGAATTCGACACTCACACGTAGGCATCTCGGTCACAAAAATCAAAATCATGAAAACTACGAATATTTTAGTTATCTAGTTACAGTCTCAGCAGACATTTTTGCGTCATGCCTGGAGCCAAACTCGCATTTTTACACCTTTAAAAATTGTATAGCCCAGCGAATTCTTTAGAGTATAGTCCCTGCTCAAGTAAGATTTTTTTTTCGTGACCATCGACCAGGTGGGGGATGCAAGCGCCCTTCCCTGCCTCTTCTGGCTACGCCCATGGTTCGCCCTCTCATTGAATAAACCCCTCGAAAGGATTTTAGCATAATTTTGACTTTTGGCACAACTTGAAACTTGCCCATCAAGTTGATGGGCATAGATGTATTCATGAGCTTAATAGTAATCGGCTTATTGCTACACATCGTTTGATTGATTGGTAGCTGCAATAAGCTGAATTGCATTTGAGTGCAGTCATAATGGAGAATATTTGAATAAGTAGACAATGAGCCTAAAGTAGGTACTTAACATGCTAATTAATTCAATATAACGATGGTTAAAATTGCACAATAATCAACCTTATAATAACCTCCATATAAATTTGGAAAAAAAGCTATGATTCATCTACAACAACACTCTCACCCTCGTCTGCGGCACAAACACAACTCAACCCTTTTATGAAAATTAAAAATCCTTGTTAACATTTCCCGGAAACATAATAAAAACCCCAAACATACAGGAACACAAACTATGCGGACGATAAGGATGCTCTTTCGATGCGAGTGTCATGTTTAGCACAGTCATTAGAGGATTAGTCGAAAGAGGCAAAATGTAATGTAGTATATAGGCACCTACATGCCACCCCAACAACAACATAAAAATATGCCGAAAATGGCGCTGTATATGCATGGTTTCGTCCCGAGGGAAGGTCTTGCTCGAGGACGAGGACACACGGCTGCTGTTTCCGCTGTTATTGCTCCGGTGACAAGTGGAATTAATATTTGCATGTTGGTGTAATTATGAAGTCATTAATTACCATGCTATTCAATATTCGCCGATGTGTAAAAGATGTCTTGTATTTGTGTACATACGAGTATATGTTCAAAATAAATGTAAATTGAGGTGGAAGTGCGCGTATGTATGGTTTATTGCCATATCCTGAGTACTCGTCGCTTATTATTAATAAACAAATGGAAAACGGACTCGATATTTGAAAATGAAATTGTGGTCGACATGTGAAAATGAAAAGACATCGAAGAGGTTAATTTCGTTACATGTACCTAAGGGTCCCCGATCCGATTAATCTGCCGTATCAGTCGCTCGTCTGATGAAAGAAGCATCATTGAAAAATTTAAATTTCGTGCTTTTAACGAATTTCCTCAATTTGTATGTAACAGCAAGGTAGCGACTGTTACAACATCATGATATGCATATTGACATAAAATAAGCTGGTTTAAATAAAATAAATAGGTAGCAACAACTATAAGTACAGTAAAGCGTCGATTATCGAAACTAATGTCGACAAGGTGTTGTTCGGATAACGAAAAGTTCGGTTAATCGAATTTCCATAGAAAAATTGTTTAAAAGTTAGTAAACGCGAGAACCTGGAAATGTGCTCAACAACTCACTGAACAAAAATAAGAAATTATAAGCAATTGTGTGCTGATGATAAGAGGTTTCGTCCTTCAGACACTTGATTTTTTCATTTGATTCGATACATTTCATATGAAAAAATCCGAGCCCCCAGTTCGGTTAATCGGCGTTCGGATAATCGACGCTCTACTGTATATGTACACAGAAATAATTCCAAAAGAAAAGGACGAGCTCTGCACCACCAACAATTGGAGAGATAAGCACCAGGCAAACCATAACGAAGAGTATTTTGTGGTAAAATATTTTTATCCGTTTGCAAATGGAATCCTATACGGTTGAACAGAATTTCCAGGATTCAATGAGAAGAGCCGAGCCATGTCCACATATGCGTACCTATAGTGCATGTGGTGCCGGGACATATAAAAACCGTTGAAAATATGACATGGAAATGTAAATATAGGAAACAGACATATCTCACAGTAAATTTAAATAAATGACATAATAAAAATCATTCATCATTCGTGTGTAACGTTGGGGGGTTATCTATAATGGGAATGATCTGTATTTGTTTAAATTGATATGATGTATTCGTATGGTCGTATGGTCGTCTGTGAATTTATTTTAAAAGTATTTCACAATGTAAATTTATCGATTTTTCTGAAATGAATTCAAATTCTATTATTTCAAATTATCTATACAGGGTGTCCCGCATTAGGTGGTCAATACTGTAAGGGTTGATAGCACAACTTGTTTCAGCAAGAAAATTACCAATACAATCGGAACTTTTTTTTACCGTTAACTTGCTCTTTTTGTGAAAGTCATCGAAAATCGTGACTTGTCATGCAAAATCATAATTTGCAGCCCTCCTGGTGACCTAATCTAAGATTTGAGTTCAGTTTCAGAAACTACATAAATTTTAACAAAAACTGAAGTTTTGCCGAAAATTCAAACAGTAATTTCATAACGGTGCTTTATACGTACAACTCTGCAAAGTTGATAAAAGTTGCTCCAACATGTTGGGTTTCCAACGGTATATCACTTTTTATATTTACATTGCAGAATTTTAGGGAAACACGCATTGAATGGTAAAAATCATGACTTCAGTGGAATCACTAACAATTTTCCCTTTACTCGAAAAAAGACAAACAAAGGCTATCATAATTGGGGATAGAATCTCGCTACATTATTTTGACCAGAACTGTAAGATATTTGAAATAAAATACGGGGCAAACAAATATTTAGCATTTACATAACAAAAGCTTGAAGTACACAGCAAAATGCTGCACAAAAGCGTTTTTAATTGAAACGTTATTCGATGCTGTTTCTGCTACTCCAGGCGTCCTTTTATCTATTGCCAGGGAATATTTAGCAAAACGAGCGCAATCACGCAGACATGACGGTCACAGATTGCGGCTTTTTGAATTTCTTATCGTTATTTGTTTATCACAGTTTGATGCATGCTTGTTGTTTATTATACCCGTCACTATGTGAAAGGGTATATTAACTTTGTCATGAAGTTTGCAACGCACAGAAGGAAGCACCTCCGACTATATAAAGTATATATATTATTGATCAGTGTGCTGAGACAAATCGATTGAGCGATGTCCGTCTGTCCGTCTGGCCGTCTGTCTGTCTGTCTGTCTGTCTGTTTCAATACAAATTAGTCCCTCAGTTTTGAAGCTATCGGGCTGAAATTTTGTACACAAGTTTCTCTTAAGTGTACGCTGTATATATGTCGAAACGAATGGAATCGGACCATGGGGTAATGGGGCTGCCATAGAAACCAACCACTGAAAATTAAGTTCTCCTAAGAAAAACTTTTTTCTTTATGTACCCATCTTAACGAAACTTCACCCAAATGTGTTCCTAGTAAAGTCCCAAAACATTTCTAGGAACGGATGGAATCGGAACATTACGTCATAGGGCTGCCATACAAACCAACCGCTGAAAATTAAGTTCTTCCAAGAAAAACATTTTTCTTTATTTACCAATCTTAACCGAAATTCACCCAAAAGTGTTTCTAGTAACACCTCAAAACATATCTAGGAATTGATGGAATCGGAACATTACGTCACAGGGCTGTCATACAAACCAACCACAAAATATTAGGTCCTTGTAAAAAAAATTTTCTTTTTGAATCTTAACTAAAATTCACCCAGGTGTGTTTCTGGATTATCCTTAACCCTTAAATGCGTAGCGTACCAAAATGGCAGTAAATGTGCTGGAAAAATAGATCGGTGACATAATTTGTATGAAAATTTATGTTATTTGGACCTGTTCTGGGCAAAACAAAACGCACCATCATGGTGAAAGAGCTGATAGTTAAAATTTTATGAACATATCCTACCCTACCCAAGACTAAAGGAGAATAATTTCATCAACTAAGAACGATCGGAATGTATGTATAGATATTTATGAATTTGAATATGCCCCAATACATGGTGTACCATATATGGACGTTGCAAAATTGGTGCAAACAATACCTTTAGTGTCTTTTTTTGTCAAAATCTCAAAACAATCTCAAGAACACATTCCAATTTACCCACCACTATTTTTCCTTTTCCAAATAACGGTAAATTTCGCCAATTGTTTTAGCTCTCAAGAATAGCTTTTAAAATTCCACAAAAAATAACGTAGGTCCACTTTGACGACGCACAGATAATTCAAGGAAAGCTTCGGGGAGCCAAAATTAAATTTATGCAAAAGCTTGATTTATCTTCTTTGGGAAAAAGTAAAAAAAATGAAAAAATTGATAAAAGCTAGACTTTTACAGAAATCTAGCCATGTACCGCCATTTTTTATGAAAGTTAGCTTAATCAGTCGTGTTCAGGATCCAAGGAAACGGAGCTGTCAGAGTTGATTTAGAATGATCGTTTTTGTCATTTTTTTCCTATAGCACACCGGTCAGGGCTTAGCGTCTCTGTAGCTGCTTCTTATAATCCCAGTCTTTTTACTGGCAAGTATACTGAAAAAATTGTTCACATCTTTTGTTTTGCCCTAGGACGCGCCACTTAAAAACCGAGCTTCCGTATTTGACATCTTAGGAAGATATTTGGACTTTCACCAAGCCTCAAGCAGCTGGGCTCTCAAACCATTTGACTAGGTATATCGAGTATTGTCTTGGAAGCCCACGTTCAGGATCCTCAGAAAATGTGCTTCTAGGGTCAACCATTTCATATGGAGTACCACATTCGATAAGCAAAAAATTGCATGGATGTAATATTTGTGGACATGTCCTGGGACCCGTATAAATTTGGGTTAAAGCAGGCATGCAGTTTATTTCCATATTCATATCCTAGCAAAGTCAATCCAATCCATATACTTTTCAAGAAAGGAATCAAATGAGCAATGATAAGTCAAAAGAAGTCTCGTTTAACAGTTAACATGTTTATAACGAACTATTATATAAAAGATTTATTTTATAACGAGACCGAGGTCTAATTGCGCAAATAGCATGATGAGTGCATATCTACCCTAATACCCATGTACAGAGCTAGACGGCACGCAAAGCCCAAAGTAATCAATTCCAGTTTTTTTTTTGCAGGGGAGAAAAGATAGGAGTATATGAGTCGGATCTGGTGCACTTTTAATATTTTATAAGGACATCTAACAGCTACCTCTTGACACACATTTGAAGTTTTTTGGGACATACTATCAAAAGATATGTCTAAATTTCGATTTGTACGGGTAGTAAGACCTACTCCACTTTCCATCAACTTCCAGGATATGTCACAAATAGGCATATATACAAATTTCAATAAGCAATAGGAAACTAATCACGCACCTACCCGAACTCCCTTTTAACCTTCGGGCGGGCGCAATGCATCTGACAGATTAAGTGACCAGTTTTTGTTGCGCCAATCAGCGATATGAAAACGGAGAGATCTGAAACTCACAGTAGCTTAATCTTTATCGATCAACTACCCAGAGCGGTTTTCAGTTTCTATCTACCATATGTCTGAGGGGTGGGAGGGGATGAATTAATCTCTCAGATGTATTGCGCCCGATTGTGTTATTTTCTCTTTTTCTATGAAAATTTCCACTTGTTATACTCTTCATATTGCGTAATAACGTTGTGTTGACTTTTAGGATCACCAAATCGTTCAATAGTGGGGTTTTAGTAAAATAAGCTCACATTTTTTAAGCGGTGGAGTTGTTGGAGGTTTTTTACATATTGAAGCGATTGAAAGCGGAATATTCTTAGAAAATTTAAAATGTGAAGGGTATCAAATTTTGTGAGTCAGTTTTTGTTTCTAAAATTTCGTAGAACTGTTTCAAAAAGACAATACAACAATAAATAAGAGTCTAAAATATACAGAAACTTAGTTTCATCCTTTTTTCTGCACTTAATCTGTCAGATGCATTGCGCCCGATCGTGTTAGGATTAGTATTGCGCCCGCCGGAAGGCCAAAAAACTCACGATTTTCTAGAGAAATCACCACCTTTCCTCAGGAGTTCATCATATCGAGTTTCCACTATAATTTCGATCAAAACTCTCAATATTCATTATCTTTCTGTTCCTATGAAAGTAAGAGGCAGAATAAATAAAATAAAATTGTAAAAATGTCCTTCATTTACAACATATGGCTTGAATGCATGGCGTACCTACCATATTTGGTACACAATGTAAATTCTACTATTTTCGCTTTTATGGAAAAACGGGCTATTTCCTGGGAATATAAAGGCTGATTCCGTCTTTAGTGACCGATTTTACATAAGGGGAGGTCAGTTACGATAATGGGTTCAGCCCCATGCATTTAAGGGTTAACGCTTCCAGGAACAGATGGAATCGGAACACGTCATAGGGCTGCGGTAGAAATTATTAACACAAAAGAAACTTAAGTTTCATTCAAATGTGACGGGTATTCAAATTTCGGCCGCGCCCGAAATCAGCCTCGGTCTCGTTTTTGCATTCATTTTTCGACATAAAAACGCATTTTTGTGTTATTTCGCCCCAATTAATAAATATCGTCAGTAGAAATCTGCCGATGAAGTCCTAAGCCCTGACACATGGATCTTGAGAAATATTGTTACAAAAAATAATTGACATATCGGCATACAAATATTTTTTTTTTTATTTTTGCCCCGTAAAAAAATTTGAAATTGAAAACCCGTATTTCATAGGCTAGTGACCCGTAAATCGAAGACCTGCAGTGGCGGCTCGTGCCTATGGAAATAGGTGAGGCGAAAAAAACGAGGCCAATTTTGGGCGCGGCCGAATTTTAGATACCCTTCGCTCTCCTCGGGCTAAAAGTTTTTTTTCGGGCATACCTACGACTTGTATTTAATCCCCCCCCCCTCCTCCCCATTCTTTTCCTTCCGTCTTCACAAAAGTTCCATTGCGTCGACAAAACAATATTTGTGTGGGGTTTGGTTGGAACAAGTGGGGAAATAAAAATATTTACTCAGAAAATTTTATTGGGGGATGCGGAAGCATGGTCCCATAGTACGGTTCAATTTGTTTTGACCTTCTTGTTGCTTTGATAAAGACACATTAATTCAAGGTTTTGTGAAATTGGGAGTAAAAAATGTTTCTTAGAAGAACCAAAATGATAGGATTGGGTTTGTATGGAAGCCCCATGACCCATGGTCCGATTTGATTCATTCTTGCATATGTTTTGTGTCATCAATAGAAATACATTTGTGTGAAATTTAGTTGAAATTGATGCACAAATTAAAAAAAAAATTTCTTAGAAGAACCTAATCTGGGGGGGGGGGGGGTTGGGTTTGTATGGCAGTCCCATGACCCCATTGTCCGATTTGACCGATTCAAACATACAACTGCCTGCAGCAAAAAGAAGCAGTTGTGCAAAATTTCAGCTTTATAGCTTTTAAATTGGCCGAGTAAAACGCGTCGCAACAGACGGACCTCGCCCAATCGACTCCCCAAGTCATATGCTGATCATACGAGTATATTACGTATACTTTTTATATGGTCGGAGATGCTTCCTTCAATGCGTTACAAACTTCATGACAAAGTTAATATACCCTTTCACTCTATGAGCGAAGGGTATAAAAACACATTATATTATTTTACAATTACAATTTTCTTCAACGCATCATAATATTCCATTTTAAATATTTGGCGTTTCGGCATAATCATAATATCCGGCGTTTATTACGTGTTTCAAGGACCCTCACAGGAGAAAATTCGGATCCAATGGAACATTTTCGTGTTTCTCGTATATGTAGCATTCCAAAGCCGTAATTTTTCATTTACGCCCGAATTATTCCATTTAGTGTCCTTGAAACAGGAAACAAACACCGGATATGCAATTGTGGGTGTTGTAAGGATGGAAACACCGCACATTTTATATTTTAAGTATTTTATTTAATAATATGAATATCACAAAGTTTTACATATATTATTTGCTCGACCGCTCCGGGTGAACTCTCGATGATGACTGTCGTTATGGTTGCCGGGCGGCGAGTCGTCGAGTTGATTAATATGATGGCGGCCGTCTTGTCCGGTGTTGCCGCCACACAATGCACTCGACGTCCTTTTTGATATGACACCCCGAAATCTAACGTTCGATCAAGGTTTGTAACTAGTGTCCTTTAATGTCCTTTTTCAGAGCTTTCCGACAACTTTTTTCAGATTTAATGGTAGAATCTTAACTTATTATAGATTCGGAAAAGTGAGAAATGTAGTGACAACTTGAATTAGTTATGGCTTTGGAAAGATACACGGAAAACACAATAATTTTATATTTAATCGCGATTTATTCCGTTGAGGATCCTTGAAACATGGAACAAACACCGGATATGTAATGTACTTGACGTCCCCTTTGATTTGATACCCTACATGCCGACCTCCAGTCAAGGATTAAAGAGTATCCTTTTTTGTCCTTTTTGGGACCTTTCCGATCAAAATTTTTTTTTGCAAAATTAGTTTTAGATTCCTAGGAGCCCACTGATTCAAAAACCACAAGAATTAGCCTTACTCTATTTTTTTCTATTTGGAGGCCTGAAATGGGATATTTTGACTGCACTAATATGCAATAAGCAACATCACCTAATATTTTCCTTTTCCTATTTTAACCAAAATACAATAGAAAACCGAAACTGTGCTCAGTAAGTTCTTATCTCAACTTCATTTTGCACAGCTACAATTCAATGCGCAAAGCATACAACAAAGCGAGAACAAATCGTCGCACTGTTTCGGTTCAGATACACACGCTGAGGCGATTTTTGTTTCGCCTCAGTGGTAGTTTTTTTCCTGTACATTCTCCCATAGAGAATCGGGCGAATGTATTGATACGCGTTAAGTTGTTGTTCGGGATTGTGCGGCGGAAAAACTATCGCCTCACTTGAATGAATTGGTGTACAAAAACTATGTTAGGGGTTTTACGATTATGTAAAGGAACTTGTAAGTGAGTTTAAAGATTACTTTAGAGTTTTTTATCATATTTGATGAATTATGTTTTGTGATAAATTAAAAAGTATAACTCGACGGAAATAAAGGTGAGGCGCCGCCTCAGTTGCCTCATCTGAGGAGCCGCCACTGCAGGCAGGTGGTCACCCTCACTCACAGATATGAATTGTTAAGAACGCCAGTGAACCATTTTGGACGAGTTAACACTTTACCACGAATGTTTCGTTTTAAAACTCGGGTTCGGAAGAAAAACGAGACACCATATAAAGAGTAAACAAAACCAAAAAAAAAATATGTGGAGTAGATTAGTTTCTATCACAGTACACAAAAAAAACCTGTAATCCCTCCTGGATTCGTTTATCAGCTTCCTACTTTCATTATACCCCTCGCTCGTAGAATCAAGGAAGGGTATATTAACTTTGTCATGAAGTTTGTAACGCATTGAAGGAAGCATCTAAGACCATTATAATAAGTATACATATATGATCAGAATAACATGGGGAGTCGATTGGGCGATGTCCGTCTGTCCGTCTGTTGCTACGCGTTTTACTCGACCAATTTAAAAGCAATGAAGTTGAAATTTTGCACAAATGCTTCTTTTTGCTGCAGGCAGTTGTATGTTTGAATCGGTAAAATCGGACCATGGGGTCATGGGGTTGCCATACAAACCTAACCTTCCAATTTAGGTTCTTCTAAGAAAAACTTATTTATTTGTGCACCGATTTCAACCAAATTTCACACAAATGTGTTTTTATGGATAACACAAAACCCATGTAAGAATAGATCGAATCGGACCATGGGGTCATGGGGCTGCCATACAAACCTAACCCCCCAAATTAGGTTCTTCTGTAAAAAAATCTTTTTATTTGTGCACTGATTTCAACCAAATTTCACACGAATGTATTTCTATTGATGACATACAGTGTATGTAAGAATGGATCAAATCAGACCATGGGGTCATGGGGCTGCCATACAAACCTACCCCCCCCCCCCCATTTTGGTTCTTCTAAGAAACATTTTTCACATCAATTTCACAAAACCTTGAATTTATGTGTCTTAATCAAAGCAACAAAAAATGTCAAAATAAATGGAATCGAACTATGGGGCCATGGTCCCGCATCCCCCAATAAAATTTTCTGAGTAAACATTTTTATGTGCCCACTTATTCCAACCGAACCCAACACAAATATTGTTTTGTCGACGCAACGGAACTTTTGTGAAGACGAAAGGAAAAGAATGGGAGGGGGGTTAAATACAAGTCGTAGGTACGACCGAACAAACTTTTAGCCCGAAGGAGACCGAAGGGTATCCAAATTTCGGCAGCGCCCGAAATTAGCCTCGGTCTCGTTTTTATACCCTTCACTCGTAGAGTAAAGGGTATATTAACTTTGTCATGAAGTTTGTAACGCATTGAAGGAAGCATCTCCGACCATATAAAATATGTATATATATGATCAGCATGACGAGCTGAGTCGATTGGGCAATGTCCGTCTGTCTGTCTGTCCGTCTGTCCGTCTGTCCGTCTGTTGCTACGCGTTTTACTCGGCCAGTTTAAAAGCTATCAAGCTGAAATTTTGCACACATGTTTCTTTTTATTGCAGGCAGTTTGTATGTTTGAATCGCCAAAATCGGACCGTGGGGTCATGGGGCTGCCATACAAACCTAACCCCCCCAATTTGGTTTTTCTAAGAAAAACTTTTTCATGTATTTACTAATTTCAACAAAATTTCACAAGAATGTGTTTCTATTGATAACACAAAACATATGTAAGAATGGATCAAATCGGACCATGGGGTCATGGGGCTGCCATACAAACCTAACCCCCCAAATTAGGTTCTTCTAAGAAAAACTTTTTCATTTGTGCACCAATTTCTACCAAATTTCACACAAATGTGTTTCTATTGATGCCACAAAATATATGTAAGAATAAATGGAATCAGACTGTGGGGTCATGGGGCTGTCATACAAACCCAGCCCCCAAATTGAGTTTTTCTAAGAAAAACTTTTTTATTTGTCCACCAATTTCAATCAAACCTCATAAAAGTGCATTTCATTTGATGCCACAAAACATGTATAAAAATGAATGGAATCGGACGATGGGGTCATGGGGCTAGCATACAAAGCCAACCCCCTAAATTGAGTTCTTCTACGAACAACTTTTTTATTTGTGCACCACTTTCAACCAAAACTCGTAAAAGTGCACTTCAATTGATGCCATAAATAATCGGACTATGGAGTCATGGGGCTACCATACAAGCCCAACCTCCCCATTTTGGATCTTCTAAGAAACATTTTTTCTACACCAATTTAAAAAAAAAACCTCAATGCGTCTTTATCAAAAAAAAAAAAGTAAAACAAATGGAATCGTACTATGGGGCCAGGCTCCCGCATCCCCCCAATAAAGTTTTCTGAGATATTTTTTTTTATTTTACCACTTATTCCAACCAAACCTCACACAAATATTGTTTTATCGACGCCACAGAATTTGTCAATATCAAATATTATGCGAAAACAGAAGGAAAAGAATGGGGAAGGATTAAATACAAGTCATAGGTTTGCCCCAAAAAACTTTTAATCCGAGGAGAGTGAAGGGTATTCAAATTTCGGCCGCGCCCGAAATTAGCCTCGGTCTCGTTTTTTATTTTTGACATTCTTTCCGATAGAGAAAACTTTAAAGATATCATGTGTACAACATTAGTCCGACCTGAAGAACAAAACACTTTAGATTAGACTTTAAAATAAATGTTCTTCTTGTACGAGCCTTCTATTTATATTAGTCCTGTTCCTGTTCGAAGAATTTCGGAATATTTAATATCAAAGTGTGGTGGCTGGGTATGGAACTCTGTTGTGGAAATCGAAATTCAATCTCGAACTAACTCCGCATACTTCAGTGTAAAGGACTAATAACGGAATAAATATGGCAAAGAATACGAAAAGTGATAGTCTGAGTATAGTAAGTTTCGACTAAGGTTCTTAACGTAGTTACGTAAGGTTGAAGTACATACTTTAAATCGTATTGTAGGATGCATAGTGTGTGAAAACAATATGAAATCGAAAACTAATTAAACGAATAATTTGAAAGATTCGTATTTATAGTTTCTAGTAAATCAATATGAAAGAGAAATTCTCATACATTACATTTATACCTGAAAATCAACGCAATCCATTCATTTTATCACAACATTACATATTACACTCATATTGAAATTAATGACAATGCACTGTGTCATGTTTGTATTTAATTAGGTTTCATGAATTAATTAATGCGGTTTTATTGAATAAATTGCAATGAATGAGAACAATATGTTATTTCAAGCACTCCACCACATATTCACGCTCTGTATGTAGATATTCCATTGTTGAAAAAATGCTGCAAACAAAACTTATCAACGTAAATATGTACGTAAATGGGCTATTCCAGACTATAAGAAAACGACCGTACGAGTAAATTGTACAACCACAAACAGCATGGATAATAATCGTACGTACGATTGTTTTTCTTCCGTACGATGCGTTCTTACAATTTGAAATGCATTGGGCCATTCGGCCTCCACATTATAAAGCCGGCCCACACTGACCGGAGTGTGACAAGCTCCGCGCAATTGATTGATACGAAAGTCGTGCAGCAGCAGTGTGGTTGGGCGAGTTCAAGGTATAATTCTTTGACCGGTCTTTTGCGCGGTGTTTGCCACACATTCCGGTCAGTGTGCGGCCGGCTTAAGACAAAACCGCTTTTACAGTAGCCGGCAGACAAGCATTGTGCATTTCACATTGTGAGAATGCATCGTACAACCGAAAAACAACAAAGAATAAACAATACTTATCTGCCGGCCATTATAAAAGCTTTCACCGTACAGTTTTGTCTTATAATGTGGAAAGGCCCATTGATTACCCCTGTATGATAACAGACGCAAGAATCCCTTGATTCCAAAAACAAAAAAACAAAATATTAATTTTCCACTATCTTTACAATTCATTATTATTACAAAGTGCATTTCAACCGCACGCAAATATACAAAAGAATTTCCCCAAACCTCATTTTAAGTTTCACATTTTTATTGCAATCAATTCAATTATTTTATTACCATAAATTTGTACGTACATATGTATACATACATTCATACATGCATGTTTTTTTTTATGGCGCCATATTTTCGTTTGGCTTTTATCTAGTAGTCTAAGAAAAATGGCATATTTGGTCGGCAAAAATCCTACATCGGATTTTTTTTGGATTATAGTTGGAAATGGTCCCCAGATTATGGCATTAAAAGTCCCAAACGATCGGTGGCCCGCAACCTTAAAAAAGGGGGCAAAAGGGGGCATTTTTTTTTCGGTTTTTTTGCGATTATTTCAAAAACCGTAAGAGGTATAGAAAAATGATCTGAGGACGAAAAAAGCTACATAAAATTATCTTTGCAATGATATATAAAACATTAGAGTTTAATTGAATATTTCAGCGTTAGACTAGAACATAAATTAGAATATTTTCATTTTAGACCTTTTTTAAAAGCTCCATAACTTTTGAAAAAATGCTAGTTCAGCCGTAAAATTTTGTACAAGTATTGACAATAAGTTCAAGATTATTTTAAGGTAAACACTGAGTCGCTCCGCTAAAGGATCCTCATTATCCCTCCATTTAAATTTTTCAAAACGGCACATCCATAACCCCCCCCCCCCCGCCACAAAATTGAAGCAAAGTGGTAAATTTTCGTTTGTTGGGATTGGAGGTCATAGTGACCCCACCCACCAAAAATCAGTTCATTCGGATAAAAACTAAGGGTATCTCCAATACAAAGTGACCCATCAGGAGTTTGTTCTACGTACTACTCATTTTATAAACTGTAGAACAAAGTTGTTTTGGGTCACTTTGTATGGGAGGTACCCTTAGTTTTTATCCGAATGAGCTGATTTTTAGTAAGTGGGGTGACTGTGACCTCCAATCGCAACAAACTAAAATTTAGCACTCTGCTCCAATTTCGGTGGGAGTTATGGACATGCCGTTTTGACAAATTTAAACGGGGGGATTATGGGGGTCCTTGACCGGAGCGACTCAATGTGTACCTTCAAATGATCTTGAACTTATTGTGAATACTTATACATATACATTATGGCAGAACTAGCATTCTTTCAAAAGTTATGGAGCTTTTAACAAAGGTCTAAAATGAAAATATTCTAATTTATTTTGTTAGGCTAGCGCCAAAATATTTAATTAAACTCTAATGTGTTTCATATTATTGGAAAGGTAATTTTATGTAGTTATTTTCGTCCTCAGATCATTTTTGTGTATCTCTTGCCGTTTTTTAAATAATCGCAAAAAAAACGAAAAAATGCCCCCCTTTCCTCCTTTTTTTAAGGTTGCGAATCACCGATCGGTTGGGACTTTTTATGCCATCATCTCGGGACCATCCCCAACCATAATAAAAAAAAAGTCCGATGTAGGATTTTTGCCTTTCGATGGCCATATTTTGGTCCAATTTCCTTAGACTATACTATGATTGGATATGTCAATAAATTAGCCACACAACGACTATGATTTATGATGAATATTATAATGCATTATTTATAAAATTTCAGCGCTAATAACAGGGATTTGGAGCGACACATTTTTTCGCTCCGCTCCGCTCCCGCTCCGACCAATTTGAAACCGCTCCGCTCCAGCGCTCCGCTCCGACTAAAATTTTTTCGCTCCGCTCCGCTCCACGCTCCGCTCCGCTCCATTACAAAAATACAACAAAACTTCATTGTTCTTAGTAAATATTTATTATTTTCCGCGAATTATTCAATTTAACGTGTATCTACTCACGTATTATAGAATATGACTTAACCGGTGCGTTTTATTCGATCAAGTACAGAACAGGATAGCGCTAATTTCGTAATCCGGATCAATTATTACAAGGGGTAATCCGGATCATTGGAACATCCGGATTAGCGCAATCACTTTTTTCTAGGAAAAAAAATCCAAAAAAATAAAAAAGGGGAACAAAAGTCGATAAATGTTTTATTTGTTAGAAATTAGCCAGCATCATGTCAATTGCTAAAGTCCCGGAAAAAAGTACGAGACCAAATCTACCATTTCACACTGAAAATCTCAAATATCCGGATTTTAGAGTCAACATTGCTGCCGAAATCCGGACTATAGAAGACATAGTGGAAATATTTAGTCGTCCGGATTAGCGTGATATCCGGATTAAAGGAGATCCGGATTACCGAGTCAAGACTGATTATTAATGTCATTTCCAGCAAAATAGGTGCTGAATTCTTAACTCCTTAGCATTTAAAGATTTTCCAAAAATGCTACCACTAACACCTCCGTGGGAAAAAAATGTAGGTATATGCAGTAAGATCACAAAATTTTGTCTTTGAAGCTGTGTAAAACTGTAAAAAACTAAACTGCTTATCCAATTTTTATGGGGTTTATTCTTAGGAAAAATTGTTGGGCCCAACCGAAAGAAAATATGTATGTATATGTAAAATGTTAAATTTTTGAAAAATCTTTAATGTCTGTGGAAGCTGAAGAGTTAATAATTTTTGTATACTCCTTTTTGCTGGAAATATCACGAGGAATCATATTTGGGTGCTTTTATGCGATAGTTTCCGGACATCCCGTATAGAACGAGATCTCTCAAATGGTTATGGAAGCTGCGCTGTCCTATACTCCATCCAATAAAACGCACCTAATAACTAATTTAAAATAAAAAGGGCGTTTCATTTATCGAGTACAGGACAGGACTTTTCTGTCCTGGATGATCTTGAATTTCTTAATAATGAAGAGTGATGATTATGACTAAACGCAAAACCTCTCAGTCAATTCTCAAAACCTCTCAGCGAATTCTTCGCCTTTAAATAGCCCAAAATCATCAATTCGTTCCATAAAATGAAAAATTTCGTCGAAAAAAATCCTTTTTTTTCTCGGATTTTTTTTATTTTTTACATCGGAGCGGAGCGGAGCGGAGCGATCTTCAAAGCAAAATTCGCTCCGCTCCAGCCTGCAAAAAATCGCTCCACGCTCCGCTCTTTCGCTCCGAAATTTAAGGTCGCTCCGCTCCGCTCCATCGCTCCGCTCCGCTCCGCTCCAAATCCCTGGCTAATAATATTGTGTACAGTTTGGTTATGCAATTATTATTATTTTTGTAAGAATCATTAATTGCAATTGCTAGCGTAGGAGTTACGCTTGAATATGGGTGCTTGTATTTCCTATTTCAAATTAAACTAAATAAATAATGTATCTGGTTGGCTATTCAAATTCGCCTGAATCACGACACACGCGATATCGAATATAGTTTCCAGCAATCGGTTTCATTGAATGACAATAACCGGAGCAGCAGTCATCGTGAGTGTAACACTAAAAATTATTATTAAATTATTATTTATTACATATTTATTATGAATGTACCTACCCCTATCCAGTTTTCTTGACAGTGAAGCGCCCGCACACAATAATTATTGTCTCCCAAAAAGATGGCTGCTACTAGCGCAAATACGAATATCTTAATGAATGTCATTCTTTCTTAGAAATTAGTTAAAAGACCGATTACGAATGAACCTAATAGAAAACAGAGAAGAGGAACTTTGTATCTTTATATACCTGTTGTCAATGTCTGAGCGACTGAAAGTAAGCCGAATATAAACACCGTCTATGTAACAAAAAAGATAACAGAATGCACAATATACTCATTTTTACTTGGGGAAAGTGAAGTTATAAAAAAACACACAAACAAGCTGTTTAGATTTGAACAGGCGCGCACAGAAGATTTTTAGGGCCCGGGGCAGATTCATGAAACAGGCCCTTTTAAGGGTGGGGTCTGACCGACCCCAGAGAAATTTAATTCTCTAATTTTGTATACCAAAACCAATTGGATGGATGGATGCAGATGTAAATTAAATATGTTTCGCATACGTTCTTTTAAGAATGCATTTATTTGAATTTGTTGATTTAGTTAATAAGTTCTTCTTCCTTGCCTCGTTCTTTATACCGCTCCATGGTTTCGCGTTGCTCCACCTGCGGTGTAGGCTAAGGTGACCAGATCCTTGTGGGCCAAATGCTGTACACAATGTCAACCGAAACAGCTCCCCCATTCCTGATGACGAAAATCGTTCTGAGTTCCCCAGAGAATCGTCGCTTGGTTGTCGCTCCTCAAATAGTCAAAGAAGAATACGATATTTGGTCGGCAAAAACCCTATATCGCTGAATTTTAGCAGGATGATTGGCGATGACCCTCAGATTAGGTATGGGAAAAAAAATCCCTACTCATTGGAGGTCCGCAACTTTAAAAAAAAGGGGGAAAGGAAACGCAAGTTCAGCCATGTAATTTTGTGTGACGTGTGAGTATTCGCATTAAGTGGTAGATGATTTTTACTGAAAGTTTAGTTGCTCCGATCAAAGACCCTCATTATCCCCCAATTTGAATTTGGATTTGGCAAAATGGCATGCCCATTACTTCCCCAAAATTGGAGCAGAGAGCTACATTTTAGTTTATTGCCATTGGAGGGCATCACCACCCCACCCACCAAAAATCAGCTCAATCGGATAAAAACTCCCATACAAAGTGATCCAAGACAACTTTGTTCTGCAGTTCATAAAATGAGTAGTACGTGGTCGTAGAACAAACTTCTGGTGGGTCACTTTGAATGGGAGGTATCCTTAGTTTTTATCTGATTGAGCTGATTGTTGATAGGTCGTATATTGGCGTATATAATGTGTTATATATCATTGCAAAGGAAATTTTATGTGTTTTTTTTTCGTCCTCTGACCATTTCTATCTTTATATCTTTTGCCGTTTTTGAAATAATCACAGAAAACGGAATGCGCATTATCTTCATAGTTCCGTTTCCCAAACCGTAGCTATCTGCGGACCAGTCTGAAATTTAATTACTGTACAGGCCACAACCAAATTCAATTGTGACAATAGTTTGACAAAAATGTGAGTTTTAACCACCACCACTTGTAATACGTCGACTTCTTTTATATTTAGTATGGAATAGACTATTTTATGGAACTTATCCCTACGTCGAGCGGACCCGGTTTGACAGGCCGTTTGCTCCATCCTAGTAGAGAGTTCCAAAACTTTACAACTCCGTTTACTGGTCTAACATTAAGAATCTCATACAATGCCTACCTCCTTCCATGGACACTTAGAAGTTGTGTCGTAAGGGGTCTGGCTTAACATGGCGCCTGCCCCTGATCGCGATATCTCTGCATCAACGAAAACGATGTTCCTACATTTAATTTTGTAGCCTCATGGGGTACATTCCTAATAACGACTGCCTGCCTTTCATTCACTTCAATTTTTCTTATAAAGCTTGGATCTTAAAATCTCCTTTCTTCGCTTTTTCTAGAAAATCTACAATTTTGTTTGGGTATTATTCTGTTTCTACAGATGCTTTTTGTATTGAGTTTAATTGGATTGCTTTCCTCAGATACTAATATATAAATTTTGAAAAGTATTTGAAATGTATAGTAACATGTTAGGAAAAAGGACCAAAATAGATGGGTGGCCTCTCAGGCCGGGTGCGTCCGACGCAGGATATGGGCACTCCTTACACTATTAATTTTAAAGTTTTGCACCTGAATCGAATACTGTATTGAGACAGCAGGATCTCCAGGATGAAAGAATTATGCTGAGGTTTTTTTAGATTTTGTGTCTCGTTGCCCCTTGACTCTGGTCAATAACGACAAAATTTATTTTTAAGGATATTGATTTGTTTACTCTGAATTTGGTCTGTAGTTTGGGATCGATTTCTTTCAAGTTTCTTGAAATTACATTTTTCTAAGAAGTTATTATTTTTCAGTGAGTAGTAATCAGACTTCCGAGGACCTTACGAAAAGTGGTCGGGGCGTCAGTAATGCTGTACATTTTGCTGTACGCTTCCCAATGCTGTACGATAGGTATAAATGCTGTACTGTACAGCGAAATGCTGTACGTATGGTCAGCTTAGTAGGCCCAACGCCCGTTTTGGCGGTAATATCTCAGCAAAAGTTAAAAGTTATATCAGTTTAAAGTTGTTCAGGGGTCTGGTAGACCCACCCAACCATTTAACCCTCGAAGGTAAATTTTACATACGGTGGGGTCGGACAGATCCCAAGGCAAAAATCGATCTAGAATTTACATTTTTGCTGTTTTGGCACATTTGTTTGAACTAGAAGTAACTGTGGAGCCTTCGGATTAAGTGGTATATAAAAAAGTGGAATTCGGGCAATGTCCGAAATGTCGTCAATATTTTGCACTGTGCTTCGACGAAGATTGCTCGTTGATATCCTCCTTCATAGAAGAGGTTCCACAAGTGCATAGCCAAGTTCATTGAGGAAGCTTCATCGGGAGAGTCTGCGATCAAGCATTCCGTAAAAAAGTCGCAGCGGCCAGCTTCGTGTTTCTCGTGCGACTGAGTAGTTTTCACCGAGCTGGTCCCAAGCAGCACAAAATAACCTTGGTTGGATATACAACCCGATTTTTGGTCATATTTTAGTTGAATAATCAACGATATGGGTTATTGTTACTAAAGTGAGCTTTTTGTTGGAGTCTAAACTTAAATATTTGCTTCAAAATTAACTAGATGGTTTCATTTGAGACATTTTTTTCTCCCGAAAACCTTAATGTTTTCTTTGCAACATTATTGTTTATAATTTGACTCAATTGTTACTCTTTGAATAATTTTGTCATAAAAGAACATAATTGTCACAAATACAACATGGTTTAAAGTATAACACAATTGTTAGAATTTGAACCGAAAGTATCTTTTTTATATTTGCAAATATATTGGATACAAAGCTTCCCAGCGCTAACTGAAACAAATATCATAAAAGGGATTATGTTAAGAGAATTTTGGACATAAGAAAAAAAGAGAAATAAAATATGGCATGACTGAGAATCAATCTTGCGACCGCCATGTATGGCGCGTCAACTACTTCAGATTTAGTGAGCATGAGAAGTATTTCCCTTCTGGCGCAATGGCAATGATGACAGACTAGCACGCAAGAGGACCAGGTTCGAATCCATTTGTAAGCAAATAGATAAAAAGGTAATTGTCTTGGATAAAAAGTTAAAAAATATAATATGTCTGAGACAAAAAAAAAGTGTCTAAGATAAAAATAAACTTGTCAATTCTGAGAAAGAAAAAGTGTAAAATTTTTAATTTTTTAGCATACGAAATTGTGGTTATATTCACAACGATTTTACAACAATAATGTCTGAAAGACAACGATATTACAACAATAATGTTATGTTTAGAGCCAGGCAAAAACCTCTTTTTTACGGTTTGGCAAACGTTTTTACAACCATTTTCCTAACAATATTGTCATATAACCATGGTTGTATTTCGGTTATATAACCGTTTTCCAACTCGTTTGTGCTACTTGGGGTTGAAAGTGGTGCCAGGGATTTGAAGCGGAGCGACCTTAAATTTAGGAGCGAAAGAGCGTGGAGCAGTTTTTTGCAGGCTAGAGCGAAGTGACTTTTACTTTGAAAGTCGCTCCCTTCTGCTCCGATGTCTTTGATTATAAAAATAAAAACTTACATCTTTTTAAAAAATTAAAAAATTTCGACGAAATTTTGCATTTCATGGCACGATTTGATAATTTTGGACGATTTAAAGGCGAATAATTCATTGAGAGACTTGGAAAGTTTCAGATTATTGTGAAAATTGTGATAAAAAATATTTAACGTTGCGGTCATCCATGGCTTTATTCGGAAATGCGTTAATTTTGCACAACTAGTGCCGTACCACACTAAAACTACTCACAATTGATCAATCATTTCTCATATCTATCGATTTTCTATGCTGAATAATATTGTTCTTTGAACATTAATTTGATATCTCATGCCCCTGTGATCCTTGCAGAAGATTTTCGAGGACGTTAGGGATGTGAATACTAAAAAAACTCAAAATAATTGCTATTTGAGGTATTTGCACATAGTCTATAGCAAAAAATCTCAAATTATCAAAAAACCGAGGCTAATTTCGGGCGCGGTCAAAATTTGGATACCCTTGGCTCCCCTCGGGCATACGTTTTTTCGGGCGTAGCTACGACTTTCTTTTCTTTCTTTTCCTTCCGTCTTCACAAAAGTTCCGTTGCGTCGACAAAACAATATTTAAATATTTACTCAGAAAATGTTATTGGGGGATGCGGGAGCATGGTCGGATTTAATTCATTCTCACATATGTTTCGTGTTATCAATAGAAATACATTTGAGTGAAATTTGGTTGCAATTGATGCACAAATAAAAAAGTTTTTCTTAGAAGAACCTAATCTGGGGGGTTAGGTTTGTATGGCAGCCCCATGATCCCATTGTCCGATTTTACCGATTCAAACATACAAACTGCCTGCAGCAAAAAGAAGCATTTGTGCAAAATTTCAGCTTCATAGCTTTTAAATTGGCCGAGTAAAACGCCTCGCAACAGACGGACAGACGGAAAGACAGACAGACAGACCGACATCGTCCAATTCATCTCGATGGCGTTGAGCGAGTGCGATTGCTGCTAGTCTGACAGCGATACTTCGGGCTATCAATTGGTATAGCCCGCGTGGATACCACAGATAACTAAAACTTACAAATTTGACTGCTCGGATATTTAGACCAGTGAATGGTATAATTTATAGATCTTAGACCAAAAAAGTTTACCCAGATGTTGGGACACTTTTAATTGGTCTAAGCGTATTCCATAGTCGAAAAGTTTGATGAGGTTGGCAGAGATAACTCCCGCTTAATGAAATTTAAATTAGAATGGAATTAGAATGGAATTCCATATACAGGGTGGGCCAATTACAAGTTTGTTTTTAAAAATGCAATAAAATGAACAAAATTAAATTGTTTTCCATGTCTTATGGCTTTATTAGAAAGTAAGTAAGCTCCCGTTAATGATGGAACACAACTTCATTCAAGGGGCTGCCCCGGCTGGCGTCGCAGTAGCGCATTCTGTCACACCAATTTTCCAAGACCCTGTTGATGGTTTCAGGCTGTAGCTCACGGATTGCTTGGATGATATTGGCCTTAAGTGCTTGTATCTGGATTGTTGGCATAACATCGGTCCTTCACGGTTCCCCACAAAAAAAAAAATGTCCAAAGGGGTCAAATCGCAGCTCCGACGGCTGAAAACACGATTTGGGAATTTGCTGCGTAAAAGATCGATTGTGACATGGCACGCCATCCTGCATTAACCAGAGATTGTCCATATCCATGTCTTGAATTTCAGTAAAAAAAAGGTCGGATAACATGACTCGGTAACGCGCACCGTTTACCGAAACGTTGTTAACAGCCTCATTTTGGAAAAAATGGTCCAATGATGCCACCACTCCACAATCCGCAACAAAATGTCACTATCTGTGGATGCATTGGCTTCTCGACAGCAACGTGCGGGTTTTCCGAGCCCCAGATGCGGCAATTTTGTTTATGAACGTAGCCGCCGAAATGAAAATGCGCCTCATCAAAAAAGATAATTTTTCGCCCAAAATCGTTGTCCAATTCAAGCTGCTCTAAGGCCCAAACTGCGAAGCGATAACGAAGTGGGTGGTCGTGCGACTTTAATATTGCTGAGTCAATTGGACCTTGTAGGGGAATAATCCGAGATCTTTGTGCATAATTCTTCTCAGGCTAGTGCGTGAAATGTTCAACTGTTAAGATCGATGGCGTGTTGATGTTCGTGGATTGAGTCTCACACTCTGGGCTACAGCCGCCACATTTTCATCTGTGTGCACCGTACGACGACGGGGACCGTGAGTGTTGTCCACTAGCATGCCAGTCTCACGAACTATTTGCCCAAACTTACGTACATAACGCTCGGTGCGTGCTTCATTTCGGCCAAAACCTTTTTTCAATAAACGCACTGTTTGGGCTAGACTAGACAGCACTCACTTTGAAAATAAGTTTTCAATTTCCAATACGTTGTTCAAGCGTAAAGCGGCTCATTTCGTTCCGCGGAGGTATGATACTGACTTTCTATCCACATTTCGAGCGAAAAACAGCTGTCAGTGTCAAACTAACCTACGATTTAAAAACGAACTTGTAAATGGCCCACCCGTTATTTACCAAGAATCCCGGGAACAGTATGTGTCTTACCACTTTCCAAAAGTTTAAACGAAAACTTGATTAATGGGTATGTAGGTTTTTTTTATAATGAACCATTTTCAACTACCAAAATGGTAGGCAGGAGATGTTGTTTTTTTATTACAATATGAAAAAGATGGATTAGGCGTATTTTGACACTAAAACTCGATTGAACATGGCGGATTTTGAAAATAACCGCATTTTTATTTACTAAATTTAGGAGTGGTTTTATTGAAAATCAAGGATTCTGATCCCAGAAGTTTACAGATAATTGCCTTGCCTATCGACTGGCATCATTAACTTGAAAATTTTAAAATTTGGAGATGGCGGCTTTGGAAAATGTGTTCCTCATATCTGAAGTACACGGCCTAGCACATGCAGATACCATTTATCGTTAAAGGTGAAAAAGGCGTTTTGGATTGCTCTTTCTAAAAATTTTCAACATTTATTCTACCAATATTTTTGGGAACCTACATCCTAAGAAACTTACTATGGATACGATTATGATGTACGCCAAATTTCAGGAAATATAATATTAATATTTTCCTATTGAATTCAATTTTATTCAAAACAAAATTTACTGCGTATTGTTAAAGTACATTATGTATCTACCTACATCAAGACCCGACGAATAATAATAATAACACAAAGCACGTGTTTCGCTTTGTCACCCATTCATTGGATCGAGTCTAAAAGCCTTCAATTGACTCAAAAATCAACCCCTTCTACCGGTCGCCCCAAAAACAAACTCTTTACTTACGTACCCACCCCCGACGAGAAGAGCCATTCGTGACACAGACGAATTTTCGCCGTTTTCCCTGATGCTCAAGGTTGCGCGTTAACGCAAAAGGTTAGGTACTATGTTATTTTTGCACTTGGCCCATAAGAATAAATGTGGAAGGGATTACAAGGTCGGTCAGCATACAAATAGGAAGTATAAACGTTTGACCCTTTTTGCGGGTGTTGTATATGGTGTTTGTTATTTTGCGGATATTTTAACATGACCCCTCTGCTGTTTGTAGTACCCACTCGTCTCGTAGTAGGTATTTCCGTTTCCGGGGACTAGTCAAAAGTGAAAAATTCTGTTCGAAAGCATAGAAGCGACAAAAAAGGACATTATGCGGACGAAATTTCCACTCAGCAAATCGGATATTTTGTGACAATGAAAGGCTACTTTACGACCGGGGTGTGGGTGTCTAATGAAAGGCTTTTTCGTTGACCACAAAACGAAAAAACTGTTTAAGTCAATTGGGGATCAACCGAGCGGTTGGTTTGGTTGTTTTAACCAACCGAAAGGACGTTGTTGGTTTGTATTTCGACACATTCTCGGAGGGTTTTGGATATTTTTCAGTGGTTTTTATGGGAATGGTATATGAATATAACGAAGTAACGTCGTTACAGATAAACACTAATCAGAACAATGGTCAAAAGTTTTGTCATAAGGCGTTACGTTTAATATGAAATGATATCCTGAAAATAAAATAGCTTGCCGCACACACGATTTTGGATTGTATTTATATGTCGAATGCAATAAACTGAATAGAAGTCTTGGGAGATAGGGTTGCAGCACGACGATATTCCTGACCACCTCTCGGTGATAGTTAAATTCAACTCTCAGGATATTCTATTTACGAGATAGGGAGAGAGAATAGTCGCATTTGTGCAGTCGTGCGTGAAGCGAAATAATTCATGCAGAAAATTACAATTTCATTCCATTACTATCATGGCTCGGGGTAATTTCGATTTCTCTATTTCTTCATTTGACGCTATGACCAACCAACCGGGAGCTAGTGCAAATAATGCTGATTCAGGTTTGCCCGGCTGGATGCTCTATGTCTGGCCAGACTTCACACAAGTCCAGCTCTTTTACTCCGAGCCGCTTCGCTTGTCTATCTGCGTGTCCAACTCGTTGACTGTTATCCGAAATAATGTTGCAGCAATTGGAGACGTTGTTTTACATCGCACTACTATAAGTTGAGTGTCTATGTTCAATGTCCTGGAGTTTTCGTCGAAGACGTCTCGTATCTTTCTTGTTTCAGCTTGATGTTGGACAGGCGAACATGCTGACTTTATTGGATCCTGATTTGTCTTATGTTTTAACGGATATTCACTGATTGTGACTTATGCTAATTGCATTTATTGGAGCCGGGATGCAATTCAGAGCTGAAATGTTCCTGTATTCTTGCAGAAGTTTCGAATTTATTGAATTCGTGTTTGTAATTATTTCTCCAGATTGTTTCGTGCAGTTTTCATTCGTTTGCTGTGTAATTTATATTTTCAGAAGCCGTCCAAGTATACAATTAGAATAAACTCTCGTCAAAACTTATTCAACTTCAGCAATCATTCTTCCACGCCTATACGCCGAGTGGCACCTCTCAGTAGCTCAAGTCGCGACGAATTATCCTGCTGATTAATCATTTTCCCTCTTCACAGGCAAAAGTTGCAGTATTCACTGAATGTATACATCGGATGCGCTTTTTTTTTCGCGTGACATCGTCAACGACCACTATACCTATACTACGGTACTACACTTCGTTGCACTCGCACCCGCGTTGCCTCTTGCTTCATAATAATCCTTTTATCAAGCTGTCTCCTCACATTTTCCGACGGAGGACACTTTTCGGAATTGCTATATGACATTTTCGAAATAGGGATGCCTGAGAATCATCGTGCACCATTCTATGACATTCCTGACATAAGCTGCAATTTATCATGAATGTGTCATAACAGGATGGATAGAATTTTCCATCAGGACACTTCACTCTATAGTAGTGTCATATTCTTCTCCTGGAGTACTCTCTGTGTATTATAAAATAGAGTCTCAGTCTCGTTGCGCTATGAGCTGCTGTCGGCTGGCAGCAGGACAGAAACCTTCCATTTGCTGTGGTTGTTGCTGAGTAGTTTTTTAGAGGCGGATTCTTGAACGTGTGTGTATGTGCGGTTTTTTGTGAATTTATTCGAGTGGCACCGTCATGACGAGATGGAAGGAATCATACCTGCTAAATTGCTAACGAAGTTTTTTGTATGCCGAGCTAATTTGATGCAATTTATGAAGTTTGCCTTTTTTCGGCGACTAAGCGGTTGGAATATGAAATTGGTTCTTTTTTGCAGCATTTCCCATATAGCATACTTCCAAAGCATGATGGCTCAATAATATCATAAAATATTTTCACGCAATTCTAATAGTCCTCGTGCTACGTGTTTCCTATATACTATACAGTCTATTGCAACGAAACAAATACCATTTTGTTGCCCATCCATTATCCTTATTTCAACTTCTCGCACGACTACTGCAGCTATTGAGAACAGCTGTCGCAACACATTCTCATGTCTGGAAGGATATGTTCTGTCAATGGCATCAACGTGTTGAATGGGATTCTTAGGGTGCTATAAATTTAGTAGTTGAATGATTGAGATCGTCTACAAGTAGCTGACATATGTGTCAATAAAATGGCGTAAAATGCCTTCGGGGCTTTTCGTGAATTTTAGCCTGGAAACATGAACTTATGAATCGTCAACCGTAGGAACTAGGGTCTGTTTGGGTAAATTATAATTAATGCCTCCAGGAATGGTGACATTTGTAAGAAAGAAAGACGATTGAAAGGATTTTTCGTAGAAGTCCATACCAGTTAGGTCTACTACTAAGTTCCACGATGCAGCAACGCACTTCAATGCCAAATGCCTTCTCTAGGTTGGAACTGTAATCTGCAAATCGCTGTATGCTGATCGTTTCACTTCGAGTCTGTCGAAAACAATCTGCGACGACTGTAAAAATCTTGACTTGATCGTTCCTTTCTATACACCAACAGCGGAACATGTCTGTAGTATTTTGACATGGCACTTACCAGCTCTATTGTGAATACCAGGAACTTTTGTCTGTTGGAAGATAAGAGCACCTTTCGGGACAAATGTCGAGTTGTTCTATTTCGGAAATGTTACATAAGAATATTTTCAATGAAACCTCTAAGCGTCTATAGCTCAGTTGAGTGCTGACCTTGTGACATGAAGGTCGAAGGTTTGAGTCCCGATTGGGACGAAACTTTTTCCCTCAATTTTTTTGTATTTTTCCAAAGCTTAGGGATTGTGTACAGATATGCATACTCATTAGGTCTTGTGTCTGTCTATCTGTTCACAAGACGACCTCTTGAATTTAAGCAGGAGCATTCCATGGAGATCTGCGACGACTTTTCCAAGGGAAAACATCAGTAAAGAAACAGTCGCACCGCAAACCGTACGCGTACTTTTAGGGCAGCGACTCCCCACTAGTAGGGTGCGCCTCCTTAGGGAGGCCTTACTATCTCCTTACCAATATCTACCTCCTTTTCTGCAGTATCGGATGCGAGCTAACATTCATTACTAAAAATAGGCGGATGTCTTAGATATATCTCAGGCATCGGAAGACGTGTAATATTTGATACGTGATAGGATTTCATCTGATAATTCTTTTTCGGACCACTGCTTCTTTCAATTCAATTTGGATCAATAATGTTTCATTTAAACTGAATAGACGAAGTACGAACTGGTCCACTTATCTTGCGACTATACTCGAGGAACTACCCCTATTGCCCATACAACCAATTAACAAGCATGTGATCTGAGATTCCTATCATGACAGAAGTTCTTAAAAAAGCAACGATCAGAGCGAGAGGAAACAAGAAACCTAATTGGTGGAATACAGTCATTATTGAATGTATTGCATGTAAAGGGTACCAACAGGTAACTAAGGTTTCAAACATTGAAATCACATACCAGTTTTATGAATAACTATCGTACTTTTCAAAAAATACGTACAAACATACGCGATTATAGGTTGAGTCCATAAGTGTATATAATTTCACAGAAACTGCATTTCCAACTTGAAATTCAATGTTACTTCTGTAATTCCTACACACTTATGTAATTGCTATATACATACTTCCCAAACCACCGCAAATACTCAAAGACCTGAAAAAAAAGTTAATTAAAGTGTTCGACATGCAAAAAATACAAAACTTTCCTATAAGTTCATTTAAAGTCTTTTTGACTAGACATTCTGATTCTTTTAGTGCAAATCGTGTCTTACAGTCTCCGTCAGGATTCATCACAATATTCCCATCCCATACTATCTACATATGTGTAGGATTCAGAGTTCAGAAGCTCAGAGCTTTTTTCTTTATTCGACTCGCTTCCTCTTTTAGTTTTTTTTTTCCAATTTTTAATTTTTTTTTAACTCGTCACTCTATTTATGAATATTCCCAAAGTAATTACGAAAACTGATAGAAAGTTAAATGACTTTTTAAGGAGTTGAGTTGATGGGGATGATTTTTTTTCGTTTTCTGGTTCGTGTCATTTTATGCTCTGGAGAAATGTATATATAGTGCGGATAAAGAGTGATAAATGTGGGCGATTTGAGAGATTCAAATTACAAATTGTTCTCTTTTTTCGAAATACGAGTGAGTTGAGGAGATCAACAATATTTAAGGGGTTTGTTTTGTTTATTTTTTAGAAAATTAAAATGGATAAGAATGGATACTGCAGATTGATGCAAAATTAACAGAGTAGACCCATAGAGTAAGAGTAGGCCATATGAGCCTGCAATGGCAGCACGTTCCACATCCCTAATGTAATCTGTCTGTCGGTTGGACATTTGCTATTCACTTATTTCTATGTACGAGTATGTATTGTAAATACATATGTAAAGTACGTGAACTCGCCGAAACTAATAGCTCCATCCACATTATTTTTGACGATATATGGGCGTAAACTATATACTCGCTCGACAGGCACATCATTTCATTATAAAATGATGTTAGTGAAATAAATAATGATAGGGTTGGAGAAATGTTACCATTTTGATCGTTTTCTGAAAATAATCCTTCTGATAGATATATCTCCAAAAACAGGATACCTTATTTATGGGATTCAGGAAATGAAAGTGTGAAAGATAAGGGGTTTGGGATATTGAAAACTAAAATCGAATTAGAAAGCTCAAACAATTCGAATTAATTCTTAGCCTTAATTGCTGATTATTTTTAACCCTGGAATACTAACATGACTGGTTAGGGCGTTATTACTAACAACACGTAATTTCGACGTGTTCATATTTTCCTACAATCTTTTTCGCATCTTTTACGCAGTTTCGGGTCATACATTTTTTCAGCCGAGAAGGGATTATTTTTCAGTGCCCCAGACAAAATTAGTAGACCAAAAGACGCCCTTAGCCCTAAAGCTCCATTTCATGATTGGTGTAAGTCAATATAATCGCACCATTTCGTTACTTATGAAAAGGTCAAAGCATTCAGATGGAGTTGTGGGGTCTGTTGTTTTAGCAGTTGGTGAATAATGTTTCGAGAATGGATTTTCCCGGAGGAACATGCCTGCGCCTCGGATGTCTAATAGTAGTTAGATTTTCTAAAACATTGCTGAACCTACCGCATTAGGCCACAAACGGGAGGTTGCCACTCACATCAGCGTACAACAACTAACTGAGGAAAGCACTGCTGCAGTGAGTAGTTAACCAGACTCGTGGAATTGCGTATACATATCATAATGTGAGAGAACACGTCAATTTTGCGTATTGTTAGTAATTTAGGGTTAAGGGAACCATGTGGTACATAGCATATTACTATGACAAGGGTTTCCCGAAGTTATTCTTAGTTTTTTTTTTAATGTTCACATTCCTAAGGTCCTGGAGGCACCCAAGGCAGCGAAGTTTTGGTAGAAAAACTGACACTTTGCAGGATTAATCTTGAATGCGCTGAAGGACGTCGCATATGTTTTGTTTGTGTTCACCACATCTATCACTATCACATGGTCCGGATAACTAATAACTTCTATGAGCCCGGAAAACATGGTGTCCATAATCTGTTGAAATATTACGGGCGCTGATTTCACTCCAAAGCAGAGACGATTATATCGATAGAGTCCACGGTGTGTTTTGATTGTCAACAATTCTTTTGATTCGTAGCCTACTGGCCCCTGTAGGTACGCACCGGCGAAATCGATGTTAGAAAAATATCGACCACCCGGCAGCGTTGCAAATATATCATCCGGAATGGGCAATGTATACTGATGGGGTTCTAGACAGCTGTTTAGTCCAGATGAAAAATCGGCACACACTCGGAAAGCTCCGCTGGATTTTTTGATAGCAGCGATCGGCGCGGCCCAATCAGAGTAGTCAACTTCGAAACAATGGCAAGATAACGGCTTCTTGTGCGGCATATGGAACTGACCGTCTCTAGCGAAACACGGGAACATAATCTACTTTAAGACGAAGCTTCACATGAGCTTTTGTGCAGAGTCCCAAAGAGGTGTTGAAAACCGCAAAAAACTGTTTCTGAAGTTCCGTTCTAAACTGTTGGTTCTACAATTGCGAGCCTCGATCGTCAGCGGTCATCACTCGACATATTGTGTTGAATGGAATATCCCAGAGACCTAATAACGCAGCGTTTTTTCGCTGCATGTGTTGTTGGGGTTGTTTTTTTTTAAGTTTCAAGCACTTATAGCGAATGGTGAAAACCGATGACTGCGATCCAACAATATTTTTCAGCACTTTTACAATTTCATCAAAACCTGCTCTTCTGAAACGCCCTTACGCCTTTGATTGGCTGTATTTCCGGTCTAAATAAAGTAATTCGAATTTGCAGACATATTTCTTATGCATTACCTAAAAACGCTCATAAAAATTTTCATATTTGCAGACCTAAGAGGGACTATACACGCACAAATTTCAATTTCACAAAATTACTGTTGTCTACATTTTTTTAGCAAATGTCGACAGTCTTAGTATTTGACGTATAAAAACTTATACTAACCAATCTTTGTGCAAACTTTCATATCGACACCTACTTATAACTGTCAGAATTATGGGAAATTAAAGACTACAATGAAACGCGGCGCGTGTAAATGAAAACTATTTTATTAAATCCCTTTCGGGTACAATATGTCTGCGCGTGACGAGGTCTGAACGTTGACTGCCTTGCCTTGAGGTCGGAGTCTACTCTCCTCTCTCGATACGTGACAACTCGGCCATCCTACTTGAGCTTGCTCTCGAGCTCTGCTGGGTAAAATCGTCTAGGTCGTCTTCGTATCTTGATGATTCTCGGAAATCGGCTGACAATAGTTTGACGTTTCCAGCTGGACAATTATTTATAGCATGAGATTTTTTGCCACATTCGCTACATCTGGTTCGCTTCGACGGGGTAGGGCAGTTGATTGATAAATGCCCCGGTCGGTTGCAATTGTAGCACAAAATTGCTTTGGTGTCCGGGCGAGATGGTTGTCGATATGTGGTTTGGAGGACTGGAACGACGGTTGCACATTTTGCGGAAACTGGATAACTGCTCGTGTTATTATTGAATCGCCGGACTGCCGCTAACAGTTCCGGGACATCGTTGAAATGGGTCGCAGCCAACGCCGTTTGTATGCCATGGTGGTTGACTCCCTGGTGGAAATAAAATATAAAGGTCCACGTCGGTGACCCTCCCTTTCTTTCCCGCTGCAATAACTCTGTATACAAACTCCTCAGTCGTCTCGCTCTGTCGCCTAATGACCTTCGACATTCGTGTGTGGACTTTGACAGACGTTTCTTCTTACGGGAATTCTTTGATGAACCCCTCTACGAATGCGTCAGATCGTCCGCTCACAAGATCTAGGCTCTCCGCCCATATTTTTGCGTACCCTCATAGCTTAGCTGGTAGCGCACACATTAGCGATCATTCATTCCAGCAATATACTCGCCATAGATTTCGCACCTGGAAAACAAACTGGTTAGATGACAGTGACGTTTCGTTTAGAGGGTCGACTGTTGCCAAAACTTCAATGATTTCTCGCACAGAATGAATGGGGCCACTGCTGGCTATGGCCTCACCTGCTCCACCTGTCACTCTTCCCGCTATGTTGTCCGCTCTCATCGTTTTCCGTCCGTACATTTCGGTGACGGCACATTTGGCGTTCGAATTTGTCGTTACTCCATCAATACATAACTCTGCCGAGTAAGCGCGTCCGACATTAGTATCTGTGGTTCAGTTGGTTGTTGTCAGATACCGTTCTGGCGGCAATGGAGTGTTCTGTTACTCCTTGTTCGCATACATTTGCCAGGTAAACGTGTTCGGCATTTGTATGAGTGTCGTTCGGCAGCGAATGAGCGGCCATGGGGATCTCCGTTGCTTTCCGTTAGCACACATTTGCCAAGTAAACATGTCCAGCACTTGTGTGAGGCTCGTTAGTCCGATTATCGTTGGACATGTTATAGAAGGCAATAGAGTTCTCCGTTACTCCTGGGTCGTACATATTTGCCGAGTAAATGCGTCCGGCAACTGTGTTAGTATGATAAGTGTGGTTATCGTCGGACATGGCAATGTCGGCCACCGTCGATACCAACGACTGCATCAACTTTCGCAAGTTACCAACTTCGCTTGTGTCTAGTGATATCACTTTCGCCATTTTCCGAGTCACTTTTGTCTGTTCTACCAGCCTCGTCGTCGCCATTATCTGGCTCGCTAGCTATCTCGACTGTTTTGCCCTTACACGCAGTTTGCAGTCGATTGATTAATTACGCCTTCGAGCCACCTACGGGTAACGGCATGACTTGGCACACGCGGCGCATCTCTCCTGTCGTCAGCGACGATATTTCCACGATTTTCATTTTTCTCGTACAAACGACTCGCGATCCCACTTCTGATTTGTCAGGATTATGGGAATTCAAAGACTACAATGCAATGAAAATGCACAAATGCACAATGAAAACTATTTTATTAAATCTCTTTTGGGTACCATATGTCTGCGCGTGACGAGGTCTGAACGTTGACTGCCTTGAGGTCGAGGTCTACTCTCCTCTCTCGATACGTGACATAACCGTGTTGTAGAAGAATCGAGGTGATAACATCAGCTTAATTTTAACCACCCAACTCCGTCACTATTACTCAAAACTGGGAAAAAGTAACTAATATAAAATGTATACGTCGAATCCTTTGATTTGTGTACCCACACGTCTCCGATAAAATATAATAAAATATAAAAAATCTACTTTTTTCACGTCTTTGGGATATCCTGTTATCTTTTCCCTACCAACTTCTAAGGTATCCGTGCCAAAGACTATATTACCATTCTACACATTCTTACCAAATTGCATGACGATCGATTGAATCGTTCGCGAGTTATTTAGTAAACAGACGGAAGGACAAAATCGACTTTAAAAGGTTTTTTGAAAAAAAAAAGAAAAATTCTAAAAACGCCTAAAAAGGATTATACATTTATAAGAGGGACGTGTTATTATTTTATTGCTAATCAGTAATCAGAATGGAATTGATTATAATTTTTAATTGACCCAAGCGGCAGCACGGATTTCCCGAAATTTCATATCCTAATCATTAACTTGTTCATAGTCAAATTTCCATCATCGCTTCAACAAAAGAAGATTTAAGAGGTAGAGCTAGAGCGAGAGGAAGAGGATTTTCGAATCTAAGCCTGTAGAGCTAAAGAGCTATAGTTGTAACTTTTCCCAAAATAGACGACACTAACGCGCCGAGGTGCAGAATGAAGGACGACTACGCTCATAATATGGTGACGGTGAACGGTCGACTCTGTAGTGGAAATTTTCACTTCGAATTACCAACATATATGTTCATAGTTCCGTCAGCAGTTGCTTTGCGGAATTTTAATGAGCTTCGACTGAAGTTGCCCATAACTTTTACCCGTTAGCATATACTACATTCACATACACACACACCTCCTGACAAACTATAAAGTTAGCTCCTACATACTCAGCTCGCTGTGTACGTATTCTGAGATGAGTCGCATGTAGAGTAGAAGCTAACTCCTAGCGATTTGTCCTTTTTGCAGGCTATTGCTTTATGATGAATGATGTATACCTACCAACACAGATCACACCCCATTATACATGTGGCGCCCTCACATCTCGCATGAGTCTCAAGATGCAAGGAGAGAAGTGACGAATAAAATCGCCAGATTCAGTGATTTACATCTCCCGGCATTTAGTAGAAAATTAAAAATCCATACAAGTAACAGTAGTTAGTGTGGAACTTCAATGATTCAAAAATAAAGAGGTCTCTGTGTTCAATGCTGCTGAATGCTGATTTGCGAATGGCTCTCCGCAGCGACTTGGACCATAATAGTTCCTCTCTATGTACAGTACATCACGCACTGGTCGACTTTCAAATAGGACTAATTATGTAACCTCAACAAAGTGTTGAAAATTTTGTTTCGGTGGCTTTTGAAAATTTTCTCGTTATACTTTCACATGTACTCGCATATACATTGTACAATGTACATGTGTGCCACTTTTATACTTCAAAAAATGCAGTTTTGTGCCGTATGCTGTATATACCGTTAAGTGCATTTAGCGTAACTTTTGCCGTGGCGGGCGCCATTGTTTTATGTTGCAGCATAACGTATTGAAAAGTTTCGGTGACGAAAACAGTAATTAAAAGTTTAGGACAATTGAAATTATTCCGAGAATGAAATATTCGGAAAATTGCCATGTGAAATTGGAATAATAATAATTAGCGTCGGAAATGTATTGCGATTTGTATGGGGTTTTAGTATAATTGAGTTGGGATGTATTATTAGAGTGTGTTGGTATTGGGCGTCATGATTTGTCGAATTTTATTGTATAACTTTCGTTTTGATTTGTAGTAAGTATAATTAGGGTTGGAGCGAAATATATCTGGTAGGAGTATAATTTCAAATTAATTATAAACTATATGCAGATATTTTGCGAGTTATAAGCCATTTGAGCATAAAATCGGATTTTAGTAGCCTTAATTAACAAACAGTACCAAATTATGGTGAATTTAATATCGCTTTGTCTTAAATTTCCTATTTTTATTATACTATGTATTAATTAAAGTGTATGTGGCGGCAACACCGGACAAGACGGCCGCCATCATATTAATCAACTCGACGACTCGCCGCCCGGCAACCATAACGACAGTCTTCATTGAGAGTTCACCCGGAGCGGCCGGGCAATAAATGTAAAATCCTGTGATACTAAGACTAAAATAAAATACTTAAAATATAAAACGTGCGGTGTTTTCATCCTTCCAACACCCACAACTGGTGACCCCGACTTTTAAAAATCGAACGCGCACGCGAAAAATAATTTTCAGTCACCATACCTAGTGACCACGAGGAAAAAGTGAACGTGCACACGGTAAAAAGAACAGTTAGTGCTACTGTCGCCTCAACTTGTGTGATTCGGAAAATGAACTTGCGCCGACTCGCACACACGATAATAATCATAATAAAATCACCACAATCAGTGACTAAAACTTGTGAAAATTCAACTCGCGCCATAATAAAATTGTGCTTATGTGTTCCAAGTTTCATATCGTGAAAAATTATTCGAACAACGGGACAATTTTTACGGGTGCGACAAGTGTCCGCAAATCTGTGACAATACTCGAAAATAACTAATATCAGTTATCACAACTAGTGACGACTTCTTCGTAAATGAAACACGCGCAATAATAATATCTCTCGGTGGAAACATCGTGTCCAAAAAAAGCATTCGAGCAACTCACTCGAACAACCGAACTAAAATTTTACCGGTGCGACAAATTTTTACCGGTGTGACAAAGTGACCGCGTGTTCGCAAAGTGATATCGAAAACATTATTAACCCACTGTGCAGTTCGAATCTTACACGGACCATTATCCCGAACAAGAAAATAGACACACGGTGCTAAATGACGGACAACGAGGAAACCCCAAAAAATCCAATCCCATCCGCGGCCGCAAAAGGTGCTATCCCAAAAGTGTTGTTACCGAGTAGCGTTATGGACAGTGTCAGCGCATTATCAAGAATAAGACTGCCACTATTTACACCAGAACATACGGACATTTGGTTCTGGCAAGTGGAAGCTGCATTCGACACAGAAGGAATCACATCCGATAAACGAAAATATAACACGGTTATCGGCCAACTTCCAACAAAAGTGATGTGCAAACTCGTAGACTTACACTCAAATCCGCCACCCGCCGGCGAAATGTATTCCACCTTGAAAAAACGTGTCACCAAAGAGTTCGCAGCGAGCACGAACGCCAAGATAACGAAACTTCTATGCGGCATACAACTAGGCGATCAAAAGCCATCTCAGCTTTTAACACAAATGCGGACACACGCCACTCATACAGCAATCGCGGAAAATCTATTGGAAATACTCTGGCAACAAAACCTACCAGAGCAAGTCCGCACAGTGCTAGCGTCAGGAGCAAATCTGACTCTGAACTAGAAAGCAAAAATGGCCGACCGCATCTGTGAGCAATTATCCGACAAAGTGGTCAACACAATCAAACCACACACATACACGCTGGAGGAGCAGACGACACCCGTTTCATTACGCGTGGAAATGCAAACAATACGCACTCAAGTTCAACAAATATTGGACCAACTACAAAATGGCACCCATCGTTCACGCTCAAGTTCCAGAGACAGAATCAGCGTTCGGCGAAGCAACACACCACCACACATCACACGAACAAAGCCAGTCGCATCATCACGACAAGTATTCGATAAGTGTTGGTGGCACTTCAAATTCGGATCGCAGGCGAAGAAATGCAAACAACCATGCAATTTCCGCACGAAACGACAACCCAGCAAACGTTCGGAAAACTAGCCCGTCGAGCCAACATTGGAGGGAATTGGCTCGGCTTGAACAAAACTCTCCGACTTTTCATAAGAGATCCGGTAACAACCAACACATTCCTGATCGACACGGGGGCAGACGTATCTGTCATATCACTCAATTTAAACGAAAGAACAACAAAGAAAACCCATCACGGCGAAACTCTACGCCGCAAACGGCTCATCGATCGCAACCTACGGCAGAAAACCCGTTAAAGTAAATCTTGGGCTACGCCGCAATTTCGATTGGACATTCAGCATAGCAGACGTCGAGACTCATATCATCGGCGCCGATTTCCTATGCCATTACAAACTATTGGTCGACGTAGCAAACAAACCGCTAATCGACACAACAACTCAACTAAAAACAGCCGGCCAAACACGATGTACAAACACGCCAACCGTCAAAGTCATCGAAGATAACAGCAGCAAATACAAACAACTACTCAGGGAGTACAAGGAAATACTATCCATACCGGACAACAAAGTTATTCCGGACAATGGAACGTTCCATCACATCATCACCAAGGGACCGCCAGTATTCGCGAAAGCCAGACGACTATCACAAGAAAAGCTGAAGATAGCCAAGGAAGAATTCGAATACCTGATGAAGAAAGGCATTTGCCGCCCGTCGAAGAGTCAATGGGCATCACCTTTACACATGGCCCCGAAAAACGATGGTAAAAAGTGGCGTCCCTGCGGAGATTACCCAGCCCTCAACGCGGTGACACGGAAAGATCGGTACCCGATAACAAACATTCAAACATTCCACCACGTGCTCGCCGGGAAGAAAATTTTCACGACGATCGATTTGGAGAAAGCTTACCACCAAATCCCCGTCAACCCGAGTGACATCCCGAAATCGGCAATCATCACACCGTTTGGATTGTTTGAATTTTTTTAAATCTTAAACTAAAGATGAATAAACAATTTTTCTGTTTACAAATCCCTTAAAAACTCATTAAATTCATTTATCCCTGCAATTTATCAAACTGCTTAAAAATTACTAAACTTCAGACAGGCAGGAGGTAAAAAAACCTCTGAATATCCCTCACAATTTTCGTTACGGTTGGAAATTTTTCTGGCAATCTCATCTTTTCACAATTTTTTTTTTCCTCTCGGGCTCCATAATCCACTTAGTCGACAACTTTAATGATTTTGTTAATAAAGCGGATATAATTATTTTTTGGTCTACAGCTTGGTAATTACATCGCGTCTTCCCTCGACTATGAGACACGGAAGCCCTACAGTTATGACGACGACGACGCGACGTTTTGTTTGAATTCTTGCTGCGGTTGACCGTTTTCCAGCCGCTCTTTTAGTGTTTATGTGTACGTCCTGGTGGAAGTGGGATCCCTTTCCCATTCGAAAAAAATATAGAAGCTGGAGAGGCGGGAGTGGGGCAAAATGCCGGTGCATGACAACAAAAATTTCAGAAGAAACACTAACCCTAACCATGTTTAACATTGAGAGAGACTTGTACTCTGTAATTAACCGTTGTTTTAGTCATCCCGGTTGTTGGTGTTTGTCGAAAAATTTTAGCGTTTAAGTTTTTTTTGCTTATTTTAGTCTCAACATTACAGACTCCGGGATTTGAGTGACGTTGCACTTGCTCCTTCTTCCGGCAAAAATATGATTAAACGCTTAAGTATAATATAATTGCCTACATGTATCTTACAGAATCGAAAAAGATATTTCGTCCTGATTGACTGAAGTAGCAAAATTAAAGTGTACCATACTATATTTGTTAAGGCCAAAGCCCCCAAATATCCCCTTTCGAACGATATACGATACCCATCATCCTCATACTCTGCTTCCTGTAGAAAAATGTCCTATAATGAAAAATGTCCTGTAATATACTTTTTCAAAAATTCGAAATCAGTTTAATGTCCTTCTGGAGGACTCGTCTCAACGCATCCTGTATTTTGATATCCATATCGTCTATAGTGGCGAATTTTAGTTATTTTTGAATCAGCAGGCCTACAGAAGTCAATTAGTGGAATGGTTAAAAGAGGAACAGGAATGTAGCTTTTACCAAAGAGTATACTCCATTTCCGATGTCTTCTTCTAGTTTCAGACTCCGAGAACAGAGAAAACTTGCTTAAAAAGGATTAATTTGAGCGTCTACTACATTTACCGTTTTTTTTTCGCTCTCAGGGCCATTTTGGAAATTGAAAGTCAATTTTTCACTTCTCAAACTGAACTGCTTCTAATATGCATATAAATTTAAATTCAATATTCCATGAAAACATTTTGATCCATTTCCAGGACTCATTCATTTTTCTTTTAACACGCAATTAGTAGAAACTTATTAGAGAGTTTTAGCTTATCGTATGGAATAAAACGACATAATTTGACATTCCATATAAAAATTCGCTTGCTTACCGTATACGAAACAAAATATCTTAATTTTGCATGTCCTAAGTAGGCATAGGTGTAAAAAACGACAAATTATTTCGTCAATTTCGAATGTTTCCAGAGCATCAAATATACGGAAATACACCCATGCCTACTTGGGACATGCAAAATTAAGATATTTTGTTTCGTATACGGTAAGCAAGCGAATTTTTATATGGAATGTCAAATTATGTCGTTTTATTCCATACGATCTGCTAAAACTCTCTATTAACTCCGGCTAAACGTTTTATATGTCGTTCGAAAGATTACACAATGGGTCAAATTTGTCAGCTTTGCAGGTTTGTCGATGTTATTTACCGTTACAAAATCTGTGTTTAATTTTGGTATAAAAAGTTGATTTTGACAATTTGGCAAGATTCAAGCGATTGTAGATCACAGGACACGAAGAGCTTCGAAATTTTCGAGGTTTAATTTTATTGGAAATTTTATGTAGTTTTAAAATACGAAACAAAAACCACACATGCATTACATGATTTCTGTTGCAGCCTGTTCGTATGATTGAATGCTAAACTTTGAACATGAGGATATGGAGCTGGCATAGAAACCCAATTCCTCAAATTGGGTTTTTTGTAAGAAAAACCTTTTAATTTGTTACAGTCTACCAAACCTCACAAAATTGTATTGCTGTAATTGTTGTCAAAAACATTATGTCAAAACCTTAGAGAAAGCATGTGTTAGTCCAGAGTGGGCATCAGAAAATAAAAATAGCACCGTTCTCACACTATTGCAGTTCATAGTATGCGTGAAAATTTTATTCAAACGTCAATTTTTTGTTTACAATTGAGAATATAAAATCCGCGTAATATTCATTACTCTCTTAAAATGCCAACGTGATAATTAACCCTTCGGTTGGCACATAGACGTAGACAGACCATTGTTACTATATCTTGATGAAAAATATCGTTCAACAATATTTTCCACGCCCTTTCCATATATATTTCAAAGGAACCGACGGCCCCAAATGCGATCAAACGTTCGGCGAAATGTAAACTATGTCTAAAGAAACGAAAAAACGGCGCATCATCGTAAGACATAGTATGTAAACTGTTTCAAGATCCAAAATTAAACCTCTTCAAAAATTAAGATTGATTTCACAGACAATTCAGCTACTCCTTAGGCATAATAGCTCGTAGGCGACGACAGAAGGGTTAATAATTGCATCGACAATATTTTGACGTTTGAATTATTTCGTGGAGTGTAGTGTAATCAATTTGGAGTCAAACACGTATGGATTGTGTGATCACATAGCCATTCTGGACTAACGCATGCCATGGGTTACTATGCTTTTTCTAAGGTCAAAACCGATATGAAAACACATACCTACAGATGGGAACATTTGGGTAGGTACTTGTGAACAATGCTGAAAGAAAACAATTCAGCTTTTCCCTTATTTTTCCGAAATTCGGTCAAGATTTTGAAATGTTCCATTTTCAGGCGCATCACGACCTCAATGTTCAATTTTCATACATTTATTTGTCGTTATACTTTGCATATGGCTATCAGGGTTACCGTTTTCAGATTTCTAAGTGTAACATTTATCTGATAAAATTGTAACATTTTTAGGTTGAGTGTAACAAATTTGAAGATCTTGTTGTTAATGAACAATTTTAGCAATAAATGTGCGCAAGTCTGAGTTGAATGATTGCTCGACAAATAGTAGAGAGTTATAAATTAAAATAAAGGAGTTTGAAAATGTCTGACTTTTTCCGAAAATTTGATCTGTTCTGTTCCATAAACATTTTTGACGAAGATGGTTTATAGGAGAAACGATATGTCAAAATTTCCACAATTTGTTTACACTCGAACCTACAAAAACGATTGGTTACATAGCTCACAATTAATAATGACACTACTTGGCACTGAAGCTTAGTTTCCGATTGGCTGAAGGGGCAGATCATTTCTTAATGTTGGCGCAAAACGAGATGCTCAAGATAATCGAACTTAACTAATATTACATGATCAAACTAAAGGACATACGGAACAGAAATATACCTATGCAGTTACATTATTATTTGTCCTTGAGCTATACTTATTCCGTTCAGAAAGCAACTTCGATATTGCGTGTTGCACACTAACCTACTGCAAAAACTTATCTTTTGTATGCAGATACGCGGGTCAGTGTATCGATTGAAGCCAAAGACACCACGTGCAACTCGCGCCAAATTATCATGTGCTCTTAAATGGAGACAGCAAAAAATCCGGCAGAGCAAAAAAAAAATTACACTCGGTAGTGTTTCCGGTAAAAAATTTAAAATTAATAAATTTGAATTAAACTATCACGTTCCCTATTAAATTCTATTTTAATTTGAACTGAACTTTCCAGCCCTTGCATTCCAAATTTTGCCGAAAATGTTAAATAAATAAATAAATAACAGGCGCGACAATCCAACATTTAACTAAGGCCGAATATTTTGGCAACCGTAAATTTTTTGTTTAAATTTGGGCCAAGGTAGAATTCAATTCTTCTGCAGTTGGCTGCTATAATTGAATGATGAACACTGATTCTGAATCAACAAGGGACCAACAAAAACGGGCACTTAATCCAGGGGTGTCAAAATCAAAAGCTGATCAGGGCCAAATGTCAGGGTCCTCAGGATTGAGCGGGCCGCAAGATAAAAATTATAAAAATACCGAAAGAAATTTTAATCTGAGTCACTAACGACTTCGGGATTATATCCACTAGAAATAGAATATTCATAAAATGCTCTTCAAGCAAATTTAGAAACTTTTGACAAGAAATTAAAATGGTGAAATTTTGTGGATCGATCAGCAACCACAATTCGCAAATAAATTTACTCAGAAAGAAATACTATAGATGAAATATCGTTGGGAGTCAAAATTATTCGGCGGACAGTAATAAGTCTCGAACAAAAATGTCGAGTACCTAGAAAATATGAACACGAGTTATAATTCAGCTATGGTAGAGAGAAAACAATTTCACGGTGTGCTTTATATTTTTCTGCACAAAAGTACTTTAGACAACCGTCAGCTTCCTAGAACAAAGGGCTCTTAAATACATAATTTGTAAGCCATTAAATTGACGAGATTCAAGAAATTTCTTAGACTTTAGTTCAACACATATTTTTTTACAAACTTTTCCATTTTTTACACAATGCCTCAAAAAACTGCGATGTGGGCCGCATGTGGCCCGCGGACCACAAGTTTGACATTCCTAACTGAATAGACGGCTGATCATGCTCAAATCACAAAAATAGAAAATTTGTTTTGCAAAATAATTGTTCATGTCACTTATAGTATTTAGAAAAATATTAAAATATAGTTGATCCCTCCACTCTTGCCGATTGTAACAAAATTGGTCAGGGTGTAACATTGTAACAAGAAATCGGAAATTGTAACAAAATGTTACAATTGTAACACGAGTGGCAACCCTGATGGCTATCACACACGCTCAGTGCTTTAACTCGCATAATGTTGACATGTGATTCGTTAATTGGCACTTGACCGCATGTAAATTAATTTTTGGGATTTTCCGCGAACTGACGAACTTTATTTATTTTCAATTTACATTTTTTCAGTGCGGGTAATAGTATTGTTGGCAATGAGCAATTGCGACATGGTCAGGTGCAGCGGTTGGTTTGACCTCTTGTCGTCAGTAATGTTTCGATAAATTTTTTTTCAATATATATATAATAAAGTACGAGCTCCAATGACATATTGCCACTCAACAACCCCCTGACATGGAGTGTCAGTATAGGGAATCCAATGTTTACCACAGCTATAATTGTTTTATTGTTAAGCTGACAAAAGTTAATATAAAATGCCATTGCCATTTGATAGGCTACGACACAGTCCCGCAAAAGCTAATGGGACAGGTGTGCGTTGTCCAATGTTTGGTTATTGATCAATTAATTCAATTTATTTTAAATCAATGATGACAATTGATTTCGTCAAATATCTGAGAAAGCAGGGGTTGATAGTGATAACATGCGAGTTAATTGTGCGGTCAGTGGCACGGTCTCTAGTGAAATTTCATTGCGTTCCTAATGTGAGCATCCAATATTATTATACCCTCCACTCGAAGAGTAAAGGGTATATTAACTTTGTCATGAAGTTTGTAACGCATAGAAGGAAGCATCTCCGACCATGTAAAATATGTATATATATGATCAGCATGACGAGCTGAGTCGATTGGGCGATGTCCGTCTGTCCGTCTGTCCGTCTGTTGCTACGCGTTTTACTCGGCCAGTTTAAAAGCTATCGAGCTGAAATTTTGCACACATGCTTCTCTTTATTGCAGGCAGTTTGTATATTCGAATCGCTAAAATCGGACCGTGGGGTCATGGGGCTGCCATACAAACCTAACCTAAGGTGACCAGACTCCCGAAGGCCCAATGCTGTACACATACTTGCGGAACTCGGTTTTCAAGCAAATCCTCAGTCATACTTCCAGGTTCCAGGTCGGAGGTCAACGCCGCAAAAATGTTGTGAAATTCTCTATCAAAAATGTTTGCGTATACTGAAAAGCGCGACAGACAGCGAAGTCTGATCGGAGTGAAGGGCGAGCTATAGGATTTGAGTAATCCTAAGGACGAGCCTGATTCACTGCCTACCAGCGCTGGTCCCAAGGATGTTGGCGAATTATGAAAAGCGCAACAGACAGAGTGAGTTCTGAACGAAACCAAGGACGAGCCATGGGATCTGAGTAAATGTATGGACGAGCCAGTGATCTAAATTTAACGAATTGCCTTACATTGGCTCACCTCTCGCTGCACTTGCACTTCGCCTTATTCTATTTCGCAACAGCACTGCGTCGCAAAAATGTTGGCGAATTCTATAACAGACAGTGCGATCCAGAGGTCTAAATCTGATCTAAACCTGGTTGCAATATTTCTGGAGCAGAGTAGGCATTTCTCCATGGTTGGATGTATGATGCCATGCCGGTTCCCTGGGCTCTTAACGTCGTTTTAAATTGACTAAGGAAATGTGGGAAAAAACTTTATCTAACACCCATGCCGAGTCCTTTCTTTAGTATATATTTTTCCTATAGAGGGTGATAAAGGAATCGGATAGAGTATAGTGGCTGATTTTTCAATCGTTTTGTCATAGGGAAAATAAATGAAAATCTCATAATTTGACGGTTGTAACTTCTGAACCTTGGCAGCTACACCCTTGAAATGTTCATCAAATATGTATGTTTGCCAAATTTCAAAATTCCACTCAAGAATTTCTAAGTTATGGACATTTTCCGATTAGTAATCACAGAAGTGCAATTTAAGCAGCAGAAACTTCCGAACGCGGATAGGAGGACCGTAAAATTTGGAGGCAATATTACCGCCAAGTAGCTCTACAATTGCAAATTTTTCAGAGAGATCGGAAAGGGCTCCCAGCTGTCGAAAATGAAAGATTGACAAACATAAAAGTGCGATTATCTCGCTAAATGTCGATTGCACAGTTTATTCACATGCCTTGCTATGCCCAACCTTTAAACAACATTAACTGCTTTGGCTTTTTGTCACTTCGACATATCAGAAATTGAAAAAAATTATGAAATAAATCCAGAAATGGAAAACACTAAAAAAAAGTTATTCTGATAAGCATTCATTAGCTTTCATCCGAAAAATTATTCTCCTCATCTTGTAATTAAGACGATCGAGTTTCAGAAGAGTTTTAAGCATGAAAAGGGCATCAGCATCAATCAATTCACCTTAATCTCTTAGGGCAGGAGTCAGTAAACATTTTTAGAAATTTTTTAAAATTGCTCTAATTCGGTATCTTGGATGTGACTTTCACATTTAAGGCCGGAAATTTGACACTGAACTCACATTTTAAAGTTATGATATTCCTATTGATGGGGGTTTTTTTTAAACAAATTTTACCATCGACTCTGCCAATTTTCCCCAACCAATACAAGACACACATTCGCCACCGCACATAATATAAGACAAATTAAGTTGTTTTAATTTTTTCATTATAAAATCAGCCGCTCCAAATTTTTTTCAGTTCAAACTCCCTTGTCAGGTCTTCTGAGCCTGGCACCCCTGATATATAAGGATATAAAATGTTTGGCCGATGTATGGCAACAACGGATAACCTCCGGGTGATTTCGAAAGAATTTTTATTCAAAATGGTGGTCTAGAAGGAAACCATAATTCATAAGCGGCATCTATATTTGAGCCTCCCACAGTTTGGGATTCACCGCTTTAAACCGATTCTCCAAGCCGAAAATTTTTGCATAAGCTTTACACTGTGATAAATCCTAACGTATGTTCAGGACCCACGAGGCGGAAAGCTCGAAGATGACACGTATTTAAATACAAAGTGTAAACTGAAAATAATTGGAGGTGAATAAAGCATAATTCTATCGACAAAAAGTTGGGTTTCAGTAGGGGCGGCAATTTGACAATAGCCTACTGGCGGCAAATTGGTAAATCCGCCACTGAAAGGCAGACACGATTGTTCACAGGCCTCATCGACGAGGTTATTATGTAGTGAATTAGGTTTCATTGTGTGACATGGAGAATGCTGTACATTTTGCTGTACATTACCCAATGCTGTACGACAGGTCAAAATGCTGTACTGTACAGTAAAATGCTGTACGTCTGGTCAGCTTAACCTATCCCCCCAATTTGGTTTTTCTAAGAAAAACTTTTTCATGCGTGCAACAATTTCAACCAAATTTCACACAAATGTGTTTCTATTGATAAGACAAAACATTAAGATGGATCAAATCGGACAGTGGGGTCATGGGGCTGTCATACAAACCCAACCCCCCAAATTGAGCTTTTCTAAGAAAAACTTTTTGATTTGTGCACCAATTTCAATCAAATCTCATAAAAGTGCATTTCAATTGATGCCACAAAACATATGTAAAAATGAATGGAATCGGACAATGGGGTCATGGGGCTGTCATACAAACCCAACCCCACAAATTGAGTTCTTATACGAAATTTTTTTTTATTTGTGCATCACTTTTAACCAAAACTCGTAAAAGTGCATCTCTGTTGATGCCATAAGACATGTGTAAAAATGAATGGAATCGGTCTATGGGGTCATGGGGCTACCATACAAACCCAACCCCCCGTTTTAGATCTTCTAAGAAACATTTCTTCCACACCAATTTCAAAAAAAAAACCATGTAAAAAAAAAAAAAAAATTAAAACGAATGGAATCATACTATGGGACCATGCTCCCGCATCCCCCCAATAAAGTTTTCTAAGTAAATATTTTTATTTTCCCACTTAACCAAAAACACACAAATATTGTTTTATCGACACCAAGGAAAAGTCATATGTTCGCCCAAAAAAAACTTTTAGCCCGAGGGGAGTGAAGGGTATTCAAATTTCGGCCGCGCCCGAAATTAGCCTCGGTCTTGTTTTTAAATAGGAATTAAGCAAAGACGAGACCGAGGGTAATTTAAGGCGCGGCCGAAATTCAAATACCCGTCACATTTGAAAGAAACTTAAGCTTCTTTTGTGTTAAAAATTTCTACTACAGCCCTATGATGTGTTCCGATTTCATTTGTTCCAGGATGCGTTGAGGCTAACTTGGATGAATTTTGGTTAAGATGCAACAAGAAAAAAAGTGTTTCTTACAAGAACCTAATAATTGGGGTTGACGTAAAGTTCCGATTCCATTTATTCCTAGATATGTTTTGAGGTTTTACTAGGAGCACATTTGGGTGAAGTTTGGTTAAGATTGGTTCACGAAGAAAAAAGTTTTTCTTGGGTTGTATGACAGCCCTATGACGGAGTGTTCCGATTTAATCTGTTCCTAGATATGTTTGGAGGCTTTACTAAGAATACATTTGGGTGAAGTTTGGTTAAGTTTGGTTCATAAAGAAAAAAATATTTTCTTAGAAGAACCTAATTTCTTTGGGTTGTTAGTATGACAGCCCTATGACGTAGTGTTCCGAATTCATACGTTCCTAGATATTTTTTGATGCTTTACTAGGAACACATTTGGATCAAATTTGGGTAAGGTCGGATTAAAAAGGAAAAAGTTTTTCTTATAAGAACTTAATTTTCAGTGGTTCGTTTGTATGGCAGCCCTATTACGTAATGTTCCGATTCCATCCCTTCCTAGATATGTTTTGAAGCTTTACTAGGAACACACTTGCGTGAAGTTTAGTCAAGATTTGTACATAAAGAAAAAAGTTTTTCATAGAAGAACCTAGTTTTCAGGGGCAGCCCGGTGACCCCATGGTCCGATTCCATTCGTTCCTACATATACGAGTATACAGCGTAAACTAAAAAGAAACTTGTATACCAAATTTCTGCCCGATAGCTTCAAAACTGAGGGACTAGTTTGCGTTGCAACAGACGGACAGACAGACAGACGGACGGACATGGATCAATCGATTTCTCTCGTCACACTGATCAATAATATATATACTTTATAAAGTCAGAGGTTCTTCCTTCTGTGCGTTGCAAACTTCATGACAAAGTTAATATACCCTTTCACATAGTGACGGGTATAAAAATATTTTCTCTATCATGAGGGTAAATCTCTCTATGTACCGTTACCCGTTTATAGCCAATTTCGACTCAACGTTGCATTGCAAATCATTTAGGAGTGTACATAATGTTGCAAGCACTATACATATATTTCCTATCCGCACATGTACAGTAAAACCCCGACTTACGTCGTTGTATTGGTTTCAAAAAAAAATGCGACGTAAGTCGAAACGACGTATATCGAAGCAATAAAAAGTCGAACTCCTGTAGCAAGTCTACAATAATGAATTGCCAAAACAGGCATACGAATAAGCAGTAATTGTGAAGCTTTATTGTATTCAAGTAATGAGTATGTGGGATCATTTACATGCAACGCTTTTGACATCAACATTTTTAATTTGAAAGTTTAAAAAACTCTTCCATGGTCTTTGTCGAACATTTTTTCCCTATACAATTCTATGCGTGATATTATTGCTTGGTTGACCGTTTTACTTCGTTTAACGTCTAGCATGAGCATGAGCTCCTCATATTGCTTAAGAGCTTCGGCGAGTCGAGCTTTTGTAAATGACTTGTCCGCGTCTCCGGGATGTTACTCGGTAGCAGACTCTTCAAGGACTTCCCAAGTGTCGAGCTCATTTTCAAACAATTCCCAGCAGTTGTAACGCCGCACACACACCGAGAATCCGAATCCACTTTTTTTTTTGGATTTTCGTTCTGTCAAACTGATAAATTTTCTTGAATTTTGACAAAACGGAAATCTAAAAAAAATGTTTGGCATAAGAGTTCCTTAGTCTTGTTGCTACTCGAAATAATGCAATCAGGTCATAATATTCATTGTGGTTTGTTGCACTTCATCCCGGACTAAAGTCTCACTTGATACATTTTCATCGATGGTTTCGACTAGTTGACGAAAAGTGCATCGTAGATAATACGTCTTGAACGTCGATATTACCCAATCATCTAGGGGTTGCACGCAAAAGGGTTCTATTCAGCCTGTCTAAACGCGGAACAAGAACAAGATGAAAAACCGTTTTTCTAGAAGAGATTCGCGAGGAGCAAGGCAAGGAAAAATTAAATTTTCACATAAAAACCGCGTTTTTGTTCCGCATGTAGACAGGCCCATTTGGAGGTAAAAAAATACCTTTACCATGGGATTCATGTCGTTCATAATTTGTGGACGTCCTGCCATTGTCGAGAAGTAATAGAATCTTTTGTGATAAATTTCTCTGCTGGCAGAAATTCTCTACAGAGGGAAAAGAGATTGGAAAAGATTGGAACCTTTCCACAAATAAACTGGTCGTCCGTTTTCATTTGATAAAAAAACTGGCAGAGACGATTTTGGAACCCCTTTCATTGCACGCGGGTTTTCAGAATGAAATTTATTGTTTTGTCTAATTTGGAATTTCTGTGCCAAAATGCAGCGACCTAAAAGCGAGGAACCATAGATGCAATGTGAAACGACGTAAAAACGAAACGACTTATAACGAGGTGACGTATAACGGGGTTTTCCGTACTAAAATTTTGGAGCACGCCGAAATTCGATCTGAGACCTCTAGATTACTAGCATCGTAGAGTGCGACTGAACCAAGTGAACCACAGAGCGTGTCAATGAGGGTACATGCCAATCAATCTTGCTTGCCCGACCGTGAACCGGCTGGGCACGAAGCGGTAGACGCAGTTTTTATAACATCAGTGTGGAGGTTTACCATATTGTCCAGATGTTGTCCATTGTTTGGAATATTTGGAAGCGAAGGTAGTCCTGCGAGCAGAGAGTCTCGAAATCTCTGCTAGTTAGTCCTCCTCCGGTTTAGGGTGACTGGAGATGCCTCAGGGCGCGCAGCAAGACTGAACTGTAGATATGGGTGATCGGATAAAGAATGTTCCGCCGATACTCTCCAGTCGTTTATTAAATGCAGGATATTCTCCGATGCCAGAGTGATATCCAACACCTCGTGTCTGTTTCTTGTAACGAAAGTAGGCTCATTCACCTCGTTCGTTGGTGTCCAAGCTTCCCCAGACTACATTATGCGAATTCGAATCGCACCCCAGGAATACACTAGTACCAGAAGACGTTGCTGACGCAAGAGCTTCCTTTAGGTTTGGGGAAGGCAGAGTGCCGTCGTGTGGCATATATGCCGAAGCAACCCAAAGCACCTTATCCTGCAACTCTAGACAGACTAACACAAAATCTCTGTCGCTATATTTAGGCACCAGGAACGCCTTGATGGTTTTCCTGATAAGAATACAGGATCGTGGTAAACCCTGTACCCTCATGTACCCTGTAAATTGCAGATTCTTGAATGAAATACGAAATTCGAAATATTAACGCTTCAGACAACATAAATGTTTCTAATCGAAAATAACTATATCTCGAGCCCAATGAACAATGCATATAAATATCACGATAATGGCACAATCACTCTCATTGATTATGGTAATTTATTTGTTTGTTTTGCTAACGTAATAGACAGAAAATTGGGTAATTCCAATTATCAATAAATCTAACCCAAAAATCGTTAGATTATCTCAAATTGTTCCCCAGAAAAGAAACACAGGAAAACTACCAATTTAAACATAAGCGCCGTTCTAAGGAAGAAACCCACCAAATTCTAAAAAATTTCCACCTATAGACAACTAACACAATCATGTCAAACTAGAAACAAGAAGATTGATTGGCATATCGAAGATTTTTTGTATGCCACTCGAGACTATTGAGTGTTGTTGGCGCGTATCGTATCCCCATCGTCAGTTATGGAAGGAAAACGCTTTTCCGTTTTGTCGAGCGAGGAAATGTCACGAAATCATCCTCCTGGAAGCATCTCTATTTTTTCAGGTTTTTTTTTCCTTCGTTATGTTGGTTGATAGATGCTCTCGTATCAATCTTTTAATGATGCACGGGCCAATGAATTTTCGAACGATGCTATGACACTTTTGTGCTTATTGATCGTTTCGATTTTTGCCCATTTTATTCCGGTGACAGTTCCATGCTTTTGAGAGAGATACATATTTTTTGATAAGGTGACATGAATGATTATTTGCTGAAAAACGAATATGGTGAGTGTAGTTGAGCTGGACCCCATCCAACGTGCAGTTGAGAAGGACAATGTAGAAGGGAGAGATACTTTTTTTAAGGGAGAGAACAAAGGAGATTGTTTTGTGGATAGCAGAGATGCTATCCACGTCTATGCTATCCATGAAACAATAGCCAACAGAAATGTTCTAAAAAAAATGCACTCCAAATTTCTAAACAAAACAAACAACGAATCTATGAAATTCTATTTTTTCGCATATTGTTTCAAATTTGGTCTTGATATGTGTTCGTGTGCAAATATTAATTTAACACAAGACTAATTTGTTCCACCCTCCTAAGCACACAAATGCACTTGGGACGACTCGGCACTTTTAAACTTGCAACCGTTCAAGCACACTTAGTCGCCTCCTTTCTACTACAAACAGGAACAGTCCAGCATCAAACAATGCAACGATCCTTTCATCCAATTCATCTCAATTCATCTTTCTTTAAAACCACTTTCACTCAGTAGTTTGGGACGAACTTATATGACTTTTCGCTCTTCATAGTCGCAAGTCTTTCATGTGTATGTCAAGAAAATCTTTGTTGTGCTGATGGGAATTTCGTTCGCTCCTTAGCATACACAAGGACACAAGAACCGAATCGAGAGAAATCTCCAACCACCAACCGAGCTTGACACATGAACGGAATGTGTCCTGTTGTATGTCACAGTTTAAATGCCAAAATATTTTGGCCCCGAACAAGTTTTGGACAATTCAAAGCACGCTTCTATTATTCGAGCATAACACAAGCAATAAGTCGGGTACGAGCAACATGCAGTGTGAAGCAACAACGAAGAACACCCCGAATGCTATGCAGAATGGTGCTGAACAGAATTCGCCCCCGAGGTATATTCAAATTATTCCGTTGTCGTGTTTGGTGAAGATGAAATTGAGGAACCATCACGTATTTGCTTAAACATACTTTAAATTTTTGAATTTTGAATTTTGAATTTTGAATTTTGAATTTTGAATTTTGAATTTTGAATTTTGAATTTTGAATTTTGAATTTTGAATTTTGAATTTTGAATTTTGAATTTTGAATTTTGAATTTTGAATTTTGAATTTTGAATTTTGAATTTTGAATTTTGAATTTTGAATTTTGAATTTTGAATTTTGAATTTTGAATTTTGAATTTTGAATTTTGAATTTTGAATTTTGAATTTTGAATTTTGAATTTTGAATTTTGAATTTTGAATTTTGAATTTTGAATTTTGAATTTTGAATTTTGAATTTTGAATTTTGAATTTTGAATTTTGAATTTTGAATTTTGAATTTTGAATTTTGAATTTTGAATTTTGAATTTTGAATTTTGAATTTTGAATTTTGAATTTTGAATTTTGAATTTTGAATTTTGAATTTTGAATTTTGAATTTTGAATTTTGAATTTTGAATTTTGAATTTTGAATTTTGAATTTTGAATTTTGAATTTTGAATTTTGAATTTTGAATTTTGAATTTTGAATTTTGAATTTTGAATTTTGAATTTTGAATTTTGAATTTTGAATTTTGAATTTTGAATTTTGAATTTGAATTTTGAATTTTGAATTTTGAATTTTGAATTTTGAATTTTGAATTTTGAATTTTGAATTTTGAATTTTGAATTTTGAATTTTGAATTTTGAATTTTGAATTTTGAATTTTGAATTTTGAATTTTGAATTTTGAATTTTGAATTTTGAATTTTGAATTTTGAATTTTGAATTTTGAATTTTGAATTTTGAATTTTGAATTTTGAATTTTGAATTTTGAATTTTGAATTTTGAATTTTGAATTTTGAATTTTGAATTTTGAATTTTGAATTTTGAATTTTGAATTTTGAATTTTGAATTTTGAATTTTGAATTTTGAATTTTGAATTTTGAATTTTGAATTTTGAATTTTGAATTTTGAATTTTGAATTTTGAATTTTGAATTTTGAATTTTGAATTTTGAATTTTGAATTTTGAATTTTGAATTTTGAATTTTGAATTTTGAATTTTGAATTTTGAATTTTGAATTTTGAATTTTGAATTTTGAATTTTGAATTTTGAATTTTGAATTTTGAATTTTGAATTTTGAATTTTGAATTTTGAATTTTGAATTTGAATGTTGAATTTTGAATTTTGAATTTTGAATTTTGAATTTTGAATTTTGAATTTTGAATTTTGAATTTTGAATTTTGAATTTTGAATTTTGAATTTTGAATTTTGAATTTTGAATTTTGAATTTTGAATTTTGAATTTTGAATTTTGAATTTTGAATTTTGAATTTTGAATTTTGAATTTTGAATTTTGAATTTTGAATTTTGAATTTTGAATTTTGAATTTTGAATTTTGAATTTTGAATTTTGAATTTTGAATTTTGAATTTTGAATTTTGAATTTTGAATTTTGAATTTTGAATTTTGAATTTTGAATTTTGAATTTTGAATTTGAATTTTGAATTTTGAATTTTGAATTTTGAATTTTGAATTTTGAATTTTGAATTTTGAATTTTGAATTTTGAATTTTGAATTTTGAATTTTGAATTTTGAATTTTGAATTTTGAATTTTGAATTTTGAATTTTGAATTTTGAATTTTGAATTTTGAATTTTGAATTTTGAATTTTGAATTTTGAATTTGAATTTTGAATTTTGAATTTTGAATTTTGAATTTTGAATTTTGAATTTGGAATTTGGAATTTTGAATTTTGAATTTTGAATTTTGAATTTTGAATTTTGAATTTTGAATTTTGAATTTTGAATTTGAATTTTGAATTTTGAATTTTGAATTTTCAATTTTCAATTTTGAATTATGTTTTCAGAAATCGAACTGTAGAGAAAAATCCATGTAGATCACTGTGAACTATTATTATGCAATAAATCACCATTTATGCAAATTATAGATTCCGAGTCCATTTAATTCGTCCTCGCTATACAATCAATCAATTTCCTTTAATTTTCCCGAGGACATAGAGAGCTGCGCGACCATCAAATTACCAATTAACAAAGGTCTTCTTGTGGAAAATTATATACCATTCTCTACGTGTACTGGTATGTGAGTGAAATTGAATTAATTATGTACAAATGATAGGTATTTAAGTGAATTCGTGTAGCGGTGTTTCGCAAAATCCCATGCACACTGCGTCGTTTATTCAGCACAAAGTGACCACACTAGTTTCAACACATGCATTTAAACTCATCAATTTAAATTGGCATTTTGTTGAGTTTTTTTTTATTTATCGTTTAAATTTGTGGTGTGGGAGGAATTGCATGCGGTTTTAATTTAATGAGTAGAATCAATCAATTTGAGAGACAAGAGACGAATCGTTTTAGTTCTTTCCTGTAATTGTAGTAGGAAACGAGATATTATTAGTAACGAAAAAGCTTAAGAAAACATATATTTTTAATTAAATAAAATTGATTTTTAACGTAATGTTATCTTTTGCTGGAAATTCGTAAAACTGTTGAGCTGCTCTACTGAGTTTAAAAAAAAAATCGCGTACCATATACATAGTTTATTGTTCCCTTATTGCTATATAAACAGGAAAATCTAATAATACTCCCCTGTTGGCCATTTATCGACGGGGTGCACTTATCGCACCACTACGCATTGGTAGCACAGTTGAGAAAACTTTTTTTTTTAAATTGAAGAAAAATTCTAACACCCCATCCCAACCCAACTACCGGAACACTTTGCCCATCACATCATTTCTCGCCAATTTATTACACGTTCACCTCGAACCGTTAAAAAGATGCGTCTTCTATACAACATTCAATTCCGCAGAAAATCGTCCATCGGTACCTCCACCGTTGTCTACCATAATAAATTTTCGTCTGACATAAAAACTTCTTGTCGTGTTGTTTTTTCATATTTCGTGAAATGAAATAGATAAGCCATTTTACATTAGAGCTCACGCTCGTCCAACTGACAATAGGTGCATTAGGTTTACTATACACATACGTACACGGTATGGACTTCGGGAGCAAATTAACTAAGAAAACGTATCCTTGTCGAAAAAAGTATTCTGGCAGCTTATTGGTGCTGACATTTTCAAGGATTGAATGTTCGTTTTCGCTTCTTTTTCGCCGGCGTTTTGTATGTATGTCGTCATTCTCGTGTTGAAGTTGGTCCCTTTTAGACGTCTTTCCATATCTACTTTCATGCTCTGCCCCCGTGGCGGCCGGCGGCCGGGTCGTCCAAAGAAACCTTCCATATCCATCTGCATTGTCCCTCCAACGAACTCCAAACGACCAGACAGTGAGAAATTTCATGAGAAGATTTGTGTGTAATTCTTCTCTTCGCCATATCAATTTCTATCAGCAGGAGTCCTGAACAAATAAGACAAGCTCGTTGGACGAAATTAAAAAAGTTCCGTGAATCGAAGCTATCGTGTAATGTGTCCATAGGACGACGAGGATTCGCAGCAAAGCAATGGCATGGCATAGCATAGCTACGTACCGTTAGTGGTGGCGTCAGATGCGGCAAAACGGATATCATAAGTCAGCATAGTGTCTAAAAAGGATATCTTTCTCTGGGTGGGGGCAGCGAAAGTAAATAATAAACTTATTATCAAGAAGTCACGTCACGAACAATTTTGTACATTTTGACCGTAACATAAATCGCCACGTACCAAGATATATTGGATCGTAAAGTTTTTGGGATGAATCATATGCTGAACGGAATGGGGAGGTGTGCGTCAGAGTAGGATTGAGGCAAAAGCGCGGTGCATATAAAAATTCATATCTGTTTCAGTTAACTACACGCTGAGAAAATAATAAGACTATTGCAAGTACGCGACGGTGATGCGAATTTCAAGAGAATTCAGAGATAATTATGGCTAACATATAAATAATACAATTTTCGAAAAAAAAACAGTAGACTTTATTTTTATAACACACAAAAAAAAGAAAAGAAAACAAACGTATTTTCGCGACACATTACTCTATTTCATTGACCCCTAATCTCTAATAAATTGTATGACAATTCTCAGGCATTGAGGCGTCACAGAGAACTTATCCAGGAAACCACCCCATCTTGCAAACCATGTCTTCACTATCACAGTAGTCAGGGCAGCACGAAGCGTCGTCTTTGCACTAAATGGAAGGAAATCTTATTTCAGCAAAGATATTAAATTCAAATTGACTTAACCGCTTTGTTTTCCGCAATACAGTCTACGCCGCCGTTGTCATCATCGTCATCATCATTAACTTTAGCTCCTAAGCCAAATGTTATCTGTTGAATAATTATAACAAACAGAAATATTAGACTATACATTTTAGGAGAAATCATCGTCATCACAAGTTTTTCAAAAGTTTACTAAGACGCGAGGTAACTACAAGAACACGTGAAATAATATAAAATTTTCTACTGTGACGATTCACTTCAATTCCTAAATAGAATGCGTCTAAAAATATTGCTGAAATTCTTAATGAGGCATAGACTGTTCAAAATGAATTATTTTTTATGGTTCATACGCAATTAAACGCATTAAAAGAGCAATAATAATAATAAACGAGACTATGGGCGTAGCCAGGGCGGGGCAGGGGTGGTCCCCCCCCCCCCGGCCCAATGATTATCGTAAAAAAAACCGTACCAATATAGTAAAAAAAAACACTGCACTATACAATTGAAGGCGTAAAAATGCGAGTTTGATTCCAGGCACTACGTACAATTTTCTGCTGCTGAGACTGCAGTCTGGAAAACTAACCTTCTTTGATGCCTATTCTTTGCCGCTCCATATACTGCCACAGAATGCATGACCATGATAGTTTCCAGCCAGTTAACACGGACAAACGGACAGCAGCAAGTGGACACTCGTAACTGACGGGGGTGCGGAGGCTGCGTCCCAATACATACGTTTCACTAGTGGAAAACTAAAATATTTGTAGTTTTCAGGCCCTTTATATCCATAATAAATAACTTTAATAATTTTAATGATACTTCGGTAAATTGAGCTTACCCAGTAAAAAAAGAACAACCCACCAGACATGAGCTCCCTGACATATTTGCAGTCTAAAGATAAGAGTATAATGTACTGCTTTTCGAATTTTCCTTTCAACAAACCGGCCCTTGTAATTCATTAATTTTCAACGATGAAAAATAACCCCAAATTTGTGTAATTGTGATTATTGAGTTCGTATCATAGATCTTTAGAGAGAGAGAGAGAGAGAGAGAGAGAGAGATAGAGAGTCAAAAGGCAAACTTTCACCCTCCCGCAATGATTTCAATATTATTTCAGTGACCCGTATTTTTTCATTTTTTTAACCAATAAAATAGATATATCCTTTTCGGAATGTACAGTTACAGACAAACATAAATCTCCATACAATAACTTTCTAAGGGCCCATTACTCGCATATTTTATCTAGTTGTTAGTCTTATCATATAGACAAGACACACACCTATTTCAGAAAGCTTTTACATTATACTGAATTGAATTTTTGTTTACTTCGCCTAGTTACGCCATATTTTGCTTTCTTACGCCATGGTATGAAATCGGGTAATGGTTTTTTTTTCAATTTTAGAAGATGGTAAAACCAAGCATAATATGACGTAACTATACAAAGTGAACAAACATTAAATTCAATCTAATGTACAAGCTTTCGGAAGGTGGTGTCTGTCTTGTCTATACGGTAAGACTAACTACTAGATAAAATGTACGAGTAATCGGCCGTAAGTAATTAATAAACCTAATTTGTTCAAGATCAGGGACACTTATCCAGTGGCAAACGAAGCGTTGGAAAAGTGATTGTGAAGCGCTTAAATGTAAACACAAGATAGCTTTGGAAGTGATTTGGTTTCATATAAATTTTAACATTGTATATCCTAGGAAAAAAAGCTCTTTAATTTTCATTAGTTTAACCGCTTTTCAAATACTTCAACAATCCTATCCTTAACCTTCAAGCGGGCGCGCGGGCAGTAATTTACCGCCCTGATCATATAAACACGCATAGCTTTTCCCCCGTTGGCCGGATCGAGGTAGGAGAAGTATGTATTCCTAAGTCATACTGTTAGTGACATACGATACAATAAAATTTTGGTTATATTTTACCTTCCATACCTTTCCAGCGGTCATCAAACGTTCGGGGATTGTATATTTTGGTATATAGTTGTGCTCAAAATGTGAGTGCTCTGTGTAATATCACTGAAGTGACATGCTTCGCTAAAACTGCTGAACTTGTTTTATTGTTCACCAGATAATACTTTTTATGATGACAACTTATTTGACAGCTCATTTCTGTGGAGAAAGCTCATTTTCAACTACCGAATTCGCGAGAGAAAATGTGCTTTCTCAACAGAAATGAGCTTTGATTGTTCAATTAATCGCTAAGTCTATGGCGACCTGCACAAATCCAAATAGATCCCCAAAATGTGTAATTAAAGACAAATCCAAAAAAAAAATGCAAATCTTGCTGCCATTTTTCATCCACTGTAACTGCAAATCTTAATATTTCTCAAATTTCCTTTTTCGCTGCAACAGCAACAAAATGCTCTATTGTCGACTGTAGAGGAGCGTGAACCCGAAGGGTTTCGCAGCACTGAAGCTATTGGGCCTATTGTGTTATCGCCCTAGTCGTAGATGGGCAGGACTATGCCTGACGATCAAGGTTGACCTGCTGAGAAACGAGTGCAGATTCTGGAAAGGCTACTCCGAGGTGTGACCAGCGACGGTGGGCCTTAGCTCAGCCGTTCTTCTGTGAGAATACTCTGCTATAAACATTTTCGATTGTCTAGGCCCAGGTAGTTTATCCAATTGCTCAGTTGCCTTGAGTCATTCCTGGTCTCTGAATATTCTCTTTACTAGACATGAAGACATGTAGCAGAATGGGGATGATGCACCTATGCGTGCGAGCTCATCAGTCTGTTCGTTCCCTGCGATGTCCATGTGACCTGGAACTCAGAAAATTGTTAGACTGTTAATTCCGCCTAGTTTGTTTAACGCCTTTAGGCAGAATTGAACAAGTTTTGACGTGACGGTGTACTTAGTAAGTGATTTAATAGCCGCCTGGCTGTCTGAGAATATGGCTATACGTTTATTTACGTAGTTCTTTCGTAGGCAGAGTTCAGCGCAGGCTTCTATTGCGTGCATTTCTGCCTGAAAAACAGTGGTGTGGAGGCGCATACCCCATAGGTATAGATATCCTCTGTGCTTGGCCAACAACACCCGCTCCTGAGCCTTGAATTGTCTTGGAGCCGTCAGTAAACCATTTGATGGTCTGTGGATGCAGCCTAGCGAAGTTAGGATGCCACTACTCCGTGCTCCATGTTACAGCCTGGAAGCAGCGGCCGAATGAGAGGTCCTTTGCAAGGTGGTCGGAGGGCATATTCACGCTAGTATAGTTGTTGAGGCATCTGAGCTGCTCCTTAGTAAGCTCCAGACTGGCATCATTTGCAATGAGGGGTACCATTGCTAGTTTTGCCTCGGTCTCGGATTTCAAGTGGGTGTAGACCTAGTAGAACTTCAAGGGCACTGCTGGGGCAAGATCGGAGACATGAGAATGAGACATGCTAGTCTCTGTACCTTACCTAGAGCGGAATTACCCTCCGTAGTCAGGGCTCTCTTTCACCCGACCACACCACCATAGTTTAAAGTTGGTTTAACTATTGCTTTCTGTATCCAGATCATAATGGATGGTTTCAAACTCCGTATTTTTTGCATATCCAAAGGGCTCTGGTGGCTTTGTCCGCTACCGTCTCGACATGCTTATTCCAGTAGACTTTGCTTTCAAGGATTTTTCTTCTTCTCAGTAACGTATAGCCCCATGTGGACCCAAGGCCAGAGGCAGACCGAAGAACACCTGGATATGTCAAATGAAAAAGCAACAACAACGCATTGGTCTCGGTGATGACACGATCCAAGATAGAGCTGCCTGTGGAAATATGCAGAGAAATTATCGCCAAAACAGGCGATATGCCTACACCGCAGGTCGAGCAACGCGAAACCGTGGAGCGGTATAAAGAACGAGGCAAGGAAGAAGTAGAAGAGTAAATCTGGTAGTATTTCCTCAAACAAACCCATAACCACTATGAGCACATCGTCGGCGTATCCCTGTACTGAAAAGCCATTGAATGAGAGCTTCACAAAAGATCGTCAGCAACCAGGTACCACAGGAGTTGCGAGAATACACCCGCTTGTGGGCATCCTCTTGTGACCTTAGCAAGGAGAGATTGTTCATTTATTTGGCAGACGACTTTTCTTGAGAAGAGCATGCTACTGATCCATCCAACAGTTCGAGTTTCTACCAGCTTAAGGCGCTCTTTGAATTGCATCGAAGGTAGTATTGTCGAATGCCCCTTCGATGTCCAGGAAAGCAGCGAGCACGGTGATTTTAGCCTCAAAGGCTTTTTCAATTACTCCTGCAAGGCTATGAAGCGACGATTCTGTTGATTTACCTGGTTGGTAAGTAATGCTCTATAACTTACACCCCCCTCCGCAAAAATAACTGTTTATCTCAAAACAGGTAATACAGGTTTTTGTTGCTGTTGCAGCGCCAAAAGAAAATTTAAGATTTGCAGTTACAGTGGACGAAAAATGACAGCAAGGTGCGTTTTTCTATTTATCTTTAATTAGAAATAACTGAAAAAAACGCCACTGATTTTTTTTTTATATTTTTCCCGTAACAGACGCACATTTAGTGCTAACACCGGTTAACGGGTTATTATTGGGGTTTGGAACACCTTGTGACTAGACTATCTGACCATAGGCAATATGCATCTCATCATCATCAATGTGGCACGATAGCCCGACGTCGGGCCTTGGCCGCCTGAATCGTTGACCTCCAATTGTCGCGGTTACGTGACCTCGTCCTCCAGTTTCGGAAGCCCAGCAGCTGTTGGGCGTCTTCACCTACGGAGTTCTCCCAGCGAGCTCTCGGTCGTCCACGCAACCTCGCTCCGTCAATTCGTTGTGCGTTCATCACTTTCTTTGGCATGCGATTATCGCCCATCCGTTGTAGATGCCCCGCCCATTGCAAACGTTGAAGCTTCACGATTTTCGATACTTCCAGCTCATCGTACAATTGATACAACTCATGGTTGTACCGGATACGCCATTGGTCTCGCTCGCGAATGGCCCCGAAAATTCGCCGAAGGACCTTTCGTTCGAATCGGTCTAGCAAAATTTCGGAGGCTTGGGTGAGGGTCCATGTTTCGCAGCCATAACATAGCACGGGTCGGATGATCGTTTTGTACACGCGGAGCTTCGTGTTCATGTGCGCAAGTTTCGAATTAATTATAGGGAGGACCGAGAAATATGTCTTATTGGCTAGTTGTATCCGTCGCTTAATTTCGTCGGTTTCGTTGGCGTCCTTTGATAAGTTACAACCCAGATAGTTGAAGTTGTCTACATACTCGATATTAAGGTCCCCCACTGTGATGCTTGAATTTGCTGGCGTCCTTGTTTTCGATTGCATCATGGCCTTTGTTTTGCTTTCGTTGATATGTAGTCCAACTTCCTTTGCGGCGTTATTGAGGTTATGCAGAAGGCTTTCTGCATCACCCAACCTTCGAGACATGATGTTGATATCGTCGGCGTACGCTACTAATTGAGTCGACTTGATGAGTAGCGTTCCGCTGCTGTCCATATTCATGGCTCGAATTACATACTCCAAAGCAAGGTTGAAGAGCGTCGGCGCCAGCCCGTCGCCCTGCTTGAGTCCAGTACGAGTTTCAAATAGGTCAGTGAGTCGATTCTGCACTCTGACCTGCGAGACGGTATTAGTCATCGTCATCCTTGTGAGTCGCACTAACTTTGCCGGTATACCAAAATTCAGCATAATGTTGTACAGTACACTTCGATCGATACTGTCGTATGCCTGCTTGAAGTCGACAAAGATTTGGTATACGTCGATGTTATATTCCCAGCACTTTTGGAGTAGTAGCTTCACTGTGAAAAGCTGATCGGTCGTTGATCGACCAGGTCTGAAGCCGCCTTGATACTCGCCAATGATTCGTTCTGCGTACGGATTAATTCTCTTTTCAAGAATTTTGGATAATATCTTATAGGCCGTACAAACTAATGATATGCCCCTGTAATTCTCACACTTCAGCTTGTCACCCTTTTTGTGGATTGGGCAGATTATGCTTTTGCGCCAATCTTCGGGGATTTCCTCGTCGTTCCATATTTTCAGCAGTAGCACATGTATTGCGTTGGTCAGGCACGTTCCACCATGCTTCAGCAGTTCTGCTGGGATCTCGTCAGCGCCGGGCGCTTTATTATTTTGAAGCGACTGTATGGCAAGACTCACCTCCTCTACTGTTGGGGGTAGAACGGGAGGGCCTGGTTCGGCTAACTGCTCAAGAGCTGGCTCCGCGGGGGATGTTGATGGTGCATTGAGGAGCTCTTCAAAATGCGAGGCCCATCGTTTGTTGACGCTTTCGATGTCGCTGATGATGTTACCATCCTTGTCCTTACATAGGCTTGTCCTGGGTTGATATCCGTTCTTAACATTATTTATAAGTTTGTACGCCTGTCTAATGTTCTTATTGGCTAATCTTTGGTTTATTTGCTGTAACTGCTCGTCAAAATGTTTGCGTTTCTTACGTCTAATTAACTTATTAGATACTCGCCGAAGTTCGTTATATCTTTCTTTCTTGGCTCGGGATGCGCGTTGTGTGTATTGGCGATAGGCTTCATTTTTCGCCTCAATCGAGGCCCTGCATTCTTCGTCGAACCAGTCTGCTCGTCTGCGCCGGCCTTTATAGCCCACGACCTCTTCTGCGACCCCCTTGATGCTGTCTTTGAGCTCCTCCCAGAACTCATGGATGCCTAAATTGTTGATGTCATCAAGCATGGGCGACAGTTTTTCCTCTAGTGCTGTTGTATACGCAGCCGCCGTGGCATCATCAATCAAATTGTCAACCTCGAAGATCTTGGCAGGGTTGATTCTCGTTAGGTGCACCGAAGAGATTCTGCACCTGTAGGTTGCCTTCACCAAATAGTGATCGGTGTCGCAGTTGGCTCCTCGATAGGATCGAACATCTAGGACATTAGAAGCCCATCTCTTGCTGGTCAGTACGTGGTCGATCTGGTTCACGGTGTATTCATCTGGAGACTTCCAGGTCTGCTTGTGGATTCGTCGATGAGGGAAGCATGTAGAGCTTATTACCAGGTTTCTGCCGCTCGCGAAGTCGATAAGTCGCTGACCGTTGTTGTTGTTTTCGTCGTGGAGGCTATGACCTCCAGTAGTTCCCCTATACCAGCTTTCATTTCCGACTTTGGCGTTAAAGTCTCCTAGCAGCAGCTTGACGTCGTTTGATGGAAGTGAGTCGAAGAGTGTTTCTAGGTCGTTGTAGAACTCGTCCTTAATCGCGTCTTCTTTTACTTCTGTAGGGGCATGCGCATTAATGAGCCAGAGATTAGCGAAACGGGTCTTAATGCGGATCGCACATAGCCGCTCGTTGATGGGTTTGAAGCCGATAATGTGCATCTAGGCGCGGATTTATTTCTATGGTAGACACACGTTTTGCTAGAAGCATCATACGCAGTGGCGTAACGTACGGTGTTCCATGTGTTCGGTGGAACACGGGCCCCCGAACTGTGTGTCCACTGATTACTGCCGCTACTGTGACGATGTAGACGGGCTTTTTCCTGCTTCTTTCCAGCTGCAGATTTTTAAATGGAGACAAAACATTCCGAAAATACTAATTTTGTGTGCGGAGAAAAGCTTGAGCTTCGTAGTATTGGACAGCATATCGTGGAGCCCAGTGGCGTAGATAAGGAGGGGATCAAACCCCTTCGGTCACACATTTTTTATTATTACTTTAGGTACGTAAAACAAAGCAAACGTGTGTAGTGTTTCATAAAAACGTGAAACCATTTTCAGAACAGTAACAGAAAATTTAGCCTTTCCTCAAATTTGAATTGGGATTTGGAGCGAAACTTTTTTTCGCTCCGCTCCGCTCCAGCGCTCCGCTGCGACTAAAATTTTTACAATCATACAACAAAACTTAATTGTTCTTAGTAAATATTTATAGTTTTTCGCGATTTCATCAATTCAACTTATATCTTCTTACGTATTATAGAATATGGCTTAAAAGGTGCGTTTTATTTGATCAAGTACAGAACAGGATAGCACCAATTTCGTACAAATTTGAACATAAAATTGAGTTGTTCTAGATAGGGTGTCCGGAAACTAAACTATCGCAGAAGCGCACCGAAATGTGATTATTAATGTAATTTCCAGCAAAATAGGTGTACTGGGAATATCCCAAATTCTCCTTAGCTACCAAAAGCATTTAAAGATTTTACAAAAATGCTACCACCAAGACCTCCGTCGGAAAAAAATTTATATGAAGTAAGATCACAAAATTTTGTTTTTGAAGCTTTTTTACACAGCTTAAACTGCTTGTCCGATTTGTATTGGGTTTATTCTTAGGAAAAATTGTTGGCCACGACTGAAAGAAAATATGTAGGTAATATTTGTATTAAATTTTTGAAAAATCTTTAAATGTCTGTGGTAGTTGAAGAACTAATAATTCGGGCTTTTTTATACTCCTTTTTGCTGGAAACATCACCAGGAATCATATTATGCGATAGTTTTCGGACATCCCGTATAGAACGAGATCTGTAAAATTGTTATTGTCAAATATCTCGTTACAGCGTTGAACGTTTGCCACTCAATCGAAGGCAGGGCCGAGTTTCCCTTGCAGAAATACCAGAGCTCGTTTGCGTATACTGTACGAACACACATAACGCAATTATCCTGCACGCCGAAAAACAATATATGTATATATGTATCACATGCTTCAGCCTTATTCGTTTTCTATACCCTTCGTTTAAATTAAAAATAGGAACTGCACCCCTCTATGCACGAGGATGTCATTCTTTATTCTAAATTTTGATTTCTAATTTGTCTACGACAATCTGACACAACGTCTTCCATGAAATTCATCAAGCTTATTTCGTAGCATGTCGTCTGAGATCCTGAACAATCTTCGGTATCGAGTTGGTCCATGTGCTTGTTATGAAATTAATTCCAAATGCTTGTGACTGTCATCCATTCCGTTTTGCATTCATAAATTAAATTCCGTTTTGTTGAAGATGCTACACCTCGATATGAAATGAGTGCCACCCGGCCTCTGGTACTCCGCTTTCCCGTTCAGTGTTCAGTCAGCCTAAGAAACCTCGCACCGCATGCTGCCATGACCTTCTCCAGTCGTCCTGGTTTTGCACTCGCATTTCAGGTGGATAGCATGTGTCGTATGAATCTCTTTTTTTTCTTCTGCTGTGTGTAGACATATTACAACAAAAGACACAACAAAAAAGGACTTAAAGCGGCTTGACGTTATACCATTGTTCATTGTTGCAATAACATTGCCTGTAGGCATACTCTCAGATTTTTTTCTGCTTTACTCAGAATATCCTTCGCGACACAACGGTGTCTGTGTTTATGTTTTATATGTTTTATGCTCACCAGTGTTTACACTCTTGAATTATGAGCTTTGTCCTTGAAGGCATCTCGGGATGTGGGTCGGGGGTATATGTTTGTCAGATGGCTGTCATGCGACACAATAATGGCGCTAAAGCGTGTAAGTGTAAGCTAAGAAGCACATCCGATCGGCATTCAACCAACTGAAAAGATTGAAGATTGTTGGTACAGCTACTCACTGTATGACGGTGAATGGTGCTAAGGTAGCGCAAGACCCTCTTTATAACCCGTCAAGGTGGGAACGAAGCCAAGATTAGTCCGTGATTTTATTTATTTCTTCCTGTTCACTTTATATCTTTCGTGTGAGTGTGTGTATGTTTTTTTTTTTGCAACGAAGGGTATTGCTAAAAAACTCAGCAAATGGGTAGGGAAATTTATCTCTGCCGTGCATTTTATTAGCCTTGAATGAAAAGGAGTTCGTGTATATGCTCCGAACTCGTATATGCTCCCCTGGAAAAAGAATTCTTTTCCGAAAAGGAAATATTTTCCGGTAGATTTACAAGAAATGATTTATTATTGTTGACATTGTTTTGTTAAGTATTTCATTTTTTCGCGAAATATTTGATTATGGAATTTTTAATTTGAGTGATTTTCGCGGGATTGATTACATTTTCTGGTTTATTAAATATTTTTCTCATGCATTATTTTGGGTATTTTTGTTTTGCAAATTGGTACGAATACGAAGATAAACATTGGGTTGGATATCTATTTCTTAAATATATATATTAAAACTTTAGATTGTAAATTCCAGAAAAAATATTAGATAGGATACATTTTATTTACTTTAATTAATAGTAGTCTTGATGTTGCAGTGGTTAGTGTACTCAACTACAAAGCACAGGGTCGTAGGTTCGTTGCACTATAAGCGGATCCAATCTATGATGCTTTTCGAAACCAGAATTCATATGGCGAACTCTGCAGAGAGTGCTGTTGGCGTCAGCACATATGCAAGGAAGTTTAGCAAAGATCTTGAAAATTTAATGTCATTACTGCAGCCTTGAACCAAAGTTGGACTGTCGCGTTAGTTTTTTCTATATTTTTATATAATAATCGAATTTAACTTAAAATGATTCTGTAACTGATAGACTTAGTGGTCATGTATATTCTTTCCTGGAGTCTTCTTAGTAAAAAAAATGGAGCAATCATTAAGGTGTGATTGAATGATACAAAAATTATAATTTTCAACACTCACTGCCCGAATAATCCAGGTTTGTATGCATTCGATGCTGTCGTAAATCGCGATTCGAGTCTTGTCTCTGAGTTGCAGCTGGAGATGCTTCGATGCCATGACTAGAATATTGAATGCTGCTGACTCGTTGTCTGGCTCGCCTTTTATACTGTACGAGCCTGTTGATTGTTGTGCTTCTTGTACAGTAAGTTACATAGTTACAGTTAATTTCTTACGTGTACGATGTACGTGGTATACGGTGACGGCCGGCGCGGCGGTGCGGCTCTGTTGTGCCCGATAGATAGGCAGCTGATTTGATGAGTATTGATGGTATGTGTTCGGAGCGTTATTCCAATATAAATTTAGATTATCAGCATTGACCGAGTAATATTTTGAATTATTTTCAATTACCTATTCATTTTTGTAGCTTTTATTATTCACGAATATTTTCTTGATATTAGCAATCAACAACAAGAATCAAATCCATTAAAAACTATATAGTTCTAGTTAGCAAGAAATTTGACGGCAACATAAAATATCTTTTATAAACTTAACCAATCTGTACCTAAGTACATGTATGCTAAATCCAAAGTCTACACATTCACTTCACGCCATCATTTATCATTTTAATGAACATTTTATACTTGTACGTCCTTATACCACTATAATGGCGCTGCAGTACTTTCTATTCACTTCTCATTCTCATTGTATCATTAAACATCCCCGCGTTGATGCCATACTCGGCTCCGCCTGTTACCCGAGGCTTCTTTCAAATGCTCTATCCTATTCCTATCGTTACGTACGTATGTCGAGATCTCGTACCTTATAGCTTATATGGTACAAGTACTGAGTACTCAGATTAACAGCAGGATGAAAATCCTTTACCACATTTTCACCGAAATTAACATCACTTCCACGGCACACGAGCATTGTACTCATAGTACAGATGAGAATGCAATAACAAAAGAATATATTTTCCACGTACGCATATAAGTACGGAAAGGAGTGGAAAATCCTTTTTGGCTTTTGTATAGTTCTACATGGCAAGTTGGCAACTAGAGAAGAGAGATCATCTTCATATATTGTAGAATTGGTAGGTGGATCCTAATGTACTCGTTTATCATCCGGACAGGACATATAGAGGTGGTGGTGTGTACGAAGAGATGAAAGTTTTCAGTTTGGCGTATTCTCTCGTGTTGCTGCAATATGAAGGCAGAAGCTAATCATTTTTATGGTACTGATGTCTACTTAGAATTAGGTTTGTTATTCAGAAAAGAAAAGTAGAAATTATTAGAATTAGAATCAGTTCATACATATTTAGGTACATTCAAACTGGCTAAAAATAATTTGTACTTATTACATACTTTGGAGTAAGGAAAGGAAATGTGAGTCTAAAAAATATCAGAATTCTTCAACCTGCTTATCCAATGCCTGTGCAAGCTCGACTGTGTAAATTGTTGTTGGCGGATGCCTTCCATTATCTTATAAGAAAATAGCTGTTTTTTTACTAACGGGTACACGTACAGGACAGGATAGGAATGAAAAAAAACGACAATCCGGAACAGAACAATACTTTTCGTATCTGTCATGTTGGCCAGCATGACTGAAATCTTAATATCTCCAATTTTAAGGTACGTTGTGCTAGACGCGGCCGCACGACTGCGACTCGCTCATTCCATATAAAAACTCGTTTCTCTCTCATTTTGAAAACGAGTTTTTATATGGAGTGAGCGAGTCGCAGTCGTGCGGCCGCGTCTAGCACAACGTACCTTTAAGACGATTATCACATCCAATAAATTTACCTAAATGAATCGAACATGCACCTCACCTTGGTCGAAGTTGTAGAAAATTGAGATGAAAAAAAAATTATTTTTGTGTCAAATCACAAAAATTTGACTTTGAAGTCCAGCAAAGCCAAACCACTTATCTGATTTTAGTGCAGTTAGTTTTTTTTTTTGGTAAATTTTTTGGCTGTGATCATCAACTTATTTTGCTATTGTTTGTAGTTTTTTTTTTCAAAAATCTTCAAATGCTGGCAGCTAAAGGGTTAAGAATTGCAAGTATATTAGATTAAAAATCAAAATAAAACACCGTTTTTTAGCTTTGCAAGTCAAATAAATTTTATTTTGGATGCATTTCGGGTGGCATTCCACCCATCTTCAGCAACACGACTCGCAGTGGCGTAACGTTTCATAAATATCTTGTGTTCGAAAACGAAATGGGGGCTCCTATACAACATAATTAATATAATTATTATTAGTCAATGTTTTTACAATAACAAGAATAACTTTAGCCTGTTAAAGCTTAATTCTGACAAATAAAATTTTTAAGACAACCTTTGAAGCTAAACTTTACAAATTAGCTATTAGTTTTATGGCAGCGATTCGTGTCCTCTTTTCGCAGGGCGAGAGGATCTGTGGCCACATTTTTTAATACCTTATTTTTAATTATTAAGGATAATTCAATTCAAAGGACTGGGTGATCGTGAATAACCTGAATTCGTACACTAACTATCAAGAGACGCGAGAGCGTATCGCCCGCCAAAGGAAAAAAAACCGAAAGCGAACAAGTCTATGATTACCGGAGACAACTTGCTTTTTTGGTTTGACAGGGCTGCAGCCTTCCAGGCAACATTCCGCAAAAAAAAAATGTTATCGAAATATTCCACATATCCTGTTCTAGTGCCTTTCCAAACAAAATCTTCGATCGGCACAATAACGGATAAGATATATGCAATAAACGGTGAAATTTTCACCCTCACAGACTTAAACGAGTAACCGAATTTCAGACTGGAGTCTACAGTTGCAGAAAGACTTGCTTCTACTGTCTCTCTCCGTGATTGGATTTTTATGAAATTTGGAATGAATAATCCTCTGGTGGTCCTTCTAAATAATCAATGTCTTCCATTTAGATAAGTGGATGGAATAACGGTAAATTAATAGGTAAGGTTAATAAAAGATTTCCAACAATTGCGTCTTTCGGCTCATCGCATTGACAATTTTTAAAACACACTGCGACATTGGGACACTGGGACATTAGGATATTGGGACACTGGGAGACTAGGATCTTGGGGCAGTGGGATATTAGGAAATTGGGACATTAGGGTCTTGGGACATTAAGGCATTGGGGCATTAGGTACACTGGGGAAACTGGGACGCGGGGCATTGGGACCTCGGGATATTCGGACACTGGGACATCGGGATATTAGGACATTTGGGACATTGGAACATTGGGATATTGGAACATTGTGACATTGGAACATTGTGACATTGGAACATTGGGATATTGGGACATTAGGACATTGGAACATTGTGACATTGGAACATTGGGATATTGGGACATTAGGACACTAGGCGATCGGACATGGGGGCACTGGGATATTAGGACATTGGGACATTATGTCTTTGGGACAATAGGACAATCGGACATTGGGACACTGGTACAGAGTGGCATTGGGCCACTGAGACATCGGGATGTTGTGGCATTGGGGCACTGGGATATAAGGACATGTTAACATTAATGTCATTAATGTCATTAGGACATTGGAATATTAGGACATTAACAGATTAGGACATTAGGTACACTGGGAAAACTGGGACGTGGGAACATTGAGCCACTTGGACATCGGGATATTAGAACATTGGGACATTGGGCTGTTGGCACATTGGGATATTGGAACATTGGGATACTGGGACATTAGGGCACTGAGATACAGGGACATGGTGGCACTGGGATATTAGGAAATTGGGACTTTATGACCTTTGGATAATATGACAATCGGACATTGGGACACTGGCACATAGGGATATTGGGCTACTGAGACATCGGGATATTGGGACATTGGGACACTGGGATATTCAAACATTGGGGCACTGCGATATTAGGACATTAGAACATTGGGACATTCGGTCATTGGAACATTGAGAAATTGGGACAATGGGAAATTTTTACATTTGGACATTAGGATATTAGGCATACTGAGAAAACTGGGACGTGGGACATTCCGATGGCAGCTGTCAGAAGAAAAATTTCCTCTCATTACATCGCAAGTGATAATCGTTATTGGCGGAACCTTAGAACCTTATAAAATCGAGGAAGCTATGGCCATCCTATGACCGGAAAAGAACGTCTGAGATTCTGACCAGACCGCATAAAGATATTGCTAGACTTACAGTGGTAATTACTGGACAGGCTGCGTATTTCCCATGCGTCTGAGCTGAGGCGAAAATAGTGGAGCTGCTTCACTTCCTAAATCTCTTTTAATGGCTCTAGGTGCGTCTCCATACTCAAAATTATATCTCATGTAAACTCTATCTTTTAAGTAGGTTAACGAAGTTCTGTGGTTTCAAAACGGCGCTTTTCGTGCTAATTGGGCGCTTGGCATGTCTCACCGTTAGCCACTACTTTTACCAACCAACCAGACTTCATAGAACATTCACCCCAATTAAATAATGGCATAAATTTGCTATTTCAATCAAACCAATTAAATTCGAATTATCGCTGGCGGCCGAGTAATAATGGAGATTTTCGACTTCAGGACCTTAGATAAAGAAGACTTTGCAGTTTTGGTAATGGAATCGTATTTACATTGAAAGAATGCAATACAAATATCGGTTCAGAATTATTATCAGAAGTAAGTAGATTTGAGTGACCAGTAAGTGGGCAAGTAGCAATGCGAAAAAGTAAGTATGTATGTAGATCTACTTACTTTTAGCTAGAGTTGGCAAGCCTGGCCACAGCACACTTTTGCACACAACATGTTCATTGAAAAGGTATCAATTTTGGTGACAGTACAGCCCTAAGCCTAGCCAACGATTTCTTATATCTAAGGTAGTACCCCTTTCTTACTCATTCATAGTCCAACACTATCAACTCTCTCCTACTCTTTTGTCATCCTTTCAAAATTGCTCCATTAAAAAGGGTTATTCTGAATTGTCGATTCACTCACTATACATTCACCAAGCGAATCATATTTCTTCCAATTTTTTACTTATTGCATACATTACTTCTGCATACACCCACCACCAACTATTTTATGGTTATGAATTGCTTTCTATGGAGATCCAAGTCGCGCAAAAGGAATCTCATTTGGTTGTGACTTTTATAGCCACTTTATATCCTTTTCGAACAAATTATGATGGTTTAGGAATCTCACATCAGATATCCGTTATCCAGAGTACATATACGTCGCAGTGGCAGACGAGCAAGTAGAATCCACTGCGTTCCGCCGAAGCAGAATAAAAAAGGACACTACGTGAAAATTGAGTGAGTTTTCGAGGCAGCAGATGAGAAGAGATATACGAGTACGATGTGTGGTGCGGTCCTTTTGTATTGCGAACAATTGCAATTTTTAATGGAATTTATGACTTTGAGTTGAGTTTAGTGCGGAATGCAATCAAATTAAGTGGTTTTGATATGAAGAAGAAGAATCATATTTTGTGGAGGATGCCAATAAAGTACAAGTATGTCTGTATTTTATGATTGAGCCAATAAATGACATCTACCCTTATTTTTAAGTATGCCAAGATATTTTATTATTTTTAAAGCATATTGAATGCCAAATTATGATCCGGGTCACTTACCAGAATATTCTCTCATTGCTTGCATGAATTTAAAATGGTCCACAATACAATAATTTCTAAAGCTTAAAAAAATTTAAAAAATCGATTTCAAACACACCGACTGTTAAAATAAATTTGCTATTCAATTATTTTCGAATTCATTGCCGCCGACAATGCGTGACAAAGGTCCATATCATTCCATCCAAAAAGCAGAAGGACACCATATTCACCTTGCACGTACAATCATTTTTAATCGGATGACCCTTTCCATCCTTTACAAAACTATCAACATAAAACTTCGTGTGTAAACCACTAATCCGAAACCCATTCAGAATGAACTATTCCATAAATATTTCAGATTTCAAGAGCAACGCAGCTGTCAGCCAATCCTTTTCCGAACACTATCCCCGATCCGGGTACAACCTGGCTGGTGCCAGTCATCATCATGACCCGGCCAGCCGGACTATGGCCATCGACGACCATGTTACAGATGTTAAATTGGTGTCCATCGACACATTTTCACACACGTCGTCGTGAACTGAATTTTAATGATGACACTCGATCCTCGTCTCTTCCATTCACATTCCGCACAGGGCAGCCCGTGAACGATGAAATGGAACGCCTGTTTGGTGTTCATTTATGACCCGCAATATAAAAGTGTATCCACCCAGCGATTTCAAAGTTGAGCTGAGAACTATAAATATCCCCGGCATACATATAGAGGTGTACGTTTACGTACCCACCGGCAACAAGGATACTCTTGAAAGTGGACACTACTCTCCCTCTAGTGTAGAAAAGCATTTTTGTCAAAACATGACATAGAAAGAAAATTTCGCCCAGAGCTAAAAAAGGGACGAAGATTGTTTGCTGTGCTGCGAAACCTGACACACGATATACGACAAAGGTAGCGATGCTCTAAAGTTCCACTCGTGACATTCTGTAAAATCGAAATCACTTCAGGATTCAGGTTTATGCGAATACCTATATGCGGCTCCGGAATGGGATTGTCGAGTGGCAATTGGGATTCTGTCGAATACTATCCATCAAAGGACAGCACTTGATTGACCGTTGCCATCAAAATTTTGTCAAGTCGAGAAAAGTCGGAAAGGAACATTCAATCAAAATACGTTGGTATAGGTACAAGGTGAATATCGGAAAAAAGGAGATTCTTGCTGTAGAAATTGGAAAATTATTCAAACATATTCCAAAAATTATTATTTTTAAAGATAGCCTAAGCAACTTGTTAGGATTTCTATTTTCTTGGAATATTGAGCTTCCCTGCCCCTACTATCGCAACTGTCTTACGAAAAAATGTCACAACTTCTCTGTCCCTTACTGTCTCCAACCAAATTTCAAATTCCACACGTAGAAGACACATTTGCAATCGGACTTACATCGTATGTATAGCCGCCAACATTGTAAGGACACATCCGTGCGTCGTCATCATAGGTTGAAACTCAACTATTCCATTTCATACTCGCCATGAAAGATTTAAATTTGATCAATCCGAAGGGTTTTCGTTTTTCGAAATAGTCTACCTACTTGGTCTCCCGGCCACGACTTCCGGATTCTTCCGCATAGACCAAAGTCCCAACCAGTTCAAGTCCTATTTGGTATTCGAATGGGGCGACACTGGATGCAATTTCCGTTTTCGGTTTACTAAGTGTCAAGGTATTTCACGTAGAATTCATCCGCACCACGTTGGTGTGTACAGGGCATAGAGTTTACGATTAGGATGATCGAAATGTCGTCGTCCTTTTAGTTAGATATCGTTCTGAAGGAGATACAAGGTAGCTGAGAGGATTGCCGTGCTCTATGGTCAGTTGATGGGTTCGTATGTAGTTTAGCAAAACAGAAACGGTCTCAAGATTTACGAAGGAGATGATGAATTGGATTGGTTGAAAGATGGATTGCAATTTGCACTTTAGATTCTTTTTGTGAGGATGTGTGTACGTTGCAGATTGAATCGGTAAATGGATAAGGATGAATGCAATTTTAGCAGATGGGATGGGAGACGTTATACTAAAGGTTAGATGTTGAATTTTAAATGTGTTCAAACGAGAAGGGCTTTCTTTCAGCAGCAGTTATTAACCTTCAAGCGGGCGCGCATTTTTTGTGACATTACCGGGCGCGTGGCGGTAATTTACCGCCCTCGTCTTTTCCCTTCCATTTGCGCTCAACTGTACAACTTTCATTCTCATAATTATGGTAAATTGAAAGAAGAGCATTTCCCAAATAAGTTGTCATCATAAAAAGTATTATCTGGTGAACAATAAAACAAGTTCAGCAGTTTTAGCGAAGCATGTCACTTCAGTGATATTACACAGAGCACACACATTTTGATCACAACTGTATACCAAAATATACAATCCCCGAACGTTTGATGACCGCTGGAAAGGTATGGAAGGTGAAATTTACCCAAAATTTTATTGTATCGTATCTATAGTAGTATGACTTAAGAATACATACTTCTCCCCCCTCGATCCGGCCAACGGGGGAAAAGCTATGCGTGTTTATATGATCAGGGCGGTAAATTACCGCCCGCGCGCCCGCTTGAAGGTTAAGAGTGGGGGGTTCAAACCTTAGAAAAAAACAGAATTTTTGGGTTCTTTCGTGAATATCTCTGTAACGGGATTGTATGCTGTATAAATTCGGTAAATTTAATGAAATCAATTAACAACTGTAGGGTGATTGATAAGTTAATTCAAGCTAAAAGTATTATATCCCTGTTGGTGACGAAGCTTGTATTGTTCAAGCAGAGCATAGGGAGAGGCAAATGCTCTGTTTCCAAATCTTGCAAATTTGCCTAAAAAAATGCAGACCTTTTGGTTAGCTGCAAGCACCTTGAGGGACTTCATTCGGAGTTAAAAGAAGGTTCGAAGATATTCTTAAACTCAATATTCCTGATTGAGTGTTGAATCCGTTTTCATATAGTCAAGAAGGAGACCTTTCTCGAGCAGGAGCCACTTATTGAGTTATCAACGAATGAAGAGTTGAAACCTAAATTCGAGGAAGGGTATCAGCAATTTGTACTTACAAAAAACCATACCAAGTCTATATCCTGAATTGTGGTCTACGGTTGAGTTCCTTTTAATCGCATTTTTTTTTGTTGCCTCACAGAAACTTTTGTCCCGGGACTAGGCTTCTCGGCATCACTTTACTTACTATCCGTACGTAAGTGACTAATCAATCAATCGAGTGTAAACTCTAGCAGATCGTAAAAAAAACTGAAAACAAAATATATTAATAAGGAAATGTATCACAATAACTTCTTTTAAACATTAGTTTATTAGTACAATTAAAATTAACTAAGTCCTTCAAACTATTATAAAGAATAATTGACCTTGTAATTGGTTCATTAAGCCCATAGTTTACTCTATGATAAGGCTGAACAAGAAGGTTGTTCCGCCGTAAATTGTGAGGAATATTTCTGACTTGAAAGTTATTTAATATATCTTCACAAACAATATGAGAGCAAAACAGGTCTCTTATAAACATAGCGTTTAAAAATGTTCTTCTATAATCTAAGGCTTGTAAACCCAACAAGGAACAGCGAGTTTTATAATCTGGCTTGAAACGCCAGCCAATTTGATAAATGGCAAACCGTGTAAAATTGTGTTGAATTCTTTCTATACGCTCGATATGCACCTTATAGAACGGATTCCACACAATAGAACAAGACTCCAGGTGCGAACGAACGAAAGCTTCATACAATATTTTTAAAGTAAAAGCATCATTAAATTCGCGCGCATTACGTTTAACAAATCCTAACATACTATTCGCTTTTGAAATAATGTAATCAATGTGTTGTCGAAATGAAAGCTCATGGTCGAAAATTACACCAAGATCTGATATTTCGACAACCCTTTCAAGAACACTACCTGTTAAGGAGTACTCAAAGAAGACCGGAGTTTTCAATTTATATATGCTAAGTACTTTACATTTACTAACATTTAAATTTAAATTATTATCGCGGCACCAAAATTGCAGCTTTTCTAAATCGGATTGCAACTTAAGGCAATCATCAATGTTGCGTATTTTCATAGCGATTTTCATATCATCGGCATACTGCCATACACGCACGAATTTAAAATTTTGGATGATATCGTTTATGAAAACTAAAAAGAAAAGTGGTCCTAAATGGCTTCCTTGCGGAACCCCTGATGAACACTTTATAACAGAGCGAGATGTACAGCCATTTAACTTCACCAACTGAGTCCTATCCGTTAAATAGGATCTCACCCAGCTTAGAAAAATTGACTGTATTCCTAAATGTTCTAGTTTTTTAAGTAAAATATTATGATCTACTCTATCAAAAGCCTTCGAAAAATCGGTATATACCACATCAACCTGCATTCCCTGCTCAATACCATCAGCAACAAATTTAGTAAATGATACCAAATTTGTTGAAGTTGATTTTCCTTTCAGGAATCCATGTTGACATGGCGATATCAAACGGCTAATTAAAACATCTATTTTATTTTTAATAAGCATTTCAAACAACTTCGGTATTGCAGATATTTTAGCTATGGGTCTATAGTTATCAATTAGATGCTTCGGACCCTTTTTGTGAACAGGCGTTATGTATGAAACTTTCCATTCATCAAGAAAAACACCTGAAGTCAAGGACAAATTAAAAATAAAGGCTAAAGGACGACATAACGATTGCATGCAATTCTTCAAAAATATATTAGGAATGCCATCAGGTCCGGCCTGAATACTAACATCAAGATCACGCATAGCATTCAATAGGTCATCCTCAGAAATCTCAAGAGCACTCGTAAGGTCCTCCTGAGCTATCCGAGGGACCAATGCACTCTGACTTCCATTGATGTTAGTATTCATTTCTGATGAAACGGAGTCTGGCACTTTGTAAACTGAACTGAAAAATCTAGCAAATCCGTCACAAACCGATTGAACATCTTTGTAAAAATTGCCATTGAATTCTAAATTTTTTGGGATTCCCGTATTCTTACGCTTGCTGTTTATAAAATTCCAAAATGTCTTACTGTCATTCTTTATATTATTTTCAGCTCTCGCAATATACTGTTTGTAAAGATTTTTATTCATTAATTCATACTCTCTTCTCAATTTAAAGAAATTTTCTTTATTGGCAAGAGAGGATGACTTCTTGTATAATTTATGGGCCTTATTTTTTGCTCTCTTAAGTTTGAACAATTCTTTGGTAGCCCAAGGATTTTTTGCTTTTATTTTGTTCTTTTTTAAAGGAACGTACTTGCGAATAGATTTATTTAAAATTGAATTAAAAATTGTATAACTTTCAATAAGATTACTATTCGATATAACTGGAGCCCAATCCATATTAAAAAATGTTGAATTTAGTTTTTCAAATTGGGCTTTTTGAAAATTTCTAGTAGGAATAACTTCGGGCTCTTCTTCAATGTAATCATAAAAAACAAACTCAAGAAGAAGAGCACTGTGATGGATTGAATTGGGCAAAATTGGTTTATCTACTTTAATTACAGAAGCATTCAAGCAAGTACTGACAAAAATTAGATCTAAAATTCTACCAATCGAATTTTTAACAAGATTCATTTGCATCAAATCCATTGCAAACAAACAATCTGTTAGAACAGATTCACACTCAAGATGTAAATCACGCGGCAGAATTTTTTTCTCGTCATCGTTCCAGTACCAACTTATATTACCAAGATTGAAATCCCCAACAACGATCAATTTGTCTTTTTCCTCAAAAGATGCAAATAGCTTGGAGATATTATCTACATGTTTGTTATAAACATCAACTGAATTCAAAGGTGGTAAATAGCTATTAAAAATATATACTTTTTCGCTGCGAGAAACATTGATAGAAACACATATCTGTTCTACGTCCTTATGAAAAAGCTCAACTTCATGAGATGGGAATGTTGTTTTGATAGCTACCAAAACACCACCTCCTCTCTTAGTCGAAGCCTCATAACGGTCGCGACGATAGACATCATAGTCTCTTATGAAAAGTTCTTCATTTGAAATGTCTGTGTGAAGCCAAGTCTCGGTTAAGCAAATGGCAGCATAATCTTCTTGTGAAGCTGCAACGTAAAAGTCATTTGTTCTTGAACGAAGACCGCCAACATTTTGATAATAGACCGAGAAAAATGAATTGGAAATTATGTGTTCTGCTGGACACTGTTTTGGCGTTTGTCGTTTTTTAGGGTTTTTTAGATTTTTCAAAAAACCCTTATGAAATCGATTTTGTCCGTCCGTCTGTCCGTCTGTCCGTCTGTCCGTCTGTCCGTCCGTCTGTTCACTAAATAACTCGCGAACGGCTTAACCGATCGTCATGAAATTTGGTAGGAATGTGTAGAATGGTAACAGTCTTTGGCACGAAATACTTAGAAGTTGGTAGGACAAAAATAACAGGGTGTCCCGGACATTTGAAAATTTGTTCACTAAATAACTCGCGAACGGCTTAACAGATCGTCATGAAATTTGGCAGGAATGTGTAGAATGGTAACAGTCTTTGGCATGAAATACTCAAAAATTGGTATGGCAAATAAAACAGGGTGTCCCGGACATTTACAAATTTGTTCACTGGTTACCTCGCGAACGGCTTAACCAATCGTCATGTATTTTAGTAGGAATGTGTAGAATAGTAACAGTCTTTGGCACGAAATACTTAGAAGCTAGTAGGGCAAAGATAACAGGGTGTCACGGAGATTTAAAAATTTGTTCACTAACTGATCGTTATGAAATTTGGTAGGAATGTGTATAATCGTATGAGTCTTTAGCACGAAATACTTAGACGTTGGTAGGACAAAGCTAACAGGGTGTCCCGGAGATTTTAAAGAGTCAACTTTTTTAGTTTTTATCGGACATGGACGTATGGGTACTCAAATCAAGGAACTCGATGGGTATATTTCATATCAGTCGCTTTTTTCCAGTTTGGAGTAATGGTAACGGAGTTACAGCTAATAAATGCAGTTAATATATGTAAACATGATACATAGTAAATCTATTTTTGGGTTGGTCTAATTAAAAAGTGTTATAGAATGAAAGGCGTTAGCCTTTCATTCTGGAACGCGTTTATTTAGACCAATCCAAAAATAGATTTACGAGAAGCATTTCATTAATATTGTGCATAATTCTTATTTATTACCTATAAAATATATGTGCAAAATTATTCACAATGTGTGTATCCAAAATCTAAAAAACCCTCGTATTGCGGGCGCAGCCCTCTGTACGCCGGTATTTTTGAAAATTTGAAGGGTGATATGTTGACGCCCTTGGGCCAGAAGTTGGCACAAAACACTTGCTTCGAATATTCATGAGGAAGTTTCAAACCAAAACTGATTGAAACTAATTTGGATATATCACAATCTTTTTTTATCAGAGGATAAACCGAAAGAAAACTGTCATCTGTTAAATTAAGTTTTTTCATTACATATTCCTTTAAATCTTCTGCTTTTACCGAAGCATATAGCTTAGAAACATGGAATACCTTGAAACTGGGGACACTTCGAAGAGAATCATTAGCTTGATCGATACCGAAGATTCTTTTGTGTCGCCTATTATTATTATCACTCTTTTTGGGAATAACATCACCAACAGGAGAAGGTTTTTTAATATGTTTCCCTTTCTTACGAACTGTGACAAATTTATCAATCGGAGATTGATTTTTGTCAACGTTGGAAGGAATTGTAGAAGATGAATCTGAAATAACAGTGGAAGTCCCCGCTTCATGGCTAACGAAAGATTGCTCAGAAGATATTGAAATAATATTTTTAGTTTTTTTCTTAGTGTCTTTCCCTATATTACTCTTCTTATTTTTTAAAGTTACGTTTCTATCTCGCAATATTTTGGAATTGTTTTCACAACAATTTACAGTTTTCATAAGGGATCTCAGCTTGCTAAGTTGGCTCTGCAACGACGAAACGAGCTGAGATAGACCATCAATTTGAACTTTGTAAAATTGCTCGCAAACACAATTCATTTTAATTGAAGAACTAAACTAATAAATTAATAAAAAGAGAAAAAATGCAAAAAGAAAAAAAATTGTAAAAACTGGGATTCGAACACAGGACCTCACGGGCGTGAGTCGTACACGCTACCACTGCGCTATATGCTTGTATGAAAATCTATGCCCAGATAACTCAATTAAGCCGAGTTGAAATGACTACTGGACCAAATGAAAACAAAGAACAAAGACCGCTCGAGCGGCAGGTAGAAAATGCAAACCACCAAAAACTTTTCAAACAAATTTATGATTATTCACTAAACCGATTCGCGAAACCACTTTTACCGATGAAGCGAACGAGTAAAGGAATCATAAAATAATGAATTTAATATTAAATCTTATGAATTTAATGCAAATTATGAAATTTAATATTGTGCGAAAATGTTGCGTGTGTTTGTTTTGATAAACGTCAAACGATCATCGTATTTAGTTGAACATGGTTTTAGCGCACTGGGACTGTTTTCATTGAGATGTATCGCTGTTGCTGTAGAACACCCAAAAGGAAATGAATACGAGGAAAGGGCATGAAGGGAGAATGTCAGGACGACCTAGAGCTTGTTGGAAATTCTGCGTTTATGCAGAAAGCATACTATAGGATTCTAACACCGGAGGACGCCATCAAAAAATCTACTATATTTGGGGTTGAGATTCTGAGGGCTTAGAAGGCCGGTTTTGATCACCATAGAGCACCAAGAGCATTTCTGGGAACGTTGGAACTGATTGTTTCCATGTTGCTATTTAAATTTCCCAATTTTTCGAACCCTTTTGTGCGATTTAGCTTACGCATGTGTTTGACATTTTCTTATGTCAGTAGGATACGGGTGGCACCTTCGATTAGCCCAACTTAGATGTAAAACGAGTACTGTCAAGGCTCCGCCTGTCTTTTTTTATATAGATTGGGAATCTTACATAGATTATATACACCGCGTGTAGCTGAGACCGATAGCATGGACTTCCAACTAATCAGTCTTCAGCGCAGGTAGCAGAATTACGTCTACGCCTGTAGAAAAGCCATGTCGATAGTTGTGAATATTCAACTTACCGGTTTCCTTGGGCTTTGCCCTATGTAAGTACATCCATTTCTCGTCCGCACATCACAGTTAGCGTCCAGCGTAGGACCCCGGATCATTTGCTGTACTTATACAAATTTTGGGGGAAAACACTCATTTTAGGAGCAAATCTAATTTTATTTTAGGAAGGGAAGTCACGCCACCTACTGGCAGTGCTTAAGCATGTTAAACGAGAGAGGTCAACTAGAGAGAGCATGTTCATGATATATTTTTTAAAAATGCACATATTTTCGTCAAATTAGCCGAACACACACGTTGAATTGGTGAATCCGTTGATTTTAATCCATTTTATTGGCTTTGGATTCGCCGTGTGTGTGCAGTTCTATAGATAGGTGGATGAAGGTAGAGGGTCGGTCGGTCAGCTGACGAATGAAGGATTTAAATGGAAGCGTCAGTGTCAATATTTTTTAGGATATCTCAAATATTTGAAAGTTCTACCGCCTGCCGTTAAGATATTTGGAATCACTGGAAATCAATGGAAATCAATGACTTTCACTACCAATATTTAATTTCGTTGAAAATAACGAGGAATAATACTATCACCACAATGCTAGGTCCAAAATTTCATGATTTGTATGGCTCTTCACAGATTTTGAATGTCAGTGGTCCGCGACAAATAACGAGTTTTATCAAGTGGTCCCTCAAGTACAAAAGGTTAAGAACCACTGGTCTAGACCGACCGGTAAATTTATGACTAGTCTGAGTTGTGCTACTTCTTAGCCGTCAGTGGAAAAATATTCTGCCGACGAAATACTGTCTTACTGGAATAATATCCAATGTAATCTAAGGATCGTCCTTAGGGTTTCTTAGCTTTTTTTTGTAGTATTCTTTCTATGAAGTACAAGCCAAAATGCCCTTAAAATTTGGCGCGCCCGGATGGAAGCTCGGCATGCCCCTCCCAAGAGCGAACGCTGAATAAAGGGTTTGAAAGTAAAATTTTTCTATAAAACTTAACTGGTATTTAGGTATTGACGAAAAAATAAATATTCTTAAATATTTTGTTGCCAGCATGAATGGAATATATTCGTATCACTGATTGAAGCATGTCATTATTCAAAAGGGAAATAAATAGTTACTCTCACATTCGCACCTAATTTAATTATCTCAATTGGACACTTGTTAATGATTATGAATTGCTACACAATTAGAAAACATCCTTTTTGGAATATCTATATGAACGAGTATTTACGTCGGTCTGCCATTGTATTCATTCCCATTCCCTGAAATCATTCACCAAATCACACGCACCCACACATACCTTCCAGCTTCTACTTTGTAATTCACCAGTTAACTATAGTTGTTCGCCTTAATGATGGGATTTATCTCATCAGCACCGAAATAATGGGCTCTCCTTAATGAAGATTAAGGTGTTCACTGTTAGCAGCTTGATTTCAGTTAATTTCGAACTGCTGCTACTGCCATGAAATTGCCGCATGAAATAAGGTGCTTGAGGTGATTGCACGAAAGGACTTTGGAATTTCTTTGTTGTACAATTCTCAAAATGACTTCATTAGTACCGACGATTGTTGAAGTGCGTTGATTTTGATTCTGTTGCGTATTGTGTTTAAGGTCATTTTAAGGATAATGAGAGTTGGTAGCTGCTATTAGTCAACGGTCTTATTTGTTTAGCAACCACTATTTTGCTGCATAATTCAAGTTTAAGTTGTTGGACTTATGACATGACATAAGCTCTGCAAGGGAGCATCTCCGAAGTTTTCTGGAGCATTAATCATCCACGGGATGCACTCTTTGACAGACAAATGTTTTGAATTGAGAAAACATGTTTAACCTTCAAGCGGGCGCGCCGGCGGTAATTTACCGCCCTGATCATATAAACACGGATAGCTTTTCCGCCGTTGGCCGGATCGAAGTGGGAAAAGTATGTATTCTTACGTCATACTGTTATAGATACGATACAATAAAATTTTGGGTAAATTTTACCTTCCATACCTTTCTAGCGGTCATCAAACGTTCGGAGATTGTATATTTTGGTATATAGTTGTGCTCAAAATGTGTGTGCTCTGTGTAATATCACTGAAGTGACAGGCTTCGCTAAAACTCCTGAACTTGTTTTATTGTTCACCAGATAATAATTTTTATGATGATAACTTATTCGGGACATGCTCTTTTTTCAATTTACCATAATTATGAGAATGGAAGTTGTACGGTTGAGCGCAAATGGAGGGGAAAAGACGAGGGCGGTAAATTACCGCCGCTCGCCCGGTAATGTCACAAAAAATGCGCGCCCGCTTGAAGGTTAAAACCTTAATGCTGCACTTCCACTCCTAATATAGCTCAACTGGGATCTTAGCAAAATCTCGTGGTTTCTCAAAAGAGCTTGTTTTCAGCTCATTAAGAATATCACCATTCCTGTTTTCTACTGTTTTCCGCTTGTTTTATTATGTTGATACTAGGGATGTCAAAAACCGGACGGTTAGTCCGAAAACCGGTACTTTCAAAACGGTTAACCGGTTTTTTTCGGTTTTTTCATCCTCCCGGTTTTAACCCGGACGGTTGTTTGCTTATCCGGTTAAAACCGAAAAAAGAACTTTGCAAATTCATAAAATTTTTATATTTTCTTGATTTGTCAGTCTGTAATTCTATTGCTTGTCTTCTATGAAAAATTTCGTATTTCCGAACACTCTGCTATTATTCCAAGAACCATCGCTTCGTAAAACTACCGCTCCTTGCATTTTTCCTGTCCAAGGCAGATATTGTTTACGTTGCGTGTCACACGTGTATCTTTTATGCGTCGTGAATGTTTGTGTATCAGATCAGTGCATTTAGAGTTCATTGGCATAGGAAGACGAATCGGCAGTTGCTACGACGTCCGCGTCCACATCGATATCCGCGTCCACTTCAACATCCGTCGTGTCCACAAAGACTTCAACATCTACATCATAGTGCAGTCATATTAGCATTTCAAATAGAAAAAAATAAAGTAAGGTTAACTCTTGTGGTTTTTGAATCAGTGGGCTCCCAAGAATCTAAAACTCATTTTGCTAAAAAAAATTTTGATCGGAAAGGTCCCAAAAAGGACAAAAAAGGATACTCTTTAATCCTTAACCGGAGGTCGGCATGTGGGGTATCAAATCAAAGGGGACGTCAAGTACATTACATATCCGGTGTTTGTTCCATGTTTCAAGGACCCTCAACGGAATAAATCGAGATTAAATGGAGAATTATTGTGTTACCCTTACCCGTGTATCTTTCCGAAGCCCTAATTACGAGAGTAATTCAAATTGTCACTACGTTTTTTACTTTTCTATAATAGCTAAAGATTCTACCATTAAATTTGCTAAAAAAAAATGATCGGAAAGCTCTCAAAAAGGACACTAATTACAAACCTTGATCGAACGTGGGCATGCGGGGTGTCATATCAAAGAGGACGTCGAGTACATTCCATATCTTGCGTTTATTACTTGTTTCAAGGACCCTCACAAGAGAAAATTGGAATCCAATGGAAAATTTTTATGTTTCTCGTATATGTATCTTTCCCAAGCCGTAATTTTTCGTTTTAGCCCGAATTTTTCCATTTAGTGTCCTTGAAACAGGAAACAAACACCGGATATGCAATGCACTCGACGTCCTCTTTGACATGACACCCTGCATGCTCACTTTCAATCAAGGTTTATAATTCTCTCTCTCTCTCTCGATTACCGTAACTCCTAGTGGAGCATGGTGCGTTGATGCCTACCGTGTGTGGTCATCAACGTTACAAAGACAACTGAATTCGGAGTGTGATACGGTTGTCAATCATACCACTTCCTAGTCGCATTGTTAGTTTATTATTCTACGATAAGAATATTTCTTATCATCTTCTTCTGAATAATAAACTTGCGACGAGTCGTGCCGAGTTTGGAAACTCGTTTCTCTATGAGTGTCTATTTCACAGAGTGGCGACCGAACGATCACGGCCACAGAGCACGTTTTTAATTAGTGTCCTTTAATGTCCTTTTTCAGAGCTTTCCGATAATTTTTTTCTTAGCAAATTTAATGGTAATCATAGATTCGGAAAAGTGAGAAACGTAGTGACAACTTGGATTATTCTCGTAGTTATGGCTTTGGAAAGATACACGGAAAACACAATAATTTTCGATTTAATCTCGATTTATTCCGTTTAGGGTCCTTGAAACAGTAAACAAACACCGGATATGTAATGTACTCGACGTTTCCTTTGATTTGATACCCCACATGCCGACCTCCGGCCAAGGATTAAAGAGTATTCTTTTTTGTCCTTTTTGGGACCTTTCCGATCAAAATTTTTTTTAGCAAAATGAGTTTTAGATTCCTGGGAGCTCGCTGATTCAAAAACCACAAAAAATAGCCTTACTCTATTTTTTTTCTATTTGGAGGCCTGAAATAGGATATTTTGACTGCACTATATACATTGTCTAGCAATAAAACTCAGTTAACTAATTTTGAAACATTATGAATACTTCTGACAATTTTATTTGATTATCTTTTTTGTTCAACATGTTTCTCTTTTAGGGTTCCACTACACAGTCCTATTTCTATACGAACATCCCAGCAAACAATTTCTATCGTCCGCGATACGAATTCAATTCGCCTGCTCGAAAACATTTCTCGTATTTCATATCGAATTCTGATTAAAGTCGTCACTCCCTTCGGGAAGGAATAGTGACCGATATTAATTCGCCAGGATGATAATTTGGCGATAATAGACTAATACATAGAAAAAGTGAAAAAAAATATTTATTTTTTATTTTCCCTTTTTTATTTTTTTTCTCTATTTTATCTTTAACTTTTTTTTAACTTATTTTAATTTTACCTTTTTACACTTTGCTTCTACTGGGAATCGAACTTATCACCTATCGTTTCGTAGTCCTACGTCCTACACCTGAGCTATCTAAGATTACAAACTATGGGAATAAATTACTCGTTTTATTTTTTGACAATTTCATAATTCTCTCGTTGTGATGAATTACTATTTTATCATCTTTGCAATGATAAGGCGATATTTCGTTAATAGGAGTCACATTCCTGTCATATTGATGACGAAAAAGCAATTTTTCGTCGAGGAGACAAGTTTACGATAAATTTTTCATTTGAATGATATCGTTTTCGTATCATTTTTCTGATTTTTCGCAAAAAACGATAAAATTGTTTGCTGGGATCAGTTTAACGAGTGTGTATGCATTATTTTGCTAAAATTCTAAGCAATTGAATAAAAAACCGGTTAACCGAAAACCGGTACTTTGAGCCCGGTTAAAACCGGACGGTCTAACCGGCTTTGCGAAAAAACCGGAAAAACCGAAAACCGGGTTATGGGCCGGTTTTTGACATCCCTAGTTGATACTGTATTCCTTGAAATCATCGTGCTCCGTGATCTCCTTATTATACATAGAAAGACTGCGGATACTATGTAGCAGAACGCATTGCAAGCCTGTTACCCTAACTCAAGTGGAAAGCAGCCAGCCGCGAGGAAACATGCAGCCGACTAAAAAAAAACTACCCTCGGTATCATGCCTTAACCTCACTACCCTTCCATTTCGTCTCGTTGCAAATGGCTCGATTTCATGCTTGGTCAAAATGGATTTTTAATTGTTCTTTCACAATGTGGCAATTGTGGCGAAAATCGTTTTCAAATTATCCTATCCGGACTCCTTGTTCGAGCTCACTCCCCCAGTCGGTTTCTCGTCTGCGTCCTGTTGGGAATGGCAAGAATGCAGGATTATAATCAAAACCGCGAATTATGGCCGGAAGGAAAAGCGCGTGGTTAGGCGTATGTATATGCCTTGTGGTTACTGGTTACGGTAATATAAGTATCGTGTGGTTTGATTTTGCTAATAAAGTTACCGTAATTACAAATTTGAATTGATATTATCCAGGTTTGATGTATTTAGGTGTATACAGATAAGGTTTTCTTTTCACATTTTTCCATGGCCATATATGTACATCCTACAAAATTTCCAGCCGACATTATCGCATTTTCCATTTTGCCACACACTCAGCCATTTTAAAATCCTATTCGTGTCCTAAATCGATACTAACTACCCTTAAATTCCAAAATCAATTGCAATAAGTAAGCTGAGATTATGGTGGCTATTTCTCATTTCCGAATGTAACCCTCGAGGCTCACTCTACATCGGTTCTGGTTTTACGCCAATCGATTCAACCGACGGCGAAAAAACCATGAATTTAAAAAAATAGAACGAAAAAGGATGTGATGCCATCATCGTTCGTATAGCAAAATTCTGAGGGACTTCGAATCGGGAACGGAATGATATAGACAGACGAAAATATATTCCTACATAGTCGTGCCGAAATCCTTTTTATTTTTTGCTTTATTTCTTTCACAATGTCTACATGTTTGAAGAAGAGGAACAACTAGCAAATGGCGAGCATGATTTTGATCGGAACAAAGTAAACGAGTTGTCAGAAAATCTCTGTTCTAGGAGGCGAAACGCAGTCTTCTGTTGTAATCTCACGAAAATCCGGGTAACATCGCTTAACTAAAAGCTCGCCCTCCCTCGCGTGCCACTTGGATCCTTATACTAACACCAACTTTATGAAAAGGTCCTTGTAAGGAGATTTATGTGTCAAACGCTCTACTATTTGAATTTATTGGTCTTAAGCCTTTCATGCTTGAATCTTGAGGGGTTGTTACATGCACAGAAGCAGAGCAAGCAACTCCTAAGATATATTCCGCTCGAATGGAACAACACATCGACATGATATGTCCCTTTGCAGTCAGATATATTCAGAAATTGTAGAGGATTTACGACTTCCTTTGGTTTGCCGTCATCATTTTGTCCCATCTTGGTGCTAGATCCGAAAATGTTCCCCCATATTACATACTGCAGTTTGCAGACACTAAGATTGCTGTCGATGGTTCAAGATGCAAACGAGTGTAGATACATGCAGCCGAGGTCGACATGAACTGGATGATATTCAGCATCTTTCGAAATCTCTACATTATATCCTTGAGAATTAGTCTAACGTTGATGTAGAAAACATAAGACTTTATCACGAACATGTTTCAGCTTGCCAAATTCAAAATTCAAAATTCAAAATTCAAAATTCAAAATTCAAAATTCAAAATTCAAAATTCAAAATTCAAAATTCAAAATTCAAAATTCAAAATTCAAAATTCAAAATTCAAAATTCAAAATTCAAAATTCAAAATTCAAAATTCAAAATTCAAAATTCAAAATTCAAAATTCAAAATTCAAAATTCAAAATTCAAAATTCAAAATTCAAAATTCAAAATTCAAAATTCAAAATTCAAAATTCAAAATTCAAAATTCAAAATTCAAAATTCAAAATTCAAAATTCAAAATTCAAAATTCAAAATTCAAAATTCAAAATTCAAAATTCAAAATTCAAAATTCAAAATTCAAAATTCAAAATTCAAAATTCAAAATTCAAAATTCAAAATTCAAAATTCAAAATTCAAAATTCAAAATTCAAAATTCAAAATTCAAAATTCAAAATTCAAAATTCAAAATTCAAAATTCAAAATTCAAAATTCAAAATTCAAAATTCAAAATTCAAAATTCAAAATTCAAAATTCAAAATTCAAAATTCAAAATTCAAAATTCAAAATTCAAAATTCAAAATTCAAAATTCAAAATTCAAAATTCAAAATTCAAAATTCAAAATTCAAAATTCAAAATTCAAAATTCAAAATTCAAAATTCAAAATTCAAAATTCAAAATTCAAAATTCAAAATTCAAAATTCAAAATTCAAAATTCAAAATTCAAAATTCAAAATTCAAAATTCAAAATTCAAAATTCAAAATTCAAAATTCAAAATTCAAAATTCAAAATTCAAAATTCAAAATTCAAAATTCAAAATTCAAAATTCAAAATTCAAAATTCAAAATTCAAAATTCAAAATTCAAAATTCAAAATTCAAAATTCAAAATTCAAAATTCAAAATTCAAAATTCAAAATTCAAAATTCAAAATTCAAAATTCAAAATTCAAAATTCAAAATTCAAAATTCAAAATTCAAAATTCAAAATTCAAAATTCAAAGTTCAAAATTCAAAATTCAAAATTCAAAATTCAAAATTCAAAATTCAAAATTCAAAATTCAAAATTCAAAATTCAAAATTCAAAATTCAAAATTCAAAATTCAAAATTCAAAATTCAAAATTCAAAATTCAAAATTCAAAATTCAAAATTCAAAATTCAAAATTCAAAATAGAAAAGGCTTGTTCTGCTAAACGTTCTCAAAAGAAGAACTTTTGTGCTGGCGATAGTGTCCGTTATACGGTGGATGGTAACGTAAAACGTAAGTGTCGCTGGTGTTCAAAATTCAACAAGAAGAAGAGATTATTCCTTCGAGAGTTGATAGCGGAATGTTTCAAATATGGTTCGAATGATCTACAAATTTCCTAATGATGTCATAAGGATACGAGATACACTTAGACATGCATTGCTGTCATATCAGTTCACTCAATTAGCCAAATCGCCTTGACCGATTTATTATGTCGCCTCACGTCTAGTAAATTCAATAATCGAACTCGGTACCACATCTTCGATTATTATCCACCCTTCGTCGCCCCTTCTTACGTCGTCGACAAACACACAAAAGCCTACGCATTAATCCTCTTATGTCATTTCATATTACTCGTACGCTATAGACTCTTCCAAAAATTCATGTTGACGAAATAATTTGGTGCTTATTCGTTGGTCATAATCCAGCCTTGGAAATGATGACATCTGGTGACCCAAAATGCCATCCTTCGCCTCTCTCCCCCCAAATTTTAACACATCATATTTTATCGGACTGTGTCCTGAAATAGGTTTCGTTTCATTTCATGCCGTCTTGTTGTTGTTGTTGTGTTTTATTTTTATTTTTTTATCTAAAATAAAAAAGGGCGAAAAGTACGTTTTTGTATTTATGACGGCAGTAAAGAGTCCTTTTTTATTTTCGATTCCTATTGCAACTCGTTGGTCGGAACGATGAAGATGCGAAACGCCGTTGACGATATGACTTTGTATGTCTGTCTATGTCCTTGTTGCGAATATATGTAAGTCCCTAAGTCCTGACAATTGTTACCCGTTGGTATAGAACACATACGACCGGCATTCTCCACTACGACGACATAATGAAGGACAATTTTATGTAATACAATAAAAAGATGAAATCAAAGCAAATCTGGTAAATTTCGCAGCAAAGCCGACATAATGCCATACTTTTCAGCAGCTTTATTTTTCGTGGAGAATTTCATCCTGCGTTTCTCGTATGAGTGATGTGAAGAGAAACCTTGTATGGGAATGTTTCTAGGTATATGATTGCTGGATATACGGAGACGAAGTCTTTGCCTTCTTACTCTAACTCGTAGGACTCGAAAAGGATGACAAAGCAAGTGAAGAGTACCATCTACACGTGCGAAGTTTCAATAAGTTTTTAAGCTTATTATTTTATTTTCTAAAAATTTAACAATGTGACTGTAAGGGCGCCATTTTCTACTGTAGCGAAATCAAAATGAATTTCGAGAAAGTCGTCACACAAAACGAAACGCCATACAATGTATGAGCCGCCTTAAACCCAGCAACAAATCACACCTCCCTTACAGAAGGCAACAAGCAAAACAGAGAGTCCTATTTTCATGCCCAGACTACATTCACTTCCCGAATAAAGGATATTCCGTTTCCATAATCCTTGCGTTACTTAAGCCCATCCCCATCATCTCAGGACGAAAGCCGCACTGGACAGCCTAAACTTTGTTCAGAAATTCACAATCGAACGAGCATTGCTACGATGGTGATGACTTTTTCTTCGTTGCTTATTTTTTTTCGGTTATTCCGGAAATAATTTATTGGATCGACTAGTCCTCGTTCTCTTCTGTCTCTCCTCTGTTGACGACACAGGACAATGTCCAACGTGTAGTCATCCGATACTCAACTGTGCTCTATAGGACTACTCTCTGTTCTGTTGTGTCCTTTTTATGTTTTTATGGGGAACAATATGAATTCACGTGATTTGGAGACTCTCTCCAGCTGTTCGTATACATATTTGGTCAGTGGGACAGTTTTATGGAACGGATGGTGTCTTATTGTCCAAATATGTTGTGCCTATGCCAATAATAAAAAAAACGCCAAGAAGACGGTTGAATGAAACGATCAATAAATATGCTAAGGAAATAATGTGAAAAAACGATTTTGATATTGAGAGTGCTAAAATGATGGCCCGTTTGGAGATACACATAGTATTATGGTAGTACTTGGTCCTTTGGACGTAACGAGTCTATTAGCCGGGCATGAGTGCTTGAAATGATAATGATGGCGATGAAATTTTTTATTAAAACTATAAAGTCAATGCGTGGTTATATAGTCAATTCAGAAAATACATTGACTAATAATTCGTGGAAAAATTGAATGAAATGGTATGCCGACCGTAAATGTATATGGAAAAGTGTCAATTTCCTAGTAAAAGTAGAAAATGGAAGCAGCCAATTAAGTTATAATGAGCTAATTAAATTTTATGAACGCAATTAATCGAGTATTGGGTAGGAAAAAATATCGATTTCGAAAATAATCCCAAATAAATAAATTCTGTAAATATTTATGATTTTTTTCCCATACATATCTTTCAGCTTTTTTCCTCTTCAAGGACAATGAAAAACAATATTCCTGATACAAATATTTTATTAGTATTCTGCGTTATTCGGATGAAAAAAAGTAAATCCCAATTTTAAATGAATTGAGTTTTATCATCGTATTTCAATAAACGTAGAAATTACAGCGTAAAACACTTGACACAGGGATCATGCTCATGCTTTATTTAAGATATGATAGACGATTCTTCGAATTTATTTGTTAGGTGGGTGGGTGGAAGAAACCAGTATTTAAATAATGTTCACAATTATTTAGCTTAGAATTTCCGCAATCGAAAATGAAGTGCTTACCGTGTTTTTAATATAAAAAGGTATTCCGTGGCAGGGAAACTAAGCTTAATAATTCGGCCAACATAACCAACTGTAGAATTTTTCGTTGTATGGCGAACACTATGTCTTCTTCTTCTTCTATCTATAAGTAGCTACATATACAGGGTGTCCCGCATTGGGTGGTCAATACTGTAAGGGTTGATAGCGCAACTTGTTTCAGCAAGAAAATTACCAATACAATCGGAATTTTTTTTACCGTTACCTTGTTATCGCTCTTTTTGTGAAAGTCATCAAAAATCGTGACTTGTCACGCAAAATCGTAATTTGCAGCACTCCTGATGACTTAACCCTTAAATGCATAGCGTACCGGAATTTTAAACAGTAATGCAAACAGGAATCGATTATAAATAACGGATATTTTTTTTTAATTTTTGCTAAAGTAAACAAAACAAGCTTTCACACAAATTCAATTTTGGCTTCCCGAAGTTTTCCTTGAATTGTCTGTGCGTCGTCAAAGTGAACGAACGTAATTTTTTGTGGAATTTTAAAAGATATTCTTTAGAGCTAAAAAAATTGGCGAAATTTACCGTTATTTGGAAAAAGAAAAATACTGTTGAGTAAATTGGAATGTGTTCTTGACATTCTTTTGAGATTTTGACCAGAAAAAGTCACCAAAGGTACTGTTTGCACCAATTTTGCAACGTACCATATATGGTACATATACGTATACATACATTCCGATCGTTCTTCTTCTTCTTTATGGCACGATAGCCCGACGTCGGGCCTTGGCCGCCTGGATTGAAAACCTCCAATTGTCGCGGTTACGCGACCTTGTCCTTCAATTCCGTAAGCCTAGCATCTGGTGGGCGTCCTCACATACAGAATGCTCCCATCGGGCTCTCGGTCGTCCACGCAATCTGGCTCCGTCCACTCGTTGCGCGTTCATCACCTTTTTGGGCATGCGATCGTCGTTCATCCTTTTTACATGACCCGCCCATTGCAATCGCTGCAATTTCACGATCTTCGACACCTGTAGCTCATCATACAGCTGATACAACTCAAGGTTGTACCGGATGCGCCATTCACCTCGTTCACGAACGGCCCCGAAGATTCTTCGGAGAACCTTTCGCTCAAATGTGTCCAACAGGTGTTCAGAGTTTTGAGTTAGGGTCCATGCCTCGTAGCCATAGCACAGCACAGGTCGGATGATGGTTTTATACACGTGGAGCTTCGTGTTCCTGTGCACCAGCTTCGAATTCATAATTTGGAGGACCGCAAAGTAACACTTATTAGCTAGTTGTATCCGTCGCTTTATCTGATCTGTTTCGTTGGCGTCTTTTGACAAATTGCAACACAGGTAAGTGAAGTTGTCTACATATTCTATATTGAGGTCCCCCACTGTGATGCTTGAATTTACTGGCGTTCTATTTTTTGATTGCATCATGACCTTGGTTTTAGACTCGTTGATATGTAGCCCAACTTCTTTGGCGGCGTTATTGAGATTATGCAGAAGGCTTTCTGCATCACCCAATCTTCGAGACATGATGTTGATGTCGTCGGCGTAGGCTACTAGTTGAGTCGATTTAATGAGTAGCGTTCCGCTGCTGTCCAAATTCATGGCTCGAATCACATACTCCAGAGCCAGGTTGAAGAGCGTCGGCGCCAGCCCGTCGCCTTGCTTGAGTCCAGTACGAGTTTCAAATAGGTCAGTGAGTCTGTTCTGAACTCTGACCTGCGAGACGGTATTAGTCATCGTCATCCTTATGAGTCGCACTAGCTTAGCCGGTATTCCAAAATGCAGCAAAATGTTGTACAGTACGCTTCGATCGATACTGTCGTATGCCTGCTTGAAGTCAACAAATATTTGGTATACGTCGATGTTGTATTCCCAGCACTTCTGGAGTAAAAGCTTCACTGTAAAAAGCTGATCTGTCGTCGAACGACCAGGTCTAAAGCCGCCTTGGTACTCGCCAATGATTTCTTCTGCGTACGGATTAATTCTATTTTCTAGAATTTTAGATAAAATCTTATAAGTCGTACAAACTAATGAGATGCCTCTGTAGTTCTCACATTTTAACTTATCCCCTTTTTTGTGGATTGGGCAAATTATACTTTTGCGCCAATCTTCCGGGATTATTTCGTCGTTCCATATTTTAATGATAAGTGTGTGTATAGCCTTAACAAGGCTCTCCCCACCATGCTTCAGCAGTTCAGCTGAAATCTCGTCAGCGCCCGGGGCTTTATTATGTTTCAGTGCTTGCATGGCGAGACCAACTTCTTCTACTGTTCTTATTTGATGAAATTATTCTCCTTTAGTCTTGGGTAGGGTATAGGATATGTTCATAAAATTTTAATAATCAGCTCTTTCGATATGATGGTGCGTTTTATTGGGCCCTGAACAGGTCCAAATAACCTAAATGTTCATACAAATTATGTCACCGATCAATTTTTCCAGGACATTTACTGCCATTTTTTATGAAAGCTATGTTAATCAGTCCTGTTCAGGATCAAAGGAGACAGAGCTGTCATAGTTGATTGAGAAGGATGTTTTTGTCATTTTGTTTTCTATAGCACACCGGTCAGGGCTTAGCGTTTATGTAGCTGCTTCTTATAATCCCAGTCTTTTTAGCTTGCAAGTATACTGAAAAATTTGGAACATTACGCTATCAGCTTCGCAAGAAGAATTTTCTTGTTCTTGTTATCGACACTAGCGACACTTATCTTACCGTCCGCCATATAGCGGACATATAGCGGAAAATATCGGAAGCACAAAAGTTACCCCTATGAGAGCGGATAGCAGAACATGCCAAAAATTTTCTTTTGTTTTGTCCTTAGGACACGCCACTAAAAAACCGAGCTTACGTACTTAACATCTTAGTAAGATACTTGGACTTTCGCCAGGACTCAAGCAGCTGCGCATTGATATCCAATTTCATAAACCATTTGATTATGACAAGTATTGTCTTGGAATTTCACGGTCAGGATCCTGAGAAAATGTGCTTCTAGGGTCAACCATTTCATATGGAAGACTATGTCGAGTACCAGATTCGATAAACAAAAAATTACATGGATGTAATTCTTGTGGGCATATCCTGGGAGCTGCACAAATTTGGGTTATAAAGCAGGCAGCAGTTCATTTCCATATTCATATCCTACCAAAGTCAATCCAATCCATATACTTTTCAAGAAAAGAATTCCATGAGCTATGATAAGTCAAAAGAAGTCTCAAGTTATACGTTTGACAGTGGAACATGATTATAACGAACTATCATATAAAAGATTTATTTTATAACGAGACCGAGTTCTAATCGCGCTAATAGAATGATGAGTGCATACATGGGTACAGAGCTAGACGTAGACGGCACGCAAAGTCCAACATAATCAATTCCAAGTTTTTTGTAGGGGAAGAATATATACCCCATATGAGTCGGATCTGGCGCACTTTTGATATTTTATAAGGACGTCGAATAGCTACCACTTGACACGCATTTGATTTTCTGAACATTCTATCAAAAGATATGACTAAATTTAGGTGTAGGACAGTGTTGTGCAATTACGCGTAATCTTTGGAAGTCTACGTTACAGCGTAGACAAAGGCGTAGACAACGTATACAATGTATACAATGTAAAGAATGAAGACAATGAACTGTCACTGGTGTGATCTTGTTTTAAATGCACCCTAAAATTTGCATTGGTTGAGTTCAGAGTTTTGAATTTATTTTTCTTCAGTAAATGCCAATCATGTTAATGATTCTGAACTCATCCATTCATTTGGCAATACCAACATTAATTAATGTTTAGCATGTATCTTCCCGTATGTGTTGCAATCATTTTCATAATGTAGTAGAGACCCTATACCAGGTTGATTGGGACCAGTGCCGAACCCACGTAGGGGTTTTGGGGTTCAAACCCCCTCCGAAATTGCTCGATGTAATATAAGATACAAGTCGGCTTAATACAAAAGCAGGACGTTTCCCACAAAAATAGTTCTAACAGTCGGAAAATGAGAAAATTGAGCAAGTAACTCAGTATCACAGAGATGGTGCTGCGCTAAGATGCTTTTCTAAAGACTCTTCAAGTACCACAAAAAATTGCTTTCAAAGGTTTTTTTTCCAATAGCTGGGATTGATACTGAGAGGAGTCTCTCAGTTTTTTTCTCAATTAAGTTATGCGGCACTTCTGAATAAAAAGTGCTGGAATTATGGGTTTATGATATTTTACTTGTCGGCTATGCCTACTTGGAACATGCAAGATTGTGGTATACTATTTTGCGTACGGCACGCAAGCGAATTTTTCATAGAAAATGTCAAAGCCTATCCGAACTATCGTTATGTTTTAACCGATATGCTAAAACTAACTATTAATTCAAATTCAAACTTCAACCTCTTTCATAAAACCCATCCCTAAATATTTTTCTGCGCACGCCCCTGATTGGGACCGATTTTCGGATTGTCCGAATTTTCGAAATGCACTAATTGTCATCCTAGTGGATAGTACATATTTATAATACAATCCTTAAAAAATTGCCTTTTTATAGTTAAATAATAATTTCGCATTCGAAAAATGCATTTCCTTAACACTTTCCCGGACACAACGTCTATAGACGTCCAATTTTGAGCATTTGACCATACAAATCGTGTCAAATTTTGGCGTTGTGTCCGGCAATGAGTTAAGCTTATAGAGCCGAACGCACAAACAAAATTTATAAAAAGAAATTGTGGCTTAAGACGAATTTGAATTATCCAAATTCCGGATTTTCGATGGTTCGATTATCAGGGTCTTATTGTAGTTTGAGTAAATCGATTAAACATGAGGCAAGTTTGAAATTAAAGAGTTGGAAATAAATAAAAATGGCTCTATGAATTAACGCCCCAGGAACTATCGCCCCAAACCGAAAATGAACTATCGCCCCAAAAATTTTATATGAAATTGGGACGACAAATCATTATGAAATATCGCCCCAAATTTAGGGCAAAAGTTCCTAAAACTTTGAGGCGATAATTCATACAGTTTGGGGCAATAATTCCAAATGAACTATCGCTCCAAAATCATCCTTTATAAAAATGAACTATCGCCCCAAAATTGGGGCAATAATTCATTTTCATTATTTGATTTACTATTTGCACTTCGTTTCAATGATTTATAAGTTAAGTAATTTGATAAGAAAAGAGGGATATTTCCGCTTTACACATCAAAAATTAAATTTTAAATTTCATTTGCCTCTCTGTCTATAAATAGTCTTAAGAAAAATGGCATATTTGGTCGGCAAAAATCCTACGTCGGAATTTTTTTTGGATTATGGTTGGGAATGGTCCCCAGATTATGGCATTAAAAGTCCCAACCGATCGGGGGTCCGCAACCTTAAAAAAAGGGGGAAAGGGGGGAATTTTATCGGTTTTTTGCGATTATTTCAAAAACAGTAAGAGATACAGAAAAATGGTCTGGGGACGAAAAAAACTACATGAAATTATCTTTGCAATGATATATAACACATTAGAGTTCAATTGAATATTTCGGCGTTAGAATAGAACATAAATTAGAATATTTTCATTTTAGCCCTTTTTTAAAAGCTCCATAACTTTTGAAAGAACGCTAGTTCAGCCGTAAAATTTTGTATAAGTATTCACAACAAGTTTAAGATAATTTTAACGTAAACATTGAGTCCCTCCGGTTAAGGACCTCCATTATCCCCCCATTTAAATTTTTCAATACGGCATATCCATAACTCCCCCCAAAATTGGAGCATAGTGCCAAATTTTGGTTTTTTGCGATTGGAGGTCATAGTCACCCCACTTACCAAAAATCAGCTCATTCGGATAAAAACTAAGGGTATCTCCCATACAAAGTGGCCCATCAGGAGTTTGTTCTACGTACTATTCATTTTATAAACTGTAGAACAAGGTTGTCATGGGTCACGCGGTAGTTCTAGGATGATAGTTCATACGTTTTGGGGCGATAGTTCATTTTATTTTGGGGCAAAAGTTCATTATGAACTATCGCCCCAAAATTTAGGCGATAGTTCATTTTCGTTTTGGGGTGATAGTTCCTGGGGCGTTAATTCATAGAGCCAATAAAAATGGAGCTACTCCATCTCGCTGCAAAACTCTTAATTTTTTACATACATTGTACCTATACACCACTCGCGTAGACAAATGGTCAATTGTCTGCATACATACTCTACGCGTCGACAACGATGTAGATTACCTCGGAGTAGACTACTTGCACAACGCTGGTGTAGGGGTAGTAAGACCTTCTCGACTTTCCATAAACTTCCAGGATATGTCACAAATAGACATCGATACAAATTTCAATAAGGAATAGGAAACTAATCACGCTCCTACCCGAAGTCCCTTTTAAAAAACTGAATATTCGCGATTCTCAATAGAAATGACCACCTTTCTTTTAATGAAGAGGAGTTCATTATATCGAGTTTCCACTATAATTTCGATCAAAACTCTCAATAATCATTATCCTTTCTTTTTTGCATTGTTCCTATAAAAGTAAGAGGTAGATTAAATAAAATTTGAAAAATGTCTTTCATATGCAACATATGGCCTGAATGCATGGCGTACCATATTTGGTACACAATGCAAATTCTACTATTTTCGCTTTTCTGGTAAAACGGGCTATTTACTGGGAAAATAAAGGCTGATTCCGTGTTCAGTGACCGATTTTACATAAGGGGAGGTCAGTTACGATAACGGGTTCAGACCCCATGCATTTAAGGGTTAATACAAGATTTGATTTCAGCAGTGGCGGTTCGTCCGTGGGAGCAAGGGAAGCACTGCTTCCCTTGCTGTAATGACTGCTTTTCCAACAAATAAAAAACAAAATTTCAAACATATTTATTTTTATTGAATTATGGAAAAAAGAACGAAACAACACTTCCTTTTTAACCTATACCTACTTTGAAGGACATCTTTATATACATGCATATAATGTTTGGATACGCAACTATTATGTACTATCTTTTCAACAGGTGTAAATTTTTTCCCCCTTCATTTCAGTATCATATCAAGGCTAAGAATTTGCTTCATCGGACGCTGTAAGATTCTCTGCGTACGCGGCGACAATTCGATTTCATACGTTTTAACTTCAATCTTACATGACCATTCGACTTTTCTATGCACTCCTCGCGCACTCTTGTAGAAAGCGAAGAAGCTGGAAAATTCGTAGCGTACGTGAGCAGACGGGTCTCTCTACTTAAATGAATTTCGCTTTTTGCTAGTACTCTTTCATAATGAAAACACAACATGGAAAAGAGATTACTTCGCCGTACGCTGCAAAAATCGTCGCGTCCGCGGCGAATCAACAGACTCTCTATTCTCCATATAAAAATTCCAGTTGCTTGTTCACCGCTTAGTGTGCTCGCACATGAACTAAAGACGCTGGGGAAGTTGTAGCGTTTCAATCAAGCACAATGTTCTCTATGGATCTGTAAAGGTGGTGAAAATGCTCTCCTTGATTTTTGCACATGCAGTGATAAATTCTCTTGCTCCATCATTGCAATACTATGAGATTTTCGGGGGGAAATTAAGCAGACGAAGAGAATCATGTGAATTTACTTTGGTAAAAAATGCACTTGTTGTTCGATTTTTCGAAGAAGCAAACGTTGTGTTTAAATCTTTCGAGTTTTTTAAAATACGTACGTACGTAGTAATTTACATTTACATCGTGTAATCGAGTGTGAAAGATCGGTGAAGTGCGTTTCCTTTAACACTTTCCCGGACACAACGTCTATAGACGTCCAATTTTGAGCATTTGACCATACAAATCGTGTCAAATTTTGGCGTTGTGTCCGGCAATGAGTTAATTATTATTTTGGATTCATTGCCTAGGGAAGTGAAGATGCTGATTGATGTGGTGGCTCACATTCTCAGGGCTGTCTAAGGATATCCAAAATGATTTGATAACATCGATTTCAGAGGTGATGACGAATGCTATCAAAAATGAAATGAATAAGGCTTCATTTGTTTCAATCATTTTGGATGAATCTACTGACGTCTCAGTAAAATCTCAGCTTTCGACAATACTCAGATACGTTAGTGAAGACGGTATTGTCCATGAGCGGTTTTTGGGGTTCCGTGACATTTCTTCAGATAGAAGTGCTGCTTTTTTATTTAACCATGTCTGTGAAATTATTGATAAATATGGATGCGAAAGCAAAATAATATCGCAAAGCTATGATGGGGCAGCAGAGATGTCTGGAGAAATTAGTGGATTACAAAAGCATGTTAAGGATCAATACAAAAGTGCATTATTTATTCATTGTTTCGCCCACAGGCTTAACTTGATATTATCCAAATCGTGCGATCGAATCAAGGAGTGTAGAATATTTTTCTTAACTCTACAAGCATTTTTCACTTTCTTAGTCATTCGACTAAACGAAGTTCCGCCTTTGATGAGATCGTCGGCAGAAGGCTGCCAAAAGTTTCTCCCACCCATTGGAACAATAATGGTCGTCTGGCGGTAACAGTACGCGACAATAAAAGTGATTTGAAAGAATTATTTGAAAGTATTGTAAACAGTGGCTCATGGGACAGCGAAACATGCAATGCAGCAAGGGATCTCTTAGCGTCACTTAAATATTTTCAATTCAATTTTCTGTTAAACGTGTTCTCAACAATTTTTCCTTTTACCGATCAGCTTTTTAATATTTTTCGATCAAAACAAAATGACATTTCTTATTGTATTAAGAAAGTCCATGATTTTGAAAAATATTTATGCGAAATGAGATCCCAATTTGAAGTGTATTTTAAAAAAACAGAAAGTACTTGTGAGATGCCGCTTGCAAGAAAAAAAGCAAGGCTTTCGATAGATGGGAATGTAAATGTAGAAGGTCGCTTCAAGCAACTATACAATGAAGTAATAGACAACTTACTTCAGGAGTCAAAAGTAAGGTTTGATTCTCTTGAAAAACTCATTTTTCTGGAGCTGTTGAATACATGAAAATATATCTCGTATACCCAAAAATTTCCTGATAAGGATTTTAGTAATCTGAAAGAAGTACCTATATTCCGATAAATTTGATTTTAGTGCAATGCACACAGAATTTTCTGTACTTTTTGCGGACAATGACTTAAAAGATTTATCTTTCAAGGAGTTGCAAGGTTATTTCGTTAATAATAAATTAGAAAACTGTTTTCCAAACGTTTACAAATTAATAATTTTGATGTTAACAATTCCAGCAACTAGTGCGTCTGCTGAGAGAAGTTTTTCCACCCTAAAAAGAGTGAAAACATACCTCAGAAATTCAATTACAGAAGAACGTTTAGTTGGCTTGGCTCTTATATCCATTGAAAAAACCCTCTTGAAAAACCTGCTGTCTATAGATGAAAACTACAACCAAATAATTGACAATTTTGCTAAATCGAAGGATAGACGCATTGAATTAATATATATAAACAAATTTGAAAGTGTTGACATTTTCAAATTTGTTTTTATCAGTTCTAGCACTGAGTTGCAAAACTCGCTTCTTGCGTTTCTAAAAAAATAGCAACGTCCAAGGTTCAAATTTGATTGTAGAAAGTCAAGAAAAAAAATTTGAAATCGTTTTCCTTTTCAATATATTTCACAAACAGTAAGAAGTTTATTTTGTAAAATTTTCAGGGATAAAGCAAAGTCAGACTTCAATCATTTGCAAAAAACCGAAACTGCATTGAAATTTTCCAAAATGCAAGAAGAGACTTTTGGAAATAAGTGCTTCAATTCTATCCGTCTATTTTTTTTTTGATTAGCAAGTTTGGTGGTAGTTTTCTATCAGCTTAGCAATTTTACTTTAAATCTAACTGACAGATATCTGCAACTGATTTATAATTAAAATCAGCCCAACATGTCTATTTCACTTTACTTTACTTCTTTGCTTCCCTACTTCTGATACGCACGAACCGCCACTGGATTTCAGCTTCAGAAACTACATAAAATTTCTCAAAAACTGAAGTCTTTCCTGTTGCCAACATTATCGGCACTTTCAAGATACAGTTACTCAAACTTAACAGAAATTTTAAAATAGATTTTCCATAGAAAATTCAAACAGTAATTTCATAACGGTGCTTTATACGTACAACTCTGCAAAGTTGATAAAAGTTGCTTCAACATGTTGGCTTTCCAACGGTATATCACTTTTCTTATTTACATTCAAACATAATGCTTAAATCGTCATGAAGAAGAAAATAAAAAGCAGTTTTCGAGAAAGAAGTAAAATAATTTGCATCTACTGAGAGAGAGAGAGAGGGAGAATTTGTACCGATGTATTTATGACGGACCCTGCTTCGGTATTTATGTAACGAGATTTGTGTTTCGATACTCAAATGTTAATTAAATTAAATGAAACAAAAAAATTATTTCAAATTTTTCTTCTTATCCGATTATATAAACTGAAATTTTATCCATTTATTTTTTATATTTTACTATCGCAATTTTGAAAATTTGTTAAATAAAAATTAAAATAAAGTTTTGAATATGAGAATGAACCAATAAACTAAAAATATTAACTAACGATTGAATGGGTCTGTTTGATGAATTGGAATAATGCTGCTGGAATTGGCCTCTCCATTTTGTATGCAGACTCGACACCTTCGGCGCAGGGAAGAAACGTCCCGAAGGATTTCAGGAGGGGTTTCCTTGATGTTGTCATTAATTCGCTGCAGCAGCTGATCCCGGGAGGTAATCGGTTCGGAATAGACATTGCTTTTTAAGTTACCCCATAAATAAAAATCTAGGGGAGCAAGGTCGGGACTTCTCGCAGGCCACGCAACTGTCCCAAATCTGCCAATCCACTTTCCGGGAAATTCGTTTTCCAAATATTCTTTGATAGGTCTCGCATTATAAATAGCAAATTTTAAATTTTAACCGTTATAATTACCGTTGCATTTGCCAAACAATGTACCAAATTTCAAATATCTTACAGTTCTGGTCAAAATAATGTAGCGAGATTCTATCCCGAATTATAATTGCCTTTGTATGTCTTTTTTCGAGTCAAGGGAAAATTATTAACGATTCCACTGAAGCCATAATTTTTACCATTCAATGCGTGTTTACCTAAAATTCTGCAATGTAAATAAGAAAAGTGATATACCGTTGGAAAGCCAACATGTTGAAGCAACTTTTTTCAACTTTGCAGAGTTGTACGTATAAAGCACCGTTATGCAATTACTGTTTGAATTTTCGATGAAAAATCTATTTTAAAATTTCTGTTAAGTTTGAGTAACTGTATCTTGAAAGTGCCGATAATGTTGGCAACAGGAAAGACTTCAGTTTTTGAGAAATTTTATGTAGTTTCTGAAGCTGAAATCAAATCTTGGATTAAGTTATCAGGAGTGCTGCAAATTACGATTTTGCGTGACAAGTCACGATTTTCGATGACTTTCACAAAAAGAGCGATAACAAGGTAACGGTAAAAAAAATTCCGATTGTATTGGGAATTTTCTTGCTGAAACAAGTTGCGCTATCAACCCTTACAGTATTGACCACCCAATGCGGGACACCCTGTATAAAAGAAAGTCGTGTTAGTTGCACCATTTATAACTCAAGAACGGCTAAACCGGTTTTCATGACTGATCTCTACCCGGATTAACAGAAAAACTATTGAAACAAATAATAAAAAATTCACAACAAGCAAAATTACGAAGACCTTTTCATATACTGTATGTACTGTACTACATTTCTTGAAAGAATTACCGGATTTCAGTTGACCCCACCGGATAGGTCTTCGCTTTGGTCGAAATATTCCGAAAATGCACAATGAGCAACAATTCACAATGGGATTGTTTTCACATATTTTTGTATTATACCTATTTATTCTAAGTAGTTTGCATTTATCCCCTGAACGGGTAAATGGATTCCGGTAAATTCGTTACGCCGAATCGGTCTCTACTCCAAATAACATTTCAGTAGCCTAATTCAGACTGGGGAAAAGTTGATTTTCTGATCTTTTGGCCTTTACTTTGGAATGTTTTTGTGGATTTTGGTAAATTACCGCCATAGGATTGGTCCCTACAACGAATAATTAAAAAGCTACGAGCTTGAAAATTTTATATCAGAAAATTTTGATAGCAGCTATTTTGCGCATATGTACTCTTGTCTTTATATCTTTAGTAAATAAGGTGATTTCTGTAAATTTGCCGCACGAATTGTTGTGTTTTTGTAAATTTTCCTCTTGGATATTTCTTCGCCAGAAATAGCCGATACTACTGATACATGGAGAATCAAATCATGCAAATCAAATTTTGAAGGCAGCTCTTTTCCTGCCCTTGGGAACTTTGAACGGATTAAGGGATTTCATTATTTATTTTATCCCTTGCCGAATACGATTATAACTATTCAAATTTCGACGAAATTTTAGAAAACAAAATTTCTTTTCATTTTCGTATATTTCTGTAGTTTTTTTTTTTGATACTGTAGGAACTGTGGTCGTTAAACGGTTAAATTTAATGATTTTTCGCATGAAGAACCCACTCTCGCGATTCACAATGATCAACAATTCACAGTTCTTTTTGTACATACTTCTTGATCGTGAATTTAAATAAGCTTAACCGACATTAATAGTCTTTAGGCAGTAGGGAGTAGATGGATGGCCGTAGTAGAATAATTTATTGTCCAATGAGGAATGCAATTTTTTTTCACATACTGCAGTCTTTATTTGCTGAACACATAGGTGAATTTCAGTAGCCTAAGCTCAGCCGCATTTGCCTCTACTATGGAAACACACATACAATTCGCAAGGAGCACAATTATAAAACAATATATTGCGCATACTTATGAATAGCAAAATAACTATTGAAATAGGCTAGCAAATTTCATAACGTTTGCTCCTTCGGATTGGCCTCCACTCCGAATCTACATATATATGGTGTTAGATACACAATTTAGAACTCAGCTGGACTGATTTCCATGATTTGCAGGTTTTTTTTAGGCTCCAGTCGGAACAGCAGATTATCTATTGAAACCTGCGAAACATTCACAATGAGCAAACATTCGCAATAGATTGTTTTTCGGTTACTTCAACCTTTCTTGAACGTATCAGCTGATTTCAGTAAATTTGCCGCACTGGATCGGTGTCTAACCGTAGTAACAGGATAACTATTGAAAGATACGAGATATACAGGGTGGACCACGAAAGATCTACCAATTTTAAACGCGTAAAACTCTTGTAATTACCAATTGTTTTATTTTATTTTTTTTTTTATTTCTTACATTTTAGTAGAAATGCTTTTGCCTATATCTTTTGATCGGCTTTTCTCTTTGCTTACATTCTTGCCTATATCCCTGAAAAGGAACGCCATGTTTCATAGGTACACCTTGACGCCCCCATCTTCTCAGGATTGACTTTCAGCCTCAATAGCAGAACTACTCTTCACAAACTTGGGGAAATTGGCCAAGAGACTACTTTTGAAGCCATCTCTTGAACGAAATAGCGTATTTCGGTAACTTCCACCTGAAATAATTGAATTGCTATTGTGTATATGCATATGTGTAAAATTGACCAGAAGAAACAGTTCATTTTATCCCCAATTTTTGACTAATACCTTGATCCTGATTAGCGGCTTTCAGTGAATTACATCACCTCTCTCCCCTCAATAATTTCCAGCCGTGATTACACAATAACTCTTGACGCATATGCGCAAAATGGCCAGCCACCAAATTATGAAGTCATCTGTTTAAAGGATTAGCGTATTTCATTTAACTTTCCCAGCTTGTATAGAACATAAAAAACAGTTTCAATGGTTACAACAATAATTATGAAAATCCAATATTGTTTCCGAAATAATCATACCCAAAAACTACTCTTTTCTACTACACTAACTACAACATTTCCAAATGTATCAAATCCTCCTAAAAAGGAAAACTTTGCAAACTCATCAAAAACTCGTAATTTTCCCATATCCGACCGATCACTTACAGGCCCATATTACTGCCGTGTTCATTTCCTTTCGCTTAATTTCCCGGAAGCGAGCCAACCAAAAGATTGAATTGCCGAAAAAGGATATACCTACGCACGCACCTCGAACTCGACTCATCGAAAAATGTGCTTCTGAAACTGATACGTCCCGAATTCGACCGTTAAAGACCGAATACCTCTATTACATGTCGGACTTGAGTCTTCTTCCGTTCATTAGATATCTCAAACTATACGAGTATTAGCTTCCCACCCTTTGTCGTCATGAAAGACAGAAGGACTCAACTTTTCGATATAATTTCCCCGAAAAAAAAACTTTTTATAACCAGTTTCCAAAAATCTAGCTCTCATTACTAGCAAAAACTTTTTCGACTTTCTTTCGGTATTACTTGTGTTGCGTGGCACGGGAAAGTGAATGTCTGTGCGCTCCCCGAAGTATTGATGTCGGCTCGAAGGGCTGACTCGCGCTTGCTGGCTGTCTTCAATTCTCTCTCTTTCCAAATGCCTGAATGTCAGGTTCAGAACTTCCTATTATCTCGTCGTTGAAATCCTTTCGTTTCGCAGACTTTTTGAGTATAGTCCGCCTGTCGAGTATGGCAGTGGCACTCGCTCACTCTCTGGTACTCCTCACCCTCTAATGTTTCGACAATGTTGTGAGTTCTTCTAATCAGCAGCACATCATTTGCGTCACACACCCTTCGAGTTCGAGATTTTCCCAAAAATCCGGCACGAGTGCACGAACGACTCTTTTTCATTTCGATTCGATTTTCCTTTTTGTATTTGGACGACGAAGAAGAAATTGAGATAGTTTATGAGAAATGCCGGCAAAGTACGTGGCAATGGATATATCGGTGTGCGCTCCGAGTGTGGTCGGGGTGTGTTCAGTTGTAGGTGAATCTGGAGCCGGGTGAGTAGAATCATCTTCGGTATCCTATATCTGAACCCTATTAGAAAAAGTTTTATCGTGCAAGATAACTTTTCTCGTAGTATACGTAATAATACCCGAGAAAAAGTTTGCTGACAGGTTTTCGAGTGTTTCTGATGTGAGAGACAGGCAGAAGGCCGAATAAAAACGAATTGGAGAATAAAGGGAGTAGATTTGAGATTAAATCTGGGTGTTGACTAGGTGTCGGAAGCCTTATTATTGAACAGCGAAAAAAGGACATGTTTTTAACGAAAATTTATTTTTTCCTAAATATGAAATTGTTACTGTTGCTTCGTTCAACCTGTTCAAATCAATTACATAGCGAAATTTCTCGTCACGGATCACGAAGAGATGATCAAGGGTTAAGCAGCTCGAATTCACCGGAAACCATTTCTCATCTTTTCCGAAACGCAGACAAAGTTTTCTTGTAAATTATACTGAAGGGTATGTAAACGTTTTCTAAGGACATGTCTCTCTCTAAGGTTTCTACTAGTTTGGGAACTTTTTTTTTGTTTTCTCTTTTTCTTTTCGCGTCCTTCGTATCATCACACTCGTCCTCGACACGAGCTAGGTATTCTTTGATGACTTGAAGTTTTATATTACCACTCACGCGAGGGATTTCGGATCTCGGGTTTCTTTTTCGCATTCTGATTTTTTTTAGTCGAACTCCTGGCGAATTCCGGAGAACGGTTCTTTGGTAAAACATACTAAAGGACCGTGCTTAAGCGAATATGATTTTGTTCTGTTAATGTTACGTTGTTCTGTGTTCTCTTGGTTGTGTGTTTTTCCTTTTCAATGTCGCTCCTCAAGATATAGGGTTGAAGAGCGTTGTGTATGGGTCCTGACGGTCGTCTGTCCATTCTACGGGATACATTGACAGGATGAGATATGAAAAAGTTAGAAAATACGAAGAAGGCGAACAAAAGTAAAGTTTATTTTACGTACTTCTTGTCGGTATGTATTTCTTTTCTCGTTTATGTTGTTCTTTTGCGTGTCCGGAAGTTTTCCAGGGATGGGCGAATTGTTATAGCTTTTTATTAGTTTGGATTGATTTGAATTGGAAAAGAATGGAGGGGAGGGGGTGATTCAAACATAATGCTTCAATCGTCATGAAGAAGAAAATAAAAAGCAGTTTTCGAAAAAGAAGTAAAATAATTTGCATCTACTCAGAGAGAGAGAGAGAGAGAGAATTTGTACGGATGTATTTATGCCGGACCCTGCCTCGGTATTTATGTAACGAGATTTGTGTTTCGATACTCAAATGTTAATTAAATTAAATGAAAAAAAAAAATTATTTCAAATTGATTTAAAATAAGTCATAAAATTTGTAAAAAAAAATTTAATTAAAAAATATTCTAGTCTTTGAAAAATATTGCTAAGTTCAAAGGTAGACATCGCTGTGTTAGAGCCAGAAACTCCGTCCACGAAACCCGAATCCTCAGGAGTAGCATCGAGGGGCACTTCCAAAGAAATTCTCTACTCTCTTAACCTTCAAGCGGGTGCGCATTTTTTGTGACATTACCGGGCGCGCGGCGGTAATCTATCGCCCTCGTCTTTTCCCCTCCATTTGCTCTCAACCGTATTATCTGGTGAACAGTAAAACAAGTTCAGCAGTTTTAGCGAAGCATGTCCCTTCAGTGATATTACACAAAGCACACACATTTTGAGCACAACTATATACCAAAATATACAATCCCCAAACGTTTGATGACCGCTGGAAAGGTATGGAAGGTAAAATTTACCCAAAATTTTATTGTATCGTATCTACATATATGATACTTAACTATTACATAATGTTTACGAATGTTGATTTTATAATGTTTATCCGTAATAAGGCGCAAATGCATATATGCATGAAATAGGGGGACATCGTCATATACTGCTTGTATGAAAACGTGATGAATGAATAAGCAATATGTGCTTACGCGTGTTGCATGAAATAATGATTACAAATGTGTTAAATGCTGGCTCCCATACATTCAATGCATCAATGAATAATTAAAAAAAAACACGGGCGACGGAGAGTCTCGAACTCATAACCCTATGCACCGAAGGTGCGCGCCCTAACCACTGCTCCAGCCAGACTATATGAATGATCATATTTTATTCGTGATTCTAATCACCCCAGCAACAAAAATTACACTTGGGGAGAAAACCATTATATTTCCTATATGCATGATCCGTCGACATTCCTTCAGCTGACCATCCCAGCCAGCATCGGCGTCATGTACCGTGAACATAGCCACAAATAAGCTTTACTTCATGAATCACGAATCGGCATTATGTATCGATAGGACGCATTGAAAGTTAGATACATGATGGTCAGCTGAAGGAATATCGACGGATCATGCATATAGGAAATATAATGGTTTTCTCCTCAAATGTGATTTTTGTTGCTGGGGTGATTAGAATCACGAATAAAATATGATCATTCATATAGTCTGGCTGGAGCAGTGGTTAGGGCGCGCACCTTCGTAGCATAGGGTTATGAGTTCGAGACTCTCCGTCGCCCGTGTTTTTTTTTAATTAATCATTGCTGCATTGAATATATATGATACTTAACTATTACATAATGTTTACGAATAACGATTTTATAATGATTATCCGTAATAAGGCGGAAATGCGTATATACATGAAATAGGGGGACATCGTCATATACTGCTTGTATGAAAACGTGATGAATGAATAAGCAATATGTGCTTACGCGTGTTGCATGAAATAATGATTACAAATGTGTTAAATGCTGGCTGGGATCATGTATCTAACTTTCAATGCGTCCTATCGATACATAATGCCGATTCGTGATTCATGAAGGAGTGGCGTATTTAGAAAATTCTCAAAGGGGGGCACAGAGTACGGGGCTAAGTTGTTACATAAAGTTTTGGTGTGGGGATACCCGAGAGCAGCTACATAGGAGAAACATTGGGAAGACTGAGGGATCGTTGATCCTTGATCCTTGATTTAAGGCGGAACTCAAGGAGACCTTAAGTTTTCAATAGACTTGAAATATAATATTTCAAGGTAGGTTGAATTCAAGTAAGGTTCATCATCAATGTGGCACGATAGCCCGACGTCGGGCCTTGGCCGCCTGAATCGTTGACCTCCAATTGTCGCGGTTACGTGACCTCGTCCTCCAGTTTCGGAAGCCCAGCAGCTGGTGGGCGTCTTCACCTACGGAGTTCTCCCAGCGAGCTCTCGGTCGTCCACGCAACCTCGCTCCGTCAATTCGTTGTGCGTTCATCATTTTCTTTGGCATGCGATTATCGTCCATCCGTTGTACATGCCCCGCCCATTGCAAACGTTGAAGCTTCACGATTTTCGATACTTCCAGCTCATCGTACAATTGATACAACTCATGGTTGTACCGGATGCGCCATTGGTCTCGCTCGCGAACGGCCCCGAAAATTCGCCGAAGGACCTTTCGTTCGAATCGGTCTAGCAAAATTTCGGAGGCTTGGGTGAGGGTCCATGTTTCGCAGCCATAACATAGCACGGGTCGGATGATCGTTTTGTACACGCGGAGCTTCGTGTTCCTGTGCGCAAGTTTCGAATTAATTATAGGGAGGACCGAGAAATATGTCTTATTGGCTAGTTGTATCCGTCGCTTAATTTCGTCGGTTTCGTTGGCGTCCTTTGATAAGTTACAACCCAGATAGTTGAAGTTGTCTACATACTCGATATTAAGGTCCCCCACTGTGATGCTTGAATTTGCTGGCGTCCTTGTTTTCGATTGCATCATGGCCTTTGTTTTGCTTTCGTTGATATGTAGTCCAACTTCCTTTGCGGCGTTATTGAGGTTATGCAGAAGGCTTTCTGCATCACCCAACCTTCGAGACATGATGTTGATATCGTCGGCGTACGCTACTAATTAAGTCGACTTGATGAGTAGCGTTCCGCTGCTGTCCATATTCATGGCTCGAATTACATACTCCAAAGCAAGGATGAAGAGCGTCGGCGCCAGCCCTGCTTGAGTCCAGTACGAGTTTCAAATAGGTCAGTGAGTCGATTCTGCACTCTGACCTGCGAGACGGTATTAGTCATCGTCATCCTTGTGAGTCGCACTAACTTTGCCGGTATACCAAAATTCAGCATAATGTTGTACAGTACACTTCGATCGATACTGTCGTATGCCTGCTTGAAGTCGACAAAGATTTGGTATACGTCGATGTTATATTCCCAGCACTTTTGGAGTAGTAGCTTCACTGTGAAAAGCTGATCGGTCGTTGATCGACCAGGTCTGAAGCCGCCTTGATACTCGCCAATGATTCGTTCTGCGTACGGATTAATTCTCTTTTCAAGAATTTTAGATAATATCTTATAGGCTGTACAAACTAATGATATGCCCCTGTAATTCTCACACTTCAGCTTGTCACCCTTTTTGTGGATTGGGCAGATTATGCTTTTGCGCCAATCTTCGGGGATTTCCTCGTCGTTCCATATTTTCAGCAGTAGCACATGTATAGCGTTGGTCAGGCACGTTCCACCATGCTTCAGCAGTTCTGCTGGGATCTCGTCAGCGCCGGGCGCTTTATTATTTTGAAGCGACTGTATGGCAAGACTCACCTCCTCTACTGTTGGGGGTAGAACGGGAGGGCCTGGTTCGGCTAACTGCTCAAGAGCTGGCTCCGCGGGGGATGTTGATGGTGCATTGAGGAGCTCTTCAAAATGCGAGGCCCATCGTTTGTTGACGCTTTCGATGTCGCTGATGATGTTACCATCCTTGTCCTTACATAGGCTTGTCCTGGGTTGATATCCGTTCTTAACATTATTTAGTTTGTACGCCTGTCTAATGTTCTTACTGGCTAATCTTTGGTTTATTTGCTGTAACTGCTCGTCAAAATGTTTGCGTTTCTTACGTCTAATTAACTTATTAGATACTCGCCGAAGCTCGTTATATCTTTCTTTCTTGGCTCGGGATGCGCGTTGTGTGTATTGGCGATAGGCTTCATTTTTCGCCTCAATCGAGGCCCTGCATTCGTCGTCGAACCAGTCTGCTCGTCTGCGCCGGCCTTTATAGCCCACGACCTCTTCTGCGACCCCCTTGATGCTGTCTTTGAGCTCCTCCCAGAACTCATGGATGCCTAAATTGTTGATGTCATCAAGCATGGGCGACAGTTTTTCCTCTAGTGCTGTTGTATACGCAGCCGCCGTGGCATCATCAATCAAATTGTCAACCTCGAAGATCTTGGCAGGGTTGATTCTCGTTAGGTGCACCGAAGAGATTCTGCACCTGTAGGTTGTCTTCACCAAATAGTGATCGGTGTCGCAGTTGGCTCCTCGATAGGATCGAACATCTAGGACATTAGAAGCCCATCTCTTGCTGATCAGTACGTGGTCGATCTGGTTCACGGTGTATTCATCTGGAGACTTCCAGGTCTGCTTGTGGATTCGTCGATGAGGGAAGCATGTAGAGCTTATTACCAGGTTTCTGCCGCTCGCGAAGTCGATAAGTCGCTGACCGTTGTTGTTGTTTTCGTCGTGGAGGCTATGACCTCCAGTAGTTCCCCTATGCCAGCTTTCATTTCCGACTTTGGCGTTAAAGTCTCCTAGCAGCAGCTTGACGTCGTTTGATGGAAGTGAGTCGAAGAGTGTTTCTAGGTCGTTGTAGAACTCGTCCTTAATCGCGTCTTCTTTTACTTCTGTAGGGGCATGCGCATTAATGAGCCAGAGATTAGCGAAACGGGTCTTAATGCGGATCGCACATAGCCGCTCGTTGATGGGTTTGAAGCCGATAACGTGGTCCTTGAGCTGCTTATTCACAATGAAAGCTACTCCAAACTCCTTGTTGCCCTCCTCTTTACCACTCGTAAAAATAGTGTGCGAATTGAGGTCGTTAATCTCGCTTTTGAGCCATTTAGTTTCCTGGATTGCAACTATGCTCAGCTTGTATTGTTCTACCTGATCCAGGAGGGCCCTTAAGGCCCCCGGTCTATTCAGGGAGCGTACATTCCAGGATCCGAAAGAGTAATCAGTTGTTCGTTTGCGGGGTCGTCGTTGTTTTGTGTCCGTCCAATCCGAGGCTTTTGTTTCAGGTTTCTTGACTTGAAGTTTTTCTTAGGATGAGTTGTCGGCACATCGCTAAACCATGATAGGGTTTAATCGTTGAGTGAAGGCCATCATGGGCATGCCTCGAAGATGCTGCTTTAGTGGTTGACTTAAATGTTTTCTGTCACCTATCACGTTAAGTAACCTGAGACGCTGCAGATGTTAATGCAGCACTCAGGCGCAGCGGCTACTCGGATAATGCGGGAAAGTAACGCCCCGTAGAGAGACATAGGAATTGGCCGAAGTCCTTTTCCTATGAAACTCCTCCTGCATAGCTAAGGGTCCGCAGTTATGCCACAACTGAAGAAGATATAGGAATTAGCCGAAGCCTTTCAACCTTTATCTTCCCCCTTACGGGGAAGTAAGGTTGACTATAGAAAATTTCAAGGTCTCCTTGAGTTTTCCTGACAGACCTTTGAATAACACTCGTTAACTGCTTTTGGCTTTTCCTGAACCAAAATAAAAAAAAGTTTGCGTAGTGTAGTTTTAAGGAGCCTGAAGCCGAAATTGAATTTTACGAATATGTACTTAATTGGCTATGGAATTAATGCAATGACCAAAGAGACTGTTTCCATATGACAAAACGGATTCCAGACGGAACACTTTTCTTTGGAAGAGAAATTTCATACATCGTCCGAAATTCTGCCAAATTTCGCCAAAAAGTGGTTCTGCTTACTTTTGAAAGAAACATAGATGAAAAGCTGATACAACAAATTTTGGCTGACATTGTGGTCTTGAATTCCATGGGCAAGTTTAAGCGAATTTGAATGAAAAATTAAAATTTACTGAAAAAGAGGCCTTTGTATGTTTTGTCAAAAATCTAGTAACAGATTCCGTAAAATCGTAACAAGTGCCGAATAATATTTTACAAGTACAATCCAGAATACTACACGGTTGTAAATTTTGGTGTAAAGCGGGAGTAAATTTTATAAATAAAATAGTATAACTCCTATCTATTCCAAAACTTGAATCAAATTTGACTCTTTTCAACGTTATAATTTTAGTTTATTCAAAAATGATATTAATTATAACCGCTACAGAATAAAACTATCCAAATACCCTTTTAATATTATAGATTTTACACCGTTCGGGATAGAATTAATTGCATTGAATGTTGTTATAACATAAAAGGTAGAATCAATCCTACTATGCTATCAAATCTACACTATCAACGCAAGAAACCCATTCAACCTAGAAATCTATTGATTTGTAGTCTGTCTGGTTCAGTGAGCAGCGCGCTTGCCTACAAATCACAGAATTGTGGATTCGAAGCCGACTACACTCGTATTACAATTTTTATTTTTTCGAGCGGTTTGTATAAATTTGCTTATCAATTTTATACTATTGAAGAGTAAAATTTTTATCAAGAATACTTATACTTTTAATATAGTTCAATTATACTTTTGGTTAAAGTTTTTACATGGAAATGTATGAATATATTTTTTTATAAAAATTACACCAAAATTTTCAGCTGTGTAGGAACTATCCGTCTCATAGAGCCGGGAAGTGATCAATCGATTAATTAAAATGAAGCAACAAAAGTAAGCTTAAAAACTAAAACTTGCGTAAACCAGTGCCTACGGCGCATCCTACAAATCCGCTGGCCGGAGGTTATTTCCAATGATGATCTCCTGAGTAACACAGGCCTGGATTGGATAGGTACTTCTGTCAAAAGGCGAAAGTGGCAATGGATAGGTCATACTCTCCGAAAAGGGCCAACAAATAATGCAAAGCAGGCCCTAGATTGGAACCCTCAGGGAGCCAATGCTAGACGCCGTGTCGGACGACCAAGAAACACGTGGAGAAGATGGGTTAATAGCGAGGCTGCTTCATTAAACAAAAAGTGGTCAGACCTTAAGACGATGGCACAGAACAGAACGAGGTGGAAAGTAGGCGTAGTTGATGCCCTATGCCCCACAAGGGGTTAACAGGAACCGGAGAGAGAACAAAAGTAAGCAGGAAGGTATGATTGTTTATTATTTCCATATGTACTACACTAGCTTCAAATCTATAGTATCTATGCAATACCTTTTAAAACGAGTCCTACATGGTAAGCTGAAGCAACATGCTTTAACAAATCAATTGAGAAGGAATGGCTACGATGATGTTTACTTCGTGAAAATTGAAGCATTGAAGAAAGTATGGGGGGTATGGGGGCAGGGCACCACAGACACCGAACCGTAGGAATTCGAAAATGAATGCTAAAAATGCTTTCCCACCAAAACACTTCAATTTTTAGCATTTGAACAGAAAGAGAAGCATCTGGTTTAAAGACCTTTACAGCAGCCCAACACGAATTTACAGCCAAATTAAAATACCCAAGCCCGATCGAAAAATCAGACCGATTGTTTCAAATATTTATCAATTCAGCGGCTTCCAAGACATCGATACCGCAACAACATCTCCTCAACTTATATCAACATCAACATAAGATGGGGTCACTTCACAAATGACGAGACTTTCAATAACAGTCCTTGTTTCCGAACAGATTCATGTCGAGATTGGGCAACGTTTCATGAGCACCTCGTTGCCTCGACATAATCATAGCTTGTACTTATTCTCTGAGAGTTCTTGTTCTTAAAACCACGCGTCTATGAAAATAAACTCAACCCGTTTGAAAAACGGAAAGGGTTCATCAACGAGGAGATCTGGCGAATTGAGAAGATGATGTGATGATAATGTTTCGAAAAAGATTTTCAAAGTTTAGTAATAGAAACGCTCAAAATAAAAAGGGAACATTTGGTACTGCAATTTTTAGTATGGTGTCAAAAAAGTTTAATGTGCTCACAGGGGGGGCACGTGCCCCCTGTGCCCCCCCTGTAAATACGCCACTGTCATGAAGTAAAGCTTATTTGTTGCTATGTTCACGGTACATGACGCCGATGCTGGCTGGACTGGGCTTGTTATCCTTCAAATAGACATTGGTGTTACGACAGTGTGCATTCGCAAGTTGTTTTTTAATTTAGAACATACAGTTACGTTTCGGTCTTGTACGAAACGGCAAGTCTTTCTTTACTTATATTCCCGTATTGTTCAGCTGTTTTGTATTTCGAAGTGCTTAGAAACACTTGTTGCCTGTTAATAAGTTTAACTCGGAGTAGGTTTTTCTGTTCGCTTTTGCCGAGGAGCCGCTGATTTTGCTCGTTATCAACAGTGGTGCAACACCGAAGAGTGCCAATACACAAGTTCTTGATAATTGTGCAAATTTCATCATAAGTGTTATCCGGGATTTCAATAATCAGACTACTGCCCGTTGCATCTTTCTGCAGTTGTTCGATCTGAGCTGCCTGTTGTTCACATAGCGCATAGCCTATTCAAACGTTGAATGTCGTCCGTTAGCTGGTGATTTCGCGTCTCTAGCTGTAGAATTTTCGTGCAAATTTGAATTTTTAATTTTTTTTTACAACGTCATCCAAGCTTACAGCTTTTCATCCAAGATCTCCGACATCATTTGCACTATCTCCGATTTATCCGCAGGGATCATCATTCTGTTGTTTTTCTTCGTTTCAGAAAATGTATCGGGCGACGTTTCGGACAAAGAACGTTTTGACATTTAGCTGGTCACCACAAATGTTGACTCAAATGGCAGGTCGTCACGATTGTTCAAAAGACTTCGTGTATTTCCATCTGTTTGAAGACTTCAATCATTCATAAAGGTACCCCGATTTTCTCGAAGAAATACTCGTCCAATCGGCCGGCGTGTCAAAAAAAAAACACTAAACTAGTTTTGCCCGCCCCCGAATGGGAATATACCCGTTAAATCGGAGCGGCAAAAACACTAAAAACATGCAAACACAACGCGATCTGCGTCTACATCCAATGTAATTCAATATATCGCACGGGTTCGGACGCATTATTTTACAGCCGATCGCAGAACACACTGCGATAAATTTTCAAAAGTTCTAGGAGGAACATGAAATTCTCTAAACGTACAAGCTAAGAGGGCCCATAGACTCAGCGATTAATTGGACAATCAAAGCACATTTTCTGTGGAAAAAGCTCATTTTCTCTTGCGAATTCGGTAGTGGAACCTAAGAAATGTGCTTTCTCCACAGAAGTGAGCTTTGATCAGTGGCGCCGGAACGAATTTTTTATTGGGGGGGGGGGGGGCAAGATTTTTTTTCTCATATTCATATTAAATTAAGCGGTTACCATATACCGGACCTCTGGGCAGGACCGGCTCTACTATATGTGCAGAGTGTGCATTTGAACGCCGCGCCTCATTAAGTGAGGCAAACAAACAATTTCAATTTTGGATTAATCTTAATTATCTCATTTTTGAAATCAAATTTGTAATTTTTAATGTTAATCGGACGTTTTGAAAACTTTGCGCTTTTATATTTTAAATTAACATTTTCAAAGATTCCGAAAATCTCGATATGAAAAAAATAGTTAAAAATTTGCACTTTTTCTGGAATTTTTGGGCGATTTTAATTTTTAAAATGTGATAGTTAGGACTTCCGCTATAATAACATCTACATTAGGTCTCAAACCCAATTTTCGAAATTTTCGGTTTAAAAACATAAAAATTCGAAATTATTGAAAAATCGGACTTAAAAATTAAAAAATGCGAAACTACAAAATGTGCAAATTTTGATTCTTATGTTTTCAAATGGAAAGTTTGGGTTTTGAAACCTTATTTAGAGAATATTCAATCGCAAAGCTGAGGGTTCTAGTACTTGCCACAAGCCAACCCCAAGTGCGTTGGGCCCGCAATTATGTTTTTTCTAACATGTTCAAGGGCAAATTATCGGAGAATTGTTCACTTTCGGAGCTTTAAGCAAAAAAAAAAAAAATTGCGGTTTTTTTTGCGGTTTCGATCCTGATTTGCAACGAAATTTTGGTGGCAAGCTCCGGATTCAAGCTCAGCACTCCAATAAAACATAAGGAACAACAAAAAGATTCTCCACCACACTTTGCAATCTGAAATCCATAAATGACTACACTATTAATAATTTTGGGAAATACTCATTTCTAGACTAGAACCGCTCAGGAAAGTGGAAAGTCCCCTGTTTCTTAAACGACGATAATCTAAAAACGAGACCGAGGCTAATTTCGGGCGCGGCCGAAATTTGGATACCCTTCGCTCCCCTCGGTCTAAAAGTTTTTTCGGGCGTAACTATGACTAGTGTTCAGTCCTCCCCGCTTTCATGCTTTTGAACTTTCTCATAAGTGCCGTGGCGAAGATTTATTGGGCGAAGCGGGACGAGGGTTTCTTATAAGAACCAAAAAGAGGGGAAGGGGGTTGTAGGGCAGCCCTATGGCCTTCCCATCAATTTTTACGTATGTTTGTGGCATCAATTAAAACACATTTGGTTCAGATTGGTGGACAAATAAAAATGGTTTTCTTCGAAGAACCTAATTTGGGGGTTGGGTTTATATGCCAGCCCCATGACCCCATGGTCCGATATAATTCATTTTTGCATATGTTTTGTACCATCACTAAAAATACATTTCCATGAGGTTTAGTTGAAATTTGTGTCCAAATAAAAAAGTATTTTTTAGAAGAACCTAATTTTGGGGGTCAAGTTTGTACGGAAGCCCCACGACCCCATAGTCCGATTTGACGTTTGTTATGTGGCAGCAATAGAAATATAATTTTTTGAGGTTTGATTGAAATTGGTGTGCAAATAAAAACGTTTTTCCTAGAGAAATTTGATTTGGGGGGCTAGGTTTGTATGGTAGCCCCATGACCACATGGTCCGACTCCATCTATTTATACATATGTTTTGTGTCATCAATAGAAACACATTTGTGTGAAGTTTGGTTGAAATTGGTGTATAAATAAAAAAATTCTTAGAACTTAACTTGGGGAGCTAAGTTTCTATGACAGCCCCATGACCCCATGGTCAGATTTGGTCCATTTTTACATATGTTTTGTGGTATTACTAAAAACACATTTGTGCGAAATTTGATTGAAATCGATTAGAAAATAAAAAAGTTTTTCTTAGAAGAACATAATTTGGGGGACTAGGTGTGTATGGCAGCCCCACGACCCCATTGTCCGATTTGGTCGATTTTTACACATATTGTGTGTTACCAAATAAAACACATTTGTGTGAAATTGATTGAAATTGGTGCATAAATAAAAAAGTTTTCATAAGAAAAACCTAAATTTGGGGGGTAGGTTTGTATGGCAGCCCCACGACCCCCTTGTCGGATTTTAGCGATTCAAACATACAAACTGCCTGCAACAAAAAGAAGCATGTGTGCAAAATTTCAGCTCCATAGCTTTAAAACTGGCCGAGCAAAACGCGTCGCAACCGACAGACAGACGGACAGACGGACAGACGGACATCGTCCAATCGACTCAGCTCGTCACGCTGATCATATATATACATATTTTATATGGTCGGAGATGCTTCCTTCAATGCGTTACAAACTTCATGACAAAGTTAATATACCCTTTACGCTTAATAAGCGAAGGGTATAATGAATATCTCTCGAATTCATTAGAGGAATTATGTATGTTAAAAGAGTAGCTCATACTGAGGGGGTGGCTCACTTTGACTGTAACTACGGATATATCTAAAATTGAAGAAACAGCTTTCAATACACAGGGTACAGGGGCACCATAATACCTAGGACCGTCGCTGCCTCTAGCAGCGGTTTCCTCGGGAAACGAATTCTTTCTTTTAAGAATTTTTCAGGAATCTTAATTTCCTGTTCGATCCCTGTGAACAGGAGAAGGATTAGATGTGTCAGACGTTTTTGTGGCATTGTTGAATGATGCCATGTTTAAGACGCCGTAAAGCACTGAACGACCTTTCTGATGATGCTGCTGATGCTGGAACCGTCAGAAGTAAAGAAATGTTACTAGCCGTATTAACTTGCTGTGCTCGATATGCTTCCAAAGTGCTCAGCAACTTCGGCGCAACATGTAGGTGAAGCTCCCGGCATACTCTTCAAAAGAGTTAACTGTGAGCGAGGATCAACAATATCGAAATCAAGCATAGCAGCCCAATCTTACTGTGAGATTCTCTACCATCGGCACGGTTGTCTGACAAGCAGAATGAAAACCTTCCTCGTTTTCGTTTATCAACGGTCAATAGTTTCGCTATCGTTAGCCTTGTCGTTAATTCGCGGTACTCTTGTTAAGGAAGAAAAAATGAAAATGAAATGATCATGTACATACTCGTAGTATACATGCACTATGCACGTATGCAACTTTCTGCGAACCAGATATTCCATCATGGACAAAAAATATCCAATACTTGTATAATAAATTGAATATGTACGATGTATAAAAATATAAAATAAATGATTCTTCATTTTTAATATAATGCAATATGTATATGTAGTACTAATTGCCCCTGCCAAAATATTGAGGAGGCAGTTGCCCCCGCTGCCCCCCCTGTTCCGTCGCCATTGGCTTTGATTGTCCAATTAATTGCTGAATCTATGAGGGCCCTAAGCCAGGGAGAAGCTGGTCATACAGGGAGAATATAAGCTGGTGATAAAGGGCGGATAAATTTAAATAGGGGGAGTCCGGGAGAGTTGACCATATAGGACTCGAACTAGTTGAGTTTATTCCTTGGAATCTAACGACTCGAGGTTGATTTTTTGTCAGAAGGTGACCTATTCTAGGCGGCATCTGAATACCATATCCAAATGTCGGACACTTATTGTCTGTTTCGGAAAATAAACGGAAAAATATATTTTTCATGACAAAAAGTGAAAAATTATTTTTTAAATAATTACGATTACGTTTTTTTCGTAATATATGATTAGAACGATAAAACATTTTAACATGTCCGTCAAAAATATTACTTTTTTTGGCAATTTCAAATGTAGGGTCATGTCTCCCTCTATGGCGGCCCAACTCTCCCGCCAGTTGGGGAGACTTGAGACATTTTGAGGATTTTGAATAAGGAGATCTGTGCAATACACTATGGATTTTTATCAATAAATACCAATCAAATTTTAAAGGTAACCTCACGCACTATGTAATGTACAAATAAATGGCATCAATTTATCCAATGGATAACATTTTATCCGCGATGAAGTAAAAAGTGGCTCAACTCTCCCGGACTCGGATTGAGAAAGCTTTCTTGTTGCTTGAACTCCATATAAAAAAATCCCAGCTGACACACCTGTAATTTTTTATATAAAGTTTCGTTACCCAAACCACGGGATAACCAAAAAACGCACTTATATTTAATTTTCCATTTGGAGAGTTTTTGCTTGTGGTTTAACGAGCCTCTTTTGATGTACGCTGGGCCTCTGCTTTGTTCGGAGATCATCTGGGTAAATGAAAAAAAAAATTTACTTGGTACCGAATTACTTTGCTGACTCCAATAAGAGTTAAAACTTTTAGGAAATGTTTCTGGAGTGGGTTGTGTACCTACTCTGTTGGGAAAAAATATCCGTCAAATACATGCTAGCGAACCGTGTTGACCAAAATTCACAGTAAATTAAGACTATTACACATCGACAAATTTTATTGTTTTTTTTTTTAAATTAGTATACTGTAATATTATCCAGGCCGGAATTTATCGCATACTCGTTCATCAGGATTATCATTTCGAATACAGACTGCACTGCAACACATGGAATCATCTGCGCACTGATGATAATTGCAATTAAACATGGTTTAGTAATTATTATTAGAATAAAAAAAAATTGTCTTTACCCATGCACCGGCAAGCCTGCACCCATCACCAATACTAAAGCCAAATAGCACTATTTGAATAACAATTAGGACTAGATGCCGCAGGTATTTTTTGGCAAAAATCATGATGATGTTTTCTTTAAAAATATAACGATCTTTACGCCAACAAACTGAAAAGCTTATACCTAAGTATTTATGAAAAGCGACGGAAGCCATTTATATACTTTGTTCGTGTATTATGCACTAAATTGAGCATAAACTATGAAACCATAAATTTTACTTTTTTTTAATAATTGATTAAAGCGTGGGGAAAAAGTTTTTTTCTGGCAAAATTAAATGTATATATTTTTAGTGCAGAAAATTTACGTTACTCTAATAAATAGAATCTATTTAAAAAAAAATAAATTCAGAACATACCTTATGCATGCAAAATTAATTTATTTCAATCGACATGTCGGATGCCCAGTGGTGTCTTAAAATATTTTATGTATTCATGTAGAAACCTCTCCAAGCGTGCCTAATTGTTATAAAAACCATCTACGCGCTAACCTACCCTATACGAATTCTTTCATGTTCCACATTAAGCTCTCAACAATTATATTTATGATGGATCCAAAAAGTAAGTCTAACGAGATAAAATTGAAAAATTTTCTTAGCCTAATGCCTTTTCCCTCACTTTCGACAAAAAGAAAACGAATACATATTATCCACTTTTCGGAAAATGTGCGGTACTCATCCTTATTTCAGACATGGTACGTATACCCTTCGGTACCAGTACACATTTTTCTATAATCTCTCACTTAGCATAGCGCCCCCCCATTGTACTCAAGGTCGTTAACAAGCATTTAGGTTGAAGCTACACTCCAATAAAATGTACGTTATGTACGTACACGCCCTCAGGATGCGCCAAGCCAACAACAACAACACGGGGGAGCCAACGAACCAACATATTTCCACGGATGGATCTCATGAATTTCATAGAGCCAAAATATCTTCTTGTTCATTACCCGGTGGTATCATAAGAGAGCATAGCAAAATGGCAATAATGAAAATAGTATGTACTTTTGAAAGGACTAGCATAAGGTTGAGAGAGGACGAATGAGGTCCTGATGAATACACCATGAAGCTATATAGATGCGAGTCGCATTGTGGCAATGGCAAGCGCTAGTCGACGAAAAAAGACGTTACGTACTTTAAAATAAAGATATATAAATTCCTAGCAATTACTGGAATCAAACAAAGAATTTAAATGGTGAGATCAACTACCACCCAACAGTAACGGTAGCGAGCGTCATCAGCATCAACATCATCATCATCATGAACAACGGAGCGCCAAAACAGAACGCACAAGAAGCATATTCAACCCCGTTTCGACAAGCTTCATTATTCTCAGTAAACCATGCAATCTGCTATTAAAACTTCATTTATATTTAGGGCATAAAAGGAAAATGGCGATTCTCCACAAGTATCCTTGCGCTTATTGTTATATGTTTTGTTTTTGGCATAAGATACTACAGTGATGAGTTCACTCTCTTTTTTCCGTGTAGTGTGGATCTTTTGAAAACTTCAAACTCCTCTCGTCCGCTGTCGTTTTAGTCTGTGTCTTTGTCCGGACGAAACAATTCCATGACTTAATCTTCAATTATTCTGTGAGCGAATAAAATCCTGAAGTTTGTCGGGAGCAATAAAAGCTGAGCATTACCGCAACATTAGCGTTCTGATAAACGAGTGTCGAATCTTTTGTTTTTTTTTCTCGTTTATATGGAATGGATTTATCTGTTGATAATTTGTAGCGTTTTTGAGTATAAGCTTCAAAGGAGCAAGGAGCAAGGACGAAACAAATATTAAAACGAGGCTAATTTCGGGCGCGGCCGATTTTTGCATACCCTTCACTCCCCTTGGACTAAAAGTTTTTTTCGGGCGTACCTACGACTAGTATTTATTTCAACCCCCAATTCTTTTCCTTCTGTCTTCACAAAAGTTCCGTTGCGTCGACAAGTTTGGTTGGAATAAGTGGGCAAATAAAAACATTTACTCAAAAAATTTTATTGGGGGATGCGGGAGTACGATTCCATTGGTTTCGACCTTTTTAGTCGCTTTGATAAAAACACATTAAATCAAGGTTTTGTGAAATTGGTGTAAACAATGTTTCTTAGAAGAAACAAAATGGGGTGCTGGGTTTGTATGGCAGCCCCATGACCCAGTGATCCAATTTCGGTGATTCAAACATACAAACAGCCTGCAACAATAATAAGCACGTGTGCCAAAAATAGATTTTATAGGTATTGGCCGAGAAAAACGCGCTGCAACAGACGGACAGACAGACAGACAGATGGGCATCGTCCAATCGACTCATCTCTGTTACGGTTACCGTTCTGAAAAGGAAAAAAAAACATAATGTAAATAAATATAGATATTAAGTTAGTTAGGTATAGTTACGGTGGCGTTAGGAAGTGGCGGCAAATTCCTCGACAAGTTTCATATTCATCCACAATGAAATGCAAAACAGTTGCTGCCGAATGAAGTCCCGGGTCGTAGTCGTGGGGTCCAGATTGTAATGCCAACACACATACGCTGCTATATCCTCCGGGCATTCCAGTCTGCCTTTAAGCAAATCTTGTTTGAATTGTAGGAAGAGCAAGTAACGTGTCGATTTTTTGCGCAACGTATTGGGTACCGACGTGATCCTCCATCTACAGTTGTGTCGCTAATTCGACGTCGGATTCTCCAGATTATTCGCCAGCGAAACAAGAACCTGAAAAACGATAAGACATTTCCACAAAGTATTTTGAAATAACTAAAAAAACAACACGAATACTTATCTGATATGATCCCTGCTTTGTTTATATCTGCTGAGAACTAAATTCTTACAAAAATGCCGAAACGTCAAAACGAAGTAGAATTCTCGTGACTGAAGCGAAAACACCCAGATAGTATTTTGGAACTGATCCTGTGGCATCAATAAGTATTCAATAATTTCCCCTCTATGCAATTGATTCTGCAATGGGAATTTATTGATGCCAGCCAACAATATGAAAAATATCAATGTTTAATAAGTATAAGAGCGATCCACGTAATCATAAATTTGTCTTGCCCCTTTGTTCGAATAATTTCGAATGTAGATTTTAATCAAGTTTTCCATCAAAAGGATTATGAAGAAAAGTTTCAATACGGAATCAATTCGGGAACGATCCGTTGACCATTTTTTGACAAATGATAAAATCCTGTCAAGTTATTGTGAAATTGTTGAACCGTCGGCAGTAGTTGTTCGCGTAACTCATTATTTTAGTTAAATGGCTAAATATTGCAGCCTCTTTTTGTCATTTCGGTAAGTGATCAGTTTTTAGGGTTTTTTAGAATTTTTTCAAAAAACCCTTATAAAATCGATTTTGTCCGTCCGTCTGTCCGTCCGTCCGTCCGTCCGTCCGTCCGTCCGTCCGTCTGTTCACTAAATAACTCGCGAACGGCTGAACCGATTGTCATGAAATTCGGTATGAATGTGTAGAATGGTTACAGTCTTTGGCACAAATACCTTAGAAGTTGGTAGGAAGAAGATAACAGGGTGTCCCGAACGTTTGAAAAAAGTCGACTTTTTTAGTTTTTATCGGAGATTAACGTATGGGTATTTAAATCAAAGATCTAGACGAGTACATCTCATATCAGTTAACATTTTCCAGTTTTGAGTAACAGTAAAAAAGTTATTGGCGTTTAAAGTTAAACTTCCTTTTCGAGCTCCGTTTTTCTAAACCGTTATAGGGATCGATATGAAACTTTGCACAAAGATTGGTCAGTATGGCCTTATATACGTTAAATATTAAGACTGTTGACTTTTGCTAAGGAAAAGTAAATAACAGTAAATTTGTAAAATTTAAATTTGTTCGTGTGTAGCCCCTCTTAGGTTTCCAAATATGAAAATTCTGCTAAGGGTTTTTAGAAAATTACACAGGGAATATGTCTACGAATTTTCATTCGAATAACTGTATCCAAACCGGAAATAGAGCCAAGTAAGTATTTAGTAAGGGCCTTTCACAATACAAGGGAAGCCTCTGAAGCATTTGTTCAATGCATATCTTTTAACTTGATGAAACAATGTACATGAAATTTGGTGGAAATGCATAGAATGGTAATAGTATTTGCCACAAATATTTTTGAAGTTTGTAGGACCAAGTTAACAGGGTGTCCCGGAAAAGCTGCAAAAGTATACTTGTTCAATACTCATAGGAAAGCTTGCGTGGGCTCTAATGTCAGGGGACACAATGGAATCATTTCATATAAGTTGGTTTTCCTTGATTTAAAAATCAGTAACAGTAGATTTACAGCTAATAATTCAGTTCATATATAATGCCAAGCCACCCTTACGTCTGCCTGAGTTTCTTTTTGCTCAAAGGCCATCAGAAATCTGAAATCGAAAAAATTCTGTAGATTTGCCTTGGAGTACTTTTATACAGACTGGGTGAATAGTAAATCTATTTTTGGATTGGTCTAATTAAAGGCGTTTATTTAGACCAATCCAAAAATAGATTTACAGGAAGCATTTCATTAATGTTGTGCACAATTCTTATCTATTGCTTATAAAATATATGTACAAAAAATATTCACTATGCATCAAAATTCTAAAAAACCCTCGTATTGCGGGCGCAGCCCTCTGTACGCCGGTATTTTTAAAAGTAACATCTACTCTATGTTTATTTATTTTGATTTCAATCTTGCTTTCAGATGAGATTCGGACGAGAATTGGGAGGCTAATGTGAACGAATACGATACCGCACTTAAACAAGGACTGAGACGTGCATGTTTTCAAATAAATAAAATGTTAATATGTATTGTAATGTAATGTTAATGTAACTTTAAGTTTTTCTTAAATAAAGTGAAGAACGAATTTGTAACAAAAAGATTTGTTTTGATGAATAATATTTTTACAAAGGCCATCAATAGAGTAACGATGCCATATTTAAGATTATATCAATGATATATCGATGCCAATTCGTTTCTTTTTATTCTGCTGGTTCGATATTATTTTGATACAATATTGATAGCAATCATCAATAACATTTCCCCTTTTCGAAAACGGCAACCAATCAAAATGCTGTAAAAGCGGACATCGTCCATATAAAAGAATCAATAATGGTATACTGATAGGATCAATACATTGAATATAAAGTTCAGTACAGAATCAACAAAACATCAGTATTGTGCTATCTGGGCACCGCCGTCTATCTATATTAAGGCCGCAATGTAGAAATCTTTCGCCTACTGTTTGCACTGTTTTGTTGTTACTTTTAATGACGTCATATGCTTGTTGTTGTTGTTTGTTCGTGTAAATCTAAAACTTAGTAGGCAAACTATGACGGCATGGAACGGCTGAGTGACGGCCTTGATGTATCTAGATGGCGTTGGCGAAAAACATATTACGTCAACAAAGAAGTATTCTTGTGACTGAGGGGAAAATAAAAGTAACGGACGAAATTGTGCCGAGGGAATAAAAGCGCGGAAAAGAGGCCGTTATTTCTCTTTTCCTTTGTCAATCCCGGCACTAAAGGTTCGAACGACATTTTACCAAATTTGCGAAATTATATATTTGATCTTACAAAATGTTCTCTTTTCCTTTGTCAATTCCGGCACTAAAGGTGGAATCGCAATAGCAAAGACAAACCCCACTGGTTAGGAAGAAAGAGTTAGAGGATCCAGATCTGCAATAAAACGTAGTGAGTTTAAGGCGACGACGTAGTGGGATTAATTTCTTGGAGTCGTGGCGTGGCGCAACACAACGCAAACGAAAAGCGATCACCGTATCGAGAAGTCGAACAGCGTAACTGAAGTAGGGAGTAGTTGCCGCCACGTAAGTAGGGTCTAGAGTAGGGTTATTTAGTTTAAGTAAATAAGTGAATTAGTGAAAATAGATTTAAGTAACGTAGTTTTGCAGACCGGTCGCTAGCATTTTTATTTGAATTATCGCGTATTAAAAGTTATGTATAGTAGAAAACGAACACTCTCCGTTTTATTTTTATGAGATTATTCGGAAAAATTATTCTTGAAACAAGTGCCGACTTCGTAGTGAAGGATAAAGTTCTCGCCTGCTTTCCGCGGGTAACGAACTTTTCACTGGCGGCCTGATAAAATTAAAGTACGTGGCGCCCACGATCCATTCTCCTGTGGTTGGTCGGACGGCCGTAGACGAACGTCAGTTAACTTGTAACATCTCGTCATGCGGATCATTGTATACTTTTTATATGGTCGGAGATGCTTCCTTCAATGCGTTACAAGCTTCATGACAAAGTTAATATACCCTTTCACTCTATGAGCGAAGGGTATAATGAATGCGTTTAACGCAGCGCTATTTTTCATTAAATTTTCTCACATAAATAAAAATTCAAAAAGTTAAAAATTCCAAAAAACTTGCAGTTTTATTTTGTTTTTTTTTTTCTCTTTGGTTTTAAAAAAATAAATAACATGAGGCGCCCGTTATTTCCAACATTGGACTAAAGCCGCATAAAGTGCACGAAATAAATGACCTGATCAAGTACATATATCATCTGCTACTACAGCTCAGTTATTCGTTTCTATAACTCCTCTAACTACTATGACCTTCTAAAATATTTATTTTGCTTATGATGAAAACATTAAAGGCGATACGCAATCAGGTCCCGTTACTTTTACCTAGAAGCTCTCGCAATTCAGTTTCCAGAACGAAATAATTGAACTTATCAATTTATTGTTTCGTGTGACGCAGTTGCGATAGGAGGTAAATTATAGCGGGATTTTTATTTATCGAGAAACGAATTACAAAGTGAGTTTTCATTTGAAATTTGCAGTATAAGGTTTAGGTTTTAAATTATTCATAATTCTGTAGAAATGCCTCAAAGCCGTTACCTCTCGGATGAAGATCAAGTTAAAATCTCAACATTTCGCGAAACAGGGATGCCTCTGCGAAAAATTGCTGCGAAAATAGGGAGAAGCTACTTTACAGTGCAAAAGTTTTTAAAGGATCCAGCGAACCATGGGAAAAAACCTCGTAGTGGTCGCCCGCCACTAGTGAAAAATCGCGATAAACGACGAATAAAAACGCTAGCAGTCAAAGAAACAAAAGCGCTGCTCAAATTTGCCAAGAATTGGCTCTCCCAGTTTCAAAACGTCGCGTGCAACAAATTTTAAGTGCAGATCCATTTGTGTCATATGAAAAAAAGAGCCGTTAAATGTCAGTTACTGCCTAGGTATAAAGCTGACAGGGTACATTTTGCAGATACACACAAATTCTGGGACTTGGAGTGGCGAAATATAATCTTCAGTGACGAGAAAAAGTTCAATTTGGACGGGCCAGATGGGTATCGATATTATTATAGAGATATCAGGAGTCCAAAACAAGTAAAAGTATCACGTAATTTCGGAGGAGGTTCGCTGATGGTTTGGGCTTCATTTGGCTTCAAAGGAAAGAGTCCAATATGTTTCATAAATCATCGTATGAACTCAGAAAAATATGTAGAGATTTTAGACGGAGTTCTTATCGACTTCGCAGAAACTCATTTTGAGGAATCCTGGGACCTTTCAGCAGGATAACGCTCCAATACACGTATCCAAACGCACAAAACAGTTTTTCCAAGAGCGAAATATACGGTTTTGACGTGGCCTGCTAAGAGTCCGGACCTTAATCCAATTAAAAATATTTGGGGCATCCTTTCCAGCAAGGTTTATAAAAATGGAAGACAGTTTGATACTCTTAAGAAATTGAAAGAGTCTATTGTGACAGAGTGGGCAAATTTAGATCTGTCCATTCTTCAAAATCTAATCAATTCGATGCCACGACGAATGGTTTTGGTTTTTAACTCCAAAGGAGCTCCCCTCTAACCACAATTTAATTAAAACTACAGATCAGGAGAATCAAATTGTCATTTTTTAATGATTAGTTCATTTATTTCGTTGGGAAAGTGAATTGATCAGTTCACTTATTTCGTTCGGAAAGTGAAAATGATCAGTTCACTTATTTCGTTCCGAAAAATATTGTTTTAATTTTTAAAAATATTTGTGTTAATCGCTGAAATCTTTTTATGTTTAATTTTTAGTCTTAATTTTATGTATATAAGAGAAAAAATAAAAACTTGAAAATATCCGCAAATTTGTGTTTTTACGAAAGAAAATATAGTTGGTCAGGTGAATTATTTCGCACACTTTATGTGTTAGTTCTGAGATCAACAGCACGCTCAGCAGTGTTATTTATCCCCATAAATGGGTACGCGTTTAACATCTGAGTGAGATCATAGTTCGTCACAAAAGGCGTGAGTTCGGAAAACACCATAAACTGAATTCGTTCACGATAAGTCTCGAACCCATGAGAGTTGTGTGCACCGAAGGTGCGCACACTAACCATTACATCAGCCAGACTGCTCTGAATTTTGCCTATAACAATATTTTGGCACCCAACGATTTCAACTCCTAAGAAAATCTTGGTGTATTTCGGAAGCTGACATTGTCTTTTTGAATGCTGCACTAATAAGATATGTCAATTCCTCTTTGCCAATAAGCAAGGTATTGAGGTTTTCTCAAAAATACGAAAGATAGGAGAATATTTTTTCTCGATCTATGTATGTACATAGTGCGAATTTTGAATGGGTTTTCCCTCTTTAAAAGTAGAGATGGCACGGATATCCGGTTACTATCCGGTATCCGGCCTATCCGGCTTTTAGTATCCTGTATAGGCCGGATAGAAGCTACTATCCGGCCGGATACCGAATATTTAAAGTTTTACGCATTTTAATCAAAATTCTGTAGTCATTTTTATTTATATTTTATTAAGACTCCTGAGTCCTGACATTTAATAATTAAAGTCCACTAGTCGCAAATTATGATGAATGAAGACAAGTTTCTCTGCATTTGTGGGTAGTATTTGATTCCGTTTATCCTCGTAGACAAGACCTGCTTCAGAAAATAACCGCTCACTGAATACGCTGCTACAAGGAGATGATAGATAAATCAGAACAAACTTTATGAGAATCGGATACAGTGTTGTGTTCGCTGACCACCACTTGAAAGGGTCACGCCTCCGATCTAGGCAAGCAGTTTTTATATAATTTGCAAGCTCAATTACAGCATCGCTTTTTTGCATATCCTCACTTGGCATGCTTTCTGCACCGATTTCATCAAAGCACAGTAACTGTCGTGTACATATATCATCAGTGGACTCATCATTTCCATTTGTTTTGTCCGTTTATTAGGTGGTGAGGAAGAGGAAGAGACAACCTCAGTATCGGGTTCATCACAGCTCATTTTTAAAGCTTCTAAGAGGATCTTACTCAGATGATAAACGAGTACCCATTTATGGGGATAAATAACACTGCTGAGCGTGATGCTGATCTCATTACCTCAACAAAAAAAGCAGATAAGATCTTGGAAATAGGATGTCACTAACACATCCTGCGGCCTTAGTCCAATGTTGGATTGTCGCGCCTGTTATTTATTTTAAGAGGATTTTTTGTTTCGCTCTCACCATTTAAATCGTTCCTAAGAACCTAGTTTTAAACCTCGGATCGAGAAAAGTTGCAATCGAGTATTTATCATTTTAATCTAACTGAAAACGCTTTTCAATCCCAGCTTTTAATGAAGATCTCATTCGTAGTAAGTCAGGTGTTATAATGGCCGTCGCCTCCTTTCCCAGATATTTGGTCAAAGTTACAACATGTGGAATTACATCAGAAATGCACAAAAGACCAGGACTTGTTATCCTCGTTATTTCTTCGAAGGGCTTGAGCAGTTTTATGGATTGTTCCATGAGATCCCACTGAGAAGGTGTCAAATTATTTACAAATGCATTATCTGTTTTATGCAAGGATGCAGTTCGTTTTTGCTTCAATAACCGCTCCATTAAATAAAAGCTGGAGTTCCAGCGAGAGCTAACATCTTGCACCAGCTTGTGATTTGGTAAATTATGTTCCTGACGAATGGCTTTAAGTTTATCTTGTGCTACCCGAGTGATTAAAATTGGTGACAATCCGCCTCGCAGCTGCTATCATCTCCAATACCTCCTGTTGGGACTTCAACGACGCATGGACAACTCGTTGTAAGGAATGGATAAATGGCAGTGTTTAGTGCTTTGTAGTCTGAATAGGGGCTAGCAATTCAGAAGCAATGTTTCGCCGAATATCCGGTAGCCGGATATCCGGCCGAGAATGCGGCAGGATATTCGGTATCCGGTATCCGGCCAAATAACTATCCGCGGCATCTCTTTAAAAGCCAATCGAGTCACGAGCGCAATCGACTAGGCGTAAAAGCAGTTCGCGATCTCATGATTGTATGCTTCAATTTTACCGAAATACACAGCAGATAATTTTAAATCTCATGAATGCCGAAAACACAAAATAAATAACGAAAATCGGCGCTTTCATAAAAAAAATTTTTTTTTTTCAGTTATTTGAATATGTAGTAAATCTTCGAAATATCCATGCATAATTTAACCGTAATAATTGAAGTTTAGTTATGATTAGAAATGTTTCTTTCCTTGTTATGCTCAACGCGACACTGAGATATCAGCTTAAGAGTATATAGATGCAACCGTCAATACACAATCCCCGTCCCATTCATTCATTCATTCATAGTTTTCAGCGTCCTGGATTTCGACCCAACCTGTCTGGAAAGCCTAAAATAGGCAACATTGAAAATGGATCAAAAACAGGAAAAACTTTAAATCTTATCTATTACATTTTATTAGCACGGGATTCCGTATAATTTGCACAATAAGATAAAACTAATCTATAATGTACCTAACCTAAACTGGGATCCAGCCATCCTGACATACTTTACCTTCACAATAGTCACTGCAGCACGATAAGTCATTTACGCACTGGGGAAGAAATCGTAATTTATAACAAGTGTCCATTATTGAATGTATGAACATACGAGCATGTTTTGAAAGATTATTTTAACTAAAAAAAAGCCTTACCGATTTGCCGTTCGGTAGACAATTTTTGTTTTTTCCATCAACGTCAAACATCAACAGCTGAATAACAATAAGTAACAACAAAAATAATTTTGCAGAAATCATTATGGTTTTTTGTTAATTAATTAAGTTTTCGGATAATACAGAATATTAGCTTATTTAATTTATTTTTGTTGTAAAAGAAATTAATTATTATTAATGTGTGGGTGGACGAGAAGAATTGAGTGTACTTAGTGTACTAGCTTCTATTTACTTTTCAATTCTAATTCGAAGTGGACCATACTCTGTTCAAAAAGGCATTTGCTACACCAAACAATTGCTAAATTAGGCGTGAAGCTGATCTTTCATCATAATTAATAATTAGCAAGTTTGAAACTTAAATTCTCCATGTGCATGGAATTCAGGGTAGAAAATTAAGTGAGTCGTTCTGTATAGTTGCCGGGGCAATTAGTAAGTTTGACTCATAGGCGTGACCAGAATTTCGAGTGGGGTAGAGGCAAGCACAAAAATGTGGGGTATGTAAATCTACAACAAAAAGTAGGCCTTACGTTCGATATAAATTGTCAGTTGCCAAAAAATTGTTAGGCAACGTTTAAGAAAGAATTATTGAGAACATCAGGCGTGTTTTTTGTACACCTTTCTGGGTTAGTTAAGTATAACTATATGGGGTTACAATAACATCATAACTTGTGTGGGTCGTGTTGTTGTTACAACCGCAAGTAGTTATTTCTCCAGTTTGTTTTACGTAAAATAATTATTGCTCAACAAAAGTTGAACGTGAGTTAAACCTAAGTTGAAAGTAACACTTTTTCGGTAGTTCAACAAAAGTTGAACGAAAGTTGAACGTGAGTTGAACCTAAGTTGAAAGTTACACTTTTTGGGTCGTTCAACAAAAGTTGAACGTGAGTTGAACCTAAGTTCAAAGTTACACTTTTTGGGTCGTTCAACAAAAGTTGAACATGAGTTTAACCTAAGTTGAAAGTTACCCTTTTTGGGTCGTTCAACAAAAGTTGAACGAAAGTTGAACGTGAGTTGAACCTAAGTTGAAAGTTGAATTCAAGTTGAATTCGAGTTGAATTCAAGTTGAATTCGAGTTGAATTCGAGTTTAATTCAAGTTGAACCCAAGTTGAAATCAAGAACCCAAGTCCAAACCTTGAATGGCACCCAAAACTCACACCTCACCTCACCTGTAATGCCAAAAACGTAACGCTTTTTCGTTATGATTTTCGTGACGCTTTTCGAATTTATGTGCCAGAGTCAAGACATAAAAATGTCAAAAAGTAATAACACCATAATGAGCAGCCCCTTTACACCTAATACCATATCAAAGGCAGTTATCTGGTCAACAAACTCGCATACATGACCTCTTCGTTCATATAGATATAGCCACTTTAATTTCTCTGCTTTTCCACCCGAAAAAATCCCAGTCTAACCCCAAAGCGACAAGATAAGTTACCTACGAGTATGTATATTCGAAAGGGTTGAAATTTAATTTCGCCCTTGAGGTTGAAAAGCGAAAAATTAACATCGCAACTTTATGATTTTCTGTTTATTTCTTGCACCTAATACACTCGACCGCATTCTTTTTGTGTTAACGAGGCGCGGCATAGCCGGCACGACATGCCGCCCGTGTCTAATTCGTTACCCTTTTAGCGAGTTACATGACTCACCTATTATAATGCCAACAACATTCAAGTGAATGTCCATTCCATCCTTTTACTCATTCATTTGACCATTTAATCTGAACGCAGAAGGGGACAAAATAACGCGTAAGGGAGACGGGCATTTACATACCCAGCCAAATGCGGCGCAGGTGCCCATTAACCGGTCGGTAATATTTGAAAAAAAAAAAATATTTTCTTAGGGTGAGTATGGCGCTCGAGTGAAAAACATCATCTGCCCAAATTATCACCCTCATTTTCGGTGAAATTTTCGTGATTTTTCCTCTATCATAATTTCCCTGACCGGAGATGTCATGATGGGTCATGAAGATTGTGTATCGGCCAACTGCGATTGTAGGTCGGATTTTCAACCATAACCCCTGAAAGAGAGGAAAAAAATCGGGTAATCTTGAAAAAGGACAACACACCACAGAGTGGCTCCGTAACCAAGGTCATTCGTGAAAATAATATCGAATTACGCACCGAAATCGGGTTATCATTAGGGAAACGTGGAAATCGTATTTCCAAGCTTGGCGGCGCGGCGCAGCGGCGTTGAGATAAACGACAACCAATTGTCCAATAATGGCTCACTCTACTTCTTCAGCCGCCCGAAATTTATCATCATGTCCATTGTTTCTAATACATACCAGGAAAAAAAAACAAAAAAAATGGCAGAAAGAAGAGGGTGTGTTACTAAAACATAAATCAGGACACTGAACTTTTTCCTTTTGGGATTGCATGTCATAAATTATCAAAGAAAATGAGAAAAGTTGGGGAAGAAACAAGTTATATATAGCACGAAAAAAACAGCAGAATTCTATCTATGGCTGAGGATGAGATAAACGCGGGGAAGGGCAGGATGTTATTTCGAAGATCCTGTGCAGATAACGTGAGGCTACATGCCATTTCAACCGACTACTTACATATAGAGGTGAGCGCAAAGATACTCCTTTCGCTACGTTAAGTAGCAGAAGCACATCAAAGGGGTCAACCTAAGCGCAAAAGAAAAATTTATTTTATTAGCTTATGGCTGGTATTATTGTAGGAAATTAGAACAAAAAAGAGTTAAGGGAAGAAAAAGAGTACGCGCTCCGGAAATTACAGACGAAATTAATTTTGAAAATTTCGAAAATGGAAAAGGTCACCTTTTACGGTGTTGAGAGTGAGAGTCCTGGTTTGATACAAAAGGTTTTGACGTGCGTTTCGAGAGCTTCCGATTTTGATTATGGACGAAATTAGTATTACTCTTTGGTATAAGACAATAAGAAATTGTGAATATTTTGTATAAGTATTAAAGATAATTAAAATTTCTTTAATAGGAAATTTGTATGCTAATGGTGTGCGTAATTTGGCGACGTCGTTTTTCATTTCTTGGGTAGTTGGCTAGCGCATGTTTTACAAGAAAAAATTATCGTTTGACCGTTTCAGACCAATATTAATTAAATGGCATCATCAAAATTCGGCGCCGCAGATACTGAAATGGTTGATTGTTTTTTCTCCGCTGTGCTTCCCTATAATTGGTGATTCCTCTGCGCGATCCATACAAATCTAATAGAGACTTCAACCCACATCATGGTGTGATTACGACGCACTCGCCTAACGCCGACGACATTGCTTCGGCTTCAATTAACCAACTCAACTCCTTCCTTCGCACGTCAGGCATAGTCTATCTAACTAAGAAGAAAGGATGGCCTCTTTGGTTGAGTATGGGCCTGATCTTATTTTGTTTGGAGGTGCCCCCCACGGAGTGTTAAAGACAATAAACGGAAACTAATGAAGTCAATTACAATTTTGTTACCATCTTGTGCAGAAAACTGAGATTATAAGACTCCCGGTTAGTGAATTAAATGTAGGTACAGTGGATGCTATTAAAAATGCGTAAGAGACCATTCTTGGCCCAAACCCGGTTTGTCGGCAAAGTCTTGGATGTCTGACTCAACATGGCAACGGATTGTCGAGCGAAAAGATTTCAGGAGGCGTCTAGTATTGGCGAAAAACAAAAATCGTCACGCCATTGAGTTCTTGTTCAGAAGCCGCAGAAGTTCGGTGATGCGTACGGCATGATAAAGCAGCGTACACAAACTCTCTTCTTGCAACGGCGGAGGAATCTGCACGAAACAGGGACTTAAATATACATAGTATATCAAGGAGTCCAAAATTGGTCGAAACTCCTATCAACATCTCGTAAAGTATACCGATGGAAGCCTACTTATCCAGGTAAGAGCAGTTCACTATGATTTGAAACTGTATGACAAATACCAATGTTCTCTCCTCATGCTGAAAACGTAGCTGTCCAACAAAACGTAAATAAACGGTCAACTGCCCCAACTAAAAGCAAAATAACTAAACTAATGACGCAAGTTTACATTATCCTTTTTCCTAAATAAATTACCTATCTTAACTTCTACTGTTTTTGTTAGACCTATTAGCTGCAAATTCTATTAGACACGAGTGACAACTTCCTTCGTCCGTATTTACAAGTTTCGCTGGGTCTTCGCGAATGATTTTGAGGCTTTCCCGTGGGTCTAGTTTGCTGGGTCCGTCTTGATTTGTGTCCTTCGTTGATCATGTGCGAGACAGCTGCTGTGCGGATGTTTGGACTCGGTCCTTTCCTTGAATTTGCCTCCCGAATCTGCTCCCGTCATCGTGTTATCACTAGCCTCTTCGTTTGTCCGATGTAGCATTGGACACATTCGCTGTATCAGATCTTGTAGATACCGCTTTTCTTCTCCATCCTGAGGAGTGGGTCCTTTGCACTTCCTAGGGCGGTCCGTAGCGTGAAGTTACTCCTTGATCCAACTACCTGTAAATCGAAACGGTGAAGAAAATTTTTAATTTTGTGGAAGGCATGGGTTACGGGTATGCAGATTTCTCGTACTGGTTCTTCAAGGACCTGTTCAAAGAGCGTCGTACGCCTTTTTCTTTCCTCTACCGTTATCTTAGTCCGGATCATTTAGATAGCTCGTATCCACTTTTGGCCGCTGTGTTGCGGATGCAATCCTTTCCAGCTTGCGGTATCCCCGGCATCGATTAAGAGGCAGGTTACCAACCGATGTGCCATGCTGTGGAAAGTGGCCAATTTCTGCCGGTATAGTTCACAGTGAGACCGCTGGTTTTCTATATATCTTGAATTCTAGTTTACCATTGTTGTTACAGATGCGTAGATCCAGAAATAGAATATAACCATCCTTCTCCTTTTCGGCCGTGAACGTGATTTTTGGATGAACCGCATTTATTGCCGAGAGAATGTGATCGACTTCATCCTTTTTCACAATGGCAAACTCATAGTCGACATCGACATATTTCCACCATACCACTCGCATTAACCTCTTCGACTCTGCCACCGAGGTCATGAATATTTCCGTCAGCAGAAGGGAGAGCGGGTCGCCCATCGCCACTACGAAAGTGGTTTTGTACTTCTCCCGGAATGTGAAATAGTTTGCATTTATGCACAGCCATGCGAGCTTTGCATAAACTTTAATTTTTTTTTCCATTCGGGATTGGTACCGCACCTGTTCAACCATGATTCTAAGGTATATATCGCCTGTCTTACGGGCGTGCTAGGGAACAATGCTTTTGCGCCAAACAACACCAGCATCACGTCATTCCCAATGCGCTCCACAATTTCTCAGTCAGCTCTAGTGAGTTCCTTAGTCAGTATTTGCTATTGGGGCTTCCCACGACTTGGACCTCATCGATAATTCATTTGGCGATGTTGAAGGTGGGGAAATTAGAGTCGGCGATTATTTCGCGCATCTCCTCATCCTCCTTATGGATCTTCGGCTGGCACCTAATCCGCGGCAGGTAAGGGTTATGCATTTGCAGTTTCTTGATGTTGGGAAACGCAGCGGTGGTATATTTCAGTGCCCGTTCAACCCTCTTGATAGACTCGGGGAGTGGATCTTTCCTCAATTCGAAGAAGATTTCCGAGTTGGTGCCTGCCGAAGATCCATAAGGAGAATGTAAACTTGCCATTAGTTTAGTAACCATTGTACTGAAGAAGAGGGTAAATGGCCATTGAAATACGTTCATAAAAAGTTGTTTTTTTTGGTAGCGGACAAGTTACTAAAAAATTGAAATAGACCACAAACACGGATGCACTAGGTGCACTTACAGTCGAGTTGTTACATCCACTAAATGTAAGACCTTGGGACGAGAAAACGTTTCTAAATGAGTGGAAGGAGGGTTTGATAATCAAACTTCCGAAGAAGGGCAGCTTGACAAAAAGCAATAATTACAGGGGATATGTGTGTCTCTGGCGGTCGCCAATATAATGGCCAGAATGATTTTGGATAGGATAAAGGACCACTTAGAAAGCAAATGCAATGAGGAACAGGCTGGACTTCGATCTGATTTTTCTTGCGTCGACCACATTGTAATCGAGTAATGCAGCGAATTCAGATCTCCGTTGCATTTACCCTTTGTTGATTTTGAGAAGGCTTTCGATACTGGGAATCAAGACTGTATCTGGGCGGCCTGACCCAGAAAAAGGATTGGGTATTATTAGGATAACATGGCTCGCGTGCTCCACAAAGGTTAGGTTTTGGAGGACTTTGAAGTTCTTAGCGGGGTCTCACCTTGAATACCTCGACAACGCTGATAACATTTGCCTGCTCTCACATAAAGATGGAAAATTCGAATTAGCACTGATAAAACAGAAGCACTCTACTTCATGAGGAGACGTAAGTCTAGTTTTTTTCCTAACGGTCCTCTACAACATGGCCGCAACTCAATAAATTGGAATCCCATATCTATAAAATACCTAGGTACTCTTCTAGACAAAACATTAACTTTCAAGCTCAATATAGAAGCTTCTATAAAAAAGGCTGATACCAATATTAAAACTCTTTATCCTCTCATCAATCGGAAGTCTCTGCTGTCTGTTGAAAATAAATTATTGCTGTACAAGAGTATATTTCTACCGAACTTATTATATGGTGCTGCTGTGTGGGGGACTTGTGCCCCATCACATATAGACAAGCTATATTATATATTATATATATACATATATATGCTGTACTTTTTACTTTAATTAAATGGTTGAGTAAATATTGATTGATTGAGATCATAGTTCTGAGCGAAATAGATATAGATCTCGAGACTGAAGCAAATGGTGACGGGCTAAAGATTAGCACAGACAAGACCACAATTTGAAGCCTGACTGGAGTTCCAGCTCTTCCAATACGTATCAATGACAACGTGTAGAACAGGTAGACGAATTTGTCTTTCGATGGCGGTACAGATCAGGACATTATTCACCGCATTAACGAATCAAAGTGCTCTTTTGGCATGTTACCAAACTCTCGCAAAGCAGTTTTCTCAGTGTAAAGCCCAAGCTGTTCCGCTCCCTGATTCTTTCGGTGCTATTACATATATGGAAACAGCACTAGGAAAACTAGCGCAGCAGAAATTGAAAACGTTCGTAAATACTTGTCTTCGTCCAATATTAAGATTTTTTTTTGGCCCGAAAGGGCAGTCTCAAATGAAAATCTAAATCGGCTCACGGGTCAGATCTCAGATACCTATCGACGAATTGACTCGCAGCTGAAAATGGCAGTGGATTTGGTATAAATTGCGAAAGGGTAATAACTTCATTACTGGTTGCGCTATGAAATAAACCCACTTCTACCAAAGATGATGCGCAATTAGGTGGATGAAGAGTGTGTGTGTCATTAGGAAAGACCTGTGGTAAACTACGATGCGCATGACCAGAAACTTATTTCACCGGCTTCAGGTTGGATAATAGTACAAAACTATACATTTTTAGCTTATCGGTTTGTCCACTAGAGCAATCATATCTGCCTGGGAAATAGAACGGGATACGTTCACGTAAGGTACTCTCGCGACTTTCTATTCCTTCAAATCGCTTTGCGTAGATGCTCTATCTGCTCTAGAATTCATGGCTGTCCTTTCCTTTTCAAGTAAGCCGAGGGTCCCTTGGCAGTGGTGATCAGTAGTTGACGGATTGACGTGGACATTTATTTCAGCGAAGTTACCCATCTGTCAACTAGGTAATCAAGGTTACAAGCAAACTGGAAGGAAGATAAGACTCCTTCCTTACCTGATGTACATACTAAAAGCAGCTCTGCAAATCGTATACAGGAATGTTGCACAGTCAGGACATCCTTTGAATTTTAAATATAGAAGCTTGCAACTTGAATATACATACATTGTCAATTGAAGGCATATAGCGGATGAGTTAACAAGGAGAACGAGCCACCTCTTTGATTCAGAACTCTTTTGGGGCCAAGTTTTTTTGTCCGCCAGCGCAGAGAAGTCCGAGTATTCGTTTTACTCACGACACTCATTTTCTTGCACCGAAGAACGGAAACTACACGTAGTCTGGCTTGGTAGATTTACTCATTGAGAGAACAGAACGACTATTTTAAAACACTTAGGAAAGTCTAGTATTCAAATATTACCCCTGAATCAGCATTTCATAAAACCACTCGAACTACAGAGTTTCTGAGGCCAGAGGACAAGGTCTTCAAGGCTTGAAGCTTGACAAAGCCTATTTATTTTAAATAGCTGTAATAATAACTCTGTAAATCTATTCACATTCAAGTCCATTTACAAAATTATTACTCAATTTAGCACTACACCTTACATCCTATTTCCTTTCTTCCGCCTTCCCGGAAACCCACCAAAAAATGACTCCGTCCCAAAAAATATATCGCAGCCTAATATATCCTGCTCTTTATCATAAAGTTAAGAAATATTTCGCATAGATATATTTTGGGCTATATCTGCGATCCTGCGACTTTTCACCGTCTACGGCACACTTACATACCACAGCCACACACATTTATACTCGTGTACATTTTTCTATCCTAAATCCTTCGTCATATTGTTGTAGCTTAACATTCTTCACACAATACGTATATATCCGAAAGCATTCTGGCTCCTTATATGCCTGCGATTCCACGTTTTACCAACATCCTGACTCGAATATCTAATGAGACGAGACATATAGAGAGTATGGAAGACAGAGATCATCTTATGGGGATTTGCAACTTAGCAAAAAGTAACTTGAGTTGCATATAAAACATTCCGCCCCCGAAAGGATAGACGAGCGTCGAGCCGGATAGATGCGAGAGCTATAAGCTATTGAAGATAGTGTTGTCCAATGTTATGAGCCTATCTGTCTTGCAGAAAGTACATGGCGAAGCGGAGAGGGGCGGTGCGCATAGGAGCCATGGTTTCTTCGAATACTAGTTGGGAAATTGAGGTGTTGTATAGCCCTCGCAACGAGTACTTCAGAATTAAGACTCTGCAAGTAGCAAATACATGCAATAATATCGTATTAGGTGGGTTAAACTTTCGCACTCTAACCAATACGCATGGAAGAAGGATATCAAGTATTACGTTGAACCCTTTCACATCAATAGAACAAATTTCCAGAATTCGGAAAATTAAAAATTCTCAATTTTCCCCCTGGAACATGCATAACCCTATAACCAGTTATTTTCCGTATAACTCGAAAATCTCATATAACAAACTTTTTATCGAAGACCATCATGTCTTGCCCGCGACGACGTTGAGCGTCGAGGACAACAATTGCGACTATAATGTAGCAACATCGAGCCCATGGCCAATGCTGTGAAGTATTGTCCTGAAAGAAAAAAAGTATATTTGATACAGCGACGGCGGCAGCCACTCGCTCGACTGTATTACGAATAAAAACGAGTCAGGGACCAAATATATAGTAAATTTGTATTATCCGTATTCTATAGCAGGGCACGTCCTTGAAATAAAATACGTTGTGAAATGCTATTTGCTATTTAGTTTCGCTCCTTCTTTCCTGAAATAAACAAAGATTAAAAGATAATGTTGCGGTTGCTGTTAATCACCATCTGTTTTACTGGATAACATCTTTCTTGCCAGCGTATCCTTATTGTCTATAGGCGAGTATTATGCCAGGCCATATCTACCAGGCTATCATTATATTTTGAGTCAAGACTTATTTTTATCATTGCCGACATCGGGTCGGGGCACACTGAACATGAACATGTATATGATACGAGAATGCCTCTTTGGATATGCCATTTCGATGGTCTTTGAATGGAAATGACAGAAATTAATAGAGTTAATAAATTTTCTTGTGATGGGAAGAAAATGAATTGGCAACAATTTAGAGATTAGTGTAGGCTGACTCTATATGGGGTGGCAACTTCTTCTTCTTAATAGTCATCAACAAGAAATCAGCACAGCAGACCCAAATTGGGCGCCTGTCATATGGTTAGGATACTGCAATATTACCGCTGCCTTGCGAAGTTTCAAATAAATTATTAGTTTTTCTAAAATAGAAACTATGTTCTTATTTAAACAAGTTGCATGTCTTTTACTGCCCAACTAAAAATTTTATCCCAATAATCTTCTTCTTCTTTATGGCACGATAGCCCGACGTCGGGCCTTGGCCGCCTGGATTGAAGACCTCCAATTGTCGCGGTCACGTGACCTTGTCCTCCAGTTTCGAAAGCCTAGCATCTGGTGGGCGTCCTCACATGCAGAATGCTCCCATCGGGCTCTCGGTCGTCCACGCAATCTGACTCCATCCACTCGTTGCGCGTTCATCACCTTTTTGGGCATGCGATCGTCGTTCATCCTTTGTACATGTGCTGGGTTCTCAGGCGGACGCCGTTGAACATGGCAATACCAATTCATTTGTCGGTCTTCGAGCTTTTCGGTGATTGGTTGGTCTATGGGCAAGCTGCCTCGGATGTAGCTACCCTTGATGTGGTCCCTTTTCGTTACACCAACTGACATGCGTAACATTTTCATTTCAGTCGCTGTCATTTGTTTCGCGTAACCTTCATACATGGTCCAGCATTCTGATCCATACATGAGTGCGGGACGTACAACCGTTTTGTACAACTTTCCCTTTAGCTTCAGTGGCATTTTCTTATCGCAGAAAACTCCAGAGTTTTCTCGCCACGTCATCCACCCAACCTTTGTGCGATGTTTGATGTCATCATCGCATGTAGCTTCGTTGTTCACCATCGAGCCGAGGTACTTGAACTTGGTACAAGACTTAAGCGGTTCTCCTTTGACGTACATTTCTGGTATCGGTACGTCTGGGTCTGAGAATGGGCAGCATAAGAACTCAGTCTTTGTTATACTTACCCTCAGTACATGCTCCTCCAGAATGTCACACCATTTTGTAAGTGGGGCTTGCATGGCAACGATGTTTGGGCTACTGAGGACTATATCATCGGCAAAAAGAAGAGATATTTCTAGGCCGTCGGAGATACGTGTTAATAAGTAGCACATGATGATGTTGAAGAGCAACGGACTCAATACACTGCCCTGGTGTACTCCGACATTCACCGGAAATTCTTCTGATTCACCGGCTGTGCATCTAACCTTAGTCGTAGCTCCATCATACATGTCTCGTATCATCCTGACATATGCCTCAGGGACATTAAGTGCTCTCAAGGCCAACCATATCAGATCACGAGGTACTCTATCGAATGCCTTTTCCAAATCGATGAACACAAAGTGCAAGTCCTTTCGTGCTGCTCTATACTTTTCCATTGCAATACGAATGCACTGAATCGCATCGACTGTAGATCGACCTTCAACAAAGCCGCATTGATTGTCATTCAACCGCACAATCTTTCTCAATCGGTTGCAGACAACTCGCTTGTAGATCTTCAGTGTATGAGGTGTTAACTTTATAGCCCTATAGTTGTTGAGTTTGCGTGAGTCTCCCTTGTTCTTATAGAAAGGAAGAAGAAAACCTTCCCTGAAAGCATCAGGCATCGGTTGCCCGCCTTTGATTTTGTTGAAGAGAACTGTGAGCCAACTAAGCCCGACATTTTCCATTTTCAACCAAAATTCTGCGGGGATTTTGTCCGGTCCGACTGCCTTTCCGCGTTTCATCTGATGCATTGCCTCCATCACCTTTTCCTCTGAGATATCTTCAATATTTGTGGTATTCGGCTCAACATCTCGAAAAGCTGCTCGAGGAAATTCTTCATTTAGAAGTTCGTCAAAATACTCTCGCATCCTGCTACAAATTGCCGTATCGTCAATCAGCAACATTCCTTGCGCGTCCTCCACGTACTTTGGCGCCTGTATTCCCCGAGCGTTCCTTCTCCTTTGGGCTGCGACCCTAAATATCCTGGCGTCGTGCTTAGGTCTCTCGCGCAAAGACGGTCCTTCGGTCGCAGTCTGAGTTTCTAATTCTTGGTAGAATTTCTCAGCTGGCTTCGCCTTTGCTTAAGCTACCAAGCGCTTTACGTTTTTCCGGCATTGCATATAATTTTCGCGAAGTTGAACCCGTTCGGTTTCACTGCTTGACTCACATTTCGTCCATGCCTTAAATGCGTTCGATTTGGCTTGCACTGCTTCCTTAGTTTCGGTGTTCCACCACCATGTGTCTTTCTTCGTGTGGAGTGGACCTTTCGAAACTCCAAGTGCCTTTTCCGCCTCACTTACTGACATTTCAGCGAAACTATTCCCCATTTGTGTTGGACTGTGCTCGGGGCAGTTGGTGTTGTTTTGAAACCACTCCGTCATTTTATCAATGAATGGAGTCACTACAGGTTCAAAGTTGTAGTTTGTGAGATTGTGCCACTGGATTTTTTCGACTGGCTTGGGAGTTCTTCTATTTCTTGCTCCTCCTGCTTTCAAAATAAATTCTGACAGGAGCAAACGATGTTGGCTGACGACAGATTCACCCAAGATCACCTTGCAGTCTTTTACCCACCTTCTCATAAAATCGAAGCAGAGGTGGTAATCGATCTGCGTTTCGTGTTTCCTATCTCCGTGTCCACTACTGTAGGTGATCAGGTGTCTCTCATTTTTCACAAACCATGTATTTAGGATGACCAAACCATGCGATCTGCACATGGTCAGAATAGCTTCACCTTCGTCATTTCTGACCGTTGAAGGGCTACCCTTTCCACCATGGCAATCCTCGTAATCATAATTTGATTCACCCACATGGCCATTTAAATCTCCTCCCAAGAACACCAATTCGGTATCTGGAATGGTCTGAATTAGGGTGTCAACGTCGTTCCAAAATGCCTCTTTTTCTTCTGGTGGCAGTCCCACTTGGGGAGCGTAGGCACTTATTACGTTCCACACCCTTCCGCAGATAACCAATTTGATGCTGATCAAGCGATCACTTCTCTTCGCGACACTTATTATGCTGCCAAGTAAAGACGACGCGAGAATAATGCCAACTCCGTTTCTTTGGTTTGTAACTCCATAGTAGTACAATTTGTACTTCATGGAATTCGTAAGAAACCGGGCTCTGTCGATATGGGTATTTCGCCACTTCGTCTCTTGCACGCACATAATGTATGTAATGTATACACCCCTCCGCTTCATGATATCCTCAATCTCCTCGCTCTTTGACGTCATGGAACCGACATTCCAGCTTGCAACCCTCAGCTGGGGGTTACCGAATCTCCACTGTGGGTTTTCATTTGGTGCAAGAGTTCCCCATTTCTTTTTTGACGAATTACAGAGACGTTATCTCCCATTTCTTTCAGCCGTGGTTCGGACTTTCAGGGTGTCGGCATAGGTCATCTTTTCTGACTGAAAAATTAGCATGGCGTCAGGTCTTGTCCTTAGGTTCTTAAATTTTACGGTTTTTCGGGGTCTCGGGTTTTCTTCCAGTGGTGTCCTTCCAGTTTGAGCTTTTCCTGTTGATCAACCCCCTCCTGTTGATCCACTGTCCTCTTTTTTTGGAGACTGCGCTTTCTTATTTTTGAGGTTTGAAGAGCTGTACTCTCCTCCATCTTCCGCTTGCGGTTTAACCGTTCGGGCGCCGCGCCCGCTCCTTAGGAATTCGGGGTGAAGTCTGAACTTCTTTTGGGGCTTTTTGGCCTTTTTACGGTATATATGTTCCTTGGCCCCATTGTACATTACGAGTACGTTTCTGAGCTTCATTTTCATAGGGCCGGGTAAGAAGGCTTTCGACTCTACAAACTCCATCGCGCCGATAATCAGTTGGGCTAGTTTTGCGAACATGTCTCTTTCGTCGCAAGGCTTTTTGTAACAACGACTAGAGGTAGTTGTTGTGGAGACCACGAGAGTTTAGAGCTCTTCTTGAATCGGTTTACTCCAGCTAATGACATCATCATCTACACCTACTTCCAAGTCTGAGGATGCTCCTTTTGGATAGGTATTCGTGCTTGTGTTTGGTTGTAATTGTTTGCTCATTGGATTCCCACGAGTAGTTAGGGAAATAAAGGTCCACTACCACTACACCAGAGACCCGCATGGTGCAGCAAGGCTAGATTTAACCGGAGGTTGCCTGGTATATCCGGTCCATTTACGTTGGGCGTGGAGACTATAGAATATCTCCGTAAATGGAAAACCAATGAAACTGGAGATCAACATTTTCCAGAGTGATTTGTCTTTTCAATTAGCTTCGCACCGATTTGATCATGTATCCGCGAACGGGGGAAAGAAGGATGGGAAAGGGGATCCCTTTGCGAATACATGATCTAATGTGTACGATGCCCGGAGAGTTTTCGTCTTTCCGCCACTATGTTTTTCCCTTTTACGGAGACATTAAGGTCGCCTAGCCGTAGGCCCTGGAAGCTGGAATATCTCCGTATGAAGAAAAAAACTAAGAAACAGGAAGCCGAAACTTTCCAGTTCTCTTTAGTCACCTTATACGACAAGCCGGGAACGCTGTGGTTTATTATTTCCCCATACCACAGGAGTTACTCGGATAGTGCGGGAAAGTAACGCCTGTAGAAAAACGTAGAAATTGGCCGGAGCCGTTCAACCTATGAAGCTCCTCCTGCATAGCTAAGTGTAATATGTTGTTGTATAAAATATAACGCCGCTTAACCCTCAGCTACACTCGCTATTTTTGGCCTACACATATACACTCGTGGGGGACCCAGGTCCCCCATTACCAAATGTGATTTTAAATACATTTAATTTTGGAAATGATGCCAACTCCTAATCTAAAACAAACCATGGGCATGTAATAAATGCAAAAATATTATTTTTTAAAGATTTGAAAGCTGCATGTAAAGTTTGCAGCTTTAATTATAGAAAGTGGCCATTTCGCATGGTACACTTTCAGTGCATACTTCAAACGTCGAGTCAAAATCCAAATGTTATTCCACAAAAAAGCTAAACGGCTTTTTACGTTGTTCACATAATAAGGAATGAAAAATATAACTATAATTTTAAATATAGTTAACAGTCTTGAAAATCACAAGCGGAAAAAAAGAGCCAGTTTATCATGAATTTTTCCATAGAAATTGGTACAGTCGTTCTGCGATAACAGTTTCCATCTGTTATTCTTGAAAGTTATCTGCAATTCTTGAAATAATTAAGAAACTGTTCTGGACTCAAAAATTCGAAAAATAGAGATTGCATTTGATTCTGATGACCCGAAGCCAAACATGGTTCGACCTCCGGCCCTAGTCCATCAAATTGAAAGATTTTGCAAAAGTCGTCGTGATTTCACTTCCATTGAAACAGTAAAATATATTCTCTATTTGCTATAATGTCAAATTCTAATCAAAACTGCAAAATACAAGAAAAAAATTGCGAATATATCGAAAGTTCAAAAAAAATTTTACTTACGTAAGTACATTCGTGGGGGACCTAAGTCCCCCAAGAGCTTACAGCTTCTAACCTATAAGCTGCAGACCTGCGCTTTTTCGCTGTTTTCAAGCTCTTAGGTAGTGCTACAAATACGCGAAAGTTCAACCGCATCAAATTTAAAACATTTGAGATAAGTCTATAAATGTTCACCTTGGGGGACCTTAGTCCCCCACGAATGTAGTTAAGGGTTAATACTTTTGCATGTGCCCTAATACGGCTTAACACTTTTGAATGCGCCCTAATTTTTGTAATTCCATATTACATATGTCAAAATATAGATAAGACAGATTTTGTTCGAATCAAGAATGTGCGTTTTTTGTTCTTCCTGTTTTCGATATTTAACGTTGTGTCTGCTGGAACCATTATATCAGAAAAGTTACAACACTAAGAGTCCGCAGTTATGTCACAACTGAAGGATATAGAAATCGGCCGAGCCTTCCAACCTTTATCTTCTTCTTCCCCCTTACGTGAGAACCCTGAAATCATCGCCCAGGGGTCAGGGGCTATAAAATATTGACCTCGTCCTCTAAAGCAACCTTCTCCCTCGTATAAACGAGCGCCACGTGTCGCCATACGTCAATATAACCGAATTTATTTAAAACTGGTAGAGTATTGAGTATACCTACATGCTATTGCTTAGCAATTCAGGTTTCAGCAGAGTTTTGAAGAAGCCTTGTTAAACGGATGAATTCGTTCGTTTGATAGGTCGGCGTAATGGGTAGCTCAAGGATAATAGATAAAAAATAAGAGGCGCGACAGTCCAGCATTGAACTAAGGCCGCAGATGTGTTAGTGACATCCAATTTCCAAGATCTTAACTACTTTTTCTTGTTGAGGTGTTGAGATCATCAGCACGCTCAGTAGTGTTATTTATCCCCATAAATGGGCGGTGAGTTCGAAAAAAACACCATTAACTGAATTCGCTCACGGTGAGCCTCGAACCCCTGACCCTGTGCGCACTAACCACTACACCAGCCAGACTACTAACACAAGAATAAACTACCAATTTCCGTCTTACACATTCCATGAAAGTGTCATTGCGTCTACCTCACCGGTGCTCTTGCCTGTTATCGAAATGCTGGGTTAGGTTAGGTGCAGGAGCCACTAGAATTGACATCTAGTGCACTTAGACCGAAAGATTGGTCCATTTTGATACCCCATGGAAGAAGAAAAGTACGTACTAAGTCATGCTGTAAAACCAGCCCGTTCTGGCAATATACTTATTGAGCAATATTGGGCTCACATCCCGAAGATCGTCCATATCATAGAAAAATCTAGAACCAAGAATACGTCTTCGTACTTCGGCCAAGGCCGCACACTGACAGAGAAAGTGATGCACGCTTTCTTCCTCTTCTTCGCCATCACAACTTCTGCAGTAGTCATTATGGGGAATGCGGAGTCTCCTTGCGTGCTCCCCAATAGGACAGTGCCCCGTTATAGCACCGAGCACCCCACCAATGTGTTTCCTATCCAGTGACAATAATATTGTTGATCGGGCCGAGTCAAGCCGTGGCCAAATCAACCTAGTTGTCGCGCAAGTGCTGCCGTGAGTCCATCTGGCACTAGCCTTGAGCAAAACAGCCGCTTCTACTGCCACTCTGCAGGAGGAAATCGGCGTTTTTAGGTTACTAAGATGGTCCTTTGATTCATATTTGTCGCATTACGGGCGAGGCGATCCGCATTACAGTTCCCCGCGAATCCACTATGACTAGGTATTCAACAGAGGGTAATATTGAAAAACGACCCATCTCTAAAAGAGCCGAGCGGCAGGTTTCGACAGCTTTAGATGTTGTCAGGACCGATTCGAGAGATCGAATTGCAGCCTGGCTGTCAGTGTAAATAGTGAAATCCCTCGCAGTGACGACATGATTACCTAGCCATGTTAAGGATTCCATAATCGCCAAAATCTCCGCCTGCAGGACGCTTCAGTAATTAGGCAGACGAAATGACAGGTTAACATCAAGAACATCCGAGTGGATGCCAATACCCACTCCTTCGTGTGACTTGGAGCCATCAGTGTAGATAGCAAATGACTCAACGTCCCGAGGCATGTTGTTGTCCCAGTAGTCCCTCGACGGAATGAAACTGTAATGGCTCTTACCAAAAGCGTATTTAGGAGTAGTATAGTCAGTTTCCAGAGATAGGTTAAAATTCCTTAGTATAAGCGAATGCCCATAATCAAGCGTTCGCCACTGATTAGTTTCCCGCAGACGTAAAGCAGTGTTAGCAGCCAGCTTTTGACCGAACAAATCCAGTGGCAGCAGGTCAAGTAGCGTATCCAGTCCGGCTGAGGGGGTGGTACGAAAGGCTCTAGTTATGACAAGAGAAGCCATTCTTTGTACCTTCGCCAGCAAGTTATTATCGGCTGTCTTGCTGAGTGCCGTCCACCATACACATACACCGTATAATAGAATAGGACGGACATCAGCAGTGTAGATCCAATGTAAAGCTTTTGGCTACAAGCCCCTGGTTTTCCCTACGGCTTTCCTACATGTAAAGAGTGCTATAGTTGCTTTATTCACTCGTTCCTGAATGTTAGGCCTCCAGCAAAGCTTCCGGTCTAACAAGATGCCAAGAAATTTAGCCTTTTCAGCAAAAATTAATGGACTATTCCGTAGTGTAGGTGGGTAGAAAGAAGGAAGAGTATGTCTCCTAGTGAAGAGCACAAGCTCTGTTTTAGCAGGATTAAGTCCCACGCCACTGAGGTTGGCCCATTTAGTTACAAAAGATACGGCGTGTTCAAGTAGTCCACTTAGGACTTCCGGGAACTTACCTGTAACAACGATAGCCACATCGTCAATATATGCAGTGACCTTGCATCCAGACCTCTCAAGATCCAGAACTAATTGATTGATTGCTATGTTCCACAGTAAGGGAGATAAAATACCACCCTGTGGGATGCCTCTAGAAACATACCTATATAAAGACGTTGAGCCCATGGTTGTAATAATGCGCCTCGATGTCAATAGCGCCTTCACCAGTATGCAGAAAGGCTCGTCGACATGAAGGCTTCGAAGTGCGTCGGTAATCGCCCTAGGTTTAATGTTATTGAAGGCACCCTCAATGTCTAGGAATACAGCCATCGTGTATTCCTTCTGATGAATAGATTTTTCACTGTATCTGCCTAGAGAGTGCAGAGCCGTATCCACTGACCTTCCTTTCCAGTAGGCATGTTGCGCCGTTGAAAGGAGATGTGGCGGAATAGTCATTCGTAGATGTGTAAGTCGTTCAAGTAGTTTTAGCAAAGTTGAAGAGAGACTAATGGGCCTTAGGTCATTAGGTCGGACGTGTGAGCTTCTGCCCGTTTTTGGAATAAACGTGACCCGCACCTCTCTCCATACGCGAGGAATATAAACTAGACGGAGACATGCTGTTAGTATGCTCTCTATCCAAGGATAGGTAATGTCTAAGCATTGCTGCAAGTCTGCAGGGATAATGCCATCAGGTCCCGCAGATTTAAACGGCTTAAAACTATAGATATGGCCCACAATATCTTCTCCCGAGATAAGATCGAATCACTATCACTATCGAAATGCTAAAGCAGCTGGAACGGGTTATGGGGTTTTAAAATAGGTCTGTCCAGATGTAACTGTGTGTGACTGCCAAATAAGAAATCTATTTGCAAAATAACGAACCAATCGCATTTAAATTATTCTGCAAAGTCCTTTTCCTTTGATCCCATTAACTCGGAAAACACTGACAAAGTTCATATCGAATCTAAGATTCCATTCGTCTGACTGCATCTACAGAATTTTGCACAATTTCCTTTTCGAATTCCATCTCCATCTTTGCACTGAACGAGCTTACAGCCAAACAAGAATCTTGTGTAATAGAGGACCTCTGCATTCCTATGCATCTATTTTAAACACATTCAATATACGGAAACGAGTAGTATTCTATATTTTTCGACGGAAAAACAGAATAGAGAATACCAAATTTTAGCAATGTCTAGTAAAACTTGTGCCAAACTTGTGTGTACATGGACGGGGTAGAACCTTATCTTTTGGTTACATCAAAACAAATCATCGAGTCAAGTGAGCGGATTTTGGAATATTCTCTTGCGGGAGCGCTCTGGATTTCCAGATAGTCGTAGTATAGTCATAAAGCGGTTCGGATATATTGCCGATACAGTGCTGCATACTAAACTGGTAAAGTTAAATGCCATATCCTTGCTGTTTTCTATGTACATATATGTGTATGTCCCTATGCTTCTTTTTTCCATACTGTATGTATGCCGACTAAAGGCGTTTATTGTTGAGCAAACCCCATTTTCAGGGATATTACAAAGAGATATCCAAGATTTTCTAGGGTGGAAGAAATATGTGAACCGTCAACATTACAATTTTCATTGGACGACAGGCCGAGACGCTTTGCGAATTAGTTCCTATATGAATGGGACACATGCAATGCATGCCAAAAAAGTGACACATTTTATATGGTATGCGCGCTGTGTATAAAACGTGTGATAAGATCTGACGGATTGGGATTGTGTCGCGTCGCGTTGTCGGAGGATCTAGCTGTAGGATGGCGTGTCATAGGGGCTTTTGGTTTATGTCTAACAGGGGTTTTATCTTTTATATCACTCAGCCGGAAAAGTTCATATTACGGGAATCAATTAAAAGCACATGTCCCTTTCAAGATGAATAGAAAAAGGTTTTGTGAATATCCCCTTTTCAGATTTAGGATACATTTCTATTCACGAAGTGTGGAGATTACATCATTCTTTGTGTTTGTGAAAAATTGGAATGGGGATAACTGCATTTGAGAAAAGGTTACTAATACCACAAAGTGTATATTATTAGGTCCTTTATGTGACTGTAGGCTTAAGTCCAACAATTGGAAAATTGGTTTCAGGTTAAATCTGACCGCTTCAGTTCAGCTTATTGGAAGCTTTTCACTCAATTTTTCATTTGTTAATTATACCCTGTACCCATAAGATGGTATAGGTTATTATTTTTTGTTGCGCCGATGTTATTTAACACCTCAAAGAAGCCACCGGAGGTATGGCAAAGTATATATAAAGATGAGGATCGGTCCTTGATTCGAATAGCCATGTCTGTCTGTCTGTTTGTCCGTGTCTGTCTGTCTGTTCACACGATAAAATATGTAAGGTTTGCCGGATCCGACCGATGTACTCCTTCCTCCCCCACCACAAAAACAAATAGATTGAAAATTTCGACTTTTGGTATACACTCATCGTGTTATTCGCACGATTATAACTCAATCTCGTTTTTTTTTGCTTTTATTTTAGATCTCCAAATTTACTATTTGTACATAAACCCTAAAAATTAAAATCAACGCCGAAAACCCACGAAAATTCCAAACCATATAAACCAAACTCATTCCTTCTTCAACTCTATAATAACTTAATAACTTTCTCGTTAATTCCTTGTCATATCGTTTAAATCAAAACCCCGAAAATATCTACAATTAATTGCAAAAGCTTTTCGAACTTTAATTCCCGCTAAATCGTTCATTATATACCGAGAAATAATTAAATCCACCCTAATGGCATTTGGTATAACTCGCGTGGTCGCACGTCCCTCTCTTCGTGTGCTACTGGAAGCACTTCCTTGCCTCGTGCATGTTGTTGGCCCCGAGCTCGATTATCATGAAGCATAGCTCCTCGAATATAATTTTATTATTGACTTACCCTAATATCTGTTTATGGTCTGCTTAAGCTTAATGATAACTGGAATTACATTAGAAAAACATATACCATAGAAAGGTCATTGAGAGATGCTTATTGTGGTTTAACGTCGTCGTCTATCCCCGCAAACGCCTCGCGCCGCGCCGCCCTGTCATTCTATGGGGCCGTGGGAAAAGGAGAATATCATCGTTAGGATGTGATTGAACTTTAAAGCTATAAAGAATGTGAAATGTCTGTGCTCTATGACTGTTTATACTGGCCGCACTTAATTGTCACCAAATTAAATCAAGTTGAAATTGAAATTTTATGACGACATTATGGGTCATGAGGGTATGGTGTTAACCCTTCTGTCGGCACGAAGGTCTGGCCAGACCTTTGGCATTATATTTTGGTGTAAAAAGCATAGAAGATGAAATCGCACCGACTTCATATTTCATTATATCCTAGAATAATATGTTTGGAAGCATTTTGCAAAAATTTGAAAAAATCGGTTGAAGTTTTAAGTATGTTTTTGATGATTTTCAATTTATAGTGCTTTTTGATACCCAATAGGTCTGGCCAGACCTATAGTTATTCCCCCCATTTTTCTCTTGAAGTAAGAAGTGCAAATATTAAATTCTGTTATTTATGATGTAATAATGTCATTTAAACTCAATTTGAACTATAAACGATAAAAATTTCTGAGATTTTTCTATAAAAAGCCGTGAAGTTCGGAAAATGGGTATGCCTAATTTCGTCACATTTTATAACACCACCTAATCAACTGAGATTTGATCCTAGGAAATTCAACCCAGTTTTATTTCCTTTGTAATAGTAAGGACTAAGTATGAGTGACTTGCAAACGTCTTTCTAAATATATTTGATCAAAAAATTTACGGAAAATTTAGAATTAAATGATTTTTGCCTTGAAAATTCCCTATTTCTTCCCACTTATTTCCCTAAATCTGCAGACTAATATCGAGGTAAAATCTGCCAACAAAGTGCTTAATATTTCCCCAAAGATATTGGAATTAGATATTCGATCGAAATATCTACTAGATAAACACAATGCAAATAGCGAAGCAAAAAAAGAAGAAAATAAGGGAGAAACACGTTTGTACTAATACCACCTCAAAATATATCTACTTAAAAACGTTTCCAGTATATTTATAAAAATTATTTCCATGCTTTTATTGTTGAAAAATTGCAGTAAAGAATGGATAGAATGATTTTACCGATAAAAATTTTACTTTTAAAAAAAAATAAAAAAAAATTTCTCAGTAGGTCCAGCCAGACCTATTGGGTATAGAATATGCATATTGTAGTAGGTGCCGACAGAAGGGTTAAGTTAAGAGTGCGGTAAAAGGATGAAAGGATAATGAGATCGGACTTTGCGGAAGGGACTTAGTGATGTTTTTGGGTACTTTTGAATGAACTTTATGATAAGGTTTTTTTTGTATTACCTCTTTATAAATGTGACAGGACAAATTGAATAAATTTAACCGAAAGTATGAATCCTCCAAAAATTAAAGTCACGCCATAGAGCATAGAGCATCAATTTACCGTTTCTTTGAATCCAAAATCCTTCAAAAATCGAAACTCTCCGTATGAACTATAAGTATAACCTTTCTTTTTTTTACTAGCGCAAATTTCGAAACAACGACAACGCATTGGTCTCGGCGATGACACAATCCAAGATAGATCTGCAGCTACCTCTAGAAATAGGCCAGAACGGGCAATCTGCCAACACCGCAGGCCGGGTAATGAAACGCCACGGAGCGGGATAAGCAGGGCTGGTCTTAGTCATCGTCAAGAAACGGTATTTCTAGAGATTTTCGGGATTATCTCTATGTATAAAGGTAACGTAGTCCAGTAGATCGTCTACTATTAATCCGTAGCCTCTGCGGGTATGAATTAAATACCAGAACATCGAAGCTGCGGAGCAAGTTGCCCGTATCTGGTTGAGAGTTCGAAAGTTCAAAGTAGGGATGTCAAAAACCGGACGGTTAGTCCGAAAACCGTTACTTCCTCATTCCGGTTTTTCCTCATTCCTGTTTCAACCCAGACGGTTTTTGGCCATCCGGTTAAAACTGAAAAAAAAATACTCTTAAAATTCATACAATTTTTTATATTTTCCTGATTTTTCAGTCTGCAATTCAATTACTTGTCCCGTATGAAAAACTTCGTTTTCAAATTTCAGTCCGTTCAGTCCCCCCGTAAGTGGAAGGATAAAGGTTGAAAGGCTCCGGCCGATTCCTATATCCTTTTCAGTTGTGGCATAACTGCGGACCCTTAGCTATGCAGGAGGAGCTTCATAGGGTGAGCGGCTCCGGCCAATTCCTATGTTTCTCTACGGGGCGTTACTTTCCCGCATTATCCGAGTAACCGCTGCGCCTGAGTGCTGTATTAACAACTTCAGCGTATCAGGTTACTAAATATAATAGGGTGATAAAAAACAAATAGTCAATCACCGAAGCAGCACCTCCGAGGCCTCTCCATGATGGACCTCTTTCGTTCTACGAATACTATCATGGTTAAGCGATGGGCCGACAATCCATCCTTGGAAAAAAATCTACGTCAAGAAACCTGGAATGAAAGCCTCGGATTGGACGGATACAACCCAACGACGACATCGCAAACGAACAACTGATTACTCTTTCGGAACCTGGAATGTACGCTCCCTGAATAGGCCAGGGGCCCTAAGGGCCCTCTTGGATCAGGTCGAAAATTATAAGGTGAGCATTGTGGCACTCCAGGAAACAAAATGGCTTGGTAGCGAGATTGATGACCGAAATTCGTACACAATTTTCACAAGTGGAAAACCTTCGGGCCACAGGGAGTTTGGAGTGGCGTTCATTGTAAACAATCAACTTAAGCCGCATGTTATCGACTTCAAACCCATAAACGAGCGGCTGTGTGCGATTCGCATTAAAACCCGGTTCTTCAATCTCTGGCTCATAAACGCGCATGCCCCCACCGAAGTCAGTGAAGACGCGGTTAAAGACGAGTTCTATCACCGCCTAGAAAATCTCTTCGATTCACTTCAATCAAACGATGTCAAACTGCTGCTGGGGGATTTTAACTCCAAAGTCGGAAACGAAAGTTGGCATAGGGGGATTACTGGAGGGTACAGCCTCCATGAAGACTGTAACGACAATGGCCAACGACTAATAGACTTCGCGACCAGCAGAAATATGGTCATTAGCTTTACCTGTTTTCCGCATCGTCGCATTCACAGGCAGACCTGGAGATCTCCAGATCAACATACCGTCAACCAAATTGACCACGTCCTTGTCTGCAAGAGATGGGCATCGAGCATAATGGATGTTCGTTCCTAACGTGGAGCAAACATTGACTCTGACCACTATATGGTGAAGGCGACTTATAGGTGCAGAATTTCTTCGGTGCATCACTCGAGGTTCAACCCGGCAAACATTTTTGCGGTTGACAAATTGTTGGATGATGCCACGGTGGTCACTTATACGACTGCCCTTGAGGAGAAACTGACGCCCTTGCTAAATAACATCAGCAACAAAGGCGCCCTTGAGAGGGATACACTCAAAGACACCATCAAAGGGGTCGCAGAGGAGGTTGTGGGATACAAAGCCCGGCGAGCCCGAAATGATTGGTTTGATGAAGAATGTCAAAATGCGGTAGATGCCAAGAACGAGGCATATCGCCAATGGACTGAACGCAACTAGAGCAAAAAAAAAAACAAAATATGACGAGGTTCGACGATTTTCGAATAGGGTAATTAGACGTAAGAAACGTAAGCATCTTGACGAGCAGTTGATGCAAATAAACCAAAGACTAGCTTGTAGGAACAGTAGACAAGCGTACAAGCTAATTAATTCAATTAAAAGTGGATACCAACCCAGGACCAGCCTCTGTAAGGATAAGGATGGCAATATCATTAGCGACACCGATAGCGTTGATAAACGCTAGGCCTCACATTTTGAAGAGCTCCACAATGTTCAACCGAACAACCCCACACAAGAAGTTCCAGAGCTGATGGCTGAAACAGGCCCTCCAGTTCAATCCCCAACAGTAGAAGAAGTTGATCTCGCCATGCAAGCACTAAAACACAATAAAGCCCCGGGCGCTGACGAGATTCCAGCTGAACTGCTGAAGCATGGTGGGGAGCGACTTGTTAAGGCTATACACACACTTATCGTCAAAGTATGGAACGACGAAATAATCCCGGAAGATTGGCGTAAAAGTATCATTTGCCCAATCCACAAAAAAGGGGATAAGTTGAAATGTGAGAACTACAGAGGCATCTCATTAGTTTGTACGACTTATAAGATTTTATCTAAGATTCTGGAAAATAGAATTAATCCGAACGCAGAAGAAATCATTGGCGAGTACCAAGGCGGCTTTAGACCTGGTCGTTCGACGACAGATCAGCTTTTTACAGTGAAGCTTTTACTCCAGAAGTGCTGGGAATACAACATCGACGTATACCAAATATTTGTTGACTTCAAGCAGGCATACGACAGTATCGATCGAAGCGTACTGTACAACATTTTGCTGCATTTTGGAATACCGGCTAAGCTAGTACGACTCATAAGGATGACGATGACTAATACCGTCTCGCAGGTCAGAGTTCAGAACAGACTCACTGACCTATGTGAAACTCGTACTGGACTCAAGCAGGGCGGCGGGCTGGCGCCGACGCTCTTCAACCTGGCTCTGGAGTATGTGATTCGAGCCATGAATTTGGACAGCAGCGGAACGCTACTCATTAAATTGACTCAACTAGTAGCCTACGCCGACGACATCAACATCATGTCTCGAAGATTGGGTGATGCAGAAAGCCTTCTGCATAATCTCAATAACGCCGCCAATGAAGTTGGGCTACATATCAACGAATCTAAAACCAAGGTCATGATGCAATCAAAAACTAGAACGCCAGTAAATTCAAGCATCACAGTGGGGGACCTCAATATAGAATATGTACACAACTTCACTTACCTGGGTTGCAATTTGTCAAAGGACGCCAACGAAACAGATGAGATAAAGCGACGGATACAACTAGCTAATAAGTGTTACTTTGCGGTCCTCCAAATTATGAATTCGAAGCTGGTGCATAGGAACACGAAGCTCCACAAGTATAAAACCATCATCCGACCTGTGCTGTGCTATGGCTGCGAGGCATGGACCCTAACCCAAAACTCTGAACACCTGTTGGACACATTCGAGCGAAAGGTTCTCCGAAGAATCTTCGGAGCCGTTCGTGAACAAGGTGAATGGCGCATCCGGTACAACCTTGATTTGTATCAGCTGTATGATGAGCTACAGGTATCGAAGATCGTGAAATTGCAGCGATTGCAATGGGCGGGACATGTACAAAGGATGAACGACGATCGCATGCCCAAAAAGGTGATGAACGCGCAACGAGTGGACGGAGCCAGATTGCGTGGACGACCGAGAGCCCGATGGGAGCATTCTGTATGTGAGGACGCCCACCAGATGCTTGGCTTTCGGAACTGGAGAACAAGGTCGCGTGACCGCGACAATTGGAGGTTTTCAATCCAGGCGGCCAAGGCCCGACGTCGGGCTATCGTGCCATAAAGAAGAAGAAGAAGAAGCAATAACCGCCTATATTGTTTAATGGCATATTTGGATTCTGCAGTTTCTTCAGTATAGTGCACAAACCCTTAATATCGCTTATATGAAATAAGTTTTCTGAGGAATCTTTGCACATGTTTTCACAACCTTCCATTTTAAATAGGTGCAGCAATTTGCATAGTGAGTCAAAATAATTCATGCTTAGTAACAAGCGCCTAAAATGAAGGTTAGTGTTCCCGGGTTAAGATGATCATCATCATCACCTACAAGGCTTTCACGTCCCAATGTTTTTTTTACAGTATTTGTAGTAGAACACAAGTGGAAAATTGATATGGAAGTTGTGCTGATGTATCCATAGTATCTGACATGAAAAAAAACAGCTATCGCATTATTAATGATAAATTAGAAAAATCATAATTTTAGCAAAAACATCTGGCAAAATGCAAATTTAATTAAATATTGACTGAATGTTAATGTCACTAACGACAAAATACATAATAAGAAAAACAAATATGTACATATAAACTAAGGTTCAAAATTCACAAAGATTGTAGTCTAGGGCGTAGTTAAAAAAAATGCTTTTGACACGTTGGTTGAGTCAATAAGTTGAGGACTGTCCCTCCATGTAAGGTTGATTTAATTTAATACCGTACTAATTTCAGATAAAACCGATGAACAATTTACCATTTTTCCTAATCAAGCTTTAAGCTCTATGTCTGTAGTGGGTGCATTTTATATTAAAAAAAAAATCAGAATACAGATCAAGATTCTTCTAAACCACGCAATCGATGTTCGTATGAAGCAATTTATAGATATTTTGTGAACGCTTATCTAGAGAGCTGTGTTTTTAACATTGACCTAAACTTTGAGGAATACAATTCCATAGTAACAATTTCTTCGGAACATACAAAAGTTTAGTCGCTTACTTTTAAAATAAAGTGTAGCAGTTAGCACTTTATTTTAAAAGTAAGCGACTAAACTTTTGTATGTTCCGAAGAAATTGTTACGCAACGAATACTTGAATTCAAATTCAACTTAGCTACGCCACTGCTCTCAATCTCATTGAGAATTTAGATATAAATTCAATGCGGCTTTGCAATGAGGTTTGAGTATTTTGCAAATATCGATTCAGTAAAAATGATAAAAAATCTTATCACTCTCTGCCTTATAGTTTGCCGTAATTATATTTCTTATTATTGTGTGATTATTTATGTATTAGATTTGGTATTTCAGTGATTGGCATTAGTTCGGCTGCAATCCCATGCAATCACAGTCCATGTGATGGAACTATTGCAGTGCCAACTTGCGGATTCGATGGAACAAACTATCGAGTATTTCCAAATAGATGTGAACTGAAATCAGCCAACTGTGGCAGGCCAGGACGTAAGTATGAGTGTATTCACGTAAAAGGAAGCGGACTAAAATTTGGACACAAATCCTACTTATATTTTCCGCCACCAGAAGGCACACGCAAGTTAGCGGCGAAGGTGGTGTGTGAATGCAATGTAACACTTACGTCAAACGACATTCATTATTATGACAAAAATTACATAAAAATATGTAGATGAGCATATTCTGCGTCATATTATTTCCACAATATATTTCTTGATAATTTTCAAATTTGTTTTCCCGCCATCTATTCTGATATATGGCTACTTCGTTGCGAAGCGTAGAAATTTTGCACTAGTTAGGGGACACTGCGCTACGTTTCACGTTTCACATACACTGGGTGCCTTCTGGTGGGGAGTAATATAAGAATTCGTGTCAAAATTTTAGTCCGCTCAGTTGTGCGTGAATACACTCTATTTATATCGTTAGTGCATCTATAATTTTTGGTGCATCTCGTGTAGTTTTAATAAAGAAACATTTGTGACTATGGTAGTTACCCCATAAACAATAGTTTCCAGTTTCGGCATACAGATGGCGCGTGGATCACGCAATTAAAAGCTATAGAAGTTTTATTTTTTCTCATGGCAGTGTTTAATATTTGCAATTAATTAATTGTGTAATATGTTGAAATCAAGCCAATATCAAAAATAGGGTGACGATAGAGATAAATGTAAAAAGCACCTGTCAGACCAGCCCTAGTTACCGGAATGTTACACGCGATAGTTTCTTTTTTAGACAACCCTACACGTGATGCAAAAACAAAAAACACATCTTCACAACTGTGTAAAATTAGAATGCATTTCCACTAATTAAAAATGAAATTAATCTTTCTGTTTTCTTTTTTAGCTTGGGAAGAGAGACCTTATTTTGAGTGTGAATGAATTGCGTAATATGAAACCTGTCTTAAGGATGGCATAAATGTATCTAAAAAATAATGTCAATAAAATTGTTTAATAATGGCATTTCACTGTGTTCGAATGATGTGGAAAAAATCCAATCAGCTTCCAAAGTACATAAAATGATAAAAAATCACGAGTGTACATAAAAATTCATACACTTTATTTTCTTGTTACTTGTTCTGTTACTGCCAGGCCAGCTTCGGTCGACAGGTGAAACTCAAAAGGGGCGAAACTCCTCTTCAATTTCTGCAAGTCAGAAATTGCAGGGATGGAATCATTCAAAAACGACGATGCTGCCCGATGGCAGAAGAGCAAACTACAAACTACTGTGCTGCCCAACGGCAGATGAGCAAACTAAAAGACGATTGTGCTGCCCACTAGCGGACGGGCCGATAAAATATAAAAGGAAGTAAGTCCCGCCATCTAGTGGTCAACACATTACAAATCAACGTTAATTTAAAAAAAGCGTTACAAATTAAAATTACGATGAATCGATATTATTGATTAATGCATGACGTAACACACTGTAATAGTTAACTTAAGGTGACCAGACTTCCAAAGGCCCAATGATGTACACAATCTTGCGGAGTTCGGGTTTCATGCAAATGCTCAGCCATACTTCCTGGTTCCAGGTCTATGTGTCAAAAATGTTGACTAATGCGTGACAGAGTGAGGTCTGTGCTGGTCGCAAGGATGTTAACGAATTATGAAAAGCGCGACAGACAGAGAAGTTCTGAGCAGAGCCAAGGGCGCGCCACAGGAACTGAGTAAATGTATGGACGAGCCAAATATGTAAATTTTACGAATTGCCTTTCATTGGTTCACCGCTCGCTGCGCTTGCACTTCGCCTTATCCTATTTCACAGCAACACTGCGTCGCAAAAATGTTGGCGAATTTTTTAATGCGCGACAGACATTGCGAGGTTTGATCGGAGTGAGGCGCAAAATTAATAAAAACACTAAAGACGAGCCAGAGGTCTAAACATCTTATCTAAACCAGGTTGCAATATTTCAGGAGCAGAGTATGCATTTCTCCATGGTTGCATACATTGTTGATGCCATACCGGTCTCTTTGGGCTCTTAATGCCGTTTTAATTTAATACAACAAACTCATCGAGGTTATAAATGTTCCAGAGTGTAGACGTGAAAGTTGTGTAGCCAGTTTCAGACACATAGAGGCGCCGAATTGCTTTAGGGGTTTCTTTTTGAAACTGTCTATCTTCTTAGGAGTAGATTTGGCGTTTCGGAAATGCAGCGGATTTTGCTAAGTCAATGATAATTTTTAGACTTAGCCTTGATTTGTCGAATATTATTTCCAGAAAAGACCACATATAGTAATATAATTTGACAACGTTTTCTTCGCCATAATCACTAGACTAGTAAAGCAGTAGTTTCTATATTTCGTTTGGTTGCTGTAAAAACAGGTGTCGTGAGGAAGAAGATTTTTACATTTATGAGCGCTATATACGGCAAATTATTTTTGACCTTTCAGATTCATAAAATTTTAAATTTACCCCATTACAAATCCGATAAACTCACCACAATTAACTGCAAGTGCGAAAACCTTCTTACACTATTAATTTTCGCAATTCTAACTATACATGTTGCAAATGTAATAAAAATTAGAGGGCTTCGCCCCCTGCTCGCTTCGCTCGCCAACCCCCAGGGCCGAGGCTAATTTCGGGCGCGGCCGAAATTTGGATACCCTTCGCTTGGGCTAAAAGTTCATTCTTTTGCTTCCGTCTTGACAAAAGTTTTGGGCTTGGTTGAAATAAGTGGGCAAATAAAAATATTTACTCGGAAAATTTTATTGGGGTTGCCTGAACATGACCCCACAGTACGATTCCATTCGTTTTGAACTTTTTAGTTGCTTTGATAAAGAAATTAATTCAAGGTTTTGTGAAATTGGTGTAAAAAAAATGTTTCTTAGAAGAACCAATATGGGAGGTTTGGTTTGTATGGCAGCCCCATGATGCCCTGTGGCATGGGTCGCGAATAATGCCACCGCCTTTCCCGGCGTGTCGTAGAAGGCGACTAAAAGGGACCTAATCCAAGGTGGATCAGCATGCGCCGAGGGATGCATGGTCAAGAGGGTGCTTGGCCGCTAGTATGCGAAGGTCGCAGGCAACCATGACATCTGAAGCCTGAGGCACGTTTTAACATCAACAAGACCTCCCATAGGTTAGTGTGTGTGTGTATGGGTTGCCGCGTCTGGAGATAGCCGGCGGACGTAAAAGGAAAGTCCATAAATTTACTTATTTCCACACACTAGTGCCAAAAACACAACCTTTCTCCAAAAGGTGTAAAAGAATGGAAGGCCTTATGGAAATTGACGCAGATACAAGCACTACCCCGCCGGGCACTACTTCTGCTATGCGGTTGAGTGATCCCGGGGCGAACCTAGTTCGCGCCAGAGCTCGACGGTTTCCGGGGGCGAGCAATATAAGGCAGTCCAATTACATTGTGGAGAAGCTGAGGGTTGCAAGCTGGAATGTCGGTTCCATGACGTCAAAGAGCGAGGAGATTGAGGATATCATGAAGCGGAGAGGGATAGACATTATGTGCGTGCAGGAGACGAAGTGGCGAAATACCCATATCGACAGAGCCCGGTTTCTTACGAATTCCATGAAGTACAAATTGTACTACTATGGAATTACAAACCAAAGAAACGGAGTTGGCATTATTCTCGCGTCGTCTTTACTTGGCAGTATAATAAGTGTCGCGAAGAGAAGTGACCGCTTGATCAGCATCAAATTGGTTATCTGCGGAAGGGTGTGGAACGTAATAAGTGCCTACGCTCCCCAAGTGGGACTGCCACCAGAAGAAAAAGAGGCATTTTGGAACGACGTTGACACCCTAATTCAGACCATTCCAGATACCGAATTGGTGTTCTTGGGAGGAGATTTAAATGGCCATGTGGGTGAATCAAATTATGATTACGAGGATTGCCATGGTGGAAAGGGTAGCCCTTCAACGGTCAGAAATGACGAAGGTGAAGCTATTCTGACCATGTGCAGATCGCATGGTTTGGTCATCCTAAATACATGGTTTGTGAAAAACGAGAGACACCTAATCACCTACAGTAGTGGACACGGAGATAGGAAACACGAAACGCAGATCGATTACCACCTCTGTTTCGATTTTATGAGAAGGTGGGTAAGAGACTGCAAGGTGATCTTGGGTGAATCTGTCGTCAGCCAACATCGTTTGCTCCTGTCAGAATTTATTTTGAAAGCAGGAGGAGCAAGAAATAGAAGAACTCCCAAGCCCGTCGAAAAAATCAAGTGGCACAATCTCACAAACGACAACTTTGAACCTGTAGTAACTCCATTCATTGATAAAATGACGGAGTGGTTTCAAAACAACATAAACTGCACCGAGCACAGTCCAACACAAATGTGGAATAGTTTCGCTGAAATGTCAGTAGGTGAGGCGGAAAAGGCACTTGGAGTTTCGAAAGGTCCACTCCACACGAAGAAAGAAACATGGTGGTGGAACACCGAAACTAAGGAAGCAGTGCAAGCCAAATCGAACGCATTTAAGGCATGGACGAAATGTGAGTCAAGCAGTGAAGCCGAACGGGTTCAACTTCGCGAAAATTATATGCAATGCCGGAAGAAAGTAAAGCGCTTGGTAGCTCAAGCAAAGGCGAAGGCAGCTGAGAAATTCTACCAAGAATTAGAAACTCAGACTGCGACCGAAGGACCGTCTTTGCGCGAGAGACCTAAGCACGACGCCAGGATATTTAGGGTCGCAGCCCAAAGGAGAAGGAACGCTCGGGAAATACAGGCGCCAAAGTACGTGGAGGACTCGCAAGGAATGTTGCTGATTGACGATACGGCAATTTGTAGCAGGATGCGAGAGTATTTTGACGAACTTCTAAATGAAGAATTTCCTCGAGCAGCTTTTCAAGATGTTGAGCCGAATACCACAAATATTGAAGATATCTCAGAGGAAGAGGTGATGGAGGCAATGCATCAGATGAAACGCGGAAAGGCAGTCGGCCCGGACAAAATCCCCGCGGAATTTTGGTTGAAAATGGAAAATGTCGGGCTTAGTTGGCTCACAGTTCTCTTCAACAAAATCAAAGGTGGGCAACCGATGCCTGATGCTTTCAGGGAAAGTTTTCTTCTTCCTTTCTATAAGAACAAGGGAGACTCACGCAAACTCAACAACTATAGGGCTATAAAGTTAACACCTCATACACTAAAGATCTACGAGCGAGTTGTCTGCAACCGATTGAGAAAGATTGTGCGGTTGAATGACAATCAATGCGGCTTTGTTGAAGGTCGATCTACGGTCGATGCGATTCAGTGCATTCGTATTGCGATGGAAAAGTATAGAGCAGCACGAAAGGACTTGTACTTTGTGTTCATCGATTTGGAGAAGGCATTCGATAGAGTACCTCGTGATCTGATATGGTTGGCCTTGAGAGCACTTAATGTCCCTGAGGCATACGTCAGGATGATACGAGACATGTATGATGGAGCTACGACTAAGGTTAGATGCACAGCCGGTGAATCAGAAGAATTTCCGGTGAATGTCGGAGTACACCAGGGCAGTGTATTGAGTCCGTTGCTCTTCAACATCATCATGTGCTACTTATTAACACGTGTCTCCGACGGCCTAGAAATATCTCTTCTTTTTGCTGATGATATAGTCCTCAGTAGCCCAAACATCGTTGCCTTGCAAGCTGCGTTTACAAAATGGTGTGACATTCTGGAGGAGCATGGACTGAGGGTAAGTATAACAAAGACTGAGTTCTTATGCTGCCAATTCTCAGACCCAAATGCACCGATACCAGAAATGTACGTCAAAGGAGAGCAGCTTAAGTCTTGTACCAAGTTCAAGTACCTTGGCTCGATGGTGAACAGCGGAGCTACATGCGATGATGACATCAAACATCGCACAAAGGTTGGGTGGATGAGGTGGCGAGAAAACTCTGGAGTTTTCTGCGATAAGAAAATGCCACTGAAGCTAAAGGGCAAGTTGTACAAAACGGTTGTACGTCCCGCACTTATGTATGGATCAGAATGCTGGACCATGTATGAAGGTTACGCGAAAGAAATGACAGCGACTGAAATGAAAAAGCAACAACAACGCATTGGTCTCGGCGATGACACGATCCAAGATAGAGCTGCCTGTAGAAATATGCTGAGAAATTATCGCCAAAACGGGCGATGTGCCTACACCGCAGGTCGAGCAACGCGGAACCATGGAGCGGTATAAAGAACGAGGCAAGGAAGAAGAAGAGGCAGCCCCATGACCCCATGGTCCGATTTGATTAATTCTTACATATGTTTTTTGTCATCAATAGAAATACATTTGCGTGGAATTTGGTTGAAATTGGTGCACAAATAAAAAAGTTTTTGTTAGAAGAACCTAATTTAGGGGGGTTAAGTTTGTATGGCAGCCCCCATGACCCCATGGTCCGATTTGATTCAGTCTTACATATGTTTTGTGTCATTAATAGAAATACATTTGTGTGAAATTTTGTTGAAATTGGTGCACAAATAAAAAAGTTTTTCTTAGAAGAACCTAATTTGGGGGGTTAAGTTTGTATGGCAGCCCCATGACCCCATGGTCTGATTTTATCCATTCTTGCATATATTTTGTGCTATCTATAGAAACACATTTGTGTGAAATTTGGTTGAAATTGGTACACAAAAAAAAAAGTTTTTCTTAGAAGAACTCAAATTTGGGAGCTAGGTTTGTATGGCAGCCCCATGACCCAGTGATCCAATTTGGGTGAATCAAACATACAAACACCTGCAACAATAAGAAGCACGTGTGCCAAATTTCAGCTTGCTAGCTTCAATACCCGCCGAGTAAAACGCGTCGCAACAGACAGACAGACAGACAGACAGACGGACATGCTCCAATCGACTCCCCAAGTCATTCTGATCATATATGTATACTTTTTATATGGTCGGAGATGCTTCTTTCAATGCGTTACAAACTTCATGACAAAGTTAATATACCCTTTCACTCTATGAGCGAAGGGTATAATAATAGTTTTTTCAAACTTAATTTTTTTCATATTACAATTTATTTTTATGCGCGCTTTTTCGGATTTTATAAAAAAAAATGTTTTTCAATAATATGCCGCTTTGAAATCTACATTTCTGTTCAATAACTTTGAAATACAAAAATACTGTAGCATCTGTTTTAAAAAAAATAGGTATTTACGCAATAATAATTATATCACAAAGAGTAAAATTCCGCCACCATTTGAATTTCTGTTTGTTGTTGATATCGTTTTATACAGTTACAACAACAATTTCCAGAAAATCAGATTCCGAAAATCCCATTCATTAGTACATTTTAATATTTGTTGCATGCAATAAGTAACCTAAATCAACTAATCAACCAAAAATGCAACTCCCGGTAAGAAGAAATAGTGCGGATCACAGGCTACGTCTGATAGACGTATATGGTTTGCGAAATACAGTTACTCACGCCAGGGGGCAAAGTTGATCGAAAAATATTCTTCACCCCATTATCAGTAACAAATTGGCGAACGCAGAGCCGGCCTTATCAATGTTGTGGCCTTATCAATGTTGTGGCCCTACCAATACCCAAACAAAATTTTTAGCGATAAACAGTTGGAAAGGTGTCACCTGTTTGGCCAAGCAGCTGATCTTAACCGGAAAGTTACACGTGAACGTTTGTTTAAGTCAGAATTAACCGCGATAGCAAAAAAACGCAACTATTATAGCAAACGAATTTAGACCTATTCATTGAAGTAAAACTTTGACGAACTAAAGATAATTATTTTTTGCGATAAACCTCAGGAATATTGGGATTGTTAAGATGTACCCACACTCGACACCAAATGGCAGTTCGTCCAAATGGCAGTTCGTCAAAAAACTGTCATCGCAAGCTGCCAATTAGCAGCATCCAAACAGGCTTTCGAATTGCAAGCAGGAAACTTACATTATCAAATTTCCATATTGCAGGTTTCCTTAAATTTAACTATCACAATGGGACTATGCGTATTTAAACTATTATTAGGTTTTTCAAACAACTGCCAGTTGCCATCGCTAGCTGCAAAAGCAGGCGTATAAAATTCTCGAGAATTTCAAAATTTGACTAGAAATCGTTAGTTTTAATTTAGGACACTGCCAAGTTGCTTTAGAAGAACAGTGCCATAAGTCACCAAATCAACGAATTAATTCAAACAAAAGTTTTCAGATTCTGAATTGCACAAATAAGACGCAGCTATTATCCGAAAAATTTCACATTGAACTTTCAGCTGTTCAATATGAATAAAGTGCCTCTGATTCCGAAACGTTTTATACTCGGGGACATTCGAAGAAAATTTTATTTTTTGGTAAACGTACGATTTTGTTTGCGTGCGCCGCATTTTTTTGTACGCGCTGTTGACCTGCCAAATTGCCGACCCGCATAGCCTTAGCGCCCTAGGCGGCTGTCTACTCTCGCCTATTGATGCGCCGGCCCTGATCTGACGGAATTGCGTAGCTTAGTATGGGGCTGAGATCAACCCACTAGTTATTTTTTTAGCTAAACAAATTTTTTTATTTTTCGAGATCAGACATTGGCAAATGTTTCAATAAGAACAGACAAATTAGTGTTTGCAAGAAGAGAAGATGAGGCTGGAAAGCAGATGTTTGTTCATTTGTTTTCAAAAATGAAAGCGAGGCTAGTAATTGCCAAGCTGTTGCTAGGAACGAAGCTTATATTAACGCTTGATATTAACTTTAATATAATTTCAATAAATATTTTAAACGGCTGGTGGATGCCCCTTGAGAGTGACTTTTTTTTTCGAAGTGGTGGCCCTTGGAATATAATGATTGATTGGGAGTGGTGGCGCCTTGAAAGTGGTGGCCCTGGGCGACCGCCCAGATCGCCTACCCTAGGGCCGGCCCTGGGTGAACGAATAGAAGAAAACCAGACAGTCGGGGTGGATAAGGCTTTTGAGTTATAACGTTTTATACTGCACAATTCACATAATCGTAAAATTCTTGCAAGTCACTGATCATATTAAAACTCATTAAAAACATATCACTTCGAAAAAGTACCCCCGACAGCGGAAACCATTTCCAATCCATTCAGTTTCATCTTGACAGCAACCATAGGAGGAACCTAATCGTTCAGTTCCTCCACAACTATCTCTGGCCAACAATGAGTTCGCACGAAAACAGAACAGTTAAAGGTTAAATCGCCAATCAATCTTTCAGCCAGGCTATACGCTTTCTAATGTTTTCCACGCGTGTTCTGAATTCACTATCACTCTATGGATGGAAGAAGAACGAAGTGCCAAGGTGCCTATACAACCTTTCCAGGTGAATTTCGATTTTCTTTCTGCAAACACGCGAGTCTGTATGCAATACCAACTCATCTTAAGTGGATTGAGAGGAGAGAATACGACTTGAATTCAAGAAGTTCTATTGAAGCATCCATGCGAGAAACCATCCATCTATCTACCGAACCGAAGGTTGGTGTGTCTATGCGGAAACTACTAGTAAACTGTATATGTTTGAGGTTGACTGTTAGAAGATACTACGAGGTGACCAAGGATTTCGTCTTTTTCCACGAGCCGAAAGACGTTGAAAAGATATAATCCGATGCACGGCACGGATATGTACAGAACTCGCTGAAAATGGAAAAATATTTCTTATACGATACGTACTAGTAGTTCAATCTTTCATTGGTTGTCCTTCCGATCTTTGTCGAAACGATGCCTCTTTTTATAGGAAACCTGAATCCTATTACGAAACGGAAGTTCAATTCAAGAAAATTTATTAATTCCCATCCGAAGAATCGCTGTCGACAATATTGTATTGAGAGGATAAGATGGGGCATACTACGGGTGGATAGATGAGTGTAATGGTATGGGAATGATTTTAGAAAAAAAATTATGTAGTGTAGTATGTATAGCAATACACAGAAAAAAATTATTATTGTATGTAAGATCAAGGTGGTTGTTGTTTTATGTGGTGGGAAATATTTACATAAATAATAATTAGTAATAACACTGAATCGATGGCGATGACATCATCTGGATACTGGATCCCGGAGAGAAGCTGAAATAAATTGAAAAACTATCGATACCATTTAATGGCACGTTGTAGTTTGACAAAGAAGAAGAAGAACTAATCCATCCTAATGAAAATAACTCCAAAAGTGTCCCAAGGGTCGGCACCCCCTAGTGAATGAAAGGAGCCATTCTGATTACAAATTTTGAATTTTACTATTGTAACTTGTTTCAGCAAGAAAATTGGCAATACAATCAGAATTTTTTTTACCGTTACCTTGTTATCGCTCTTTTTGTGAAAGTCATAGAAAATCGTGACTTGTCATGCAAAATGATAATTTGCAGCCCTCGTGATGACTTAATCCAAGATTTGATTTCAGTTTCATAAACTACATAAAATTTCACAAAAACTGAAGTTTTTTCTGTTGCCAACATTATGGCCACTTTCAAGATACAGTTACTCAAACTTAATAGAAATTTTAAAATAGATTTTCATCGAAAATTCAAGCAGTAATTTCATAACGGTGCCTTATACGTATACAACTCTGCAAAGTTGATAAAAGTTGCTTCAAAATGTTGGCTTTCCAACGGTATATCACTTTTTATATTTACATTGCAGAATTTTCGGGAAACACGCATTGAATGGTAAGATTCAAGGCTTCAGTGGAATCGCTAAAAATGTTTCCTTTACTCGAAAAAAGACAAACAAAGGCTATTATGATTCGGGATAGAATCTCGCTACATGATTTTGACTAGAACTGTAAGATATTTGAAATTTTGTACATTGTTTGGGAAATGCAACGGTACTTATAACAGCTAAAATTTAATATTTGCTATTTATGGCAGATAGACGGGTGCCCCGCTCATATTGCGAGATCTATCAAAGAATATTTGGAATACGAATTTCCCGGAAGGTGGATTGGCAGATTTGGGACAGTTGCGTGGCCTGCGTAAGGTCGGGACTTCGACCTTACTCCCCTAAATATTTTACCTTGTTTTTTTTTAACATCCAATATGTGTCATACCAAAATCCCGCAATGTAAATATGAAAAGTGATATATATACCGTTGGAAAGCCAACATGTTGAGGTAACTTTTATCATCTTTGCAGAATTGTACAGGAAAAAACTTCAGTTTTTGTGAAATTTTATGTAATTTCCGAAACTGAAATCAAATCTTGGATTAAGTTATCAGCAGGGCTGCAAATTATGATTTTGCATGGCAAGTCACGATTTTCGATGACTTTCACAAAAAGAGCGATAACAAAGCTAGGACCCTCAAAGTTTCAGCAAAATGTAGGTCTGGATGCCCTCTTCATCGACTTTTTCAAACCCCATTTTCGCCAAATTTCACAGAAATTGAGAAAAGTGGCATTTTCAGCCCAAAAGAAGTGATTTGGGGGTGGTTTATTGGCCAACCTTTAAACGGCTGTATCTCCTAAACGGTGATAGCTAGGGCCCTCAAAGTTTCAGCAAAATGTAGGTCTGGATGCCCTCTTCATCGACTTTTTCAAACCCCATTTTCGCCAAATTTCACAGAAATTGAGAAAAGTGGCAATTTCGGACCAAAAGAAGCGTTTTGGGGGTGGTTTATTGGCCAACCTTTAAACGGCTGTATCTCCTAAACGGTGATAGCTAGTTCCCTCAAAGTTTCAGCAAAATGTAGGTCTGGATGCCCTCTTCATCGACTTTTTCAAACCCCATTTTCGCCAAATTTCACAGAAATTGAGAAAAAAGGCAATTTCGGCCCAAAAGAAGCGTTTTGGGGGTGGTTTATTGGCCAACCTTTAAACGGGTGTATCTCCTAAACGGTGATAGCTAGGGCCCTCAAAGTTTCAGCAAAATGTAGGTCTGGATGCCCTCTTCATCGACTTTTTCAAACCCCATTTTCGCCAAATTTCACAGAAATTGAGAAAAGTGGCAATTTCGGCCCAAAAGAAGCGTTTTGGGGGTGGTTTATTGGCCAACCTTTAAACGGCTGTATCTCCTAAACGGTGATAGCTAGTTCCCTCAAAGTTTCAGCAAAATGTAGGTCTGGATGCCCTCTTCATCGACTTTTTCAAACCCCATTTTCGCCAAATTTCACAGAAATTGAGAAAAGTGGCATTTTCAGCCCAAAAGAAGTGATTTGGGGGTGGTTTATTGGCCAACCTTTAAACGGCTGTATCTCCTAAACGGTGATAGCTAGGGCCCTCAAAGTTTCAGCAAAATGTAGGTCTGGATGCCCTCTTCATCGACTTTTTCAAACCCCATTTTCGCCAAATTTCACAGAAATTGAGAAAAGTGGCAATTTCGGCCCAAAAGAAGCGTTTTGGGGGTGGTTTATTGGCCAACCTTTAAACGGCTGTATCTCCTAAACGGTGATAGCTAGGGCTAGGGATGTCAAAAACCGGACGGTTAGTCCGAAAACCGGTACTTTCAAAACGGTTAACCGGTTTTTGTCGGTTTTTTCATCCTCCCGGTTTTAACCCGGACGGTTGTTTGCCGATCCGGTTAAAACCGAAAAAAAACTTTGCAAATTCATAAAATTTTTATATTTTCTTGATTTGTCAGTCTGTAATTCTATTGCTTGTCTTCTATGAAAAATTTCTTATATCCGAACACTCTCCTTAGTGCTATTATTCCAAGAACCATCGCTTCGTCAAACTACCGCTCCTTGCATTTTTCCTGTCCAAGGCAGATATTGTTTACGTTGCGTGTCACACGTGTATCTTTTGTGCGTCGTGAATGTATATGTGTATCAGATCAGTGCATTTAGAGTTCATTGTTATAGGAAGACGAATCGGCAGTTGCTACGACGTCCGCGTCCACATTGATATCCGCGTCCACTTCAACATCCGTCGTGTCCACAAAGACTTCAACATCTACATCATAGTGCAGTCATATTAGCATTTCAAATAGAAAAAAATAGAGTAAGGTTAATTCTTGTGGCTTTTGAATCACTGGGCTCCCTCTAAAACTCATTTTGCTAAAAAAATTTGATCGGAAAGGTCCCAAAAAGGACAAAAAAGGATACTCTTTAATCATTGACCGGAGGTCGGCATGTGGGGTATCAAATCAAAGGGGACGTCAAGTACATTACATATCCGGTGTTTGTTCCATGTTTCAAGGACCCTCAACGGAATAAATCGAGATTAAATGGAGAATTATTGTGTTTCCCGTGTATCTTTCCGAAGCCCTAATTACGAGACTAATTCAAATTGTCACTACGTTTCTCACTTTTCCGAATCTATAATAGCTAAAGATTCTACCATTAAATTTGCTAAGAAAAAAATGATCGGAAAGCTCTCAAAAAGGACACTAATTACAAACCTTCATCGAACGTTGGCATGCGGGGTGTCATATCAAAGAGGACGTCGAGTACATTCCATATCTTGCGTTTATTACTTGTTTCAAGGACCCTCACAAAAGAAAATTGGAATCCAATGGAAAATTTTCATGTTTCTCGTATATGTATCTTTCCAAAGCCGTAATTTTTCGTTTTAGCCCGAATTGTTCCATTTAGTGTCCTTGAAACAGGAAACAAACATCGGATATGCAATGCAATCGACGTCCTCTTTGACATGACACCCCGCATGCTCACTTTCAATCAAGGTTTGTAATTAGTGTCTTTTAATGTCCTTTTTCAGAGCTTTCCGATAATTTTTTTCTTAGCAAATTTAATGGTAGAATCTTAACCTATCATATATTCGGAAAAGTGAGAAACGTAGTGACAACTTGGATTATTCTCGTAGTTATGGCTTTCGAAAGATACACGGAAAACACAATAATTTTCGATTTAATCTCGATTTATTCCGTTTAGGGTCCTTGAAACAGGAAACAATCACCGGATATGTGATGTACTCGACGTTTCCTTTGATTTGATACCCCACATGCTGACCTCCGGCCAAGGATTAAAGAGTATCCTTTTTTGTCCTTTTTGGGACCTTTCCGATCAAATTTTTTTTTAGCAAAATGAGTTTTAGATTCCTGGGAGCTCGGTGATTCAAAAACCACAAAAAATAGCCTTACTCTATTTTTTTTCTATTGGAGGCCTGAAATGGGATATTTTGACTGCACTATATACATTGTCTAGCAATAAAACTCAGTTAACTAATTTTGAAACATTATGAATACTTCTGACAATTTTATTTGATTATCTTTTTTGTTCAACATGTTTCTCTTTTAGGGCTCCATTACACAGTCATACATATTTCTATACGAACATCAGCTTAACGAGTGTGTATGCATTATTTTGCTAAAATTCTAAGCAATTCAATGAAAAACCGGTTAACCGAAAACCGGTACTTTGAGCCCGGTTAAAACCGGACGGTCTAACCGGCTTTGCGAAAAAACCGGAAAAACCGAAAACCGGGTTATGGGCCGGTTTTTGACATCCCTAGCTAGGGCCCTCAAAGTTTCAGCAAAATGTAGGTCTGGATGCCCTCTTCATCGACTTTTTCAAACCCCATTTTCGCCAAATTTCACAGAAATTGAGAAAAGTGGCAATTTCGGCCCAAAAGAAGCGTTTTGGGGGTGGTTTATTGGCCAACCTTTAAACGGGTGTATCTCCTAAACGGTGATAGCTAGGCCCTCAAAGTTTCAGCAAAATGTAGGTCTGGATGCCCTCTTCATCGACTTTTTCAAACCCCATTTTCGCCAAATTTCACAGAAATTGAGAAAAGTGGCATTTTCAGCGTTTTGGGGTGGTTTATTGGCCAACCTTTAAACGGCTGTATCTCCTAAACGGTGATAGCTAGGGCCCTCAAAGTTTCAGCAAAATGTAGGTCTGGATGCCCTCTTCATCGACTTTTTCAAACCCCATTTTCGCCAAATTTCACAGAAATTGAGAAAAGTGGCAATTTCGGACCAAAAGAAGCGTTTTGGGGGTGGTTTATTGGCCAACCTTTAAACGGCTGTATCTCCTAAACGGTGATAGCTAGTTCCCTCAAAGTTTCAGCAAAATGTAGGTCTGGATGCCCTCTTCATCGACTTTTTCAAACCCCATTTTCGCCAAATTTCACAGAAATTGAGAAAAAAGGCAATTTCGGCCCAAAAGAAGCGTTTTGGGGGTGGTTTATTGGCCAACCTTTAAACGGGTGTTATCTCCTAAACGGTGATAGCTAGGGCCCTCAAAGTTTCAGCAAAATGTAGGTCTGGATGCCCTCTTCATCGACTTTTTCAAACCCCATTTTCGCCAAATTTCACAGAAATTGAGAAAAGTGGCAATTTCGGCCCAAAAGAAGCGTTTTGGGGGTGGTTTATTGGCCAACCTTAAACGGCTGTATCTCCTAAACGGTGATAGCTAGTTCCCTCAAAGTTTTCAAAGTTTCAGCAAAATGTAGGTCTGGATTCATCGACTTTTTCAAACCCCATTTTCGCCAAATTTCACAGAAATTGAGAAAAGTGGCATTTTCAGCCCAAAAGAAGCGTTTTGGGGGTGGTTTATTGACCAACCTTTAAACGGCTGTATCTCCTAAACGGTGATAGCTAGGGTCCTCAAAGTTTCAGCAAAATGTAGGTCTGGATGCCCTCTTCATCGACTTTTTCAAACCCCATTTTCGCCAAATTTCACAGAAATTGAGAAAAGTGGCATTTTCAGCCCAAAAGAAGCGTTTTGGGGGTGGTTTATTGGCCAACCTTTAAACGGCTGTATCTCCTAAACGGTGATAGCTAGGGCCTCAAAGTTTCAGCAAAATGTAGGTCTGGATGCCCTCTTCATCGACTTTTCAAACCCCATTTTCGCCAAATTTCACAGAAATTGAGAAAGTGGCATTTTCAGCCCAAAAGAAGCGTTTTGGGGGTGGTTTATTGGCCAACCTTTAAACGGCTGTATCTCCTAAACGGTCATAGCTAGGGCCCTCAAAGTTTCAGCAAAATGTAAGTCTGGATGCCCTCTTCATCGACTTTTTCAAACCCCATTTTCGCCAAATTTCACAGAAATTGAGAAAAGTGGCATTTTCAGCCCAAAAGAAGCGTTTTGGGGGTGGTTTATTGGCCAACCTTTAAACGGCTGTATCTCCTAAACGGTCATAGCTAGGGCCCTCAAAGTTTCAGCAAAATGTAGGTCTGGATGCCCTCTTCATCGACTTTTTCAAACCCCATTTTCGCCAAATTTCACAGAAATTGAGAAAAGTGGCAATTTCGGCCCAAAAGAAGCGTTTTGGGGGTGGTTTATTGGCCAACCTTTAAACGGCTGTATCTCCTAAACGGTGATAGCTAGGGCCCTCAAAGTTTCAGCAAAATGTAGGTCTGGATGCCCTCTTCATCGACTTTTTCAAACCCCATTTTCGCCAAATTTCACAGAAATTGAGAAAAGTGGCAATTTCGGCCCAAAAGAAGCGTTTTGGGGGTGGTTTATTGACCAACCTTTAAACGGCTGTATCTCCTAAACGGTGATAGCTAGGGTCCTCAAAGTTTCAGCAAAATGTAGGTCTGGATGCCCTCTTCATCGACTTTTTCAAACCCCATTTCGCCAAATTTCACAGAAATTGAGAAAAGTGGCAATTTCGGCCCAAAAGAAGCGTTTTGGGGGTGGTTTATTGGCCAACCTTTAAACGGCTGTATCTCCTAAACGGTGATAGCTAGGGCCCTCAAAGTTTCAGCAAAATGTAGGTCTGGATGCCCTCTTCATCGACTTTTTCAAACCCCATTTTCGCCAAATTTCACAGAAATTGAGAAAAGTGGCAATTTCGGCCCAAAAGAAGCGTTTTGGGGGTGGTTTATTGACCAACCTTTAAACGGCTGTATCTCCTAAACGGTCATAGCTAGGGCCCTCAAAGTTTCAGCAAAATGTAGGTCTGGATGCCCTCTTCATCGACTTTTTCAAACCCCATTTCGCCAAATTTCACAGAAATTGAGAAAAGTGGCAATTTCGGCCCAAAAGAAGCGTTTTGGGGGTGGTTTATTGGCCAACCTTTAAACGGCTGTATCTCCTAAACGGTGATAGCTAGGGCCCTCAAAGTTTCAGCAAAATGTAGGTCTGGATGCCCTCTTCATCGACTTTTTCAAACCCCATTTTCGCCAAATTTCACAGAAATTGAGAAAAGTGGCAATTTCGGCCCAAAAGAAGCGTTTTGGGGGTGGTTTATTGGCCAACCTTTAAACGGCTGTATCTCCTAAACGGTGATAGCTAGGGTCCTCAAAGTTTCAGCAAAATGTAGGTCTGGATGCCCTCTTCATCGACTTTTTCAAACCCCATTTTCGCCAAATTTCACAGAAATTGAGAAAGTGGCATTTTCAGCCCAAAAGAAGCGTTTTGGGGGTGGTTTATTGGCCAACCTTTAAACGGCTGTATCTCCTAAACGGTCATAGCTAGGGCCCTCAAAGTTTCAGCAAAATGTAAGTCTGGATGCCCTCTTCATCGACTTTTTCAAACCCCATTTTCGCCAAATTTCACAGAAATTGAGAAAAGTGGCAATTTCGGCCCAAAAGAAGCGTTTTGGGGGTGGTTTATTGGCCAACCTTTAAACGGCTGTATCTCCTAAACGGTGATAGCTAGGGCCCTCAAAGTTTCAGCAAAATGTAGGTCTGGATGCCCTCTTCATCGACTTTTTCAAACCCCATTTTCGCCAAATTTCACAGAAATTGAGAAAAGTGGCAATTTCGGCCCAAAAGAAGCGTTTTGGGGGTGGTTTATTGACCAACCTTTAAACGGCTGTATCTCCTAAACGGTGATAGCTAGGGTCCTCAAAGTTTCAGCAAAATGTAGGTCTGGATGCCCTCTTCATCGACTTTTTCAAACCCCATTTTCGCCAAATTTCACAGAAATTGAGAAAAGTGGCAATTTCGGCCCAAAAGAAGCGTTTTGGGGGTGGTTTATTGGCCAACCTTTAAACGGCTGTATCTCCTAAACGGTGATAGCTAGGGCCCTCAAAGTTTCAGCAAAATGTAGGTCTGGATGCCCTCTTCATCGACTTTTTCAAACCCCATTTTCGCCAAATTTCACAGAAATTGAGAAAAGTGGCAATTTCGGCCCAAAAGAAGCGTTTTGGGGGTGGTTTATTGACCAACCTTTAAACGGCTGTATCTCCTAAACGGTGATAGCTAGGGCCCTCAAAGTTTCAGCAAAATGTAGGTCTGGATGCCCTCTTCATCGACTTTTTCAAACCCCATTTTCGCCAAATTTCACAGAAATTGAGAAAAGTGGCAATTTCGGCCCAAAAGAAGCGTTTTGGGGGTGGTTTATTGGCCAACCTTTAAACGGCTGTATCTCCTAAACGGTGATAGCTAGGGCCCTCAAAGTTTCAGCAAAATGTAGGTCTGGATGCCCTCTTCATCGACTTTTTCAAACCCCATTTTCGCCAAATTTCACAGAAATTGAGAAAAGTGGCAATTTCGGCCCAAAAGAAGCGTTTTGGGGGTGGTTTATTGACCAACCTTTAAACGGCTGTATCTCCTAAACGGTGATAGCTAGGGTCCTCAAAGTTTCAGCAAAATGTAGGTCTGGATGCCCTCTTCATCGACTTTTTCAAACCCCATTTTCGCCAAATTTCACAGAAATTGAGAAAAGTGGCAATTTCGGCCCAAAAGAAGCGTTTTGGGGGTGGTTTATTGGCCAACCTTTAAACGGCTGTATCTCCTAAACGGTGATAGCTAGGGCCCTCAAAGTTTCAGCAAAATGTAGGTCTGGATGCCCTCTTCATCGACTTTTTCAACCCCATTTTCGCCAAATTTCACAGAAATTGAGAAAAGTGGCAATTTCGGCCCAAAAGAAGCGTTTTGGGGGTGGTTTATTGGCCAACCTTTAAACGGCTGTATCTCCTAAACGGTGATAGCTAGGGTCCTCAAAGTTTCAGCAAAATGTAGGTCTGGATGCCCTCTTCATCGACTTTTTCAAACCCCATTTTCGCCAAATTTCACAGAAATTGAGAAAGTGGCATTTTCAGCCCAAAAGAAGCGTTTTGGGGGTGGTTTATTGGCCAACCTTTAAACGGCTGTATCTCCTAAACGGTCATAGCTAGGGCCCTCAAAGTTTCAGCAAAATGTAAGTCTGGATGCCCTCTTCATCGACTTTTTCAAACCCCATTTTCGCCAAATTTCACAGAAATTGAGAAAAGTGGCATTTTCAGCCCAAAAGAAGCGTTTTGGGGGTGGTTTATTGGCCAACCTTTAAACGGCTGTATCTCCTAAACGGTCATAGCTAGGGCCCTCAAAGTTTCAGCAAAATGTAGGTCTGGATGCCCTCTTCATCGACTTTTTCAAACCCCATTTTCGCCAAATTTCACAGAAATTGAGAAAAGTGGCAATTCGGCCCAAAAGAAGCGTTTTGGGGGTGGTTTATTGGCCAACCTTTAAACGGCTGTATCTCCTAAACGGTGATAGCTAGGGCCCTCAAAGTTTCAGCAAAATGTAGGTCTGGATGCCCTCTTCATCGACTTTTTCAAACCCCATTTTCGCCAAATTTCACAGAAATTGAGAAAAGTGGCAATTTCGGCCCAAAAGAAGCGTTTTGGGGGTGGTTTATTGACCAACCTTTAAACGGCTGTATCTCCTAAACGGTGATAGCTAGGGTCCTCAAAGTTTCAGCAAAATGTAGGTCTGGATGCCCTCTTCATCGACTTTTTCAAACCCCATTTTCGCCAAATTTCACAGAAATTGAGAAAAGTGGCATTTTCAGCCCAAAAGAAGCGTTTTGGGGGTGGTTTATTGGCCAACCTTTAAACGGCTGTATCTCCTAAACGGTGATAGCTAGGGCCCTCAAAGTTTCAGCAAAATGTAGGTCTGGATGCCCTCTTCATCGACTTTTTCAAACCCCATTTTCGCCAAATTTCACAGAAATTGAGAAAAGTGCATTTTCAGCCCAAAAGAAGCGTTTTGGGGGTGGTTTATTGGCCAACCTTTAAACGGCTGTATCTCCTAAACGGTGATAGCTAGGGCCCTCAAAGTTTCAGCAAAATGTAGGTCTGGATTCATCGACTTTTTCAAACCCCATTTTCGCCAAATTTCACAGAAATTGAGAAAAGTGGCATTTTCAGCCCAAAAGAAGCGTTTTGGGGGTGGTTTATTGACCAACCTTTAAACGGCTGTATCTCCTAAACGGTGATAGCTAGGGTCCTCAAAGTTTCAGCAAAATGTAGGTCTGGATGCCCTCTTCATCGACTTTTTCAAACCCCATTTTCGCCAAATTTCACAGAAATTGAGAAAAGTGGCATTTTCAGCCCAAAAGAAGCGTTTTGGGGGTGGTTTATTGGCCAACCTTTAAACGGCTGTATCTCCTAAACGGTGATAGCTAGGGCCCTCAAAGTTTAGCAAAATGTAGGTCTGGATGCCCTCTTCATCGACTTTTTCAAACCCCATTTTCGCCAAATTTCACAGAAATTGAGAAAGTGGCATTTTCAGCCCAAAAGAAGCGTTTTGGGGGTGGTTTATTGGCCAACCTTTAAACGGCTGTATCTCCTAAACGGTGATAGCTAGGGCCCTCAAAGTTTCAGCAAAATGTAGGTCTGGATGCCCTCTTCATCGACTTTTTCAAACCCCATTTTCGCCAAATTTCACAGAAATTGAGAAAAGTGGCATTTTCAGCCCAAAAGAAGCGTTTTGGGGGTGGTTTATTGGCCAACCTTTAAACGGCTGTATCTCCTAAACGGTGATAGCTAGGGCCCTCAAAGTTTCAGCAAAATGTAGGTCTGGATGCCCTCTTAATCGACTTTTTCAAACCCCATTTTCGCCAAATTTCACAGAAATTGAGAAAAGTGGCAATTTCGGCCCAAAAGGATCGTTTTGGGGGTGGTTTATTGGCCAACCTTTAAACGGCTGTATCTCCTAAACGGTGATAGCTAGGGCCCTCAAAGTTTCAGCAAAATGTAGGTCTGGATGCCCTCTTCATCGACTTTTTCAAACCCCATTTTCGCCAAATTTCACAGAAATTGAGAAAAGTGGCATTTTCAGCCCAAAAGAAGCGTTTTGGGGGTGGTTTATTGGCCAACCTTTAAACGGCTGTATCTCCTAAACGGTGATAGCTAGGGCCCTCAAAGTTTCAGCAAAATGTAGGTCTGGATGCCCTCTTCATCGACTTTTTCAAACCCCATTTTCGCCAAATTTCACAGAAATTGAGAAAAGTGGTATTTTCAGCCCAAAAGAAGCGTTTTGCGGGTGGTTTATTGGCCAACCTTTAAACGGCTGTATCTCCTAAACGGTGATAGCTAGGGCCCTCAAAGTTTCAGCAAAATGTAGGTCTGGATTCATCGACTTTTTCAAACCCCATTTTCGCCAAATTTCACAGAAATTGAGAAAAGTGGCATTTTAAGCCCAAAAGAAGCGTTTTGAGGGTGGTTTATTGGCCAACCTTTAAACGGCTGTATCTCCTAAACGGTGATAGCTAGGGCCCTCAATGTTTCAGCAAAATGTAGGTCTGGATGCCCTCTTCATCGACTTTTTCAAACCCCATTTTCGCCAAATTTCACAGAAATTGAGAAAAGTGGCATTTTCAGCCCAAAAGAAGCGTTTTGGGGGTCGTTTATTGGCCAACCTTTAAACGGCTGTATCTCCTAAACGGTGATAGCTAGGGCCCTCAAAGTTTCAGCAAAATGTAGGTCTGGATGCCCTCTTCATCGACTTTTTCAAACCCCATTTTCGCCAAATTTCACAGAAATTGAGAAAAGTGGCATTTTAAGCCCAAAAGAAGCGTTTTGAGGGTGGTTTATTGGCCAACCTTTAAACGGCTGTATCTCCTAAACGGTGATAGCTAGGGCCCTCAAAGTTTCAGCAAAATGTAGGTCTGGATGCCCTCTTCATCGACTTTTTCAGACCCCATTTTCGCCAAATTTCACGGAAATTGAGAAAAGTGGCATTTTCAGCCCAAAAGAAGCGTTTTGGGGTGGTTTATTGGCCAACCTTTAAACGGCTGTATCTCCTAAACGATGATAGCTAGGGCTCTCAAAGTTTCAGCAAAATTTAGGTCTGGATGCCCTCTTCATCGACTTTTTCAAACCCCATTTTCGCCAAATTTCACAGAAATTGATAAAAGTGGCATTTTCAGCCCAAAAGAAGCGTTTTGGGGGTGATTTATTGGCCAACCTTTAAACGGCTGTATCTCCTAAACAATGATAGCTAGGGCCCTCAAAGTTTCAGCAAAATGTAGGTCTGGATGCCCTCTTCATCGACTTTTTCAAACCCCATTTTCGCCAAATTTCACAGAAATTGAGAAAAGTGGCAATTTCGGCCCAAAAGAAGCGTTTTGGGGGTGGTTTATTGGCCAACCTTTAAACGGCTGTATCTCCTAAACGGTGATAGCTAAAATCACACGAAAGTCTCCGCACCAGCTTTTGACGTTTCGCCAGCGAAAACAATGCAGTTGCACTTTATTTCACAGATAAAATGTGTTATCGACAATCAACCAGGCCGCGAGTGCACATTTATCTTAAATTTAAAGAATAGACGACACATTTTTCACAGTAGACATAAATGCAAGTTTTTTGCTCGGTGAACGTAGTACCTACTTACCTTTAGCTTTTAGCGGGAATAATATTGATCTATACACTTCTACAAACAGTGAAAATTTCAAGCTAGGCCTGCTTAATTTTATTCGTTTGCAAAAGCATCGTGTGATGACACACTCACGCCAACAACATGAATACGTAAAAAATCAAACTTGCATTTGTCTAATATCCCATGAGCGGGAGAAAGGGGGCATCTAGTGGGAAATAACTTCAGAATAGTTGAAAAGTTTACCATCTACGAGGTTTACCATCAGGGGAGCACCTAGCCTTTCGGCCTTTATCTCCCGGTCCTTCGAACTGTTTGGACCTTCGGCGTTTTACTGGCAAGGTCTTATTGCCAGAAGGGGATTTCTCCATCCGGTGAATGCACTCACCTTCAGGCACCCAACCCCGGGGTTGCGTCACTAGCTGGATGACTTGGGAAACAACCTCCAGCCACTACGAGTCCAAAACCTTGATGGGCAAGGACCATGGTCCCCTGGGCACACCCATCCCCGTAGTACACCATTCGCTATAGACTTCTCTATAGCAGGTGTGATCCTTCTTCGGCCCCCTATTGGTTAAGCCCCACGTAAGAATTCAGATGTGCACATCCCAGGCTCGTTGGACCTGTGACTACGAGACTGTGCAGACTCGTAGCGCTGCTTTTCACATCCAGGTGGCCCCTTCAGTTTACTAGTCAGCAATGCGATTCGGGCCGTGTGGTCATCAATCCACAAACTAGTTAGATTTAGGCGCGTAGGCATTTTCCATTCTCCCTAACTAGCCCCTTCAGGACTCAGGAGCTTGGGAACGTTACCGCCCGAATGGTCTTCGTACATATCCACCCCATGGCGTATTAACCATACCGGGGGCCCCCCTGCGCTGCCAGGTCCGTGGTGTCGCACCTCACCAGAGATCGTTGTCCCACTACATACAGCCCTTTTGGCTGATGTCGCAGGGACACCGAACGCCCTGCGGGGGCAGAATAGTTGAGAGGGAGTCGGTACCTTTCGATTGCCACCTATTTCGTTCGGCGAGACGAAAATTGTCATTTCCGTCTACTGAAAAATGCCTACCGCCAAGCAGCGAAACAGTAATTTTTCTAAGCTGCAGCAGGACAAAAGGAGCGACTAGGGGGGAAATGGTTTTAGAATCGTTAATAGGGAGTCAACTACTTTTGATTGCCACCATTTTCGTTCGGCGATACGAACAGCTGGTAAGCATCACCTACGGAATACATCCAGCCAGCTCGCGGTAGTCCACGCAATCTGCCTCCGTTTACCCATTGTGCGCTCTTCAATTTTAATGTGTGCTGGAAGTTTGGAATCAGGGACATTACTTCAAGTCCTTTGACATTCGCCTGTCGCAGCCACCATTGCACCCACGGGAGCTACCTAACCCCAATAAGGGCGGTTGTGTTGAGTTGAGTTCAAGATTGACATTACTTGTGTCTTTCCCTTTATGACTCAAGTAAATTTTTATGTAATCTATATGGAGCCCAACATGCCCAATACAATTATGCTTTGGAGTATTCTCGACTTGACATATTCTCCTGAGCATCCTCTTTGAAATGGAATTCATCCCAGACATAACGTTTACCTGCAAACGAAAATGTACTTTTTAGATATAGCATTACGGAGCTTAACCCTAGTCCTACCAACAGGGGTACAAGTGTACCTTTTTCACTTTAAATTTAAATATTTCCGATTTGCCAAAACCAAATATGTTGAATCACTCTGACATCTTAAAATAAAGGGTTTTTGGTTATTTTAACTACTTTCGAGATTTTTGGATCGATATACTTAAGAGAAAAAAGAAAAAAAATTGTGATATGACATATTTACCGGCACGGGTACACCTGTACCCACTAAACTTTTTCGATGAATTGAGTGAAATACAGTAGAGGATTTCCAAACCTGGGGTGTTCTTGTGGGATTTTCTGTATCGTATTCTGTCCATATCGTGAAGCGCACCACCGCAGCTCGGACAAATTTTGTGAATCTCCGGGTCTATTCGAGATAGGAAGCAATTGAAGCGCGAACATAAGCCCGACCTAAGCTGGGCTAGTGTCGCTCTTGTGGCTCTCGGGAGCCTATTCTCCTCGGCGGATATAGGTGGTTGGAGCGCTGAGACGACTCTATTAGCACCTAATCTCCCTATTGAACGATTCACAATGGTTTGTGACCACACCGGTGTATAGCTGGGAATTGTTCTACCTACCTATCCCTTTGTAGGTGACTAATATAGTTTCCTTGTCCTTGCCCCAGGAGCTCCCGGCCAGTACCGTTAGGACGTTGTTTCTACTGTGCATTTTTTCGACTACGTCTTTGACCTTTGACGTGGTCATACTGGCCATACGTGACCATTCCCGATGGCAGCCCCGCTGCCGGGAGTTACAAGCCTCTTGGGGGCGGACCACACCCGTTTTCAAGAAGAAACGGCAAAGAGTTGCCAAAAAAGCCCTCCCTGGCAAGAGCCATAAATGTTCGATGCAGGAGGGTTGTGTATGAATAACGTTCATTCCGCTTGTTTGTGCTGCTGGTCTTTGAGGGTTGACGAACCACTGCGTTCCATTGGATGCAGTAAATACTGAAGACACAGGAGGAATTTGAATATCCTCGTCTTCTTCGAAATAATTTTCAGAAATATCGCTTGTTTCTATTTTGAAACATTCTTGATCAGCATCAGACGCAATATACTTATGTGGCATCAATTCGTCATCATCAGTTGGAACGAAAGGTTCTCCGTCATCGTCGTTATCGTTTGACAACATATGCAATTGATTTTGTGTCAATCTGTACAAAAATAAATAAATAAAAATGTACAAATGGAGGTAATAAGCAAAATGACGACATGTGTACTTTTCAATGTGGATTTCGCCTTTTTTGTTCCATGGTATTGAATTACTGCGGGAGTTCAGCGGTGATCTACATTGGAATATATTAGATAAAAGTATTCAAAAATTTAACTGACTTATACAATCGATTGGATTGGTCCTGGTTCTAATGCAGATGTCGATGCAGTCACATTCACCGTTTTACTACTTTGCACTTCCACTGTTTTTCCACTACCAGACGTATTTTCACCTTGAAATTATTAGATATCACCAGAAAATCAAGAATGTTGCAAAAACTCATCGAATCAAGCGGTAAATCGAAGTTGGGTACAGGTGTACCCATGTCGGTAGAAAAAAGAATAAACTTTTGTCGGTAGGACTAGGGTTAACAAATCCTGAAATTTGATACCCATGTTGCCTACGTGTATCTTCCAGGACTAAATAGGGAAATCCCGTCCTGATTGGCTGAAGCAACAAGCACCACTATTAAGGTGTATCATACTATATTTGCTACGACGAAAGCTAAATAATATTTAAACTTTCCTATGAGTTATGCCTATCCTATGTGGTTGCCGTTAAATATTGACATTTACATTGATTTAAACGAGGATCCACCGTTATCCTGTTACTCCCGAAGATCCAAAACCCATTAGAACTGATCATATACATTGCCCTAAACTTCCCCTTTCGATGGTTGTCCATCATGGTTCCAGAAGAGAAATATCCTTTTTCAAAAATTCATGCGTATCGTCTATAGTGCACCGCCACAGAATAAAGGACCTTTTGTTCTCAAGGACATCTTTTGCATAATAAGCGCCGATACTTAAATAAAGGACCCCACCACTTAACTACCATAGGTTTTATCGCAATCGGTCCACGGGGAGGGCCAGGGGTTGAATTTAGCGCTATTCTAGCCACTGATAAAAATTGAAATCTTTGAGCTAAAAAAAGGCCAACCTATTCTGTATGTTCCTAAATTTCAAACTGACTAACCAAATATTCGTTTACAAAAAGGCTATTATAGCTGTAATGCTCGCTATAGGGTTGCTATTGCACTCCATAATCCACAATTCTTTCCATTCACTTCGTTACGCGCTGCAAATAATGTTTGCCATTACCAATCTTCTTCAGAACAGACAGACGATATCAAAGTGAAAACGATGGATGCTGATGGATTATGATTGAAAATCTGTTTGGCGTGTGTCGGATGAAAGCTGGCTGTTCGGGAATTCCTTTCGTCGAGATAAGGCTTTAGTCGACATCATCTAACTATGTACGTTTTCCATTTTGGCCCGGATATACATTTTTTTTCTTCGTTTTCAGGGCCTTTTCGTACGTGTGTCGTGTGTGCATACCTGCACGACAGGAGATTTGCAGACGGATTTCATGAGCCCCAACAAAACCTAATACAACCTTCAGACAACTGACAATCTTTTCCATGTCGTCAGCACTTTTCCGCCAAGATAGACAGTTTTCATCATTTTTTTTTTTCATGTGAAATGGAGAGAGGCGAAATTCCTTACATTACTCGAAATATTGATGCACAGCAAGGAAATCCTTTTAGTTGTTATAATTCAGTGCAAGTGGAACAACATTACATGGATAGTTTCGAATTATTGATTAATGACGAAGCATCGAAACTTTTTTAGTCTGTTTCGAATACTGTAAGAAATAGAGTAATCTCTTTCTCTCTCTCACACTCTGAGAGAAGAAACGGTTTGATGAGTCTCACCAAGATTATCAAACGATTAAATTAATCTGAGTTTTAGCTATATTAACCCTAATTTACTAACAATACGTAAAATTGACGTGTTCTCTCACATTATACTGTGTATAAGCTGTTCCACGAGTCTGGTTGACTACTCACTGCAGCAGTGCTTTCCTCAGTTAGTTGTTGTATGTCCATATGAGTGGCAGCATCCTATCTGTGGTCTATGGCGGTAAGCTTAGCAATGTTCTAGATGCTACTACCTATTTGACGTGTAAATAGTAATACCAATAGAAAATAGCATGTAATTTATACGTCTTGTTAGTAATATAAGCGCATTTTCCGAGGGCATATTTTGGTCAAATAATTTTTGTCTGTGGCACTGAAAGATGATAAGCTCGGTAAAATATGTAAACTGGGAAAGCGACTGTAGGAAAATATGAACACGTCAAAATTACGTGTTGTTAGTAATAACGCCGTAAATAGTCATGTTAGTATTCCAGGGTTAAAGTGCAATCTGAACGTGCAAAGTCCGTATGGTTAATCACTGAATATTTTGTTAGTTTGTCAAGATATTCGGGCTACAGACGAATCCAATCGGTTATTTCCGAAAAATCAAGCTTGCTGGTGTTTCTAGGCTGGATGTACCTAGTTATCCCAGATTTATCGAGTTTCTTTTTTCCAAAGACATAACTTGGTTGTATCTATCCGGTTTTAAAGAAACCTCCAAATGGGACTTATCTACATATTTATGCTCCACACAATATATCGATAAAATTGAGTAAGGTCGCCAGTTTATTGCGATTAATTTTAAATTTACTCCCACAAAAGTTCCTTTGAAAACTTTACTTTAAACACCGCAAACATTTAGAGAAGATTGAATTCAATTCTTATCATGCATTCATCTTTAAAATTTGTTTGAACGCTTCTCCTTCTCTCTAATTTTCTAACATGCAAAAAAATATTTCACAATAATAGCAAAACCCACTCCCATCGTCTCCTATTTCCTAATTTTGCGTGTCAGGATGACTGGAATGAAGTAAAGCAGAGAAAGTGAAAGTGGTATCGGCATCGTTTCTAGGATCAAAAAGGACTCCTGTGACTTCTCAAATGACGCGTTCTATGTGCATGATGGTTGTACGTTGTTTTTCACTATACCTATACATAATACGAAGGAATTTCCAAAAACACGATATTCACAAAAAGTCTTATGTTTTCACTTTGATCATTCGACTCCCCACGGTGTTGTTGAGCGTATGTAAGTGTAATTTCGTATACCACGTGTACTTGATTTTTCAATATTACTTTTTCCATATAAAAAATTGGAAAGAAAGGTTTACAGTAGGTACTGTCTATATGCGTCGTGTGGGTAGTTAATAAATTGAAATTTTAAATTTTGTTTAAATGTACCAACATTTATAGACAAGTTTGAAAAGGGATTTCATATCATTTATGACATTTGCAAGTCATACGGAGCGGATATTACATTTCAGTCAGTCTAACGATATTGAAAGAAAATATGTTTTTTTTTCAAAGTTGGTTAAATAAAGAAAGTTCTTGTAAAATGCAGCGAAAACAAATGAAAGTCTTTTTTACAGATCAAATTGAGTCAAATAAGATTTTAGTAAGTTCTGGCCAGACCTTTGGCACTATATTTCGGTCAAAAAAGTATAGAAGATGAAATCGCAGCGCAGTGGCGGATTTACACATTTGCCGCTAGTATAGGCTGTTGATATTTTGCCGCCTCTACCAAGGTCTACGAGAGGGGTGTCAAGATCAAAACCTGGTCTGGGCCAAAAAATATCACTGTCTTTCAGTTTGAGCTGGGCGCAGGATCAAAAATACGGAAACGTCTACAAAAATTTACGAGTATTTTATAAACTTGATTATAAAAATATTTCTTTTAAAATATGGCTGAGGCACTAACGACCTCGGGATCCTTGAAAAATGCAATTTTTCGACAAAGTACGAATTAAACAATTTTAAACGAGAAATTAAAAGGCTAAAATGTGCTTGATCCGTCAGTAACAACTTTTTTTCGAATTAATTTCCGTCAAATTTTAAACAGCTGATCAGAATATTCATCTATGGTTATCCAGGTCACCCCAAACAACCTTGGCAGTGAAAATTGTTAGGCAGAAAACATAAGTAAACTTCGGACAGAAAGGTGGTTTTAAATAAACAAAAATTAGTTTGTGATGTGGTGTGAAACAAACGCTTGCACCAGTAAAACTTGGAAAAAAATCGGGTACGTGGAATGAAATTGCACGAAATTTACTATTTTCTCACTAAAGGATCGGGGTATTTTTTAAATAAATATTTGTCCAAGATACTCTTGTCCCATAATCCGAAAGGTTGCGAACGAACGTAGCAAATGACTATCGGTTTCGGCAGAGACAATACCATTTTTCTGAACCGAATCTCGGGACAAAACCACTTCACCAAGGAGATATTATGCCTGCACAAAATGGCTGCCCTAAACAAATATACAAATTATATTTGTAAAATATATATTTTAATCTTGCATAATAATAGGTTCACAGTGGTTGAAAACCGATTGATGTCGCCGTTCGTTTTCAAAAATCACCGAAAATTGTTCACAGTGCACTATTCGTTTCATATGACAACCAACTTTATTATTTTGCCTATAAATCGTTCTAACTTGAAAAAAAAATGCGCTGGTAACTTAAAACTAGGGATGTCAAAAAGCTGATAATCTGGCCTGTCTATCAAGATGGCGGTGTAACAACCACAGGCGCTAAGGAACAAAATTTTCGAAATGGAATTTCGACAGTTCGGCCTATCTATCTAGATAGCAGTGGTAAGAACCCAAATTTTCGAAATCGAATTTCGACAGTCCGGCCTGTCTAACAAGAGGGCAGGCAGTGTTGTATCTTATCTCTTCCAAGGCAGATATTCTTTATGTTTACACTGCGTTTCACATGTATCTTGGTTGAACAACGTAAATGTGAATTAATATTCGTTTATAGTATGTATCAGTGCATTTCGCGTATCATCGTAATGCTAAAAGATTTCGTATTCCGAAAGAAAAATTAGGATGGCCCCTGTTGTAAATGTTGCGAAATGTGTTTTTTTTTTCAAAAACTAATAAAATAATTAAATCCCATCTAACAATTTTATTTGATTGTCTTTTTTGTTCACCATGTTTCTCTTTTAAATTAGCCGCCTTACTACATCATGTACGTGCATTTTAAGTTGATTTTGCATACGATACGAACAAGCAATACGAGTGTGTAAGCATTTTTTTACTAAAATTCTAGGCAAAACAATGAAAACAACCGGTTAACCGGAAAACCGGTACTTGGAGCCCGGTTAAAACCGGGCGGTCTAACCTGCTTTGCAAAAAAACCGAAAAAACCGACAACCGGGTTATGGGCCGGTTTTTGACATCCCTACTTCAAACTGACCGTCCAAATAAGATTTTGGGAAAATTAAGAAAATTGGCAACACACCAAACTGAACAATTTTTTCGGGTGTCAGTTAAAATATCGGAGTGAGCCGAAATCATAGGGGAATCAAGTTTGGGAACTGAGTTTTTATATATTTTCATTGAAAAAAAATCTATTTTTGAATGTTGGCCCAAATCACATGTTTTCGTGCACTTTGAACATATCATTAGCCACCTATTTTACAAGCTTTTGTAAATTTTTAGACTTGAGTTCAACATTCCATTTCTTTCATTTTGGCGCATTTTTGCTGATGATTTAGAATTTTTTTATTGGGTCGAGTAGAGGACAGAACAGCTCACCTTCAAATTTTGCAAACATATTGATAAAAACAACTCCAACTGCAATGACAAAAACTTCAAATCCGGATTTGAAACTACAATTTCAAATACTTTTCTATAAACGTCACTTCTAAAGTACAGTTTCAAACTTCATGTTCATTGTTTGAGCCAGTCGCAAGATAATGCAGGGAACAAATGCTTGAGGCGATGCCCTCTTGTGAAACGCCCTTAGCAAATATTAAATTCGCTATTTTTCCGGTTTGGATAAAGCTTTTCAAATGAAAATTTGCGGACATATTCCTCAAGTCATTTCCTAAGAACCCTCATCAACATTTTTAAATTTGCGGACGTAAGAGGGGCTACACACGCACAAATTGAAATTTAAAAAATTTTACTGTTATTTGCGTTTTCTTATCAAATGTAATGACTTAGTACTTAACTCTGTGTCAAGTTTCATATCGGTACCCCTATAACTGTTTAGAAAAACCGAGGTGATATCGTAAGCTTAACTTCAAACGCCCATAACTTCGTTACCGTCACTTTAAACTGGAAAAAAGTAACAGATATACATGAAATCAAAGGACTCGATGAGTGCGAGTCCTTTGATTTGATTATCCATACGTCCATCTCCGATAAGAAATAAAAAAGTCACCTCTTCGGAATTGGAACACCCCGTTATGTTTGTCCTACCAACTTCTAAGGTACTCGTGCCGAAGACTGTTACCATTATACACATTCCTACCAAATTCGGACGGACGGACCAAATCGATTTCATAAAGGTTTTTCGAAAAAAAATTCTAAAAAACCCTACAAAAGAGCTTTGTTGCGAATTTTAGCCTGCAAGCAAATTATAAGAGGTGAGTTCAACTAGCGAAAAACGTGCATATATGTCTCCCGTGAAAACGGTGCCGTGGAGACTTGCTTTTTATTCACTCAATGTAAGATAAATGTTGACTCGCGTTCTGATTGATTGTCGATGACATCTTTTCATTGTCAAATAAAGTGCAACTGCATTATTTTCGCTGGCGAAATGTCAAAAACCGGTATGGAGACTTTCATGTGAAGTGAGTACCACCAAGCGAATTCGATTTCACGATCATCAAAATTTTGACAGTATTTGCATGGATTTCACGTGAACTGACGATGTTAGTACCTACTTTAAGGTCGGAATCCATTGTCGCAATTTTAATTGTTTGAACATTTGTTTGTTAGTGCAGCCCAACTACTGGTACAGGAATTTTTAGGACGTGCTATTTAAATTTCATGATTTCCGTAATTTTTGGTTTTCAAGAACCATTCAAGGACTATAGCTGGCTTATGCGCTTCATATCAGCGATATGCAAAGATTTTTTATTTTTTTTCTCGATCTAAAATATTCTCAGCGGTGTTCATCAAATGGATTTAGTAGCAGCGAATTAATCGACGAAAATGCAATTTCTGTCATTTTGCAACGCCTTGCAACAACCGATTACCCCTGATGTATTTCGAAAGATGTTCGCAAGAAAACCATAATTCATTAATGGCAAGCAAATAGTAATTTATTAATGGCATCAATATTAGATTTGTGCTCGCGCCCCCCCTTCCCTGATCGTCACGCCTCCCTAGGGGGGGGGGGGCGCCCCCTAGTTTGGGAATCACTGGACTAAAGGAACATGTCTGTATGTCTTTACCATAGAAGAGACAATAGAAGGAAACGAAAAGCTACATGAGAGATGAATGGTTGCGGAATGAGACGTGAAGTGAAAGGTAGGGATAAAGTTGCCAGACAGGATTTTGTATGGAAGTTTGACATATTGTTTTCTAAGATGTAAACATTCCTCATTGGACCACACCGGTTTAAAACGCGCATTTGGCACATTGTTTTCTAAAATATAAACATTCTACCGGTTTTAAACGAGGATTGTGGATCGTGCGGGTGTTGCGACGCAGTGTGTTTACAGCTGCGCTTGTATAGGAATTCTATGGCCAAGCAACCATGGGAATATAAGGGATTTCTACTCCATAGTTTACTCAATGGTCTCTACGAACACAAACTTTTAACCATCCGTCAGACACATGTTAGGATAGTCACATTCGTAACACTGGGGTCTGGCCAGACCCACTGTACCTAGTACTCTTGTAGGTAATATTTTTGAAACTTTTTTTTACCTAATTGAACAATTATATTATGTGTATTTGAGTAATTTTCGTTTTTATATGAGTGAAAAACTGCTTCAATTTTATCGTCTCCCTTTACAGTTCTCTCGCGTTGACTTTGACGTTGACTCTTGACCAGTGCCGGATTAAGCAAGCGCGGGGCCCGTGGCAAATGTTGATCGCGGGGCCTGTGGAACTTCGATTTAATAACGTTATGGTTCTAAAAATAATATTTTGGTGTTATTAGTCATTTCTCAAGGGATTTAGGAAAACGGCTAGCTGCTAGCAAATATCGGAACTACAGCCTTGCATTATGCGACGAATGTGCAATAAAAGAAATGATATTATGATGTTTAAAAGTACGGTGTTTGGTAAACCATTGTGCTTGTGATTCTGTGGACTCTCACAGCACTCTGCATTTACAATTTACAAATTTATTCTGATTAATGGGAAACCCTTTAAAAAATCAATCTAAAATGAAGAAGATTATTATCTTCCACGCACAGTGGTTCAGATTCACATTCTAGCGGGACAAAAATCAAAAGAGTGAGTATGCGATTACTGATATCAATAGAATATTGAATAACAATTATATCCCTCATGCACAGTGGCGTACCTCTCAAAGCATTATGAAAAATGGGGGCAAAAATAATCTGTTTTGAAAATTGTTTCACAAAAATGTTTTTCATTGACTTGTGTAAGTTTGCCAAGATTTTTTTTTTATTTTAATTAGTAAAACAGTAAATTTTTGTAGACAAATTATATTTATTTGACAAAGAAGAATTTATTTTAGAAGTCCCTTTTTGGACGACCTCTGAAAATTTACAAATTCGACATTTTCCGAAAAGTGAAAAATATGGGAAAATATTTCATTTTAAAAGTGTTGCTTATTAATATAGCTTTCGGTTGAATTGTCCCTTTTCAGGGTTACTCAGGTTCATAGAAGGTCACAACCAGGGATTTGGAGCGACACTTTTTTTCGCTCCGCTCCGACCAATTTGAATCCGCTCCGCTCCGAGTAAAATTTTTTCGCTCCGCTCCATTACAAAAATACAACAAAATTTCATTGTTCTTAGTAAATATTTATTATTTTCCGCGAATTCATCAATTCAACTTATATCTACGCAAGTATTCTAGAAAATGACTTAATGGGTGCGTTTCATTCGATCAAGTACAGAACAGGAGAGCACCAATTTCGTACAAATTTGAACATAAAATTGAGTTACGAGTATCTAGATAGGGTGCCCGGAAACTAAACTATCGCATAAGCGCACCGAAATATGATATTTTTAATGTCATTTCCAGCCAAATAGGTGTACCGGGAATATCCCGAATTCTTAATTCCGTAGCTGCCAAAAAGCATTTAAAGATTTTACAAAAATGTTACTACAAAGACCTCCGTCGGGAAAAAAAATTATATGAAGTAAGATCACAAAATTTTGTCTTTGAACTTTTTTTTTCACAGCTTAAGCTGCTTATACGATTTTTAATGGGTTTATTCTTAGGAAAAATTGTTGGCCACGACCGAAAGAAAATATGTAGGTAGTATGAGTATTTTTGCTGGAAATATGCGATAGTTTCCGGACATCCCGTATAGAACGAGATCTGTAAAATTGTTATGGCACTGCCATGTGCTACATTCAATAAAACGCACCTAATAACTAATTTAAATTAAAAATGGCGTTCATTCATCGAGTACAGGACAGGACTTTTCTGTCATGGATGATCTTGAATTTCTTAATAATGAAGAGTGATGATTATGACTAAATGCAAAACCTCTTTTATCATAATGAATTTCACGATATTCCTAAAGTTTGGAAGACCCTCAACGAATTCTTCGCCTTTAAATCGACCAAAATCACCAAATCGTGCCATAAGATGAAAAATTTCGTCGAAAAAATTCAGTTTTTTTTCTCGGAATATTTTTTATTTTTTACTTTGGAGCGGAGCGGAGCGACTTTCAAAGCGAAAATCGCTCCGCTCCAGGCTGCCAAAAACCGCTCCACGCTCCGCTCTTTCGCTTCAAAATTTTAGGTCGCTCCGCTCCAAATCCCTGGTCACAACCAAACATTTAGCTAAAAAAGGCTCATAATAAATATACTAACGTAGCGCATACCAGAAGAGCAAATTTACGTTAACACCTACATTTATTCGGTTTCACTAATTTAAATAAAAAATCTTGGAAATCTTACACACTTAAATGAAAAACAAAATTTTTGTGAAACAATTTTGAATCATTTTTTAAGCAGGTAATTTTGCCCCCACTTTTCATAACGTTTAAAGCGGTACGCCATTGTGGATTAGAGATATAATTGTAATTTCTAAGTTCTATGGATGTGTGGAAATACCCCAACACAAACTTCAAAAATCTTATGTCCCCTCCAGAATGTGAATCTGAAACACTGCCGACGTAAACTTACGGGAATGCCATCATGAATTATACAGAAAGAAATATTTCTGTATTTTCATTTTAACCTTGCTATAATTTTGGAACACCCTGACGTAAATTGTTCTATCAATTTAGAAGAAACTGGCTTGTAGAATTTCGTTGGCATAATTTTTGTTTGAGAAAAACGCGAGGCCCCTAAAAGCGCGGGGCCCGTGGCATTTGCCACCTTCTGCCACGTGGTTAATCCGGCACTGCTCTTGACGTCATATCATTTTTACCAGGATATTGATGTGTAGGTACCAAAATTTTTTATTTTTTCTATAATTTTCTACATAAATTTTATTGTATGTCAACATACGATAAGAAATTAGTTGATATTTCACACACATCACGATTGGGTCTGGCCACACCCATGTGCTACGAATGCGACATGTACATCAAAATGTCCTTATAACTATCCTTTTGAAACTCATCGCGATCTAGTTGCTGCGCAGATCTGAAGCTAACAATATTTTAGGAAGCTACCGGAAATTTAAACTAAGTAGCTTAATTAGAAACATGTTAAAATTAGTATCAAATTCGATAAAGTTCTGGCCAGACCCCAGTGTCAGTCCGAGGGTTAAGCGCTTTTAGTACACTAACAATCAAGTTCTTTGAAAAAAATAAAAGGAAAATTGTCTAATCCGAATAAATATTATTGGATTAGTATTTGCGGTATATGCTTTAGGAGGCAGTATATAGGTATGTACACTCCTAATCAATAGGATATAGTTCCACTTGTCTGTTGCAGCGCGTTTTTCTCGGCCACTATAAAAGCTACGGAGCTGAAATTTTGCACACGTGCTTATTATTGTTGCAGGCTGTTTGTATGTTTCAATCACCGAAATTGGATCACTGGGCCATGGGGCTGCCATCAGTGGCGTATTTAGAGGGGGGGCACAGGGGGCACGTGCCCCCCCCTGTGAGCACCTCAAACTTTTTTCACACCATACTAAAAATTACAGTACCAAATGTTCCCTTTTTATTTTGAGCGTTTCTATTACTAAACTTTGTAAATCTTTTTCAAAACATTATCATCATCATCACATCATCTTCTCAATTCGCCAGATCTCCTCGTTGATGAATCCTTTCCGTTTTTCGAACGGGTTGAGTTTATTTTCATAGACGCGTGGTTACAAGAACAAGAACTCTCGGAGAATAAATACAAGCTATGATTATGTCGAGGCAACGAGTCATGAAACGTTGCCCAATCTCGACATGAATCTGTTCGGAAACAAGGACTGCTATTGAAAGTCTCGTCATGTGTGAAATTACCCCATCTTATGTTGATATAAGTTGAGGAGATGTTGTTGCGGTATCGATGTCTTGGAAGCCGCTGAATTGAGAAATATTTGAAACAATCGGTCTGATTTTTCGATCGGGCTTGTGTATTTTAATTTGGCCGTAAATTCGTGTTGGGCTTCTGTAAAGTTCTTTAAACCAGAAGCTTCTCTTTCTGTTAAAATGCTAAAAATTGAAGTGTTTTGGTGGGAAATCATTTTTAGCATATATTTTCGAATTCCTACGGTTCGGTGTCTGTGGTGCCCTGCCTGGACTTTTTCAGTAAATCCTAATTTTACATTCAAATTCGCCTAAACTTGCGATGGAATTCAAGACCACAATGTCAGCTAAAATTTGTTGTATCAGCTTTTCATCTGTGTTTCTTTCAAAAGTAAGCAGAAACACTTTTTGGCGGAATTTGGCCGAAATTTGGCAGAATTTCGGACGAGGCTCAGGCTCCTTCGAACTACACTACGCAAACTTTTTTTAAGGCCTCCGTATTTTGGTTCAGGAAAAGCCAAAAGCAGTTAGTGAGTGTTATTCTAAGATCTGTCAGGAAAACTAAACTTTTGGTGTAGTAAACCTGAAATGCAAAGGACTCTCAGGCCCGTAATTATAAACATACCTTAACTCAAGGAGACCTTGAGTCAAGAATGCCGAAATTAAAATAAATGTCATTTTCCATACCTTTTCATAGAAATCACTTATATTCACGAGTCAATGCATCCTTGATTTAAGGAAAAACTCAAGGAGTCCTTGAAATGTTCTATAGTCAACCTCACTTGAAGTCAAGATAGCTACCCACCTACCTTGAAATATTATATTTGAAGTCTTTTGAAAGCTTAAGGTCTCCTTGAGTTTCGCCTTAAATCATGGATCAACGATCCCTCCTCAGTCTTGCCAATATTTTCCTATGTAGCTGCTCTCGGGTATCCCCACACCAAAACTTTATGTAACAAATTAGCCCCGTAGTCTGTGCCCCCCCTTTGAGAATTTTCTAAATACGCCACTGGCTGCCATAGATAACTAGCCAATTCGTTAATTTTGTCGTAGCTCCTTGTTACTTTAAGATGGACATTTGAAACTCGTGTTTGGTTTAACATTTTCTTGTTGTTATTTTGTTGTATGCAACATGTTTTAATTAGCAAATAATAAACGATTAATCAAACATTAGTGGATGTTTGTTCTAACATGGAAGAATATTTGTATTGTATTTTTCATTTGTTTTGTATTGTAAGGGTTATATGGATGGCCCTGGTAATCACATCACAAAATATGTACTTCTCATATACAATACTTAGTCGGAAAAGTTACCTTCAATGCTTTACAAATCAAGAGAAATGAACGAAACATCAAATATATTTTTCCTGTGCTAATACGTATTGCAAAAGCTGATAACGTTTTACGACCGCTTCAACTTCCAACTTTTGTCCACACGGCCAACAAGTTTGATAGGATTTGTTGAAGTTGAATATCGTACGTGTGAACAGCCTTCCAGCTTGTGAATAGTTGGTGGGAAAAGATGGATGCCGTCCGAACGCGCCTTAAGATGAGGCGAATATAAAAAAACAGAGACCGAGTTCTAATCGTGCGAATAGCACGATGAGTGTATATCATGTACCTAATTACAGACCTAGAAGGCAGGCAGAATAATATTCAATTTAAAGTTTTTTTTGTAGGGGAGCAAGGAGCAGTCGGATCTGGCACAGCTTTCATATTTTATATAACATTCAATAGCTTCTATTTGATCAAATTTGCAGTTTTTCCCAACATTTTATCAAAAGATATGGCTAAATATATTTTTGTATGGGAGGTAGTGCTAGGGGTAGTCAGACCTACTCTACTTTCCATCAACTTTATGCATGTGTCACAATTAGGCATTGACCAAAATTTCAGCTCGCTAGCTATTCTGTGGAAAGTTATTGACGGATTTAAATATCAAGGAGGGGTAATTTGTATGGGATGTAGGGGTACTATACTGGGTTTAAATCTGAACATTAATGTCAGTTTTCTTTGTTGTTTTAATTTTTCAGCTTAGAGGTGCAGTCCTTTATCAGTAGCAGTCTAAAAAAAACTCTGCCCTCTAGTTGCTTAAGGTTAATTTACTGGAGTTTTCATTTATTACTCTTTTTTGTGTTGAGTTTCGGATTTTTATAGGTGTGTTTCTATGAACTGCACCAAAATTCAAAACTTCGCCCCAAAAATTTATTGCTTCGGGCGACCACCCGGCTTGCTTCAGCTCAGGGTGGAAAACCTGATGAAATGGCAGTGGAAGAAGAGTGAAACTATGCTAGAACAGTCGTGAAACTCGTTTCTCTCTCATTTTAACAACGAGTTTTTATAGCGAATGAGCGAGTCGCTGTCGTGTCGAGGAAAATGTACCTTTAAGGTACGTTTTTAAAATGATAGAAAAAAGAGTTTTTATATGAAATGAGCGAGTCACTGTCGTGAAGCCGCGTCGAGGAAAATGTACCTTAACCAATGCTGGAGGGCGGCGGTTTGGCTACTGCCCAGGGGTGTCATGTAGGATAAATCCAGCCCTGCAAGTAAAATGCGGCTCAACCGTCCCGGACTCCCCCTACAGAATCAGATAAAGGATTTTTTTTCGATTTCTAATTTTTCTAATTTTCAAATTACCAGTCAGACGTTTATCGCCTTATGACTAACCATAAGATAAACTTAAGGCTTGGTACCTTTCTCATTCTATAACGAAGACACAATAAGTAATGTTAATGTATAAATGTTCTAATGCGCGATTTGATGGAAACAAATGCAATAAATTCTCATCATGTTTCCGAAAAACGAATGCAAATCTAATAAATCATCCGAAGGCAGAAACAACAGTCAATCATAGCACCACCAGCGCCCAGCAATTACTAAACTCTCATTACACCCAATTGTCGCAATAGTCCTCATATACAAAATAATACACGAGTACATCCCGAATCCTTCATACATCTCTCTGTGCATATAATATTCTCTCCAACAAGTCGCATCATCATCAGCCCCGCTTCTCCTTCGTGCTGACTCCGAAAACCTGCGCGAGTTTGTTGTGAATCTCCGAAAATGTCAGGGGTTAAGGCCAAGATGAGAAGATGTGCACACGCTAAGCTTCCGCTTCATCCCCCTACAAATCATATTACAAGAGCACGGTCTCCATCAGGCAGGACATCAGCATCACCAGCGTGTCGTATCGCATGCCGATTTCAGTCTTTTGACGAGATTCCTTCGGTCGGTTGTCGTCAATCTGCCAATGCTAATTGGCATCGTTGTCATATAAAATCTCGGAAAAGCGGATTTCGCGAAATCAGACAGAAAAACAGGGAACGTAACGATTTGAAGTCTTGTCTATTGAAGGGTTTTGTTTCGGGATTTAGGCTAGTCTAGTTGCGCGGATGTTTCGGGTACCTCGGGAAAAAATTTTCATAATTTCAATGAGTCTCTAGAAAATGCATGTGCACCTGAAGATTAGCAATGTCGTGTGCGAAGGTGTCGTACGTACAACGCGGAAGTAACGGATGTTAACAAAAATGTAAATTTCCACGCCACACCCTGAGCTTTTTTTGTACGAGGACGAGCTCTTTCGAATAGACGGGAATTTAGTAGTGAATACGATTGTACCTTTTGCTCTACTTGTAGTTTGATTAGAGTTTAGCTTTTGAATTAATTAGTGTGTCCTGTGTCCGGTGACGTCCCGGTTTAGTGAACGGTCAAAAAGTTCAAAAGGTCCTTGTTCGTGTTGTCGTAGGTCCTGCACAAGTGAGTGATTTGAAATTGTGTCAATTTAGGATCACAGTGAGAGTTTCCGTAGAATAATGTAATACAGTGTTACGTCTAAACAGTGCATCAATCAAAGTCTAATTGAGTAACATAGGTCCTTGTCGAACACCGAGCATCGAATCAAATACCGAGAAATATGGATTACTGGCCATTGCTGCTGCTATTTCTGCTGGCCTCAGGTATGTCTTTCATGCTGTTTTGTTTGAAGTTTAAATTACAGATCGTTCGTTCTGACCTAATGGACAAATACGTTCAAGTACTGATTTCTATCCCACTCTCCTGGCTCTCCTTTTGATCTCTGTTAAGTCCAATGTCGAAGTATACAATCGTCCATAGAATTTGAAATTTTGAAATGTGTTATATAAATGGACATGATGATTTGTGCAAACTATACGAGCCGGCCGAGCAGGATACTAAATATATGGCGACGGAGTGTGAGGCACTTGTCGTGTCGCTTGGCATAACACCACACTTCTTGGATATGTACACACACGGACGAGATATTCTGGCATTTTGTCGAATAAGTGCTAAGCAAATATTTTGTTTGCTGTTTGTCCATGTGCACACTCTGTGTGTGTGAAATATAGTACATGGCGTAATAAACACGGTTGCATGCCCGGAATATCTGGAGAATATTATCTGCACGCGGAGGCGGGTTGAGGGTGAAAAGATACTTCTCGGTCCCCGAAGCAGATGTTATAAATATCAAATTAGGGCTAGCAGAGAAATTGATGTCGTTTACACAGATGCATGGGTGGAGAGCGATGTGAAGCGAAGGGATGTCTGAAGGATACTTATGAAGTTTTGATTACTTTAAGATGTAGCCGAGGGCATTATTTGAAGTTGAAAATGGTAGTTTGAAGGTAATTAGGATTGACTGTGTGTAATAGGAGGTGCGTGTATACCTACTGTTGGTTTACGTTAAAATCCTGTTTGGAGTACATTAAATGGGTAGTCTGTTCTGAGTTCTATGAGTTGGTAAGAGTAATACTCCATAATACAAACTTAAAGATGTTGAGTTATTTGATTACTATCACTCTGAGTTTTGTAAAAAAAAGTCACCACTAGATAGACCTGTGGATTGTAGATAACGCCCGTATATTTTTTTACGTAAAAAGCAGGACAAATCCACTAAAAACCGTCGTTTGACAGGACAATGTTAGTGAACAAGTAGGACAGAAATAAGGACAGCCATATTTACGTACCTTTTGTCAACAATAATTGTGGATTTTTTTTTTTGCAAACTCAAATGTTTGTTTCCATTAGTTTGATCAGTGGAGAATTTTATTTAATGTCCTCACTTCTTTGACAATCACTTGGGCATCAACCTTAGGCCTCTGCATGCCCTAAATAGGGTTTTCAACCGGAGATTATTTCTGATCCGCAAAATGACAGTAAGGGGATCATAACGGCTACCGTGCTTGCGGAACATACGGAACTGTTTTTTTTTCGTAACCTCAATCATTTTAATCATACACTGCCTGTCATAACTATAGCTGCACCATAAAACAGACTGATAATTGGAAATTGAAATAGAGCACAGTTACTCTACAGAAACTTAAGGGACATTAAAAAGGCAAATTATTTTATGGTAATTTTCCTTTTATTCGAAACCGTTATTCTTCTATAAAGGAAGAACTAAGTTTTCCGTCCGTCATAACTATACACCCAGAAAAATAACGTCCCTTAAAATTCAATCGATATCACACTGAAATCGAGTTATACATTCCTACAGTGGCGGATTTACCAGTAGGCTGAGTAGGCTAGAGCCTAGGGCGGCAGATTTTACGGAGGCGACAAATTTAGAGCAAATAACAAATTTCAACGTCATGCCATATAGCACTTATTCTTCTCGTGAAGTGTATTTGTACCTAGGTGAGACACATAAGTGAAGAACTACTATATTTGTCATCGTTATCTTAGAGCTTTGACACGCTCTGTGGCTCAATCTGTTCAGTCGCACTCTACGTTGCTAGTAATCTAGAGGTCCGGATATCGAATCTCGGCATGGTCCATGAAATATATAGTGCTTGCAACATTATATACACTCCGAAATTATATATGCAATGTAACGTTGACTCGAGGTAGCCTATTGCTTGTAGGCTGAAATTCGCAACCAAGCTCTTTTGTGTTTTTTTTTTTATTTTTTTTTCGAAAAACCATTACGAAATCGATTTTGTCCGTCCGTCTGTCCGTCCGCCAGTTTACTTAAAATTTGGTAGAAATGTGTAGAATGGTAACAGTTATTTCTTATCGGAGATGGACGTATGGATAGTAATCAAAGCAAAGGACTTGACGAGAACATTATATCAGTTATTTTTTTCCAGTTTAAAGTAACGGTAACGGTGTTTGAAGTTAAGCTTAAGTTATCACCTCGGTTTTTCTATACAGTTATGGTATGGGTACCGATATGAAACTTTGCACATAGTTAGTATGAGCTGATATACGTTAAATACTAAGGTCCGGTTTCTCATACATTTTATCAAATCGACAAGCTTAAAGCATGTTACAGCCAGTGTAAACAACCATGCTAAAAGTATGCTTTAAGCTTAAATTATGGATATACGAGTAACCGACGGTGAGCCTGTTTATTTTATCTTAGAAAAAGTAAATAGCAGTAAATTTGTGAAATTTCAATTTGTGCGTGTGTAGTCCCTCTTAGGTCTGCAAATATAAAATTTTGATGAGTTTTTTTAGGAAATGACATAAGCAATATGTGTGCAAATTTTCATTCGAATAACTTTATCCAAACCGAAAAATAACGAATCTAATATTTGGTAAGAGCGTTTCACAATAGCAGGGCAGCGTCTGAAGCATTTATTCCTGCATTATCTTGTGACTGGATCATATAATGAAGATGAAATTTAAAACTGTATTTAAGAAGTGACGTTCATAGAAAAGTATTTGAAATTGAATAAAAAAAAAACAGTTTATGCGAAATTTCAAGTAGTTTCAAAACCGGATTTGAAGTTTTGTAATTGCAGTTGGAGTTGTTATTGTCAATTTGTTTGTCAAATTTGTATGGAAGGTGAACTGTTCTGTCCTGTACTCGACCGAATAAGAAACACGCTAAAAAATGCGCTAAAATGAAAGAAATAGGTTGGTGAACTCAAGTCTAAAAAAAACAATATACCCTATACCATCTTATAGAGTTCTCCCGCTATAAATCAAGTGGTTGTCTTGTGCACAGATAGACAACAGACACAAGACCTGAACTTTGGGGAAAAAAACACCAAAAATTGAGGAAATTGAGGGAAAGAAGCTTCGTCCCAATCGGGGTTCGAACCTTCGACCTTCTGTCACAAGGTCAGCAACTCTACCTACTGAGCTAAAGACGCTTGAAGGTCTCAATGCAAGGATTCCGATTAGACATTTCCGAAATTGAATAACTCGATATTTCTCCCGCAGGGGGCTCTTCTCCTCCAACAGGCAAAGTTCCGCGTATTTCCCATAGAGCTGGTAAGTTGCCATGCCAAAAATACTACAGCCATGCACCGCATGGTGTATGGAATGGAAAGATAAGTCAGGATTTCAACAATTAGTCAATGCTCGCACCCACGAAGTTTGGGAACTAGAATTAATACAATAATTGGTGTAATCAAAATTTGAAAATAACTTTAATTTCCGTAGACGTTTCCGAATTTTTGATCCTGTGGCTTAAACTGAAAGACATGATATTTGGCCCAGGCCAGGCTTTGAGTTTGACACCCCTCTCATTGAGATTGGTAGGGGCGGCAAAATGTTCCGTCACAAGCTCGTGAGTTCGAAAAACACCATGATCCACGGTGAGATTAGAAAGCGTGACCCTGTGCACCGAAGGTGCGCGCACTAACCGCTAGACCAGCCAGACCTACTTAAAATGGTCAGTGAAAATGGGCGGCAAAATGCTCCCCACACGCCCACTGACTTTTTTCGGAAAGACGCGCCCACTCTAGGCTTAATAAAAAAATAACTTAACTAGAAGGTTGAAAGATGCATTTATAAAACTCTAGGAGATCGTTTTACTGTATTCTAGTTAAGTGTATTCGCCGCAACCCAGAGCGCCCAATCAAAACCTCATCTCAATTTCTAAGGTAACTGCGCCTTCAAACTGTGGAACTTACCCAGCCAGAAGCATTCACTCCGAATGACCAACTGGTGGCGGGTCATTTAGTAAGACTAGGAGCATAAAACTTCTTCGTAACGCATTCACTGTAAGCAAGGCCCAAGAGAATTAACAAGCAACTAACTCGTGAACCCACATTAAATATTGAACATGTTTTTAGTACCTACGCGATATCTTGATTTTCCACCTAAAACAACCCGAAAAAAAAAATGTTTTGAACGATTCTTCTTTCGATGCTTTTTTCCTAAGTTTAAAGATTTCAGACAATGCTGATTAATTTTTTTATAACGGAATGTATTACCACCTTAGTCTTTCTGCATTTTAAATGTGGAAACTCTTTTACAAGCGAACAATTTCCAAATTTTCTAATGCAACTCGCTTTGAAGTCTAAGAAAGTAAGTATGTACAATGAATTCGCTCGGGTGAAATCACTGGAAAAGTGGTCAGTGTCAAAGAACCTTATTTTATCTAGTATTCACTACTAGAAATTGAGTTTTTGCTGTCGGTTCAGATGGGTTTTAACCCTCGGATGGTTCAGTGGGGTCTGACAAACCCCAAGTAAATTTTAATCTTAAAATTTTAATAGAAAAACGTATTGAATGGTATTTTGATGCATATGTTATTCAAGTATGTGTCAAATACGTTCACTTAAGCATGAGTTTGCTTGAATATGTGATTTTGTTAATTAGTTATAGCAGTTTGAAAGTGCTATAGAGTCTGTCAGACCCCACGAACCATTTACGTGTCTTTTTTACAAAAGTACATTTTTCGTTTTGTGGCAAATTTTTAAAGTACATATGTTTTTTGGAAAACGATAAAATGTAATAATAATGGTCGGGAAGTGTTGAAACTTTGTTATTAGAGTACATTTGTGAAATTAGATTTGTAATTTTTGAAAGAAATGGAAAATTTGGGGTGTTTTGAATTAGAGGTTTTTTAAATTTTTTAGTCAATTCATTGAAAGTTATACGACTTTTAAATCAAGTCAATTTATGTCTTAGATGATTTATTTTGCGCCACCTGGTTTGAACATCATTATATGTTCCTACTGCGACCGGGTTTACGTACCGGAACGACCCATGCCGTTGGCATGGCCAAGAGTCGCAAAGACTCCCTTCGACGCAAGAAGGGGACGGAAATTTTGTATCGTTCATTCAATGTTTTTTCGATCGGGGAGCAGTCATGGCCGGCCCAGCTGCTCCTCACACTACTACTACGTGCCGGCCCCGAATCGAATCCAGGTCGATGCTCAGTGGGTAAAAGGATTTGGACCAATGTTCAAACGTCGGTCGAATGTACATGCTACGGAGAATGGATTCATCTTAACCCTTAATTTGCATGGTGAGTCCCAAGGACTCCTCCTCAGATTACTTTTATCAATAACTTTTATAATAAGGCAAATACGTTTCAGTGCGTTTTAGTACCTTCCTCCAGTAGCGCGGTGGACTTGGACAGAAGACGACGTGTGCTTGCGCTATTTGCTTCGGTGAGTAATAACGGTAGAAGGAGTCCGTGAGACTCCACCATGCACTTTGTGTTATGCAATGAGAGCAATTGTCGATTTTTGTATTGTTCTCTATCAAGCTATTTTCATGGCTTGTAATAAGCTATTTTCATGGCTTCCAACCGATGTAATATTACCCATATCATTGTTTTGGAGTAAAATCCTGCTAGTGTTCCGACACAATGGTTGGAAGAAGTCATTATTTGGATTGCACACTGGTTAGTTATGTTTCCGAATAGAGAAAGGCTGTCTCTTTTTGTTTTTTGGTACACCATGACCACACTTTTGTTTCTGAGACAAATTAACCAGAAATTATAATTATGTATATTATAATTGCACCAAGGGTGAAGTAGATTCAGTCGAAATGTACACTGTTTTTTCATGCAGCCGTCGTACTCTTCGATGACCTATAGTAGTTATGTTTCTTATTTTCCACATTTGTGAAATCAATCCCTATGTCTTCAATTAATCTTAAAATGTATGCCCAAAACTAAAAAGACTTTAGTTCCTGACACAATTAATTACACAACTGAAAAAAGCTAACCTGACTTCACGTATGTACAATACATACAATGTTGCCCAGAACAACAGGCTCACAGCATTAGAAACCCTAAAGGTAAACCTTCTACTGATGAAATTGATAATGGAGTTGTGATAAATTCCTCGGAATCAGAGAATATACTGTTTCCCATGCTGAAACAAATAATGGAGGAAGACAATTTATATTCGCAACTCTTATTAAAAACCAATATTCCCGTCATGATCAAAAAAGTATGAAGAAAATTCACAGAACATTATCTGAATTGAAGCAATGCACGTTTTTTTATTTAGATGCTATTTGAGAAAATTTATGTTTATTTTATAATTGAATATGTTTATCTATTCAAAATTAGTAAAAAATGGAAATTTTTTTATTGAAAGTTTAAATTTTACTATTATTATTATTTATTATTATTTAAGGAGTGAGCATTCTTTTATGCGATTTTTGAGACTGTAAATTTCACTGGAAGTTTAAGAAAATAAACTAGTTAAAAGTTTCTAATGTCAGTTAAAATCTATTGTTGATGGACAATATTAACTATATTTATAGATAATTTTACGAAAACAACATTGGTTTTGCTTTTATTAAGATTGAAGTAAGGAGTCCCTGGGACTCCACCATACACTTTAAGGTAGTTTTCACCACCATGCAAACCAAGGGTTAAGAACTGTTCGGGACTTACCCACTATAATCAACGGGATCCTACTTACACAGCGAGTCGTTGTAGAAATAGAGGACGACGCTTATCAAACAACTCTCTACAGAGGGCCAACCAAGGTTCCCAACAACCATCACCTTCTACCGCGGCAAACGCTGTGCACCCAGTTCAACCAACACCAAATTTGACCCCAGCTTCACAAATCATCGATGCTAATTACACAAACACGAAGATCGTGCAACTAAATAGCAACGGACTCCAGCACAAAATCGTCGAACTAACCGCATTCATGGACAGACACCACATTCAAATTGCATAGCTGTACATGAGACTAAACTCAACTCCAGCCGTTCGCTTAGGTCACATGGGAATTACAACGTCATCGGATGCGACCGAGAAAGCAATTCTGGAGGAGGTTTGTCCTTCATCATTCACAACAACCTGTCATACAGCATCGGTGATGTAACCGTCAAATCAGGAAATATTGACTTTGAAATCAATAACATCTATACAGGGTGCCCGGAAACTGCCGCATAAACGCACCTGATTGTGATTCCTCATGTGATTTCCAGCAGAAAAGTTATACGAACATACCCCCTTAGCTTACCCCTTAACCCTAGAGTGGGCGCGTCTTTCCGAGAAACGTCAGTGGGCGCGTGGGGAGCATTTTGCCGCTCCTGTTCAGTGACCATTTTAAGTAGGAATAAGGCAACTGAATTGATTTATTTTTATCAGATTTAACTAAAACAACAAATAAGCAATGACAAATTGACATATTTATTGAAATCTATTTTGAGAACTTCGGTTTATAAAAGGTTTTCGAAAACGCAACGCATTTTAATAGACTTTTAATATATTCTACATGATCGTATGTAATACTCATAAAAAAGGAAATTAACAGCGTTATTATAGGTAGTACGATAAATGCACCATAAAACATACCCAAAATTCCAACTTTGCCAAAAATATGTTTTTTTTATATGAGATATTTTTACCTACGTGAGAAGGCGCGCGATGTGCAAATTGCCGCCTGATGGTAACAACCTCCTTCTCCAGCCCCACTCCGCCCACTGACGACGTACAGCCTTTCGGCACGAGTTGTGGATGAAAATAGGGGCATCTACTGAAAAGCGCAAACTTCACGAAGAATTATTTTACGAATTATTAAGGTTTTTTTGGTGACGGCGGCAAAATGCTCATAGCGCGCCCACTCTAGGGTTAAACTGCCACAGCCATTTGAAAATTTTTGAAAAAATAATTTTCTTGTACGACTTAAAGCTCAATATCTTCAAAGCTAGACCAGTTAAAATAGTGGAACAAAACGATTATTACAGCCAACAAATGTACATAAAAAATAAAACTAACCACACTAAAATCGAATAAGAGATTTGGTTTTTACAGAGCTTAAAAATCAAATTTGTGTGATTTTACCCAAAAACAATCTTTTTTTTTCATCTCAATTTTCTCCAACTTCTGCCAAAATGAGGTGCTTGTACGATTCTTTTTTCTTCTTCTTCTTCTTTTAGCTTGAATTCAATACAATTCCTTTCAGACTGTCCCTTAAAAGATCTGCAATTGGTAAAATCTATTCAAATTATGTCGAAATCAAGCCAAAATTAACCGTAGTTTTCTGCACTTAAGGTATTAAAACTGTTAGAAATAATGGAGCTAGAATAAAATGATGTAGGAAAGATATAATTGTAAGACTATGGGCCAATTTTTAAAAGAATCGTACAAGTACCTCTCCTTGGCAGAAGTTGGAGAAAATTGGGATGGAAAAATAGAATGTTTTTGGGTGGAAATCACACAAATATAACTTTGAAGCTCTGTAAAAACCAAACTTCTTATCCAATTTTAGTTTGATTAGTTTTATTTTATAGGTAAATTTATCGGCTGTAATAGTCATTTTGTTTCACTATTCTACCTGGTCTAGCTTTGGAGATATTGCGCTTTAAGTCGTGCAAGAAAATTATTTTTTGAAAAATCTTCCATTGCTTGTGGCAGCTAAAGGGTTAAGCTAAGGGGGTATGTTCGTCACAACATTTTTGCTGGAAATCAAGTGAGGAATCATAATCCGGTGCGTTTATGCGGCAGTTTCCGGACACCCTGTATTCCATCTGTCTCCAGCTGTCCCACAGGTTGCAAAGTCAATATTAACCCCCTACTTAACGGCCAATATCGCCTGCTGCTCATCACGATCTATAGCACTCCAACCTCCAAAACGACACCAGAGGTAACATCATCGCAACTGGATGCTTCGGATTTCAGTCCCATCAACGACGATAAACCGACCCGTGTCACTGGATCCTGCACTAGTTCACCTGACATTTCCATCGCCAGTCCTGGACTTATTAATGACATCACATGTGAACCTATCATCACTATGTCATCCGATCACCTGCCAATCGTTTCAACGCTGGATATGCCGTCTAAATTCGTCCATCCCGACAAAAAGACGTACACTAATTTCAACAAAGCTGACTGGGAGAGCTTTAAAAGGTTCACTAGCGAAGCTTTTGCTAGTCTGAATGCTCAAAATGATGTAAAAAAACCCAACTTTCCAACATCCGCGGCCAAATTGGCTAAAACAAGGGATCAACTATGAAGTGCAGACCCAAGTGACCTACGCATTGGTGACCTTAACAACATCATCTTTAAGCAGGTCAGTGACCACAGGAGAGGCATATGGCACTCACATCTACGTAAACGCAACACCACTACAGGTGTGAATACACTTTGGAACACTGTTAAAATTTGAAACCTATCAAACCTCACTAAAACTCAAGGGAGGGTCTCTATCGAGTTTGGCAACACTACCGTGAGCGACGACAAGATATGCGCCAATCTATTCAAGAAGCAGTTCTTCGAGCACCCACCTAAGGATAGACTCAAGCGCAAAATCACACGAGACATCCGAAACACCAAGGTAGATGTACATCTTCACATCACCACCACTGAAGTTGACAATGCCATAAAAAATGCCAAAAATTCTAAAGCACTTGGTCCGGACGGTATAGCAATTATAATGCTCAAACACCTCGACACACCGGCCTTAGAGTATATCACTGCCACGATGAACATTTCACTACGAACATGCATCATACCAGAGGTTTGGAAGAGAGGCCGCATTATTCCGTTACCCAAACCTGGTAGGTGAGTCCTACCGATCAATCACGCTTCTATCTCCTGTGGCAAAAATATTGGAATCGCTGATACATAAAACTCTTGCGACGCACATACAACTCGCCATATAAATCCACCACCGCATTAGACTGAATCATGTCCAAGGTCTTCAATGGGATAAACCAGCCTAAGCCGTTTAAGCGTACCATCCTAGTGGCTTTAGATCTGTCGAAAGCGTTTGACACGGTGAACCATTCGCTCCTACGGACATATCTACGAAATTCATCCACACCATCGCATATAGTCGAAAGGATCGCAAATTACTTTGCCAGACGTCAATCCAGCACAGAGTTTAAAAATTGGAAATAAACTAAGAAGGATTAAACAAGGAGTACCGCAAGGTGGAGTCCTTTCCTTCACCTTGTTTAACCTGTATATGTCCGGGCTTCCAACCCCACCTGAAGGAATCGACATAATATCCTACGCTGACGACTGCACCATCATGACATCCGGCAACGATATTTCCGACATGTGTGATCTAATAAACGGTTACTTGGAAGAGCTCAACTTATTCTTCAGTAACAAGAACCTAAAACTATCAGCGCCCAAATCCTCGGCCAGCCTCTTTACCACGTACAACAAAGAGTTCAACCTACAGCTTGAGATAAAAGTAAACGACTCCGTAGTCCCAACTGTCCGCACTGCACCAAGTAACAAAGCTGTTAAACCAATTTCAAGCACATAATGAGCTCCTGGCAGAGCAATATCTTGTTGGTTGTTATCGTAGTGAACACCCGAATCATGATCTTATGGACAAAACCCCACCACCACGTGTCGTGTAAGACGTTCTTTAAGGGACAAGGAAAGGGAAGTCCAAAGATTTAAAAGAGTTCTCGATAATACAAATACATACAAGGCGGCCTTAAAGCAACTACAGACCAATGAAGTAACCAAAGCCATGAATGGCCTAACCGGGTCCTTCGCGCTCGACCACCCGATATCTACACCGATGAACAACATCTACCCAGAGCAACACGTACCACTTGGCTCAGCTTCGCTTTGGATGGTGCTCCAGACTTAACTCGTTCTGGTCCCGCATCGACAACGCCATTGCAGATATTTGTCTAGCATGTGAAGCCAGCGCACATAATGTGGACCATCTCTTCGACTGCGCTGCCGCACCTACGCAACTTACACCGATTGCACTATGGGAGAACCCCATTGAGGTGGCCACCTTCTTAGCAGCGTTGCCACTCGTGTTACAATTGTAACATTTTGTTACAATTTTCGATTTCTTGTTACAATGTTACACCCCGAACAATTTTGTTACAATCGGCAAGAGTGGAGGGATAAACTAGATTTTCTACTATAAGTGACATCAACAATTATTTGAACTAAAGTCTAAGAAATTTCTTTAAAATTATGCTTTTAACAATCCTACCCTTTGTTCTAAGAAGCTGACGGTTGTCTAAACTGCTTTTGTGCCGAAAAATATAAAGCGCACCGTGAAATTGTTTTCTCTCTACTACAGCTGGATTAAAACTCGTGTTCACATTTTGCAGGTACTCGACATTTTTGTTCGAGACTTATTACTGTCCGCCGTATAATTTTGACTCCTAATGATATTTCTGGAGTATTTATTTCTAAGTACTAATTTGCAGATTGTGACTCTTGATCGATCCACAAAATTTCAGCGTTTTAATTTCTTGTCAAAAGTTTCTAAATTTGTTTGAAGAGCATTTTATGAATACATATTCTGTTTACAGAGGATAGAATCCCGAAGTCGTTAGTGATTCAGATTGAAATTTGGAAAAAAATTCTCTAGGTATTTTTATAATTTTTATCCTGCGGCCCGCTTAATCCTTCTTCTTCTTCTTGTAGCGGTGCAGAAAGGTGTGTAACCTCTGTGCATCTATGTGGGCACGATTTATGGTTCGTCAATGTTTGTGTCCGTGAGGTCTAAGGACAAAAACATAGCTGCTGCGATAGGGTTTTCCCACAGTGATATAGGGGTAAGATCAGTGGGCGCAGCGGGGCATTGAAACAAATGGCCCACATCATGAGGAGTGCCATTGCAGTTTGGACAGATGTTTTGGATGTCCGGGTTTATGCGAGAAAGGTACGAATTAAGGCGTGAACAAAAGCCCGACCGAAGTTGAGCTAGTGTTACTCTGGTGGCTCTCGGGAGCCTAATCTCCTCAGGCGAAATTGGTGGTGGGCGCTCTGAGAGGACTCTATTCGCACCTAAACTCGCGATAGACCGATTCACTTCTTCAGTGTGGATCGCTGCAATGGCAGCTCGGTATGTAACTTCATCGTAAGGGTCCCGTTTGTATCCCTGAACCTCTCTCTCAAGGTCTCGTAAACCACGCCTGACATGTCGTGGTGGAGGAATTCGGTCCATGAGATGATTATTGGGATGATCCTCACGGTAGCAACCAACAAGATACTGTTTAGAGAGTAGGAGATTGTGATCACGTATTGGCATCAATTTTGTCTCCTGATGTAAGTGATCCTGGGCAGACATCAGAAGGCAACCTGTCGCGATGCGTAGAGCGGCATTTTGGCAGACCTGAACTTTGGACCAGTTTGTGTCACATAAACTATGTGTCCAAACTGGGGCTGCATAATCAGCGGCCGCTCGACCCACCGCTTTATAAGTAGCTAGCATGGTTTCTTTATCTTTGCCCCAGGTGCTACCAGCTAGAGCTTTTAGGATGTTGTTCCTACTGCGCATTTTTTCACATACTGAAGCTGCATGATTCGCAGACGTCATCATGTTCTCTAGGTGAAGCCCGAGAATTTTGGGGTTTTTAACAGTAGGAACAGAATTGTTGCCAATACGTATATCCATCTCCCATCTGATGTCCTCCCACCAAGTGGTTAGATAAGTCGCAGAAGATTTGGACGCAGAGATGGTGAGGTTTCGGCTTTGGAAAAATGCCTGTAATCGTCCTAGATAGCGATTAATTCGGAGGCGCATTTCATCCTTATCATTCCCTGTGGCGAGTACGGTGCAATCGTCAGCATAGGAAATCACCTCGATTCCTTCAGGTGGTGTGGGAAGGCCGGACATGTAGATGTTGAACAGAGTGGGGGAGAGTACCCCTCCCTGTGGAACACCTAATTTGATTTTCCTAAGCTTAGAACGTTTGCCTCGAAACTCAGTGAAGGAGTGCCGACCAGCTAGATAATTGGCAATCCAACGGATCTCTTGTGCAGGAAGATGCATATTCAACAGGTTTGCTAGGAGCATTGAATGATTGACCTTATCGAATGCACTTGATAGGTCTATTGCCACCAGAATAGTTCTGTGACAACGACTGCGTTGATTTAGCCCATCACGAATGCGTGTAGTGATCGCATCGAGGGCAGTGGTGGTACTATGCATCTTCCTGAAGCCATGCTGGTGAGGTTCTAGCTTCGCATGTGCAACAAGAGTGGGGTGAATAAGGGCCTCCAGCGTCTTTGCGACAGGAGAAAGTATCGTAATGGGGCGGTAGGATTTCCCGAGATTTGCGCTCTTCCCTGGCTTGAGACAGGGAACAATTCGACCTGTTTTCCAGATTTCAGGGATGGCAAGCGTGGACATCGACAAGTTAAAGGCGGCCGTGAGATACTCAATGGCTGGAAGGTCGAGATGTTTCAACATGGTCATCGAAATGCCATCTGGTCCGAGGGCCTTGGAGTTTTTAGCATTCTCGATGACTTTTTTAACCTAGTCCGCTGTAAAAGATGGTATGGTGTCAACATTCCGGCTGCGAATCCGTCTTCTAATTTTGCGCTTGAGGCCGTCAGACTTGGGATGTTCAATAAATTGTTTATTGAACAGGCTAGCACACTGAAGAGGATCACAGGTTTTAGTGTTGCCAAATTCAATGGCGTTGTTGCCCTTTTCTTTCCGAGGATTGGAAAGGGCGCGGACGGTAGACCATAGTTTGCTGACACCTTCATTGAGGTTACATTCATCGAGGTGCTGATTCCATTTCGCCCTCCTATAGTCTTTAACTTGTCGGTCAATTTCGGAGTTAAGCTCCTGAATTCTGGGATCATCAGGGTGAGCGCTTCTGATCTGATCACGTTCATCGGCTAATCTGGCGGCACTAGTGGGAAAGTTAGGCCGAACTTTCGGGATACGTCCTGCCGGAATAAAACGTGCCGCGGCTGTGGTAATGACGTTCCTAATATTTTTTTCGGCCTCATGAATGGTAATAGGTGATGTTAGCTCGGTGAACTTCGCCGACGAGTAAGCTTTGAAACCATGCCAATCGGCTTTCTTGTGATTGACAAACGTTCGCTTCTCTGACTTAGTCATGTTCGCTGGTTTGTCAATCTTTATAATGATTGGGAGGTGATCTGATTTAAGGGTGGTACGTACTTCCCATCGGGAAGCAGCAATTAGACTGGCACTGACAATAGTTATGTCAGGAGAACTACTGCAAGTGCCCACGACTCTAGTCGGCGAGTCTTCATTAAGTGAACAGAATTCTGAGGCGTCAAGTGATTCGGCGATAGCTATACCCCTGGCATTGTTGTTGAGGTCCGAATGCCAGAGCTCATGGTGCGCATTAAAGTCGCCAAGGATGACCCTGTGCTCTCCGGAAAGGAGAGGACCAATATCGAAACGATAGCCAGAAGGGCAACTAGAGTGAGGTGGTACATATATATTAAAAATTTCGATATTGGTACTCCCTGATGGAACTGAGATGGCTTGAATTTCCGCCGTACCGTCAGCAACTACATCTAATACACAGTAATGTACGGACTTGTGTATTAGGAAGGCAAGTCCACCTCCAGGGTGAGGATCATCCGTGGCGGCCGGTCGATATTTCCGCAGTATAACATATTCGCTATGGACGCTTAGAGACGAGTTTGCGTGAAGCAACGTCTCTTGGATGGCGGCGATGAGAATTCTGTTGGAACTCAAGAAGTGTGTGATCTCAGCGATTTTTCGGTGAATGCCATTACAGTTAAACTGTAATATAGATAGTGCAGTGAAAACTGCTGGAGGGGGAGGGCCAGGCGTAAGACTGGGTCTGGCATTCCTTATCATATTGTTTGGCGGTGTAGGGGGCAGTGGTGGGGAAGGTGGGCTAGGAGCAGCCCTGGGTTGCCCGGAATTTATACAACCTGGCGCAACATATGCTAAGGAGTGTTGACCTTGTCTACGTAACCCTGAACACCTAAAGTGAACCCATTACCTGCAGCAATTACACTGCACTGATCTGGCATTCGAACCGATACGTTGGTTGCAGACACTACAAATCCATACCTCTGGGCCTGGATTTGTTTCAATACCGGCGCGAATTAGTAAAATTGAGAGCAGCCGCGCCGAGATGTAATACTCCCAATATGACGAAAAAACACATACATCGTACCCACACATATACACAGACAAACACAACCTTCCTGCATCGAACCTTCAGGGCTCCTGCCGGGGCTCTTGCCAGGAAGGCATTTTGGCAGCTTTTGGCCGTTTTGCATAACAAAACGGGTGTGGTCCGCCCCGTAGAGGCAGTTGCCGTAAGACCACGCCCGCTTAATCCTAAAAGGCCCTGATATTTGGCCCGGGTCAGGTTTTGATTTTGAGACCCCTGGATTAAGCTCCCGGTTTTGTTGATTCAGAATCAGTGTTCATCCTTCAATTATAGCTGCAAACTGCACCAAGCCTTCGAGTTAGTTCAGTAAAAGAATTGAATTCTACCTTGACGCAAATTTAAACAACAAATTTACGGTAGCCAAAATTTTCGGCAAAATTTGGAATATAAGGGCGCTAAATTTCAGTTTATATTAAAGTAGCATTTCAAAGGGAACGTGATGGTTTAATTCAAATTTATTAAATTTAAAAATTTTACCGAATACACTAGCGAGTGCAATTTTTTTGTTACAGCATGTATTTCTGTTCATCATATCCTTTAGTTTGATCATGTAATATTAATTAAGTTCGATTATATTATATTAAGCATTGACTGATGTACTGAAGGGAACATTAAAAAATGATCTGCCCCTTCAGTCATTCGGAAACTAAGCTTCTGTGCCGAGTAGTGTCATTATTAATTGTGAGAATTGTAACCAATAGTTTTTGAAAACAAATTGTGGAAATTTTGACATATCGTTTCTCCTATAAACCAACTTTGTCAAAAATGTTTATGGAGCAGAACATATGAAATTTTCGGAAAAAGTCAAACATTTTCAAACTGCTTTATTTTAATTTACGAGTGAAGCAATCATTCAATTCGGAATTGCGCACATTTATTGCTAAAATTGTTCATTAACAACAAGATCTTCAAATTTGTTACACTCAGCCTAAAAATGTTACAATTTTATCAGATAAATGTTACACTTAGAAATCTGAAAACGGCAACCCTGCTTCTTAGGTCTACTTGAGGAGAGGATGCCAACCATATATGAATGCCGATACTAGTTTCCTCCCCCTCACTTGCGCTGCTACAACAACAACAACCATCATTATTGGCAGACTAAAAACAACTTGTGAATGGAACACATATTTCTGTTTTTCTCTTATACCACATTTCACACGAAGGTTAAAAAATTTCTATACATATGCCACATGCGGTATTTTAAAGCAGTTCCCTTAAACTCGGTTTTTCTTTCCTCGATTCTTGTGTTAAGTTAAACTTTGTGCTTATTAGAACGTTAACCTTTCAATGTTGATCTCTATGGTTATCGTCTTCTCAACCATATAATTTCTTCGTTACTATTAACATTTAATCAAAACAGACTAGACAACAACAGCCAGAAACCAACCGTCCGCGTCCCTTCACTTCTTTCAGCTTAATATCATCCTCAATAGCATAAAATGTATATATTTCCACGAACTGCATAAATTTCTTATAATACAATTTACAAAGTTATGCTTGAAAAATTGCAACTAGAGTAGTGCAGTAAGTACTTCTTCAACAACTATTATATAGAAAGCAGTTTTATCGTATTTTCTTAGGATATAAATTCAATGTGAACTCTTCGTTATACAAGTGGAAATTTGATGGAACATTTTCTTGTGAAACTTTCAAGTTTTTGCCTCTCCTTTTGTTCATCGTTTACTTAGTATTTTTACAGAGATCGGACATGATTAAGTGAATTGAATTATTTTGATATTTGATTTAAATTTATAATGAATTCATTCCGTGTATTTGATGATGAGAAACGGTCCCATATGGAGAGTATGTGCTCAATGCAATGGTTCAAAAATGGGAGGTGGTATACCAGGGAAGTTTTTGTTTTGAAGATATTTGTCGATATTTGTTTGTTAAATGTTTTCCAGTTGAAACCCAGATCAATTGTCACTAATCATATTTCAGTGTAACCAAATTTTATGAAACTGTGTACGATGATTTCGTGTAAATTTAAAAACAAAAAAAAAACATCTAAAGTTGATATAACTGCAGTAATCGACTGAAACGTGTGTAAATCTTATATATTTCATCTCCCATTACATAAATAATTCCTCGTCTAGCTCCTAATGTCTTATAAGTCTGCGACTGAAAATCACCCTCACCCTGGAAATTACATACAACTGCTCTTTCCCCCAAAGCCAAAAACTACTCACAACCACTTAGAGCCATTACTAATCCTTGCAAACACATCCAATTCCATTGGATACAAATGTAAGTAGAATTATCCGAAAATTGTTATCAACTTGAAAAAAAAAGAAAAATAAAAACTGAAGAAGAGAAAAACGTTTCAATGCTATCAAATGACATATTGCCAATGTACACACTCTTACGACATTCTGTGTAGCAATTTCCATTAATGGATAAAATCCCTCCGCCACCAACGCCGCTGCTAGGATTCCATCTCAAATGCCAATGGTCAAGTTCCCTGTGATAAAACAAAAAAACAAAAAATGCTCCAGGCACGAGAAACAAAAAAAACTCTGCTTCAAGCCAGATTGTTATCCATGCTCCTAAGTACCTTCAGTGCTTTTAAAAGAGTAGTCCGAAGATTTGAAGAGACCGCACGATTGCCCTTACCAAAGCCATAGCAGAGCTTCCATCTATCGATTCCATTTCGCCAGATATCCATACAACCGCTACCATGTGATGATGCTCGTACACCACCCATAAAACTGATGGATTTGTTAAGATATTCCATCCTTGACATATCAACCACATTGTGGATTTCGATTTCTATCGCATCGGGCCTGGGAAAGTTGCGGCAGCTGGCCTGTTAGGCCTCGGCAGACAGGCAGGCAGGCAAAATCTATATGTTTGCGTGCATTTTATTCGATAGGTGTGAGCTGAAGGATATTCGATACTATTTTCCGGGATCAATAACATTACCCATCCAAAGCATAGTATAGGCCTTGTCCTTGGGACAGCAGGCGTGTGATGTGATGATACAAAGCGAAGACGGTAGGGCGGTTTTACGCATAATGGAAGTTACCTTGTCAATTCCCTGAATAGAAATGATGTTGATGACACCGACCGACCGACCAGAAGAGGACGACTACGACGTGATATTCGAGAGACGAAATCATCATAGCAATTTCGATGACAGGTAATTGGAAAATTGCTTCAACCGGAGGATTGTTATTTGATAATTGATTAGATTGATAAAATCGGGTGCGGAGAAATTCGTTTACGAGATAAAAGCTTTTGACAATGATTGAAGTTTGAGATATGCATGGAATTCCGTTGAGAGGATATGGTTGTTTTCGGATTTGTTATAGGGTCTGGATACCGTAATATTTGAATGATATAACTCACAGGTTTTATCAGAATTTCAGTAAATGAAGCATTTTCAACCATCATATTTAATTTTGAGCATTCCCCCGAAGTTGCATTGCAATGTAACTTACACGGCGCATATGTCCTTGCAATTTTTTTTAGTATGTGTACTGGTAGACTAATTCAATGAAGTTGTCATTTCCGCAGGTTTCACCCAAATTGACTCTTGTCCATGTGAGATGTTTTCAAGCGCATAAATCCCTCCAAACTGGCCAGTCCATTAGGTGTTGATCAAGTAACGCAAGACTTATTGCTTTCGGGTAGGACGCAGTGTACAGTGTTGCATGTGTTCATTGGAACACAGACCCTTCCATGGACTATTATGTAAAATTAACGAATTTCCAAATTATTTTGATGCATTTTCAGATTTAATTGACGGATTTGCATTTCAAATTGGTCTAAATAAACGCGTTCTAGAATGAAAGGCTAAATGTACGTTGTCCTCGACGCGGCCGGGCCGCACGACAATGACTCGCTCATTCCAAATAAAAACTCGTTTTTCTCTCATTTTAAAAACCAGTTTTTATATGGAATGAGCGCGACGCTGGCGTGCAATCGTGTTGAGGAAAATGTACCTTAACGCTTTTCATTCTGTAACACTTTTAATTAGACCAATAGTAAAATAGATTTACTATGTATCATGGCTACACATATTAACTGAATTTATTAGCTGTAAATCTTTTGAAGCTATTCAGAGACAACCTGTTAATTTGGTACTACAAACTTCATAAAGGTACGTGTTCGTAGAGACAGTTCATGTGATGATCGCTCAGCGATCGTAGTTTTGTATCCAATTTCGAGCACTATTTGCATATTCCTAAAATGGTGCTACTTTCCTAGTATAAAATATCAACTAAAAAACTTGTCTATAGAAAATATACGCATATAGTGCTCAAAACCGGTGGTTTAAATTCGATCGCTAAACGATCATCACATGAGTCGTTTTTACGAACACAAACGTTAAGTGTTTGCGACAAACACTATTACCATTCTATGTATTCCCACCAAAGTTCATGTCCATTGTTTGGTCCAGTCCAGTCCAGTGAGTATTGTGAAACGCCTAAGCTAAATATTTGATTCCCTTTATTTCCCGTTAGGATAAAGATATTCGAATGAAAATTTTCAGGCATATTACTTATGTAATTTTCTTAAAACCGTCATCATAATTTTCAAGTTTGCAGACTTAAACGTGCACACCCATACTAATATAAATTTTGCAAATTTACTGTTATTTTCTTTTTCTTAGCAAAAATCAAGAGTCTTAGTATTAGTAAGGTCATGCTAACCAATATTTGTGCAAAGTTTCATATCGGTACTTTTACCGGTTTAGAAAAACAGAGGTGAAAAAACAGTTTAGCTTCAAACGCCCATAACTCCGTTACCGTTACTCCAAACTGGAAAAAAGCAATTTATATAAAATGTACCCGTCGAGTTCTTTGATTTAAGTACCCCTACATACATGTTCGATAAAAACTAAAAAAGTCGACTTTTTCAAATATCCGGGACACCCTGTTAACTTTGTCCTACAAACTTATAATTATTTTGTGCTAAAGACTGTTACGATTCTACGCATTCCTACCAAATTTCATTACGATCGGTTAAGTCATTCTTGAGTTATTCAGTGAACAAATTCTCAAATCTCCGGGACACCCTGTTATCTTCGCCTTACCAACTTCTAAGTAGTTCGTGCCAAAGACTATTACCATTCTACGCATTCCTACAAAATTTCATGACGATCAGTTAAGCCGTTCGCGAGTTATTTAGCCAACAAATTTGCAAAACTCCGGGACACCCTGTTATCTTTGCCTTACCAACTTCTAAGTATTTCGTGCCAAAGACTGTTACCATTCTATGCATTCCTACCGAATTTCATGACGATCGGTTAAGCCGTTTGCGAGTTATTTAGTGAACAGACGGACGGACATACAGACAGACCGACGACGGATAAAAACGATTTCATAAGGGTTTTTTGGAAAATCTAAAAAACCCTAAAAATCAAGTACCTACGACTAGAAAATTTGCAGCTAGAACGAGTCGATAAGAAAGTTCGTTGTTGTTGTTGCAGACTAATTGAAAAGATTTTTTCTTTTTTGCATCTAAGGGGTTTTGGCAGTTTTTGGCCGTTGTATCAAGGGCTCCAGGCTAGCTCCAGGACGATCTGTGTCGAAGAACTGGAATTTGTAGAAACAACATTTTATACAAAGACAGCACCAGTGACATAACGTACGGTGTTCCATGTGTTCAGTGGAACACGGGCCCCGAAGCCACAGGGGGCCCCAAAAGCCGGGAATACAAATCTTTTTTTTTTGATACATTTTTGGTTTAACTGTTCTTTTACATTCATTTTTATTAGTCCGCAACGAAAACTTGTGTGTCCACTGATTACTGCCGCTACTAACGATCGAAATGGCTCTAGAGGATTTTAACTTGCCCTTTCCAGCTATAGACTCTAAGATGGAGACAAAACATTTCGAAAATACCAATTTTGTGTACGATGAAGAAGCTTTAACTTCGTAGTATTGAGCAGCTTCATAATTGGCTTAATCTTCCAATAAAACAATTATCGGAGCAATCAATAGATCACAAGGATAACGTCTATAAAGAAATAGTAAAAAAGACTTTGTGTTCGTACTGTATACGGCCAAGCAGCTCTTTGGTATTTCTGCAAGGGACATTCAGCCCTATGCTGCAACCAAACATTTGGGAAACGTGGTGGGATCAGTTAACCTTTGATCGTTGCAGGCACAGTAAGCAGTTTCTAGCTATGAGGCCACACCTGGCCATAGTTGTGCTAAGCCATCGCGGATTTAGCGTTTTGTGGTAGTGTATCCGGTTTCTTGCAAAACACCTAAGTAAATGCATTTTGTCTATAGTCTATAAATAGTCTACGCTGTAATAATCGAAAATGCAAGGGTGGTGGCTCTTCTATGTTCTTTTTTTACTTAAGGCCCTATATTTTTTAGATATAGCGCTCCAATCAAGAATCGAATTTTGGAGGTCTAATGCCTAAATTATTGGCATTCAAAGTGCACCCGCGAGCTAGTTCAAATGTGTTTTATCTGCTATCCTTTGTATCTAATTAAGATAGGCTTCAAGTCCTTTTTTGCAAATTTAATCATCGCGATTTCCAATGGGTATGGGTTTTTTGTGCATTCCTAACTTTAATTTTTTTTTTAAACAAACACGAAATAGCTTTTAGTCAAATTGTTTCATTTTGATTCATTATATTTTCACATTGATTTTACTTCTGAAATTTTTATTTTTAATACTTTTCCTCTTGCTCTTCTTGAATTAAAGTTTGGATATAGTCTCTGCTTAATGTATCGGCAACAGATAGCTCGGGGCATATGGCAAAACGTCCCAAAGAAGTTTTTGGAGTCCCATAGGAGTATTTGCTATTGACTTTTTGAAAATGGTTTCCAGAGGTTTGTGATCCGTTTCTATCAACAATGCTTTTTCAAATATATATTGATGAAGCTTCTGGCATGCGAAGCGTATTGCCATCGCTTGTTTTACGATTTGCGGGTATAAATTTTGATTTTTGTAAAAGCCTTAGTACCATATGCTATTCGTCGATTATCCTGCATGAGACAACATCCTATTTAAGAAGATTACTTATAAATTTGCCAATATAGTTGACCATTCCAATAAATCTTTGTACATATGTACTTCTTTAACATTAGATGTAATCTTCAAATGCCGGATTGCTTCAAGTTTTTCGTCATCAGCTTGACAATCATCTGGGGTAAAAATGTGACCTAAATACTTAATGCTTTGTTTTGCATACTCACATTTTCCAGCATTTAACGTCAAATCAGCTGCCTTCAAACGATCAAGCACCCAATTCGCTGTTTTGTCCAACTCAAGTTTCGTCTTCGCATAGATAAGTATGTCATCCATTGCAAGTGCAACGTCACATCCTTCAAAAACCCCTTATCGCAGTCGATTTCAGTAAAGAATCGAGAACCTTTTACCATCGCTGCCACTTCTTAAACAGTCTTGAGCGGGTAGTGACGACGCTGGGTGTTTGGATTCAACGCTGAGCCTCTTGCCGCGTCGTACAACTAACATTGGACTTACTGCTGGAGAAGGTTCAAAAACTGGTTCGATGATCTTCATCGCTACCATTTTATCCAATTCTTGCTTGACATCTTCGCGAATTCCATACTGCATCTTTCTCGGGGGAATTATCTTGAACTTGGGGTTGTCGATAAAATCGATGTTGTATTCAAAAAGCTAACAGCACGCAATCTCAGCTGCAGAAGTTTTTCCCATCTCGATTTTGCTGATGCGCTTAATAAATCCGAATCTCTGACATGGTATGTCGCGTCCGATAATTGGCTGAAAATCTTCGACGGAAACTCCAATCTTATCATCTCCAAACTTATGGCACACTAATTTGCAATCTTGAGGCCTGAATAGACCTCGGGCGGAATGAAAATGAAATTTTTGTCCGCTGCGATTTTCTCAATGAAAATGCATGCTTACTGTCGTGGAACATGTCGGTAATGATGGGGAATTCCATAAGCTACAATCCGAATATGGTTCCAACATTTTTCTCGGCCATTTTATGTATTATTTTTCGATTCCCCCGTCATAAGATATTTTCCACGGTGAAATGACCGGGGAATCGAAAAATAATACATAAAATGGCCGAGAAAAATTTTGGAACCGTATTCGGATTGTAGCTTATGGAATTCCTCATAATTTCCGACATGTTCCACGACAGTAAGCATGCATTTTCATTGAAAAAATCGCAGCGGACAAAAATTTCATTTTCATTCCGCCCGAGGTCTATACTGCCTTACCGCCGAGGTCTATATACTTACCATTAGAGATGAGCATCGAAAGAAAAACATCGATGGTTACCATCGAAAAAACATCGAGACGAAACCATCGATGGTGAGAAAACATCGAACCAAAAACATCGATGTTTTGGGTTGTTTGAGTACTCATAAAAAGTAGTCACTTTAATAGCAAAAATTAACCTGATTGAGTAGAAATATGGTTTAGTTTATGGTTTTCCTTCATTGCCTTCTCCACATACCAGAATGTAAGCGTTTTTTTTTTGTATAATATGCATAGAGCAACCAGTGGTACTGCGCGGAATCTGTGAATCAGTGTGACGACGACTTGGAAAAGTACGCGACGGGATGACAGTGGGCAAACATCTTTGGATTTTGCATAGGATAGTTGGGGATGGCCCCTGATTATGGGAAAAAAAGTCCTCACTGATTGGAGGTCCGCAACCTTGAAAAAGTTGTTAAGTGTTTTTAGCGATTATTTCAAAAACGGCAAAAAACAGACAAGTTTACCACCTACCGTCAGGGGATTACCTAGGCTTTTCGGCCTTATCTCCCGGTGCCTCGAGAGTTTTGGATCTTCGGCATTTTATTGACTTCTTATTGTCAGTTTGAGATTTCTTCATCCAGCGAATGCACTTTCCTTCAGAAAACCAAACCCCGGGGTTGCAACACTAGCTGGTTACTCGGGTAACAACCTACAGCCACCTTGATGGGCAAGGATAATGGTCCCCTGGACACACCCATCCCCGAGGTACACTATTCGTTGACGACTTCTCTATAGCCGGTGTGATCCTCCTTCGGCCTCACATAAACACTCAGACGTGCATGTCCCAGGCTCGTTGAACCTGTTGTGACTACTCGTCTCGTCTGCTTAAAGCAGACTCGAAGCGCTGCTCAGGTACGTGGTGACGCAACTCATCAAAGACCTGTGTCCCACTACACCGCCGCGCTGTGTCAGAGGGACCCAGCCCACCTGCGGGAAAAAGATACAGACAAATGGTTCAGAACAAAAAAAACTACATAAAACTTCTTTTGCAACCATATATAATACATTCGAAATTTATTGTGAAATTCGGCGCTAGAATATTTCTGCTCCAAATATTATGTTTAGAGGTACGGAAATTTCGCAAATAAAAAAACAGGAATTTCGCATAAACTAATTTTGAAAATTAGAAATTTCGCTGAAATTCGCATAAAAACATAATTTTGTTCATATTGTTGCTGTTAAAATTGATTAAACTAGAAATTCTAGGGATTCCTAATGAAACGAATATTCAAAAATCACGACCACATTTCATTCAGAAATTTTTAATACTACGAGTTCAGTTGTCGAGAAATATTTTTGACAATACATACAACAAAGTCGAAAACACCCCTCAAGAAGTTACGGTAAAAAGAAATTTCTGGTGCAGAACCCGCTACTATTTCGCTTTTTTATGTACAGTTCATTTATTTAAACTTTGGGGCTCGTCGAACCACGAGAAAAGCTCTACCTTCAAAAATCCCGATGCAGGAAACAAAGTTCGTTCATCCAGCCTCCGACTAAACACCTTGCTCGGTGTTTGGCAAGCCATCCGTGCCCGTCTTTGCGAACTCTTGCATTTTTGGAAATTTCTATTATTTTTTTATTATTTCTTATTTTAACAAAAAATCAATCTGAGATGAAAACCTATCTTCCATAATTGATTCTTTTTTGGAGAAAAATTAACTTTTCGTGGAAAAAGTGCAAATTTGAACATTTCGCATCAATTCGCAAAAATGAGCAAATTTCGCTCAAATTCGCATCTATTTCGTAAAAACGAAATTTCCGTACCTCTAAATGTTGCATTTTTCGTTCTTAAACCATTTGTCTGTACCTTTAGCGCCGTATTTGAAATAATCGCTAAAAACTCAAAAATGCCCCTCTTTCCCCTTTTTTAAGGTTGCGTACCTCAAATCTGGAAGGACTTTTTTCCCCATATTCAAGAGCCATCCCCAACCATCTTGCAAAAATCCAAAGATGTTTGAATTTTGCCGACCGAATATCGTATTCTTCTTAGAATAATTGAACATACTTCCGCCGTCCGTCGGTTGGGCTGTTTACGGTATTCGCATTCACTTATAAAGACAAAGTTTAGTTGTAGAAAAAAATTATGTTGAGGAAAGAAACATCGATGGTTGAAAACCATCGATGGTGAAAACCATCGACCATCGAAACGCAAACCATCGATGGTGAAAAACATCGACACAAAACCATCGATGGTAAAAACATCGACCATCGGACCAAAAACATCGATGTTTTCCAAACATCGATGTTTTCCAAACATCGATGTTCGATGCTCATCCCTACTTACCATCGATTCGCTGCAAACATATGACTACCCATACTGAGCACAACGTACAATCCTTCAAAACAACCGTAAGAGTATCTAAGATTTGAATCCGTTAATAATAGAACCGGCAAAAATATAAAACAAAAATCACAAAATATGTATTTGAAAATTCGCAAACTACATTTTGGACATCCCTACACAAACGATACTTTTCATAATTGATGTTATTGATGCTATCGGTAATACACTTATGAATGGATAAAATAAAATTATTCGCTCTGATATCTCAACAGAATTGTTATAAATGCGAATATATGCTATACAAATTGTATGCAATGTTTTTATCTACCCGGGTAGATACCTACTATGAATCCGCCTAGAAAAAAATCTTCATGGAAGCGAAGGATAAAGGTACTAAAGCAAAGGACGTCGGTACTGAGTTATCCATTATCTGTACCAAGTATAACACGTCTTCGTACATTTTCTGCGCAATATGATTTTATGGTAAACTACGAAAAATTAATCGCCTTAGCTCTGGAATGCGTCCATTTAGCAGACTCTGAACTTCAGTACGGATGGCAAAATGAGAATTGCCTAGAAGCAACGCCATCTAGAAATATCATAGCCGCAACTCAGCTGTACAATGACGTCATAGTTTAGCTCTTAAATTTTGGATTTACACGATCAAACAACAAAAACAAGCAACTGACGTAAAAAAAAGCAAAAACAAAACAGTGCAACATTGGCGAACATAACCACAAATTATAAGCTGATTTTGACGTCTAAGATTCTACATTGCGGCCTTAATATATAGACGGCGCACAGTGCGTCGAATGTATGGAGTGGGTGGTCAAAAATCAATATCTTAAGAACGCGTTTACCGATTTTTATGAAATTTGGTGGCTGTGTTTAGCTACTTTGGTTCTCAATTCTGTATAAAATTCAAGATGAATAAATGATGGATTTTCGAGATATTGATAAAAATGTGAGGAAGGTAAATGGTATAAAGATAGGCTATAATATAAAAATTCGTAACTTGGTAACCGGTTAACCAATTTTCTTGAAACTTGGCTATTATTTAAAGTAAAGAATAAACATTAGTTGGTAAAAAAATTATTATCCGGGAACAACTGAGCTCTGAGATATTTAAGAGAGAAATCTATGAATTTTACCCATTTTTGGGGGCTTTATAAAATGCCTAATATCTTTCAAGAACACAAATTTAAACTTATTATTTTGTCACTCTGACATTGCTCAAGTGTCACTATTTAAAATATACAAATTTCAAAGAAACGGAGTTTAGCGATTTGGAGATATAGTGGTTCAAAAAATTAAATAATTCAGTGATAAGCATCCTCCGAAGTCGTGTTTCGCTAAAATATTTTTTTTTCGTTTTTTATTTTATAGAATAACAATAATATTAACAAAATACATGCTTATAATTTATTCTGACTCATCGTTGCTTTCCAAATCCAGCAAACTTACATCAAAATTGGCAATGGGAAGTATAATCTAATTGGCTTATATATGAATTGACTTCTGCGTCTATATGATGTTGCTTCTTAATTTTTGGAGTCCGCAGGACGCTAGGAAAGGGTCCGAGGTTAAGAGGAGCATTCGCATTAAATCCTTATTGAATCTGGTTCTGGAAAACTTACAAGTGTGAGACAAGCAATTCCTTGTAACTTTCTTATGCAGTGCCTCCTAGGCATCCTCAGATAAATTTCCAATCGGCAAATGGAGAGAATCAATTACCTCAACTCCGTGCACTAAAACCTTTAGCAAACTATTGAACACGGGTATAATTCTAAATATAACCCTTTGGTGTGACCTAGAAGGTCCCCAATTTTTTCTTTATTGATGCTTTGACCACTCGCTGGTACCCTTAAAATTATTCAAAAATTTTAATAAATTTGGCTGAATAAAAATACAAATTACATTAAAAAAGCAAAAATAATTGTAGCTACGCTAAATCTTTCGATGCGTATTTTTTAAATCTCACTTTGAAAGTTTGTTCGTATTTTATAGATTTTTAACGATTTTTTCAATTGATAACAATTTATTGTTATATTATTATAAATATTTTTTACATGATATGGTTTACACTGGACTTCAGAAATCAAATTCCATAGAAAACCATATCCATTGTCTATTTATATTTCTATTTTTTAGGTATTTTTGAATTAATTGAATTTTTGATTTAATTAACTAATTAAAATTATTTATAATATTTTTTTCGTTCGAGCTTGAAATTTATTATCTCCTCTATCGCAAAAGTGTGTAAAATCTTAATATTATGGTAAAATGATCACTTTTAGTGACTTTAGAAATAGCCCAGTTGCCATTTTTCAAGGAACTAGTTCAGTAAAAATGCCAATTGCGTAAAAAAGGCAAAAGAAGGCAAACCAATACTAGTTTAAATTAAAGTAGACACTTGTATCTTTCGGAAAATATCAACCACCCAAAACGTTTTGTGACGTTTTTTTTTAATCTCAATTTGAAGTTTTTTTTTCATATTTTAATGATTTTTTTACATTTATTATTCAATTAAAAGATTTTCAGAAAAAAAATTATCTGAAGAGTTTTAGTGGAACATACTCATTCTAAAAAATATCATTATGGTTGCCAAAAACTTGCGAAAAGATCGGAAATCGAAGTTAAAGTACAACCTATTTTTTTGCATTTTTTATATTTTTCAACTTTAGTCCATAAAATTACTAAAAAAACGAAAAAATTTCTTTTACATATTCGGATACTCCAACATGTTTTCTTTGATATTGGCTAATGGTACGTTGTGCTAGACGCGGCCGCACGACTGCCACTCGCTCATTCCATATAAAAACTCGTTTTTAAAATGAGAGAGAAACGAGTTTTTATATGGAATGAGCGAGTCGCAGTCGTGCGGCCGCGTCTAGCACAACGTACCTTAACTTTGATTCCGAAGAAAAATAGTCAATTTTTTTATTTTTGCCTATGGAACGACGCACTGTGCGGCGTTGCTAGTAGTGCACATATGATGGATTCCGTCGTATGATGCTTTGCTTATTACTTGGTTAAACAAGTACAAACGACAAACATTAGCGACGTTTTTTTCGTATCGCGTGTAAATCTGACTCGAAAAAAACGATCGCGGGTATCATCCCGGTTAAGACCAAACAGCTGACATTTGAAAGTTTTTGCGCATCTTTGACTCACCTTCTTCGGCTTATTTTTTAGATGTGGTGGATTTTATCACAAAAGATGATTATTTCTATGCAAAATCTTTTCTCGTGATGAGAAAAACTCTCACATTTGGTATATTTCCCCTATGCGTCCGCCATCTACATTTGAGCTCTATCCCGTGTAGAGTAGTTGCACCAGGCGCGCACAGAGGGTGGGGCAAAAGGGGTAATTTGCCCTGGGCCCCGCGTTGGAGAGGGCCCCGCAGGGACAGTGGTCTCGTAGTGCGCATACGTCTGCAAAATTATTACACGAATTGATGTCAGATAAATTTTATTTAAATCTCTATTTATCTTGTTTTGCGTTATTCAATGCATTTCTAGGACCTAATAGGATTTCCCTTCAACTACTTTTTTCAATTAAAATTGCTAAATCTATAAAATTGGCACTGATCTTGATATATTTTAGGTGTTGAGATCGACAGCACACTCTGGCGAAATTTATATAATTAATCGGAATTCTCGAGTGTCCTCGAACTATGTGTGTTTTATAGAAAAAGTGTTAACCAAGAAACTAAAAACGATGGGTCCCCTTTAAATGACTATTTCTTATTTAGTTTCCATAAACTTATATTTATTCAAGTCTCTCTCTGATTGTTGTCAACTCATTGTAGTCTTATCTGTAACTATGCTCTCGAACTAGCAAAATTTCTCAACGTTTTCTACTGGTTTGGTTTTAGACTTTTGTTCTCCTATGGATCAGTGCACACTCGGTCTTAGTAACGTTTATGAAGAGACAAAAATTTCGATTTTCGCAATGCCATCAGCAGTGACGGAACAACTTCACTCTAGGCCCTCCCGCCAACTTCTTGAGTGGGCCCCCTACACTGAGTGAGGTGAAATCAATCGAAAACACACTTGAAGGTCGATCCACACTTTTCAGTCATCAGTCACAGTCACTTTCCATACAAGTTAATTGATTGACTGACAATCTGTCAATTTGTATGAGAAATTACTGTGACTGCGACTGTTGACTAAAAAGTGTGGATCGATCTTAAACCAAGTATTTTGAAACATGATTTTGACGTTACAGTTTTGCTACTAACATTAAGAACATCGTACTTTGCTAAGAGCTACTTTGACTATTTGCATTCTTACGTTGAGAATAGCGCTCTTGCTGTAAAGTTTATTAAATTAATGATTTCATCAATTGTTTTTTTTTTTGATAAAAATGTTCACACAGCGCAGCATTGACCTCTATAGGTGTTAGTGATGTTTAAGCATATAAAATTACCTGCGCCTACAATGAGACTCGATCCCGCGAACCTATGATTCGAAGACGAGCGCCCTATGTATCTACCCTAATGCTGCTCTCTCAGGTACTAGCGTCCTGGCATCCTGTAGTAGGAACAACATTTATAGAGTTTCCAAGGACAAATGTTCTTTTTCTCAAAGGGGCCACTTTTATTTATATGCCCCGGGCCCCGTAAATCCTTTGTGCGCGCCTGGTTGCACGCGTGAACTTAACTTGGGTAAGTGTCATTTTTTTATATGAAGTTCTACCCAAACCTGCACGGGATAAACACAATAAAACGTACCTATTATCATGGAGATCCACCGGGCTTAGCCAAGCATTGTTCTAAATGCTGCCCGATTTGACTTTAACTGGGTAAAACATCAGAAAAAGGCTACGTTTAAAAATATACTTTTGCACCAAATGTCCACCCAACAACAGTTATCAAAAACGACTCTATTCGCCCCTCCAGCAATTCTAAAATTGACATAAGAAAAACTTTGAAATCACACACTTAATTGGTTTGACTGACTTTTCCAAAAAACTCTCCATTTAAGCAACAAGCCTTAAAAAAACACACTGAATGAAAACTTTCTAGCATTGAGAACCGCAAATTGCCTAAACGTTTTTTGTATCTCTCTCTCCGTCTCCGATTTACGATGAATTTTCATGGCCTCTGAACCTGCACAGAGAATTGTCCTATTTGATGGTCGGGCGGTTGTTTCACTAGTCTTGTCCTTTTATCAACGATGTGCTCCCTGCTCCCTCTGCCTCCACAAAACAATGCAAAAAGCCTAGATACGAGTATGAATGTATTGTAAAACTCCGATGACGATAGCAAAACGCAGAGATCTTGAAAAGCTGCTCGAAGACCCATTGAAGACGACAAACGACGATGATGATAATGATGATGATGACTGTGACGATGACGACAGCAAGAGGACAATGATTACTCCTATAATTTCTTTTGATTGTTGTGTTTGTTTGTATGTTTGTGCGATTGTTTGCGTTGTTTTCCTAACGTTGCTCGACTTCTTGTTGTTCGTGATTCCCTCTCTCTCTCGGTAACTTCAAGGCGGTTTCCACTTTTCCTGGAAAAGCAAAACTACACAACACGACCGTACCAAGCACGGTGAAAATCAAAAGGAATTCCTAGCCCGTCCGAAAAGTTGGTCGTCCTGTTGTCATTGTGTACCTACTTTTTTCGACCGCACCTCCTTCCTGCTGAAAATTACGCTCCAAGACCCGAGTCGAGGAGCGAGACTATTAAAGCCTCTTATTAGATTTGGAAAATAATGATTAAAGAAATAGTTTGAGGGAGGCTGTTTCACCGGTGGTTCTTCGGGTCTGTCGTTGTCGTACTTATGTGACTTGTTTGGCTTACGGCCGAATTTGCTTCTTCTTCGTCGTGTTTTTTGTATTGTTATTGCACTTTGGCTGTTCTGTGAAATGTGCTTTGTGCTTTTCTTGTGCCCTGTTGCCCTAAATGCGGACAATTAACTTCGACAGAGGTCACTATTAAAGAAAGTTGGAAGCAATGTTGGAATTGTTTTTGTACTCTATACAATAAATACAGTACAGTGCGCGAAAGGACTATTTTTAATTATGGTCTTTGCTTCCGAATATGTTTTAGAAAGCCATCGTCTTTGATGATTATGATGGCAACGAACCAAAATGAAAGTTTAGTTGAATGTGGGACAGATGTTTTGAGGGCTTTTGTTTCGAAAAACTAGGTTGGGTGATGGTAATGGGAACACGTTGTTTCTACTGCCAACAAATTGTAACGTTGTTTTACTGGCTTCACGCTTGGTGTCAAACTTATAGCTTTGACTAGCTCCATACAGTGAAAATAGTAAGTCAATGCAATTTTGTTAACATATCAATTTCTTACACGCTTACCAAATGCAACCCATTCGACGCGAATCTTGTTTTCCGGTGTATGCTCTGATGCCAAGACTAGAATGCTGTTGACTCTTGGTTGACGCTCGCCTTATATAGTCACTGAAAGCGTCGAGTGGAGATACTGTTTGCTTATTGATGCGTGCAGTGCGGACTAACGGGACGATACGTGTCACGTTGGCGTACATGTTGTTGTGTGTTGTAGCTTGTTGTTTCTGCATTTGCTGACCTATATCTTTACAAACATTAACATTTTTTTTGCAAATGTCGAAACTCACTGGTAAGAACGAAAATGTTAATACATTGTCTTCAAGTGCACCCTCTTGGAAGCAAAAGTGTAAAGAGGAAAATGGCCTTGAGCTTTAAAACTTTTATGCAAAATTATTTTATTCAAAATCAATATTCGTCTTTCATCTTTTCGTCACATTTTCCACTGAAAACGATGGCAATACGCGGCGCGCAGTCCACCCTTAAGAAGAACATTGTTCCCATTAAACTGTTAAACTTTGACAAGAGGCTATTTTTTGTCAACACTGACACTTTATTGTCTCGTAGACAATCCTGCGACATTTGTTTATCTTATCCTGCATAATATCCTATACACAATTTTTCACTATCGCAAGCCGTCTTCTTCATTCTTATATTCGAAACATTCTCCATTCTAGACATTATGCAAAGTAAATTACTTTACGAGAGGTTCAGGATTACATAGACGACAAAAAAAATATTCTAACGATAAAGGACACTTTTGGTCGTGTCAGAGATACATTGGTGTTGTGTCTACTCATCCGGGCAACATGTATCCCGTAACGTACTTATGCGCCACCTAAATTTATTCTTATTTTCGCCTTGAACGCGTATTATGATGGACAGAAAATGGAAAAGTTTACTCCTTAAGCAAATTTTTGGTTCCGGGAAAGGGCATTGTGAATCCTTGTTTGGATCATTGTTAAACGCGTATATTGGACTTGTTTGCTGTAAGGACGTCGTTGTCGACGAAAAACTCCGTTTCAGAGGATGACAATGATGACAAAAAGGTTTGCTGAAGTTTATGAACCCACTATGGAAACTTTCTATTTCTCTTTCTCTTTCTGTCGCGGCTCTCGGTCTATTGTGATCTCGTATGAACTTCGGTCGGTGAACATTGTCCGGTCTATTTTCGCCTACCTACCATGACGGGAGTAATTCTCTATTTTTTTTTTCTACATCAACTCTGCGGAGACTATAGCGAAAAACACGACTTTCTCCTTTTCATATATATTCATTTTAACCCGAAAGGAAGAAAAGTTGAATTTTTTTTTCTGTACGCCCTGGAGTACATGTGAGTGCATGCTCTCTGGTGTTGGATTACTGCTGTTTTACACACTCTCTGCATGTTGTTTGCGAGCGTATCGTGTGAGTGTGTGAGGCTGGCGTGAATGGTCAAATGCGAAAAAGGACATAACTTTTATTTTTCGTGATAAATTACTTTTTCGTGTTTTAAAGTTGATAAAGTTGGACAGTACAGTTCGTTGGAATACATATATGTACAATACCATCGCGTATATTTACTGGTTTTATTGTGTTGTGCGCGAAGAGATGGTGTTTGGATGTTTTCTCGTTGTTGGTGTAATTTAATTGGACACCAGTGACCAGAGTCGAATGTGGCAGCTGTACAGAAGAGCTTCTTTTTTATGGACCATCCGAGAAGTGATGTAAAATATAGAGTGGCAGGACTAAATAGATCATATGGGGATAACAACAAACAAGATGAACTTGTTTTTTTTTTTTGTGAAATATGTATGCCTCGCTAAGTATTAAGAAAATTAAAATTTGAGTTCAGTTCCGGTTCAAACGATTGTTAGACCCTATGTATTGTATCTCACAAAAACAACTGTGTTGTAAAAGGTTTTTGCTAAAGTAAAATTCGTCAGCCGCAAAAGCAATGATATTAATATAATCCCGCCAATATATGTACCTACTCGCATTTTGTCTCAAGGAAATGCATATTCGAAAGTGACTGAACTAGTAAATATGTACATAGCTTCCGCCTGTCGTGTCCTGACCAAACGACTTTACTAAGCATTGCTTTTACAATCATAAAGTGGTCAGAGATAGCCATATAGGATCAGTCTCGGTTTCAGTCAATTTATAACTAACAGTGCCCTTTTGCCTCGACCCACTACCACAGCAGGATTACAACAAATGTTACTTACAAGGAATAAACTACTTATACAATTTTGCTAAAAAAAATTTAATTGTAATTCGTTAACAATTAATTTTTGAAAAATCATAAAATCTCTGTAGAAACTGAAGAGTTAATAATTCGGGCTTTTTTATACTCCTTTTTGCTGGAAATATCACGAGGAATCATATTTGGGTGCCTTTATGCGATAGTTTCCGAACATCCCGTATAAAACGAGATCTGTAAAATTGTTATGGAAGCTGCGCTATCCTGTAATCCATTCAATAAAACGCACCTAATACATACTCGTAACTAATTTAAATTAAGAAGGGCGTTTCATTCAACGAGTACAGGACAGGATTTTTCTGTCATCGAAAATCTTGAATTTCTTAATAATCAAGAGTGATGACTAAACGCAAAACCTCTTTTATCACAATGAATTTCACAATAATCCGAAATTTTGCAAGTCTCTCGACGAATTCTTCGCCTTTAAATCGCCCAAAATCATCAAATCGTGCCATAAATTGAAAAATTTCGTCAAAAAAATGAATTTGTTTTTTTTTCGGAATTTTTTTGATTTTTTACTTTGGATCGGAGCGGAGCGACTTTTAACCCTAGAGAGATAATCTACGTCGAATCGACGTACATAAATTTTTCTTTTTATTATATCTCATAAGTGAAGCTTCATAATTTGTTGGTTCCAAGATTTAACTCAATTCATGTCTGTAGGCGTAATTACGTGGCAAAATAATTGGCTTGGGTGCCACACAGCCTAAGATATTGGGGGGTCGTATCTCAAATATACGTCGAATCGACGTATGATTATCTTTAATGTCCAGGCGCGCACAAAGGGTGGGGCAAAAGGGGCAATTTGCCCCGGGCCCCGCGTTGGAGAGGGCCCCGCAGGGACAGTGGTCTCGTAGTGCGCATACGTCTGCAAAATTATTACACGAATTGATGTCAGATAAATTTTCTTTAAATCTCGATTTATCTTGTTTTGCGTTATTCAAAGCATTTCTAGGACCTTATAGGATTTCCCTTCACCTACTTTTTTCAATTAAAATTGCTAAATCTAAAATTGGCACTAATCTTGATATATTTTAGGTGTTGAAATCAACAGCACACTCTGCCGCAATTTATCTAATTAATCTGTATGCTCTTAAAATCCGAGTGTCCTCGAATTATGTGTGTTTTATAGAGAAAGTGCTAACCAAGAAACTGAAAACGATCAAATGACTATTGCTTATTTAGTTTCCATAAACTTATATTTATTGAAGTCTTTCTCTGATTGTTGTTAACTCATTGTAGTCTTATCTGTAACTATGCTCTCGAACTAGCAAAATTTCTCAACGTTTTCTACTGGTTTGGCTTTAGACTTTTGTTCTCCTATGGATCAGTGCACACTCGGTCTTAGTAACGTTTCTGAAGAGACAAGAATTTAGATTTTTGCAATATAATCAGCAGTGACGGAACAACTTCATTCTGGGCCCTGCGCCAACTTCTTGAGTGGGCCCCCTACACTGAGAAAAAAAGTAGAGTGAAATAAATCGAAAACACTCTTGAAGGTCGATCCACACTTTTCAGTCATCAGTCACAGTCACTTCAAGTTAATTGATTGACTGACAATCTGTCAATTTGAATGAGAAATTACTGTGACTGCGACTGATGACTAAAAAGTGTGGATCGATCTTAAACCAAGTATTTTGAAACATGATTTTGACGTTACAGTTTTTCTACTAAAATTAAGAACATCGTACTTAAAATAACTTTGCTAAGAGCTACTTTGACTCTTTGCATTCTTACATTGAGAATAGCGTTCTTGTTGTAACGTTTATTAAATTAATGATTTCATCAATTGTTTTTTTTCTGATAAAAATGCTCATGCAGCGCAGCATAGGTGTTAGTGGTGTTAAAGCATAGAAAATTACCTGCGCCTACAATGAGATTCGATCCCGCGAACATATGATTCGAAGACGAACGCCCTATCTATCTACCCTAATGCCGCTCTCTCAGGTACCAGCATCCTGTAGTAGGAACAACATTTATAGAGTTTCCAAGGACAAATGTTCTTTTTCTCAAAGGGGGCACTTTTATTTATATGCCCCGGGCCCCGTAAATCCTCTGTGCGCGCCTGTTAATGTCAGTAAAAACTGTAGAACAAATTTGTACTGAAAAATATTTTATTTCCCCCGAATTGACATTTTTATAAATCTTCATAATGTGGATGTGTATTTACTTGGATATAACCACTAAAAGCCTGTTTCGATAAAGATATCCTTTATTTTAATCTATTGAAAGGACAGCCCACTTTCTACTAGAACCACTTTTTTAAAATTAATATTACATACACAAACAAATGATAATTTTGCGAAACCATGAGTTTAACAGATTAATACAAATGATTATAAATCTACCTTTTAACAACATGTTACTCTTAACAAAGAAGTTATAAGGATGATAACTAGCAACACGTCGAATCGACGTATGATGATCTTTTCAGGGGTAAAAAATATGATTATCTCTCTAGGGTTAAAGAAAAATCGCTCCATTCCTTCGCCCTCCAAAAACCGCTCCGCTCAGCTCCAAATCCCTGGTTTGAACACAACAAAATACACCGTTAGTATAGTCAAAACCGGTTTGGCACCCCAGGTCCATATTTTAAGCTTCCACCAAAACAGTGTAGTGCGGTAGCGGTACGTGTCATAATGCATGAAATAGTTTCCGACGCGGTATACCACGGCGAATTTGCCAATTCGTGTGGTGTGCGTTTTGTGTGTACCGCTACCGCGCTGGTTCAGTGAAGCCATTAGGATCACCGGGATGCCAAATCACAAAACTATATAGTTTTTAGCGTATATGTTGTTTTATTACAACATATTTTTCTACTGAACACAAACATGAAAATTTAACTACACACCATCCGTTCGGCTCTCGAACATTCCGAACTCGCCCTGACGCCCCTCTGAGTAGTGTGCTACCGACGATGAGATCATGCCTGCGCGGCGGGTCCGTTCGACGATTAATCGATATTCGGGAAAGAATAATTTGCTCCCCAGGAAACTCGTCGCACGTTGAAAGGAGTAGTATGATTCGCTGCTGAACCTTTGACTTGTGTTGGATGATGAACGGAAGTAGCGGCAGACTGTGTTGATGGAATGTTGATTGGTGAGCTTGCTGATTGAACGATCGTTTTGCTTGTTGGACTGTTGAGCGGTGCATTTGTTACTCGAATTTACTGGTGGACTGGTGCTCGGTGGGGTTGATGTTGGAACAACCGGTGACTCGATGATGGATCTTTATCTTGAGTCTCAGGAGATGTTGCATGACTTCGAATGTTCTTGACTGGACCTCGATCAATCGTTGTTTCCGACGAAAAATCGCTTGGAAGAAACCCTGTTTTCAATCTCTCGGTTGATACGTTAACATTTTATCGATTTCTTAACAGCATCGTTGGGAAGAAAAACATGGGAACATAAACGTAGTTCGGTTGTTTCGCTGAGAAATTTGTTTCTGCCTAATTTCACGCATTTGCTCACGGATAGAGTTGGCTCAGTCGTCGAAAAAAAATTCGCCTGGTAACATTAATTCTGTACCGTAGACGGTACTACTGGCTACTAAATCCTCTTTGTCCATATTCCTTAGTCCCAGTAATATGGTGATGGTCGTTATAAAGTTAAATCGGTTCGAATGATCATCATGGCCTCATGTGCTAGTTTAGGAAACTCCCCGAACAGAGCAGACTTGAACTGGATGCCTTGAACGGTGGTAATAACCCTTTGCGTACCAAATCCAGCAATTCAAGTCGCATAAAACGCTTGTGCTACAGTCGGTGCTGATTGATCCAGAAGAGCTAGAGCCTCCGGTCAACGCGAAAATCGGTGAGTCATTGTTAACACATATCGACAACTGTTACTATATCCTTCTTCTAATACTTCTAATCGTATTCGGTACAGACTCAAATACGGTGCAGCAAATTTACTAAAACCCCCTAATCTATTCAAAGTGGCCAAGGGATAGGAAAAGAGCTTCCTTCAACATTTTGCTCATCCGTTCCGTATTTCCGACTTCGGAGATATAGACAAAAGTATTTGAAAAGAACTGTTTTCAATGAAATTATTCTTTGTGGTTTTCGCATATTTCATAAGTTATTCCGCTGGTTAATCCGCTGGAATCTTTTGACTGAAATCTGGTAATTCTTTCAAGGAATACGGAAAGAAACATATGAAAAACGAGTCTTTATAATTTTGCTCATTGTGATTTTTTTGCATGTTTCAATCTTATTTTATATTCAGGGAAAGGACCAATTCGGCAAGAAAATTTTCCAAAAATCCACAAAGAAGTTCAAGAAATAGAAACAAAAATATGCTAAACGAGACCGAGGCTAATTTCGGGCGCGGCCGAAATTTGAATACCCCTCACATTTGAATGAAACTTAAGTTTCTTTTGTGTTAATAATTTCTACCGCAGCCCTATGACGTGTTCCGATTCCATCTGTTCCCGGAAGCGTTAACCCTTAAATGCATGGGGTCTGAACCCATTATCGTTACTGACCTCCGATTATGTAAAATCGGTCACTAAAGACGGAATCAGCCTTTATATTCCCAGGAAATAGCCCGTTTCTCCATAAAAGCGGAAATAGTACAATTAACATTGTGTACCAAATATGGTACGCCATGCATTCAGGCCATATGTTGTAAATGAAGGACATTTTTACAATTTTATTTTATTTATTCTGCCTCTTACTTTAATAGGAACAAAAAGATAATGAATATTGAGAGTTTTGATCGAAATTATAGTGGAAACTCGATATATGATGAACTCCTCTCCTCATTAGCGGAGAGGTGGTCATTTCTATAGAAAATCGTGAATATTCAGTTTTTTAGAAGGGAGTTCGGGTAGGTGCGCCCAACTAACAATTTCGCTCTGATAACACTCTACATGAGTCTTACAAGAACAAGCATCAAGACATCAACTCTTGAAATTTAACTCTTCCAGAGTACTATAAGATCCTTATAAAAATCTTATAAGTATTAAATGACGCACTTTCCAAGAGTTATTATGATCTTGTAGCAAGAGTTAAAATCTCATTATAGGAGATACACATGTCTTATTAGAAGGCTTTTGGGCTTCTTATTAGACTGGAAGTTCATTCTTGTAAAAGTCTAAAAAAAATAATATACACTAGTTATGAGACGCAAGCTCTTCTAATAGGTGTAGCGAAAAAGAGTGCGCATGATATCGCCACATTCGCTATCCTTTTTTGTCAAACATAAGTAGATATTACGAGAACGACTATTAATGTCATGTGTTATTATTTCGACCTCAACTAAAATGAAAATTTTCACGCTGATAATTTTGCTTCGAAAAACTTTGTTTTTTCCAGAAATATGGGTCGACATTTTAATGCGATTAAAATTTTATCGTTGAATATGGCGATTTTGCTTCGAAAAATAGCAAAGCCCCCTAAAAATAATCAACTTTTTTTAATTTTAGAGGAAACATAATAATGTGTGTTTTTTTGGTTATCCCGTGTAGGTTTGGGTAACGAAACTTCATATAAAAAAATGACAGGTGGATCAGCTGGCTTTTTTTATATGGAGTTTCGGTACCCAAACCTGCACGGGTTAACCAAAAAAAAACACACCTAAATTAATCTACTGTTGATAACTAGTATAAAACTTCATTGAATAATTTTTTTTCAACTTGAAGATTGAGTATAATTTCAATTTTGTCATAGATATACACATAATAACTCTTCAATTCAAATTGTTATTTTCCTCAAAACCACAGCCTAGTAGGAAAAATATGGCAGCCATTGATGAAATCTTCATACAAAGCTAAAATTCTTATAACAAGAGGGCGGCTCTTTTTACTATACTTAAATTCTTATTCCAAGAGGGCGGCTCTTTTTACTAGAACGAAATTCTTATTGCAAGAGGGCGGCTCTTTTTATTAGACCGAAATTATTATTGCAAGAGAGTGACTCTTTTTATAATAACTAAAGTCCTTCTATCATGGTTTAATTCTCTTTACTAAAGTTAAACTCTTCCGATGGGACTTAAATACATACAACAAGCGCCTAAGTCTCAGTATAATTTGACGTTTGAGTCGTGGTATGATAAAAAGTGTATCTCATTTATATAAAACAAGCGGTGAAGGGGTTCGGTGGGTGATTCTTATAATATTTTTAGTGTTTTTCCAGTGTGTTTTGTTTGCTAAATGCGCTCGTTGTGTGGACCATTTATCTCGATGGTGTCATCTCATTTTCACCAAGGTCAAGGTGAAAACAATTCGAGGTGTCCTGATTTGATTTTTGGTGGTTTATTGAATCAGCATGGTAATCCTTTTGTGAAGACATCAAGGAATGAGCACCGCCTCGTTTGAAGTGAAAATTCACGTTTCCCATAACAATCCTTAGCCCGGGAGGATCATCACTCTTTAAATTCTAGTATAATTTTGTTTAACCTTTCGTCGAAATGCGGACGATCGCTTACACTTTTTTCAGTCAAACGACATGTTCTCTTCGAAAGACAGACTTGACAGATTATATGGTTAGCTCCTTTGAAATCAATCATATACTCACAACACTCTTCTTATATGTGTTTAAGTATACCTTTCTTATATAAGTATTATAATAAGTCGTTAAAGACTTAAGTATTTATAAAGCTCTCATCATAAGAGTCATAAGAATAAACTTCTTGAAAGAATATTTTTATAAGAGTTAAAGTCTTAAAGAGTTAAACTCTCACTAAAAGGTCTTTATTAGAGTTAATGACAACAAAATATGAACTTGTAACAGGAATACAACTCTTCAAGAGTAATAATCTTATAATAAATGTACTTAAAGAGTTTATTTGAATCTTGCTACTAGAGCTACATTACAAAAGTGGCGAGAGCCTTACTAGAGTGTTATGAGAGCTTTTTCCAGTTCACAAGAGCTAAATTCTCAAGAGTTTGTTAGTTGGGCGTGATTAGTTTCCTATTGTTTATTGAAATTTGTATCGATGCCTGTTTGTGACATATCCTGGAAGTTGATGGAAAGTGGAGTAGGCCTTACTACCCGTACAAATCGAAATTTAGACATATCTTTTGATATAGTATGTCATAAAAAACTTCAAATGTGTGTCAAGAGGTAGCTGTTAGATGTCCTTATAAAATATTAAAAGTGCGCCAGATCCTACTCATATACTCCTTTCTTTTCTCCCCTGCAAAAAAAAAGTGGAAGTGATTACTTTGGCCTTTGCGTGCCGCCTAGCTCTGTGCATGGGTATTAGGGTATGTACTCATCATGCTATTTGCGCAATTAGAACTCGGTCTCGTTATAAAATAAATATTTTATATAATAGTTCGTTATAAACATGTTCCACTGTTAAACGTATATCTCGAGACTTCTGTTGACTTATCATAGCTCATGGGATTCCTTTCTTGAAAAGTATATGGATTGGATTGACTTTGCTAGGATATGAATATGGAAATAAACTGCATGCCTGCTTTAACCCAAATTTATACAGGTCCCAGGACATGTCCACAAGAATTACATCCATGTAATTTTTTGTTTATCGAATGTGGTACTCCACATATGAAATGGTTGACCCTAGAAGCACATTTTCTGAGGATCCTGAACGTGGGCTTCCAAGACAATACTCGACATAATGAAATGGTTTTAGAAATTGGATATCAAGGCCCAGCTGCTTGAGGCTTGGTGAAAGTCCAAATATCTTACTAAGATGTCAAGTATGGAAGCTCGGTTTTTTAGTGGCGTGTCCTAGGGCAAAACAAAAGATGTGAACAATTTTTTCAGTATACTTGCCAGTAAAAAGACTGGGATTATAAGAAGCAGCTACAGAGACACTAAGCCCTGACCGGTGTGCTATAGAAAACAAAATGACAAAAACGATCATTCTAAATCAAATATAACAGCTCCGTTTCCTTGGATCCTGAACAGGACTGATTAACCCATTAGTGCATGAAGTTCCCTGACAACATGGGCGTAGCAGAAATATTGTTGGAAAATTTTAGAATAGCCTGGCTTGTAGTTGGATTGTTGCACAGGGTCATGGATTCCAGACTCACCGTGAACGATTTCATTTTATGGTGTTTTTCGAACTCACGACTTATGTGACGGACTATGATGTCGCTCAGATTGTCAACAAGTATCCATTTATGGGGATAAATAATATTGATCTCAACATCTCAACAAAACAGCAGTTTAGATATTGGAAATTGAATGCCACCCATACATCTGCGGCCCTAGTTTACTGGTGGACTGTCACTCATGTTATTTCTATTTTTGGTAATTTTAGAGTCAAACTTTAAAAAAAGTGTTGAGAATGATTTACTTATGAATTTTGATTACATTCAACTGGCCTCCAATATCTGCCTTTTAAAGCGTAGTTTGTCTATTTTCAGTGCAACTTTTGTATCTCGGACTGCATATTCCACTAGCGAAATCAGTTTGTTTCGTCTGGCACTTTCATCTTATCAAAGTAGCATCGTCAGAAAATTTATAAATCCTTTACTGATTGAAATATGGATAACGGTTTTAATAAGATTGCTTCTAAATTTATCAAAGTATCAGTAGTAACAGTGGCTACATTTTATTGCTGGTATGATTCGGCTCGAAAATAAATTTTGATTAAATAACTTGCAAGGCACTGAAATATGAGATCCGTTTTTTACAAGGTTCCTAACAAAGCATACCATTTGTCCCATTTCAGATGAAAATAAGTTGATTTCCACTACCTTCCCGAAGCGACCTAACGGTTGAAATTGTGTACTCCAGCTCAGAAGCCATGAAATAAAATATGGAAATATGAGATCCACGCAGCCACACTAGAACACTCACAAGTGAAATGTGTGTGCTAGGGATGTCAAAAACCGTCCCATAACCCGGTTTTCGGTTTTTTTTCGGTTTCATGCAAAACCAGTTATAACGTCCGGGTTTAACCGGGTTCAAAGTTCCAGTTTTCCGGTTAACCGAGTCTTTTCATTGATTTACTTAGAATTTTAGCAGTCCAGAGAGCAGCGGGCCTTTCCCGTCGAGAGCTTCTTTTCTAACGGTCGCTCACTTGGGACATGATCAAGGAATTTCTGCTTCCAAGCCTCGAAGAAAAAAACGTTAGGGAAGTGTGGCTTGAGCAAGATGGAGCCTCAACACAAAGCTCAATGAATTTGTTGTGACAACACTTTCCCGACCACCTTAACTCTCTCAGAGCCGGGCATGGCACGCTCTCCAGATTTGGTTCCATGCGATTTTTAATGGGGTTATTTGGAACACCTGGTTTATGTCGATCGGACCATAGCTCACCTCAAGAAGAATATTCGCAATGCCAACATACCAACATAAACAGTGTGTGCACAATAGGGGTCGCCATTTATCCGATGTAATTTTCAAGACTACATGAAAGAACTTGGGATATTGTACTCTCAAATAATAGAAGAATTAAAACAATAACTGAAGGACCTACTTTTGTTTTATTGACCTTTAGTAATGAGTAAGTTTCGAAAATATATTTAAGGGCTGAAATTTGAAAACGATATTTTTTATAGGGGATAAGTGATAGAATTGCAGACTGAAAAGTCAAGAAAACATAAAAAATTGTATGAATTTTGAGAGAATTTTTTCCGGTTGTAGCCGGATGGATAAACAACTGTCCGGGTTAAAACCGGGAGGAGAGAAAACCGAAAATAACCCGGTTAACCGTTCTAAAAGTACCGGTTTTAGGACTAACCGTCCGGTTTTTGACATCCCTAGTGTGTGCTGGTACGCAGCCTCCGTCAGTTACGAGAGGCTACTCGCTGTCATCTATTTGTATGTGCCTCCTGACTGCGAACTTTTCCGATCATGGCTTCTCCAGTAGCGCTTGGAGTGGTGTAAAAGGCAATTTTCGGAAATATTGTATAGTGCAGCGATTTTTTTACTATCGGTAAGAATTTTTTTACCATCTTCATCGACCAGGGGGGGTGGCGACCGCCCCTCCCTGCCCCCCCTGGCTACGCCCATGCCTGACAACATTTTTTTTACTTTTGGCAATTATTTTGAATTGAAATAGCGACAAGGAAGTACTTTTTGAAAGATTTTGTTCGGAAAAATAAGTAATAGTAGATTTACAAGGCGTCCCCTATAAGGGACACTATGCACTGCGGTCAGTTGTCGAATGAAAAAATCGATACGACCAACTTGTATTGTATCCGGTCAAAATGCCCACACTGGATAAAAAGTGAAGAAATTTGACGGATATGAAATAGAAATCCACAAAACTTATAAGTGGCATGTAAAAAAATTACATATTAACTCATTACTTGCTTTGAATCCTCTATTTTCTTTAGTGAGCAGATCGATGACCTATCCTCCTCAACTCCAAAACTTCTTTAAACGTCATGAGCATATTTTCCCCTATATCTGAAATAAATACTTAATGCCCTCCGCTTGAACTTTTGTCCAAAATAAAATCTAATTAGTTCTCCGCGCACAAATTGTTAGCTGCTTTTACCGTAATATGGAATCATCACATTGTTCGAAGGGCATTCCGTGGGCTCGGTTGCCCGTTGACTATCAGGCTCAGTTGGTAACCCTGCTTTGCCGAGTTATGACGGTTCACATCAAGTATTCCTAACACATGCATTACTTTAAGCAGCTAGGAATCAGCACTCTTTTTTTTCAACAGCTAGCCCTTTTGAGACCCGGAGCCGGGGTGGGATGTCAGTCAGCCATAGCAAATCTGCATCGGGAAACGCCGCAATGGCTTTGTCTCCCTCCTCTGTGGAGCTCGTGTTGATGGTGAAGTCACTCACAAAATTGCTTTAACCCATGACAGGGACACAGACCCTTCGGAGGGGTCTTTGACCAATACCGACGCTTATTCGGTAATTTCGAGAGCTATCGCTAGACCGTAAAGACTGTAAATGCAACATACACATTTTAACGATTATTCAATCAAAACAGTAAACTAGCACATCAAAATATTAGCAATTTTTAATTTGTTCTCACCAGCCCTGAGTCTGGCGATTTTTTAAAATTCCGCCACTCATTCTTTTCAATAAATAAACTACACCAAGCAATCAAAACATTTGAACACGAGTTTGTTTGATAACTGAGATGTTAATAGTTGTCATTGCATACCCACTTCCAGTGCATAGTCAAAAATCTGACCATATAACGGGAAAAAGTGGGTGTCCCTTTAAAAGGACACTATGCACTAATGGGTTAAGCTAGCTTCCATAAAAAATGGCAGTAAATGTCCGGGAAAAATAGATCCAAAAAATGCAAAATACAGTCGACGCCGGTTAATGTGATCAAATCGGGACCGGGCCAATTTGATAACAATAACCGAATGATAACATTAACCGATTTTAGTGTTTTTTCGAATCGACACCTGAAACCAATGTTGGTATGTTTTCTTACTTGTATTAAAAAACACTTTTTAGAAAGTAGTAACAAGTTTTATTGAGTGAAAAAATTAATGATATTCTTAATAAAAAAAACATAATTCAACTCATATTTCGATCAATGAAATTAACACAATCATAAAATATAACGGTCATACAAAAAAAATCACAGTTGAAAGTTGATGCGTTCAATTCAGTATTCGTGTAAGATACATGTTGAAACTAAAACATAAACTTAAATGAAAATAATCACAATTCAAAGTATTTTTCAAGAACGAAATTAACAAAATTCAAAATTCATTTTTCATCATGGAAAGCTACTCAAAAATTAATATTTCATGTTTTTTATTTAAAATAGTCTTCTATGGACGACTGCTTGTATTTTGTTTGTGTCAAATTGTAAATGAAATTTTCGTACTTGTAGTGCAACTGAAAATCTGTTGCTCGGTGCTGCACTCCTCTTCTTAAAATTGCTAAAGCTGACCTCATTTCGGCACTTGTAGGAGGCTCAACGATATTTTCAATATCAGCATCTATATCTCCCGAATCGATTTCGTTTCCTTCATTATGTACCGAAGCCGCAAGAGCAGCCTCGCAGACATCCTCTTCTGTCGTTCTTTTCGTCACGCAAATTTCCTCATCTATTGACATCCAATTCGCGAACTCTTCAGGGGTCATATCAGGTGGAATAATTTCTTCCACCTCGATGACTTCATCTGGTGGTTCTTGGGAAAACCCTCCGTGTTTGAAGCAGTTCTGTATCGTGCTGGCTGTGATTCGATCCCAGCTATGGGCTATTAAGTGTATTGCATCCAGAATATTTGTTTTTTTTTTGGCAATTTGCGAGGCACTAGCTTCTTGCAAATCTTGCAAGCTGTCCAGGATTCTGGACCTCATTTCTCGCCTATAATGTGATTTCAATGTGCGGATTATACCTTGGTCGCAAGGTTGTATTAGGGAGGTTGTGTTCGCCGGAAGAAAAATAAGTTGAATGTTGGTCAACGATATTCCAGAAATATGAGCCGGACAATTGTCGATAAGCAACGCAATTTTGTGATCTAACTGTTTGTCCCATTTAATCAACCATTCGCTAAAGATAGATGTCGTCATCCATGCATTTTTGTTGGAGTAATAATCAACGGGTAACTTCATTACGCCCCTAAAACAACGTGGGCTTCTACTTTTTCCAATAACCACCAATTGTTCCTTTTTTCCTGTCATGCTCACACAGCACAATATTGTCAGTCGGTCCTTGATGATTTTACACCCGATCGCCTTCTCAGTAGCGAACATATAAGTGTTCTCAGGCAAAGCACGAAAATATAGCCCTGTCTCGTCCGCATTAAAAATATTTTCCGCCGAGTATTCGGACACAATTTTCGGCCACTCATTCGTGATCCAATTTTCTGCCGCCGAAGAATCTGCACTTCTCTGTTCCCCACACATTTTTTTGTACACAATATTCTCCCGTTTTTTCCAACGGTGGAACCATCCTTCTGTCGCCGAAAAATTTTCCCTGCCCATTTTACCGGCCAGGTCTTCCGCTTTTTGACGTAGTAAAGGACCGTCAACTCTAGCATCTTTTTCCCGGACTTCGGAAAACCACATCTTAAGTGCTGATTCCACTTGTTCATCTTTTCCACTTCGATTTCTTTTTTTATTCACATTTTTATTTTCACGAACGGCATTTTCGATGTCATCTCTTTTTCCAAGAATTTTACAGAGCACAGGCTGCGAAATTTTAAGCTGAGCTGCTGCGGCCCTTTGACTGGTTGGTGCTAGCTTGTCATATTTCTCGAGGATGTCTTTCTTCTCTTTTAGTGTTAAGTCTCGCCTTTTTTCCATTGCTATGCAGTTCAACGAAAAACGACAACGATATTCTACACACAATTCGGACTTGACTACACGCACTTGTACACCTCACAAAACTGCCTAATGCATTATCAAAGAAGACAATACAAGTACAATCACTCCTATTTTGCTGCTGTGTAAAAATCAAATTACAAAAAAATCAAATTCCTGGAAAACCTTGAAAAATGAATATCGGAAGCCGCAAAAAGTGATAACATTAAACGATGCTTTGATAACAATAAGCGAACTCGGCTTATAGAAAATGTATGGAAAATTTTGGGATTTTAGAAAATGATCACAATAACCGATTGATAACATTATCCGTGATTCTATTAAGCGGCGTCGACTGTACTTCATTTGAAACATATACAAAGACTTAAGCCAGAAACTGTACAAAATTTCACTCTTTTCGCTGTAACTTTTTTTCTACAGAACAGACTCTATCCGTCGCAAAAGAGAGCAAATCCCGAGATGCTCTCCACAACAAGAACAACGAGAACAACATTTCGAAAAATTAAATGTTCAAACTTTTAAATCGTCGGTGTTTTCATCGTATCTTCTTGAGATTTTCTACACTTCATAAGACGGCGCAAGCGACAACCTCTGCCAAATTCGAACACTCCGGACAAACCTGGGTCCGATCTATACAGAGGTCCTAAAATACGTACATATGTACTTGTTCAGTCGTGTAAACATAATCTTGATCGCTTCTCTTCTCACTTTTTTCAAATTCGTTTGTTTTGTTTGACGATTCCTGAAAAAAAATGCTTGAATCCGAAAATAGGCACCTATGTGTCGAAATCGGTTGTTACCAATTGATCACAAATAATTGCGACGTCGATGACTTTCTCTTTTACAGGTTGCGATAGCAGATCATGTGCCGCCTGGCAGTGATTTAAATTTAACTGCAGGAATATCCGTGGGAACATTCCTTAGGCCGCAATTAGCCGACTCAACCATCAAGCATAAGCAAGCAAGATCATCCCTATTTTTTTTTAGTTCTTCTAACTAGTGCATACCTTGAATTGAGGGGGCAAAAGCTGCAAACGCTTTCCATAAGGGCTTAGGGATTCTTTTATTAATAATAATGTGAAAATGGCATATATTCCATAGCGCCTCAAACTTTATTTTAATGTTTCTGTGTCTCAGATTTCAACCATACAATGCGTGTGTTTTTTTTTGTAAAAATAGTGCCGGTTTGGATAAATAAGCGCAAAAACGATTCGAGTTTAAAGCTGTTTGCATCAAAAGCACCAACCATATTAACTTTGTAAGGAGTGAAGTTTCAAAGTTGTGATAAGCCTGTAACCAGTAAATTAACATGGCCTGCCTACACAAACAACAAAATGAGCGTGGCGCGGAATTAAACACCGCCATCTTGATAGACAGGCCGAACTGTCGAAATACGATTTCTAAAAGTTGGTACCTTAGCGCCAGCCACATGACAGCTCATTTTATCAGCTGATAATCTGGCCTGTCGCGGTACATTAAATCATCGACCCGTGGCATTTAGCCAATGGTTGTAGTATTAGCTAATGGTGTAATGAACTTATTCGTGATAGAGCGCCCCTAGATGTCACATCTGTAACAATTCTTTCGGGTAACTTTGGTCAGAGTGGGTATACCCGACAAATTACTGGGTTTATCTGGGTTATGTTGTTACTGTAATCCCATGTAGCTACACCTTACTAACTAACCTACACCGTGTTCAAAAAACGATATTCTTTTGTTCAATTACCCGCCATTGAATACTCCCTTTCCACGAATTCCCTCACAAGTTTCACTGACCCTCCTTTTATTCCATATGGTTGTTTCTTTATCACTAAGCTTTTTTATCTCCTGACCCACTTTGTTCATTTTATTTTTTGTCTGTGATCCTTCATTCAATTCCCAGCAGAAGAAGCAAAAACAAAAAGATCCACGCTCCCGATGAAAGTCAAACAATAGGAAACACTTTAAGGACAACATAATATCCTTAAATTGCTACTCCGTATCTTTTTATTGTTTGAGAAAAATGAAAACTTGAAAGACGGAACAATGAACGCACCGCCACGATGGACTTGGACGCGCCGGTACTCGACGGCCGTGTATACGAAGACAACACTGAATAAGGCGAATGAACGCTGCAAAGTGGTCGAAATCATCCCCCGGAACAAAACTCAAAGCCCTGCAGTTCTGAAAGAGCTAGTCTAGGGCCATCAGTATGCACATTGAAGTGTAGGTATGTGTCAAGAGGATAGGACACTGTTCCAGGATGATGATCCAATGCAATGCAAAGTGTCCGGCTGCACCACCGTTACTACACAGACAGAGTGAATATTTTAAGAAAACTTTTCATTCAAGTAATGTAAAAGAAAAAAGTTTGAACTATTACGACTATCGTCAGTGGTGCTTATGACAACGACGAACGCCCGGCGCGGCGCGGCGACGTTCTTCAGTACGAGAAGCAAGACTCTGACCAGGACGACCAGCTAAAAGGGGGGATTATAACGATGATTGTGACAATGACAAGGACGACGACGATGATGGGAACGCAATACCAGCGATTGGGACCGAGGGACCGACGACGGACAATGGAAATTAAACTCTGAAACGAGAAATTTTTAATTTTATTGTTTGTCGTAAGAATTACAAGCACCGGAAACCAGCTGGGGTAAAACTTGCCGATGACGACGATGATGAAGAAGGGAAATTGCTAATGTCGTTGTCGGGGAGCGCGGCTCCTTTCAATTTGAATAATTGCAATTAATAATAGTTTAAGCTCTTTTCGGTAGTCTGTAATCCGATTTAAATGTTGCGCAGATGGTCATGACGCGCTATGATGGACGAATTGGTTGGAATAAATTACAAAAATGGTAATTTTGTATGCTTATTTCCGGAAGGTTGTTTTTGGGTTAAACAAAATTCACGAAAATTCGTTTGGAGCTTTTCGTAGGTGTATTTGCTTTGCTTGAATCTTCAATAAAGTGGAAGATTATTGGATGTAACGTATCATCTCATCATTTATTTAAAAATACAATCACATCGAATTAGCTGCGTATATGTGAGTCCTGAATGGTCACGTACACACATGATATGATTTAAGCTCCTGAAAGTAAACAGAAAAGACTAAATCTCCATCTCTCTATGCCTGTGTGCTTGTCACAAGGACCTATACTGCAAAACCTGATGACGACGATACGGGTGAAATAGAACACGAACGAACAAACTTCCGATGGGTGTTGGGTAGGTAGGTACTCGTATATACGTACTACGTGTGGAGGACTCTGTTTTGTCCTTCTTTAAGCTGTTGCTTTACCAAACAAATCACTACAATCTCACGTTTCGGATACGATGACAAGTGAACGTGAAAGGGCACAGTTTCTGTATGGAAAACAACATGTTCCACACGAGCAAGCACTACGTTGTGACTGAAAATCAATAGATTGAAAATCAATCCGATTTAATCAAAGCAAAAATTCCGCGAACCAATTTAATTATTATTCGCTGATCCCTTTAACTTCAACAGAGAAAATTCTATTCCATTGTCTTGCCGCAAAGGAGCTCAAATGCACTTAACGCACACAATAACGAGAAAAGCATATTCAAATAATCTCTACTGCAAGTGAGCTTTGAACCAAAAGTCAATATTGACATTCAAAGGACAATCGTTTCGATAAATTCCATTTCAATATTCTGTCCTGTCGTCGCGCAGCCAATATAATACCAACCCTCTGCTATACTCATCGGATCCGGACAGAGGATGGCGAAGCGGCTAGGACTCGTGAGCCAATAAAAGTACTCGAAAAGTCATCATGCAATTCCAATGAGTTTCCCGACAAAGAGCAAATTTAAGTTAGTCCCGGTTCCGTAAAGTCCGATCCGCGTCCTATGTTCGTGTGGTCCTTCAAGAGAAAGTACCCATCTCATTAAAATGCTACCCGGGAAAATCAATGGGCGTATTAAAAACTTTTGTTCGTATTGGGATTTCTTTCAATTTACATACACATTCCCGGGAAGAGCATTGGCTAGGGCCTAGTACTACTCATATCCTTGTTATAGGATGGAGAGTACCTCTCCTATAGGCGATTGCTGTATCGTATGATACATTGAAGAAAAATTCTCTTTATATGCTTGACTGATTTCCCGTTTCGTTTTTCTAATATTTTTCTTAACCAATTTTTTTCTATTTTCAGGACATCATCGTGTGGTCCGGGCGCTGTTTGTGACAAATATTCAAGTTCCCGAAATTGTTGATTATCGAGCACGTGTCACGTTGTCGTGCAGCTACAATATGAGTGGACATAAGCTGAATTCAGTGAAATGGTACAAGGATGGCGAAGAATTTTTCAGGTAAGGTGCCATACGACGCGACGGACTCAATTGTGAGAACATTATTTGTTAGCTGTGATTCAGTTTACTTTGAAAAACCTAATGTTAAAATTGAAACAGACGTCCTAAAAAAGTATGGGAAGATTCTTGTTCACTCGAAAAGAATTCGTGAAATTGAAATTTTTCTCCAAGAATTTTAATTTCTGAGAGTCCTCATCTCTGTCTAGTTCCTTTCAATTCCTAATCGGACATTGACTACTCCTCTTTTTCTACCGTCATCTGGTACATGCCATAATCTTGATTCGATCATACGATTTTGATATAGAATTATCCTCAGCACTAAGAAATTTTACTACTCGTTATCTTCTGAACAGCTGATCCGACAGCAAACAGGAAATTTACTTTTTACCAAGGCGTACTCGTTTTGGCTCTGATTTTTCTGAGGATATATGAAGCGATCGTGTAAAGATCGCGGTTTGCTGAAAAGAGGGTTGAAGTTTGCAGAATAGTTGAAGGTCCGACTGGTAATAAGTATTGTATCTGGCAATGACGCCCACTTTGACATTTGACATTTCTACTGAATAAACGACCCGATCCGTATACATCCTAACAGGTTATGGGCCATCCGCAGTCAATTTTTATTGGAAATCGTGGAAATTTTCTCTAACAACGGGAATAAGCGATTATTATAATATTTTTCGAATAGTTTAGTGCTCGGTTGTGCTCCGTTCTTTCGTCTTTGTATGGAAGCACATGGTGTCGTGAAATCCGAAGATATAGCGGACGATTTGCACATTTTGTTCGAGGAACCAATTCATCATTCTGAATATTTATCCGACAAATCAAGTGCAGATACGAAAAACGATGAATCCGATACCGTTCAGTCGTTTGAAAGGCCGAGCCAAGTAACAATTCGTATGCTTTAAAGAAGCACTTCATCCTGTAACATTCATATAGTAACACAAAATCAGTTTATCGTGTGACTTCGCTTATAGAAGTATTTTGATCCGATAAAAACTCCTTAAAAGCTTAAAAAGTTCTTATATAATCAATTCACGACTACATCCAATAAGACTTCGATAACACTTCTCTAAACGTTAACCTAAAAAGATGCTCCATTAAATACTTCTTTGTAGTTTTTATTGAATGACATAAACACACATGACTGAAATCAATACACACACATGCATATAATCTTCTATAGCACTGTCGATTTCATTTTTATAGTGTGACATTCGTGTGATCATCCAATAAATTGTTCAGCGTAGTTTTATAGATGGACGAACTTTGTGATTTTTTAAAGAATTGACACTTATGAAGTGCTCTGGAACACCACGTTTCTTGAATTGAATTCATTGAAATATTGCATGAAACCAACATTTCCTCACTCATTCTTAGCTTATGAATCAATTAAGATAATCTCAGCCCAGAAACTGGCTGCATTTTATTGATGAACGTGTGAATTTAATTAGCTTCAACTGATTGACATATAAAGAAGAAGGTGCTTTGCGGAGAAGTGTTGAGCATTTCGATAGAAGCAACGAACCACTTGTTGTGTTAACTGTTAACGACCAATGCTGACTATGTGTGAAGTTGGCCGAGTGGTTAAGGCGTCGAATTTGCATACGACAGTCGCTGGTTCGACGCTGGCTGCGGGAATTTTTTTTTTTTTTTTTTTGCAAACGCGAGAAAATGACAGAAGATGATGACATAAGACATATGATGTATGTCTCTTTTAAAGTGTAATTCAGTGCTACAAAAAGGTTCAATTGGATAAAAAAAAACGGCGCCAAATGTCATTATTGGATTATTATTCAGTGTTTATACCCAGTAAAGTGCGCCTATTATCGTTTGAAGAAAATATTCTACGAAGAATTATAGGGATGAAATTGTTACTTGGGGAGAAAACTATTCGGAGTGGAAGGTCAGTGCAAGGGCTCATTTGATAATCAAGGGCTTATGGTCGTACTGCGAATCCCCATTGGCCGCAGGATCCCCACCAGCAGAGAAGTAAAAAGACACAAGGGCAATAGGAGAAATCACGCTTTTACTCGAGCCGTCCAATTACACTCATGTGGAATCGGCAAGTTCAGCAAAAGAAGCGTGGGATAGCATCAAATCGGCATTTGACGATACGGGAACTGGTAGGAAAGTGGCCTTACTGCAGCAATTAGTATCGCTAAAGCTCGATCATTGTGAGTCAATGGAGGTAAACGTGAACAAAATGAGCAGGTTGTGGTCTAAAGTGCAATCAGCCGGCTTTATGATCGATGAAAAAGTGGCGGGTTCCTTGTTGTTGGTAGGATTGCCGTCTCAGTACAAGCCTATGATACTTGCTGTGGAAAATTCAAATACCGCAATCACTTTCGACTATGTTAAAAATATGTTGCAAGGTATTATTTTAGACAGTGACAGTGAAGATACCAAGGCACTAGTAGTGAAACGTAAGCCAAAATCGGATGACAAAAGTTCTAAGAAATGCTACGGTTGTGGTTCCACATCTCATTTTATTCGAAACTGTCATAAAGTGAAGAACAAGGTGAAACCAAAGTGCAAACCCGAAAACACATTGCTTTCGTCATTTATGGTTGATTCATTCAAATCGACCGACTGGTACATCGACAGTCCCAGCCAGCATCGGCCTCATGTACCGTGAACATAGCGACAAATAAGCTTTACTTCATGAATCACGAATCGGCATTATGTATCGATAGGACGCATTGAAAGTTAGATACATGATAGTCAGCTGAAGGAATGTCGACGGATCATGCATATAGGAAATATAATGGTTTTCTCCTCAAGTGTGATTTTTGTTGCTGGGGTGATTAGAATCACGAATAAATCATGATCATTCATATAGTCTGGCTGGAGCAGTGGTTAGGGCGCGCACCTTCGGTGCATAGGGTTATGAGTTCAAGACTCTCCGTCGCCCGTATTTTTTTTTAATTATTCATTGATGCATTGAATATATATGATACTTAACTATTACATAATGTTTATGAATAACGATTTACGCGTGTTGCATGAAATAATGATTACAAATGTGTTAAATGCTGGCTGGGGTGGAGCTACAACGACGATGTCAAAAGTGAAGTCCATCATTTTGAATCAAACGCCGACGGAACTTAAGGAGGTGACTGTTGCTAACAATGACAAAATTGCAATTGATTGACACAATCAAGTGTGAAGCAAAACATTATTGTGGAAGGTGAAAGAAAAGAAATAACAATTACAAAAGTGCATTATGTGCCGAACAATTGTGCGAACCTTTTGTCAGTGAGCCAGATGGTGAAAAAAGACTATACGGTTATATTTACAATTGATGGATGTAAAATTTTCGATTCGAAATGGAATTTAGTCGCGACTGCTAGTCTAGTGAACGATCGGTTTGCGAAAGATGAAAAATCATTAGCGTTGAAATCTGAAATTACAATTCGACAAACAGAAGACATTATTTTGTGGCATCGGCGGTTTGGTCATTCAAGTTTTGATTGTATGAAGTTGCTACGGAATATTAAAAGTGTCGGTTCCATTCCAAAAAAACATTTCGTGTGAAACATGCATAAAAGGCAAGCATAGTCGCAAATCTTTCAGCCATATCGGGCATCGGGCAGTGCACTTATTATTAGAACTAGTACATAGTGACATATGTAGACCTTTCCCTGTAAAATATTTTGGCGGAAATCGGTATTTTGTGACATTTACGGATGACTTTTCCCGAAAACTATTCGTATACGTGATTAAAAAGAAAAGTCAAGCGTTCCATTGTTTCGTAAAGTTCCATATCGTCCTCTAACGTAGATGAAATCATCAGTGAGATGGAGGATCGGAAAAAGCGATCAGGAAATGTCATTCTTCACGGCATCGTCGAGACGTCTTTGGAAGAGGATCGAAGCAAAGTGCTAGAGGTGATAAACAAGGTGGTTGCACTTGCTAGTTTTCAGGAAGCCGACTTCAAAATTTTTCGTATCGGAAAAAGTATGCCGAATAAAATACGTCCAGTAAAGGTAATTACAGCTGATCATTCCATTGCGTTGAGTATAATTCGAAAAAAGAATGTACAACATGTCCGTGAATATCTTACTGGGAACAATTATAAAGTGTTTTCAGATCTTACACTATACCAACGTAAACATTTAAATTCATTGAGATTGGAGCTTAACGAAACAAAAAAGGTTGACCCGAACGCTACAATTAAATATATGTATAAATGGTGTCCCCCGCATTATACAAAATCGTCACTCAAAAAACTAAAATTGTCTATATTTTATCAAAACACCCGTGGATTGCGTTCCAAGCTTAGTGAGTTACGTCTAGCATTATCTACATCATCATATGATGTCATTATTTTTACTGAAACGTGGTTAACTAATGAATACTTTTCTGCTGAGCTGGGCTTCGACAATTACTCAATTCATCGTTTAGATCGTAACATCAGAACTTCATCCAAGTCTAAAGGCGGGGGAGTTCTTATAGCAATTACTAAATCATTAAAGTCTACGACACTTAAGACTATACACAATGATGTCGAACAACTTTTTGTATCGATCAATACTAAGCCGTATAAAACGATTATCAGCACTGTGTACCTTCCCCCGGACGCTTCGCCGGAATTATATCAAAAACACGCCGACGATGTCTTGCATTGTTCGGAAAGTTTCAATCAAGCAAATCTTATTGTCACCGGAGACTTCAATTTAAGTGACACAAATTGGGATGTCGAATCGTGGTCCACTATCAACAACAGCGCTAAAAGCATCGAAATAATTGATAAGTTTGCATTTTAAACTTTCCAACAGCATAACTCTATTAAAAACATAAGTGGTAATACATTAGATTTGATTTTTTCGAATTTAGAGTATGTCAATGTAATCAATTCAAATAGTCCCCTTGTTCCTATAGATGTGTATCACCCTGCACTTGAAATTTTGATAAATTTGTCTTTTTCAATTAATGTTAAGAACAACAAAGCATCTAGCTTTCTCAATTTTAAAATTGCAGATTATACAAATATCAATTATTCATTGTTGAACTTTGATTGGTCTCTATTAGATAATTTATCACTTAATGATGGAGTAAATTTATTTTACAATACAGTAAATAGCCTAATCGAAAGTTTCGTTCCACGTATTCAATTAAATAGTAATAATTATCCAAAATGGTTTTCAGCCGATTTGATTAAACTTACACAAGAAAAGAAAAGTGCTCATTCAAATTTTAAGCAAACTGGCAATTTATCCGACTATAACATATTTTCCGTATTGAGATCACAGTGTAAATCGTTGTCTAGAATAGATTTACAGCGCTATTTGCTAAAGCTAGAGTCTGAGTTACCTATAAACCTTAAATATTTTTGGAGGCATATAAATTCCAGAAAATCCGACGGTGGATTACCCGACACAATGTATTTAGATAATAAAATATCCTCAAATCTTGATGAAATTTGTAATCTTTTTGCCGAGAACTTTTCTAAAGTCTACACTAATGAAGAATGTCATTTCGAGCCGCCGTTATTAAACAATTCATTTTCTTTATCGAAATTTTCGATTGATTCCAATAAACTGTTAGAAAAACTATGTGCCCTAGATATTTCCAAAAGTCCAGGTCCAGATGGGATTCCGACTTTGTTTTTAAAAACATGTGCTGATAGTTTAGTAGAACCACTTCTGTTTTTATACCCTATACCCATAAGATGGTATAGGGTATATTGTTTTTGTTACGACGATTTATGTAACACCTCAAAGGAGCCACCGGAGGTATGGCAAAGTATATATATAAATGATCAGGGTCGGTCCCTGATTCGAATAAGCCATGTCCGTCTGTCTGTCTGTCTGTCTGTCTGTCTGTCCGTCCGTGTGTCTGTCAGTTCGCACGATAACTCCCGAAATAATGAAGCTAGCGTTTTGAAATTTAGGTCGGATGATAGTTTTGATAAAAGCTTGGATGGTATTGAAAATGGGCCAAATCGGACCAAGGGTTCCCCTACCTCCCGTACAAATGACCCCTCCGTGATAGTTTAATTCGACAATATTTTTCAACAGAATATCGCTAGCGACCTAAAATTTTCATCAATACCTAATTGTGACATATGCTTGAAGTTGGTGCAAAGTGGAGAACATCCGACTACCCCTACCCCTACCTTCCCTACAAAGTTATATTCAGCCATATCTTTTGCTAGAATGTCGCGAAAAACTTCTAATTAAAATCAAATGGTAGCCTTGATATAATATTAAATATATGCCAGGTCCCAACCATCTACCCCTCCCTCCCCTACAAAAAAAAAAATGAAAATGATTTTTTGGGTTTTGCGTGCCTTCTAGGTCTGTACATGGGTATAGGGTATACACTCATCGTGCTATTCGCACGATTAGAACTCGGTCTCGTTATTTAATAAGTCCTTATCAGAAGGGCAATTTCCCAAACAATGGAAAACAAGTTATGTCATTCCTATCTTTAAATCCGGAGATAGAAGTGACATAAAGAATTACAGACCGATATGTATCTTATCTGCTATACCGAAAATCTTTGAGAGTCTTGTCACCGATTTTTTGACGCAATTAGTTCGACCATTAATTATACCGAACCAACATGGTTTTTGTGCGGGCAGATCCACTGCTACAAACCTCATTTCTTATGGAAATTATATACACAAGTCTTTTGAAAATTCCTATGAAGTCCATTCTATTTATACAGACTTTGTCAAAGCCTTTGATAGAATCAACTTCAATCTACTGGCTAAAAAACTAGAACGATTTGGTTTTCAGGGAGTTATTTTGAATTGGATAAGTGATTATATTAAAAATCGTACATTGATTGTTAATTTACAAAACCATAATTCTATCAATATTTTCCCAACATCGGGTGTCCCACAAGGCTCACATATCGGTCCGCTTTTATTCCTTATATTCATTAATGATATCAACCTTGTGTTTAAAAATGTAGAATTCTTGCTCTTCGCAGATGACTGCAAAATATTTAAGTCAGTAACATGCTATGAAGATGTTATCGATCTTCAGTGTAATCTAAATGAGTTTTATAATTATTGTAATGTTAATAAGCTTGAACTGAATATTGGTAAATGTCAATACATAATTTTTAACCGAACTAGATCGTCGCATCCATACACTTATAATATCAATAACACTGCTCTGAATAGTGTTATGTTAGTTAAAGATCTTGGAGTAACTCTGGATTCTTCATTAAACTTTAATTACCATATCAATGATATTACAGAAAAATCTAGGCGTTACCTTGGGATTTTTAATCAGGAATTCTTACGAGTTCAGAAATATTAACTCATTAAAAACTCTTTATAATTCGCTCGTTCGATGTAAGCTAGAGTACGTCACTGTATTATGGAATCCTTTTTATAAAACCTACTCCCACAAAATCGAGAAAGTTAACACATATTCCTTCGATATATTGCATCTAAATTGCGTATGGATTCAAATAATGTAGATTATTCTACCATTGAATCTATATTAAAAATTAATACACTTGAATCTCGGCGTAAATACTTTGATGCTATATTTATGTTTAATATTGTAAATAACGTACTCGATGCACCTGAAATTTTACAAAAGATAGAATTAAAAATTCCTTCTCGGCAAACAAGAAACCATGAACTTTTCCACCTTAATATTCCGCGAACTAATTATATGATGAACTCCCCGCTAGAACGAATTAAAGCTGCTGGAAATTTAGTAGCAAACCATCTCGACATCTTTAATACAAACAGTGATCATATCAAAAAATTTATATTAAATTTATTTCATTGAATTGATAAAATTGATTAACTTAATATAATTTATTTCATTAATATGTATTGAAAACATGGAGCGAAACTGTTTTTTTAATTGAATTATTTAGATTTATCATAGTTATAGATTTTCTTTTTTACTTTTGTAGACTATCACTGAATTTATTTTTGTAATACCCTGTAAAAAGGACTTATGTCCGTAAATAAATAAATAAATAAATAAGATGGCTAAGCTAAAAACTCTTAGAAATGATAATGGAGCTGAATACTGCAGTAATGCCTTTAACAAATATCGTGAAAAGTATGGGATAGAACATCAAAAATCAGCGATATATAGTCCGCAGCAAAACGGCTTAGCAGAGCGAATTAACCGGACTATATTGGAGAAGGTGCGCTGCATGTTCATAGATTCTGGAGTGTCGAAAGCGTTTTGGGCTGAGGCGACAATGACGGCGGCGTACATCATTAACCCTTCTGTCGGCACCTACTTCAATATGCATATTCTATACCCAATAGGTCTGGCTGGACCTACTGAGAAAATTTTTTAATTTTTTATAAAAAGTTAAATTTTTATCGGTATAATCATTCTACCCATTCTTCACAGCCATTTACAAACAATAAAAGCATTAAAAGCTTTTTTGTAGATATACTAGAAGTGTTTTTAAGAAGATATATTTTGAGGTGGTATTTGTACAAACATGTTTCTCCCTTTTTTCTTCTATTTTTGCTTCTCTTTTTTCATTGCGTATCCGTACAGAAAGTTTGATCAAATTTTCCAGTCCAATATCTTTAAGGAAATATTTGGCACTCTGTTGGTAGATTTTATCGCGATATTAGTCTGCAGATTTGGGAAAATCGATAGATAGAAATAGGGAATTTTCAACCGCAAAAATCATTTTATTCTAAATTTTCCGTAAATATCTCAATTAAATCTATTAAGAAACACCATCGTAAGTCACTAATACTTAGTTCATACTATTACAAAGGAAATAAAACTCTTTTGATTTTCCTAGAATCAAATCTCAGTTGATTAGGTGATGTTATAAGACGGGATAAAATTAGGCGTACCCAATTTGCGAACTTCACGGCTTTTTAAAGCAAAATCTCAGAAAATTTTATCGTTTATCGTACAAATTTAATTTTATTGACTTTATTACATTATAAATAGGAGATTTTCAAGAGAATTTAATATTTTCACTTTTTACCTCAAGACGAAAATGGGGGGAAAACTATAGGTCTGGCCAGACCTATTGGGTATCAAAAAGCACTATAAATTGAAAATCATCAAAAACATGCCCAAAACTTCAACCGATTTTTTTAAATTTTTGCAAAATGCTTCTAAACATATTATTCTAGGATATCATGAAATATGAAGTCGCTGCGATTTCATCTTCTATACTTTTTTGACCAATATATAGTGCCAAAGGTCTGGCCAGACCTATGTGCCGACAGAAGGGTTAATCGCGTTCCATGTAAGGGTACAGGCAATAAATCTCCCGAGGAAATTTGGGCGAAACGAACACCAGATTTGTCGATGCTGAAAGTTTTCGGTTGTAAGGCGTTTGCCCAGGTTCCTGCAGTGAAGCGAAAGAAGTTAGATGACAGACAAATCGTCGGAGGGCATTTTTGTTGGATATGCTAGCGACGCAAAAGCATATCGGCTTTGGAACAAGCACACCAGAAGTATAATCATAAGCCGAGACGTAATTTTTTGGGAATCGGATATGCTGAATAAGGTAAATGATTTAGAATTACATACGATTAATCAGTTTTCTTTGGACTACTCGGAGGATAGACAGGCGGATAATACCAATATCGAGTCAGGGGAGGATCAGCAGCATTCTCAGCCGGAATTGCCATCTAATGACTCGGATATTGTTTCATCGCCATCGCAACATACGGCATCACCATCGGTATCGCCACCCGTTCGAAATGGTGCATTCGAGGATGCGCCAACGCAAAGTCCAGATAACATTGATGATACATTTTTGACTGATATACAATCAGATATCGATTCATCGGCTGATGACTTTTCGGTGAATGACACTATTGAGTGGCAACCAACTGATCCGAATGACAAAAGGGTGTTAAACGAAGGCAGCGATTTTAGTTCTGCATAAAGGCCTATCCGAAATGAAGAAAAACCGAAGCCGAACTATGTAACGTTTGCTTATTCGCTAAAGACTTGCGACCCATCTTCTTTTAAGCAAGCAATTTCAAGCGATAGCGAACAATTTTGGAGGCGTGCAATGAAGGAGGAGTTTGACTCGTGGCAAAAAAATGAAACTTGGAGGCTAGTGGAGCTTCCTACAGGAAAAGTGCCCATTAAATGTAAATGGGTCTATAAAGCGAAGCAGGACGCCAATGGCAATGTCGTCCGGTCGTTGTGACCGCGTTCTTGCATGGGACACTTGATGAAGAGGTGTACATGATGCAACCCGATGGATTTAATGATGGCACGAACAGGGTTTGCAAACTCATTAAATCGATATATGGGCTTTAACAGTCTAGTCGTGTATGGAACTCGACTTTGAATCAAGTTTTGATACAGTTTGGTTTGAAGCGATCATCGACCGATCAATGTGTTTACTACTCCGTTAGCGAAGGTAATATATTTATCGTCGCCATTTATGTGGACGATTTTTAGAAACGCATTTTAGAAACGGATGAAATCAGAACACTAGGTCATAGGGCTGTCATACAAACCAACCCCTGATAATTAGGTTCTTCCAAGAGAAACTTTTTTCCTTATGAACCAATCTTAACCAAACCTGCCCCAAATGTGTTCCTAGTAAGGCCTCAAAACATATCTAGGAATGGATGGGATCGGAACATTACGTCATAGGGCTGTCATACAAACCTCCTAAAATACAATTTCTTACTTTTTTTACAAAAAAAAAACATTTTTTAAAAAGCTGTATCTTGGGATCCTTTGCACATACAAAGCTGGGGTTACACTCAAATTAAAGAAGATTTTCTTCGCTTTAAAAGTGCAGTGGACGACTTACTTGTAGGAAGCACCGTTTAGAAATTACAAACAAAAATATGAAGAAAGTCCGAAAATTTTGAGGTTTTTTGAGGGTTACGGGGTTAGCACAGGTTTTTCGAAGTTGCAAACTTGGTGGTACACTTCTGGTATCTATCACAACAATATCCCAAAACAACAGAGCCGAGCAATTTTTTGCGACCTAAAATCGTTAAATGACTGGCCTAGTTGCTGAGTTGCTGATAAGGCTCCTCCTTGTGTACCTACTTAGTTAAAAAGCTTCGTTTCGTTTATTGCAATAGACACATTGATACCTCATTCGGTAGAGTGGCTGGCGGCTTTTCTGGCACAACTGGGGAGTGGAGTCCAAGGATCCTCCACAACGGTGGTCTATCCTGGTCGAGATGCTTCTGAAGGAGGGTATGCATCCCTCTATGGTTATATTGGTGACGCCATACCTGGGCTCTTAATATCATTTAATTGGATTTGATGGACAAATCCTTGCAGAGTCCTTTAGTATGAATTTTCCTATAGAGATAGAGAAGGTAAAGCATTATTTTCTGGTTTTCTTTCTTTTTCTGTCAATAACTATGTATTTTCAAAACAAATATTTTTTGGAGCAATCAAGGCTTTTCAGTTAAAGCCTAGAAGCCTGGAGCTTTAAGTTGCCCCAATGCATATTTCAATGAGAGGATAGTTGCCCTAAGGAGTAAATCAGTTAAAATTTTAGTCAAGGAGGGAAACTAGATTCCAAAATGTACAAAGAATAAAAAAAAATGATTTCTATACAAGATCCATGAACGCGACCAAATCGAATCGTGCCACCAAGTGTCGCGGAAAGATGCTCTTACTATCCACATGCAATACCAATTACGCGCCATTTTTATAACGTTGAAATGAATATTTCAAGTTGAAAGTTTGTAATTTAATCTACTAAGGAGTGAGGGAAAAGATGCCTTTGGGAAATGTCTTTAAGCAGCTACACCACAAAAATTAGGGGCATCTGTTATTATCTGGCTAGATAGGTGCCCCACATTTTTGTACTAAATTTAATTAAAAATTAAATGAAATGAAAAGAAGTTTCCGCTGACTTTAAATTGAGAAAAGTTCCGCGCGGTTGAAAAAATGCCAAATTAGAAGTTCACTCAAGTTGAAAATATTTTTTTTGTATTATCGTTACAACGCGGTTGTGTGAACAACCCTAAAAATAAAAATAGAATTACTGTTAGTTTCAGACGATGTTCTTTAACCTTCAAGCGGGCGCGTGGGCGGTAATTTACCGCCCTGATCATATGAACACGCATAGCTTTTCCGACAGTTGTAACTTCTGGACCTTGACAGCTAGAGCCTTGAAATTCAATTCATCAAATATGGGCAGTGCCGTGCTAGGTATACAAGTCTACAAAATTCCAAATTTATTGGAAAAAAATTGTAGACAATTTTCGATTAGAAAATACAAAAGTGCGAGCCCAAGTAGCTTTACAAGTGTGTTTAATTTCAGATTGATCAATGAAAGACTTCCCGAGTTATCGAAATTGAACGTTTGCCTATAATGAAAGTGCAATTATCTTGCTAGAAACAGACAACTGATCACACGCCCCACCGAGGAGCTTATGTAGGAACTTAGGTTTTATTATGTGACATTGGGAATGCTGTATCTTTTACCGTACTAATGCCGTACGACAGTTTAAAATGCTGTACGCCTGGTCACTTTAGCATATTTCATTGCATTTGACGAAAGAGAATTTCAAATACATAAATACTGTGCCGGTAATAATGGAAATCCTAGCTTAAATACTATTTCTCCCAGTGCTGTACGTACGGGCCCGATATGGGCAGAAATTCTGTTAATAAATGCGCTTAAAAAATTATTATCTAATTCTGAATGAATCCGAAGTCTAAAAAGGACCTACAAAGAATTGAAAAAAGTGCCAAACGCAACAACGGAAAAAAGACTTGAACACGTGTTCCAGAATCCATGCTACAGGGTAGGGCAGTACTTACATCTACCTCCAATTCAGAGCATCATTATTTTCCGACAGAGGAAAAATCACTTTTAGAGTGATTTTGTCGGTTATATACGTTATACGATGTCTGTTGGCTTTTCTTTAGAAGTTTCGCTATACCTAACTCAACAACAATATCCTTCCGACCCTTATCATATGCACGTGACTGTTTAAGCTATACTTGTGTATAAATGGAATGAGTTACAGTATGTTAAAGAAAAATTATCGGAAATTTCCACGAAAAAAATCCTGAACAATAGAAAAAGCGATTATTCCCAGAAACCTTAAATCCTACAAATGAATTTCAATTCGTTAAACCTAATTCCATTTCTTCGAAATGCGTTTAATTTTTTTCAAACAGAACACAGTCCCTATTTTTCCAACCGAAACTGTAAACCCCAACTCTGTTGACCCATTTCCTTTCCTGATGTTTGCTCAAGATTGAATACTCTTTCGGGCTATCCCTGGTGAAAAATATTTGTTTTTAGTAAGCGTTGTAATTAAATTTTACCATTTTCATTCTGATCGATGGCTGAATTAATTAAACCCGACCCGTACCCGACTTGTCCTGCCGGCTGTCATCGCACATTTCCATCCGTCTGACGAAAGGAGTGGATCAGACAGGCTTATCCATTGCCATGAATGGTGCACATTGCCAGTACGACCCTTTCACATCGATCTGCGAGCGACCGACTTACAGCAACCGGATTTCACCACGGATATACACATACAAAAACACAACAGGATAACGAAAAGCTATACGAAAATAAATTCTTATTTTTTATGTCCGAGTATAAACATTTTCTTTGGGGAATTAGCATTTCACTATAAAATTCGAAGAGAAACCTTCGCCATACCATATAGCACTCTGCTCTCGTTTCTCTTTCTCTCTTTGTCCCCCTCTCGCCAAATATTTAAACCAAACAGTATTCAGTGTAATTGAAATGGGTACGGACCAGAACCGCTATGGGAATTGAATGCTCGTAGACCTGCCATGCCATCGCGACCGTTTCGGCCCTTTAAATTCCTTGTGTATTACGAATGTTTTGAAAGCGAAGAAAATTGATTGAGTTTAGTGGAAATTTCAAAAATTCTCTAATGTGCTACTTTGTCTCTTTATTTGGCTGAATATCGTCTTGGAAAAGTTTCGCAAGCGTGTTCGTTTCTTTGGATTTTCCTTTTTACGTTCGAACGATTACGTCTGCTCTTAGAAGTTTTCACTAGAAGAATTCTAAAGGAATTCCCATGAAATTCCAAGCGGATATAAATAGGGGACGATTCGGTTATTATTTTGAATTAAAAAGTTTCTTTTTTTTTATTTGTGTTTCTTTTTCTTACAATCTCGGGGGAGCATTTGTATGAATGGCAACATGTTATGGGTAGGGTATTAGGGTAAGTGATGGTCCCGTGTTTGTCTTACTTTTGTACTGATGTGAATATTTTTCTTGATTTGCGGAAACTTATGCGGAGTAATTTATGAAATTAACTGGAGTAATTTCGGTAATTTTGTAGGGTTTTTTTTCTGGAAGGGTGGCGGGTGAAATATGGCGAAGATGTACAGATATGAATTTTTCTTTCGAATATGTTGGTGAGCTGACTTAAACAAGAAGGCAATATTTTTCGCTTTTAATTATATACATACATAACATAGACAATTTCGATAAATAGCCATTGCAGTGAATATCTCTGACCGGAATAATAACTATTCAAAAATGCGAAAAAAAAACACAATGAGCAAAAATTCACAATAAGTTCTTTTTCAGTAAGTTTGCTCTACAGGATTGATCTCTGCCTCAAGTAACAGGACAACTGTTGAAAAATATGAAAAATTCACAATGAACACAATTATTAAGACAGCTATTTTTCACAAACTTCTTTCTGTGTTTATTGAGCGAAATACCGGAGTTCAGGTCTACACAAGGCTCCGGCCGGAATTGCAGTATAATCATTGAAATAAGCAGAAAGCTTACAATGGGTAACAACAATTCACAATGATTTTTTTTGCATAACTTTGTCTATATTTCTTTAACATCTTAGTGCATTTTTTGGTCACCTCCGTGAATATAATATTGAAATAGGTAAAAAATCACAATGTGCAAAGTTATAAAGATTTTTCTTTTTCGTATATTTCTCCCTGTATTGCTCCAACGAATTCCCGATTTCAGTATATTGATTCCACTGGATTGGTTTACTCCCAGAGTAACTATTGAAATATGTACGTGAAAAATTCACAATGATCAATGTTATGAAAACAGTTATTTTTCAACTACTTTTGTTTATATCTCCTGAACAAAGTCGCGGATTGGACTACTCTTCGAATAGCGGAATAAGTATTAAAACATGCACAAAATTCACAATGTACAACATTCAGTCAGCTATTTTGCACAGACTTTTGCCTATATCTCCTTAGCGAATAAGTTTATTTCAATAAATTTACCCGACAATATTGTTCTCTACCCCAAAACACCAGAATAACTATTGAAACATGCATAAAATTCCAAAGCATCCTTTGGTCACTTTTCATATGGTTCGGAGTATTTTTGTAAATTTTCCCGTTGGTTTTTTTTAGCAAAATTTTGAAGGGAACTATTTTCCTATCCCTTGGCCACTTTAAACGGATACGGGGATTTAAGTGAATTTGCCGCACCGTATATGTTTCCGTGTCGAATACGATTAGAAGTATTGAAACTTCCGAAAAATTAGGAAGAACATTTTGACCGAAGTGATTTTTCCCCATTTATTTAAAAACTAAGTCACGCTACTGTAGGAACCGTGGTCGTGAAGGGGTTATTAATTTTATGATTTTTGTTTAAGTTGCCCTGCTTCGCATATCACAATGAGCAACATTCACAATGAGTTCTTTTTCACTGACTTCTGTCTGAATTGTTTGAACATGTTAGCGCATTTTCGAAGATTTTTGCGAATAGCAGAATAAGTACTGGAAATTAGAAAATAAATCACAATGAGCAAAATTATAAAGACAGTCCTTTTTCGCATATTTTTGTTCCGTATTTCTTGAACGAATCCCAGGATTTCAGTACATTGATTCCACCGGAATTGTCCACAACCAGAATAATAAATTATAATAACGATTTTTTCAAATACTTTTGTCTATATCTCCTAAACTAATTCGCGGATCTGAGTAAATTTGCACCAAGGGATTGGACTCCATATGGATTTAGAAATTTATGTACATACCTAGAATGCGCGTAAACCCCAAAATATTCAATTTCATTTTTAGAAGGGGACGAAGGAGTAGATTTGTCGGATCTGAAACCTTTTTAATATGTTAAAACAACTGCATCCAGCAGCTATCATTTGCAATAAATTTGAAGTTTTTCGCGATTTTCTATCAAAATATAAGGCTGAATATATAACTTTGTAGGGAAGGTAGGGGTAGGAGTAGTCATACTTACTCCACATTCTACTAAATGAAAATGTGATAATTATGCATTTATCAAAATTTCAGGTAGATAATTCTTCCGAAATATACAGCCGTATTAAAATAAAGGAGGGGTAATTTGTATAGGAGGTAGGGGAGTCCATGGTCCGGTTTGGTACATTTTCAATACCGTCCAAGATTTTCTCAAAACAAACATTTTACCAAAAAATCAAACCGCTAGCTTAGTATTTCGTGAGTTATCGTGCGAACAGACAGACACACGGACAGACAGACAGACATGGCTTATTCGAATCAGGGACCGACCCTGATTATTTATATACGTACATATATACTTTGCCATACCTCCGGTGGCCCCTTTGACATGTTACATAATATCTGCGTAGCAATAACAATATACCCTATACCATCTTATGGGTATAGGCTATAGGGTATAACTATTGTAAACCTTTAATCAAAATAGTTGTTAACTGTTATAACGACGGACAAGCTGTCCGACTGACATCGCCGTCGTGTAAGTTAATGGAAAAGAAGGTCATTCGTTGTCTGTTCTTGGTTGGTTACAAGCATCGTCTATCAACCTTTTCATTCATAGTAAACCTAAAAATAAATATTTAAACCCACAAACCTAACCAGCTTTGAACGGCTCCCAGCCTTCTTGGTTAACTATCTAAATAATCTTTCCGTTTTTATAGACTCTTTCTATTATTTCCGTACCACAGAAAAATTAATTACCTTCCAGCTCATTGTATGCCCGCATAATACCATTCATAATAATATTTCTTTCATTTGCAGATATTCACCAATGACACCGCCCACATTTTCACAATTTCACGTGAACGGCGTTACCATTCTTAGCGATAATTACTTTTGCAACGAGATAACATGCAGCATAGACATCGGCAATATGAAGGTATCATCGTCAGGTGCCTATCGTTGTGAGGTATCTGGCGATGCTCCAGCATTCAAACTGACCAGCCGTACAGCAAATATGACCGTGGCCGGTAAGTACCTATTACCCACCCACTATCACCATGAAAATGGTTGAATGAACGTTGAACGTTGTCGTCGTCCTCGCACATATTTTTAATGAAACCGCCAAAAAAGGGATAACACTGTGGCTTGACCACACACACCGCACAGTCTTCATCGTGTCTCGTAACGGAAGCACACACACAGCAGGAGTGAATTGTCTGCTGGAACCTTGGAATATTTTCAACCAAAAGGATATAAGCAGATACTATAAAAATGAACCCAAACCGCCTTAATGTGGATTTCAATTTGGCCGTATATTTTGAAAGCTAGAAAGGCAGAAAAGAGGAGTAAAAAATCGCTTCCGGTGTGTAATGAGTTCTTGTCTGATCAACGGACAACTGGACCCGACCGAAGACAACCGCCACTGCAAAATTTATATATGACACTTGGAACGGGATAATGTCCCGAAGATAAGCGCTGAGGATATGCTTCGTTTCCGCCAAGACGATTACTTCCAGAATGTCCTTCATAAATCATAGCCGCCGTTCGACACACATAGGTACATACGAACGAGTGTCTGACAAGGAAACGCGCCAGACAGTGTCCGATAACTTTACTTTTGCTTCGCCATTCACATTTATACATGCGAAGTCGTTCGCATTGCACCCCCACATTTCGTCCCGGTGGCTCCTGGTGGTTCTGCTGGTCTGGTAATATTTCAGTCCTGGACCTATATAGAATTTAATGCGATGACTTCTCCTGTTTCGTTTCTTAGCACGTTCAGGACCAAGGCTGGGAGTTTTATTTGAAAGAAAAGAAAAAAAAAACTAAACAAATAAATCGTTTCAAATATGCTCTATATATTGCGGCGAAGGATGAACTCTTAAGCCAGAGATAATTTTGGAGCCGGTCAAAAGATATATCTCAATGTGTGTATCTTTGCTGGGCTCCTTGACCGTCTCGCGTTTATCTTTTGGAATTTTGGATGTATGGCCTTTGAGCATAGATACATTGAAAGTATGTATATGGGAGCAGTGACTGTCAACGCAGAATCACAATAATGATCCGCACATAGTGGTAATTCTTAGATACCGAATTCGAAAAAAGTTCATATACTGTTTTTGCACATAATTGGCATGTATTTTGCCGAACATTTTTTTTATGTTCAATAATTCACAATTACAAGGTGCACGTCTTCTGACTGAATTCTACAAACAACGTCCTCAGGCTAAACACAGTGCATTGGTATTTTCCTGCTTACAGATAGAAATGTACATAAAAAGGCTATAAATTCCACTCTCTATAAAATATTTTGCAATGGAAAATATTTCTCTATAATTCTGTAATTCTTAAAATAAAGATACATGCCGTCTGGTTGGCCAGGACGACTCAACCGAGTTTTGTACGAGCCCAACCCCAAGTCCACCCAGCTAGGATACTACATTCGATGTGGATGTTGCCCGGCTTTCTCATGCGCTATGTGAATAATTCATTGAAAATTGCATTCCATACAGAATATGCAAATATAGTGCAGCCATATAACGTTTGTATAATATTTTCAAATCAAAATGTTTGTCGTTAATTTTCTGGTTAGTCTTTATGTTGGTAAACCACAGACAGGCTTACGTTTACGTTTGCTTATTATAAGTGATGGGATGTGCTCAGTGGCGGATTAACATATTTGCCGCTATTAGACTGTTGACATTTTGCCGCCCCTACCAAGCTCTATGAGAGGGGTGTCAGTGTCAAACTCAAAGCCTGGCCTGGGCCGAATATCACTGTCTTTCAGTTTAAGCCGCAGGATCAAAAATTCGAAAACGTCTACAGAAATTATTTTCAGTATTTTCAAAATTTTATTACACAAATATTTCTTTTAAAATATGACTATAAATCTTAGTCACTAACGACGAAGGGATCCTGGAAATTTTTTTTCCAAAATATACTTCAAATGAATTGACAAATTTTAAAGAAGAAATTAAAAGGCCAACATTTGTTTACGTAAATTAACTTCGGACAGAAAGGTAGTTTTAAATATACAAAAATTAGTTTGTGATGTGGTGTGAAACAAACGCGTGCATCAGTAAAGCTAAATGGGATAGGAATGGAATTGTAATGTTTAGAAAATTTACTATTTCCTCACCAAATATAGGATTTCGAGTCTTTTTAAAAAAAATATTAATTGAAAATACTCTCGTCCCATAATCTGAAAGGTTGCAAACGAATTATATTGCAAACGTCGCAAATTACTATAGGGTTCGGCAGAGCTACTACCGTTTTTCTGAACCGAATCTGAGGACACAACTATTTCACTAAGGAGATTATTATTTTCCTTCACAAAAAGTCATATTTTAAGCTAATATGTTTAGAGTGGTCGAAAACCGATTGATTTCAATCAGTTTTGGGACCTGCGTTTTCACATATTTTCATTGGAAGAAAATCAAGGTTTGAATATTGGCCCAAATCACATGTTTTCGTGCACTCTGAACATATTTTTAGCCACCTATTGACAAGTTGTTATAAGTTTTTAGACTTGAGTTCAACATCCCATTTCATTCATTTAGACACATTTTTGCTGGTGATTTTGAGTTTTTTTTATTAGGTCGAGTACAGGCAGGGCCGGATTTCCAATATGGGCAACCTGGGCTACTGCCCGGGGCGACAGAATTTGAGGGGCGGCGAATTCTAAAGTTTTTTCATTGGTCTAAAATTATGGGAAAGATGCATTTTGAAAACTCAAACATAATGCCTATGACAGATATCCAAATCATTATGACGATAATCCGTCATAATGATGAAAGTTCGAAATTGAGGTGACACATATGTTTTCGTCATTAGGATTCGTCATTTACTTTTGACGTTTGTGTAAATGATGAAAATGTCCCTAACAACAGCGATATTTTGATGAATATTCTGTTCAATAATTTAAAGACACACTTTTCTTGAAGAATTTGAATACAAAAGTGTAAAGATTGATAACAAATTTAATATTTTTGCAAACATTCTTGTTCTCCAATTTTGCAACAGATGGCGTACCCTACCCTGTCATTATTGAGCAAATTATGGTCCAAATGTGTAATTTGGAATTCGTGATAATGATGGTAAATTTTCGTCATAATGACGTATTTGCGTCATTCGAAGTTAAGTGTGACAAGCTTGTAATTGTAGAAAATAATTTGTTTTTTTTTTTTTTAATGTATTCTAGTTGGATGTACATATCCGTCTTAATCCAAAGCAACTAATCGCAACCTCAACTCAAATTTTAATGTGATTCCGCCTTCATAAATTGGGACTATGCAAAACTTACTTGAAGTATTCACTCTGAATGGCGTAGAGGCCTTTAGTTCAGTTAGAGTAGGAGTATAAATCATCTTTGTTTAAGGCATTGGCTTCACTTTAAACATTATGCCTGAAGCCACATTAAATGTTTTAGATACGCGAGTACTTGACCGCCAACTCCTGTTTTCAAACCTCTAAAATTGCCCCAGACTTGAGAAAGAAAAACGAAAAATATTTTTGGTAATAGCGATCCGTTGGAAAGTTTCAAACGCCTCCACGGAAGTAACTCATCTAACCACACAATTTTCGTGTGTCGCTGGGAAGCAAGGATTTGGTTTCGGGAGTGGTCTAAGTCTCGATATTAAAAAATACGGCATTGGCTATCAAATTTTTGAGTTTCTATCGTGTGATTTTTTTAGAATTTTAACTCTTTAATTTTCGAATTTGCAAATTTTCATTTTAAGATAAATGTTCATTCGCGTTCTGATTGATTGTCGATGACATTTTTTCACTGCGAAATAATGTGCTGGCGAAATGCCAAAAACCGGTGTTGAGACTTTCATGTGAAGTGAGTATTACCATGCGAATTCGATTTTACGATCATCAAAATTTCGACAGTATTTGCATGGATTTCACGTGAACTGATGATGTTAGTACCTACTCTTAGAGAAAACACGGGAAATTCCACCGAAAAAAAATTATTAAAAATAGTTGAAATCGGGAAAATCCAGAACTTTTTAGGCACCGAATGATTTTTGCTTAATAACATCAGTAAGCTCTCCCAATTGGTTTTCGTTATCTTTGTCACCAAAAACAAATTAGGTCAAGGCATGTTCAAAATTTGCCGTAAGCTTTCTTAATTTTGGGTTTTTTTTTCGGTATAATGCTTTCTGGTTAAATATGATGCTAAATTACGGAAATTTTATTTGTTGGGTATTTCACAAAGTATTTCCCTAACGATCGACAATGAAAAAAAACTCAGAAATTGAAAAGGTATTTAGAAAACATGAACGCATTTCTAAAGAAAGTGAAAAGCCGAATGTAATATGAATTGTACAGTTTTCTATGTTATGGAGTTTCAATCATTCCCAAAACAATTTTGGGAGGTGCACGGAACACTTGGATTTCTCCCCTGGGAAGCAACATAAAAAATTTTCAAGCAAACAAAATACGCTTACTGGTAAAAATATCAAATTTTCAATTTTTTACATACGCCCGCTAACGTTTTGCCTACATTTCCTTTATGTAGGTGACAACTACTACACTCAGAAAAATGAACCCCGTAAACTTAAAAGTTTTTGTACCATTATTTTAATTAGACGGCAATTTACCAGATTTCTTCACAAAAGTAAACAGATGCAATAATTAATATAACTGGAAGAATCCTATTGAGATATTTTGTATGGAATGGAATGTGTCCAGTAAATCCGATGGGACATCAGATTGCATTTTAATCAGTTTGTCCCATTAAATTAACAAGATCTGATATGATTAACTAATAAAAGGATGGATCCCATTTGTTTTATATAACGTCCTATTTCATTAATGGGATATGCCTTTTAATTGAATTTCAAGCATAAAGACGTATTTTCCAAGAGAACCAACATCATGCTCCGTAGCCGAGATCGTTCGGGTGCCTCCCGACTTGGTAAGTTTTAAAGAGTACTAGCCGATCGGATGTTCAATATTCGACCTGGCGAAATATCGTGATTTCTTAACAAAATCCACAATGACGTAGCGTGGATGGTATAATAATATGGGACTTATAAAAAAATATACTTCGATCAGATTACGAGTGAAACTATTTTTTTTATTATACATAGGATTGATCCTATTAGTTCAATAAGATATATCCTATTGGAAAATAACTGAATCGCCAATTGCAGAAAGGGAACATGTCCACAATTTGTCGAAAATGAGCCGACAATAGATTAGTATTTATTTCACCTAGATGCATATTACGAATGAAAAGGGGACATGTCCTACCATAACTTCCCATGGAAATTTTGATTGAAATTTTAGCTTAAGTGTAAAAATGGGACATGTCCGGACATGTCCCCTTTATGCATTCAACAACTAGAAACTCGAAATTCCAGATAAAATAACGGCTTGTAATCGTATGATTTGCCATATTATGCGTTAGTCCAGAATGGCTATGTGATCACACAACCCATATGTGTTTGACTCCAAATTTATTACACTACACTCCCCGAAATAATTCAAACGTCAAAATATTGTGGATGCAATTATTAACCCTTCTGTCGTCGCCTACGAGCTATTATGCCTAAGGTGTAGCTGAATTTTCTGTGAAACAAATCTTAATTTTTGAAGATGTTTAATTTTGGATCTTGAAACAGTTTACATACTATGTCTTACGATGATGCGCCATTTTTTCGTTTCTTTAGACATAGTTTACATTTCGCCGAACGTTTGATCGCGTTTGTGGCCGTCGGTTCCTTTGGCATATATATGGAAAGGGTGGAAAATATTGTTGAACGATATTTTTCATCAAGATATAGTACCAATGGTCTGTCGGATTTTATATTCTCAATTATAAACAAAAAATTGACGTTCAAATAAAATTTTCACGCAAACTATGAACTACAATATTGTGAAAACGGTGCCATTTTTATTTTCTGATGGCCATTCTGGACTAACGCATGGCATGGGTTACTATGCTTTTTCTAAGATCCTACCCTACCCAAGACTAAAGGCGAGTAATTTCATCATCTAAGAACGATCGGAATGTAAATATTGAAGTTTTTGAAAGCGGAATATTCTTAGAAAATTCAAAATGTGAAGAGTGTCAAACTTTGTGAGCTAGTTTTTTTTTTGTTTCTAAAATTTCGTAGAACTGTTTCAAAAAGACAATACAACAATAAATAAGAGTCTAAAATATACAGAAACTTAGTTTCATCAGTTTTTTCTGCACTTAATCTGTGAGGTGCATTGCGCCCGATCGTGTTAGGATATTGCGCCCGCCGGAAGGTTTAAATTAAACCACAGTTAACTAAACGGTGGGTTAAGCCATGATTGTACATACGGCCCTTAACCATTTAGCAAATCGTATTTGCAACAACGTGTTAAATTTTTTTCAAGAGGCATTTAAAAAGGAAATGCCACGATAACATGCTGGCTCATTGACGTTACCTTTTAAGGGTTTTTTAGATTTTTTTTTCCAAAAAACCCTTACGAAATCGATTTTGTCCGTCCGTCCGTGTGTCCGGCTGTCTGTCTGTCCATCTGTCCGTCTGTTCACTAAATAACTCTCGAAGGCCTCAGCCGATTGTCATGAAATTTGGTAGGAATGTGTAGAATGGTTACAGTCTTTGGCACAAATACCTTAGAAGTTGGTAGGAAGAAAAGAACGGGGTGTCCCGAACGTTTGAAAAAGTCGACTTTTTTAGTTTTTATCGAAAATTGACGTATGGGTATTTAAATCAAAGATATAAACGAGTACTTCTCATATCAGTTAAAATTTTCCAGTTTCAAGTAAAAGTAAAAAAGTTATTGGCTTTTAAAGTTAAACTTCCTTTCCGACCTCCGTTTTTCTAAACCGTTACAGGGATCAATATGAAACTTTGCACAAAGATTGGTCACTATGGCCTTATATACGTTGAATATTAAGACTGTTGACTTTTGCTAAGGAAAAGTAGATAACAGTAAATTTGTAATATTTCAATTTGTTAGTGTGTAGCCCCTCTTAGTTTTCCAAATATGAAAATTGTGCTAAGAGTTCTTAGAAAATTAGATAGGGAATATGTCTACGAATTTTCATTCGAATAACTGTATCTGAACCGGAAATCTAGCCAAATAAGTATTTATTAACCCTAAATTACTAACAATACGTAAAATTGACGTGTTCGCTCACATTATAATGTGTATAAGCTGTTCCACGAGTCTGGTTGACTACTCACTGCAGCAGTGCTTTCCTCAGTTAGTTGTTGTATGTCGATGTGAGTGGCAGCATCCTATTTGTGGTCTATGGCGGTAAGCTTAGCAATGTTCTAGGTGCTACTACCTATTTGACGTGTAAATAGTAATACCAATAGAAAATAGCATGTAATTTATACGTCTTGTAAGTAATATAAGTACATTTTCTAAGGGCATATTTTGGTCAAATAATTTTTGTCTGTGGCACTGAAAAATGATAAGCTCGGTAAAATATGTAACTGAGAAAGCGACTGTAGGAAAATATGAACACGTCAAAATTACGTGTTGTTAGTAATAACGTCCTAACCGGTCATGTTAGTATTCCAGGGTTAAGGGCCTTTGACAATGCAAGGGAAGCCTCTTAAGCATTTCTTCAATGCATATCTTTTAACTTGATGAAACTATGAACATGAAATTTGGTGGAAATGCATAGAATGGTAATAGTGTTTGCCACAAATATTTTTGAAGTTTGTACGACCAAGTTGACAGGATGTCCCTGAATAGCTGCAAAAGTATACTTGTTCAATACTCATAGTAAAGCTTGCGTGGGCTCTTATGTCAGGGGACACAATGGAATCATTTCATATAAGTTGCTTTTCCTTGATCAAAAAACAGTAAAATTAGATTTACAGCTAATAATTAAGTTCATATATAAAGCCAAGCCGGCCTTACGTTTGCCTGAGTTTGTTTTTGCTCAAAGACCATCAGAAATCTTAAATCGAAAAATGCCTTGGAGTACTTTTATACAAACTGGGTAAATAGTAAATCTATTTTTGGATTGGTCTAATTAAATATAGAAAAGAATGAAAGGCACTAGTCTTTCATTCTGGAACGCGTTTATTTAGACCAATCCAAAAATAGATTTACAGCAAGCATTTCATTAATGTTGTGCACAATTCTCATTTATTGCTTATAAAATTGTTGTACAAAAATATTCATTATGCATTAAAATTCTAAAAAAAAACCCTCGTATTGCGGGCGCAGCCCTCTGTTCGCCGGTATTTTTTGTATATCAGAAAAATTACCGAGTCTCGAAATTCGTCGGGAATGTCATCGCTTTCAAAAATCCGATTGAATTCACGACTTAGAGTCTTCACGAGGCTCTCTAGACCATCTTTACAGAACGCAGTTGGGACCCCATTACTGCCGGGTGCTTTGTTATTTTTGCATTTATTCAGCGCGTTCCTTACTTCATCTTCCGTTATAAATGCATGCATGTGCTATGTTAGGTCTTGCGAACTGTATTGTGTTCTCATCGCTAATTGTGTGAAGCTCCGCTCCATTTATAGTCTTGGCAACTTTCCAGAAGGCTTTGGAATTTGTACAAAATTACTCAGGATCGTGACCATAGTGTGAATTCCCTATAACTCAGCAATGAGTTCCAAATTCTATCAATCAAAATCAACTAAATTTAATACAGATGTCAATGATATCCAATCAAAAACAATTTCTCTTTATTTCACCGATTAACCCTTGTCGATCTCATCAAATATCACTCGAAATCTCTATCGACACCTTATCAAAATCGATTTAAATTAAATTAAATTTCCCAGAACACACACAACAACCCTTTTCATATATCAATTAATCTAAATCGACCCGATTTAATCTATTACTGTCACCGAAAACTTCTTCTCCCCACATGCCCATTACAACATTTTGCTGGTATTATTTGTGCACTGAACTTTTATCTTTATCACTGATGTTTGTCCTGTTTCTCTCCCACCGCACTACAGTTTTGCCGCAACATGATCCTTTGATAAATGGAGTGAATCGAACGTTCAAAATGAACGATTTCATTGTTGCCAATTGTTCGTCGGATTGGTCCAGTCCCCCGGCCACACTCACATGGTACATCAACGATGAAAAGGTACGTACATAGAGTAGGAGTAGTGTAGTCTAGTAACTTAAACGATTTGTATCATTTTGTTAAGCGACTCCTGGAAGAGGACCAGGAGCTTGTTGTAAAGGTGTGTGTATTTGATCAAGTGCTTATAATGGCCAGGTTATACACTGGAGGATTCATGCATGTTTGCAGAGGATTTATTTTATTTTATTTGGATAAACATCAATGAATTGCAGAATTACAATTCGATTTTTTTGTTACAAAATCAATATGCTATTGACTTTCAACTTTTGAACGAATTTTTGTTTGCTAATTTTGACAAAGTAATTGTGGCAGAGTTTTGTTATAGTTTACTTAATGTTGTATCTATTCGATTTGACCCAAAAAAAGAGCATATATCCATCCACCAATCTTCCAGTGTACTTAAAAGCAATTAGTTTAAACACCTTTACAATTCCGTGGCTAAATACATTTACTTTCACATATATCACCCGTTTCTCTACATATAGATTTGTTATCCTTTCCCATTCACAGGCATCAACGGACCTACTTCAACCCTTACAGGAGACAACAATGACGACAAATGGATTCAATTTACGACTGAGAAGTTTAGAACTTCGATTTGTTTTCGATAAACATCGAGACTACTCCCGGGACGCTTTGAAACTTAGATGTGTGGCGGACATTAATCAGATAGGCTATCTGAGGCGTGAAAAGGAAGTTATATCGTACATTATTAGACATGATAATCTAAGAAATTCAAAACTAATCACATCAAGGAATAGAGGTAAGTTTTTTTTTGGTCGGTAAGATTTAAGATTTATTGCCCAACTTTTCAAACAAAAACCTTAAAGACTTTCGCTTTGTCGGTCGTCAGCCTTTGAATTTATATCCTTCGGGGGTGTGGGACTAATTTGATTGCCTCCCGTCAATTTCAATCTGAAATTAACTCAATACTACCGGAAAAAATCGACGAAATGAACCCAACACAGCTCAATCAATATTTTTTCTGACTATCTGGTTATTCGCAATGACATATTGACCGAATTGACTAGAAATCCATTTTTTTCATCAGGATCCCACAACCTTCACACATCACATGATGAAAACCAACTCAACAGACATTTGCAGCATGTGTCATTTGGCTGTGTAGTTTTGCTCGATTTGATAGTCGTTGTCGCCGTTGTCTGTCGTCATACACAACACCAAATCAACGACAAGACACACAAAAAAAATATTCATTCATTTCTCTGAAACATTTTAGCAATCATGAAAATACAAAAAAGGAAATAGAAAAGGACTCTCGCAGCTGAACAAAAAAAAAATATGACAAAGGGGCGAGGGGGACCATCACGGTCAGAAATATTTCCACACAATTGAACTCAATTAGGGGGCAATAGAGTCGATTCGTTATGGCCTAAAATTGTTCAGTGAACCAAAATTTGAGTTAATGGTACATACACGAGAGTATATCGACAGAGCAAGGAAGACAAACTCAAATATTGCTGGAGGTAACCTGATGGGGCTCACTTCTCCAATATGAGTCCAGGACGCGAAACGATTGTGCAAAAGCAACGAAGTCAATTCGGCTCGACGACACTGATATTGTCCACGGTCTAGGCCAGGCTATAGTCTCGCTGTCATCGTGTACGTGAAAACCCATTTGTCGTATTTAGGTAGATAATCCAACGTGACCTACAATGGGGTTTTCGGTTTTTGGGTACCCTATCCACCGTCTCTAATTGCATAGATGTTTATAGTCAGTCGCAAGGATATGATGGTTCGAATTGAGGCAGGCATTTTAGTTAGAACCGAACTTGGCCTCTATGGAGGCTTTTGGTTGTACGTACGGAGCACATATCAAGATTTTTGGGGTGTAAATGAATATGTGCTGACTATAGATATCCGGATTCATGGCCGGGTCCAGCGGGCGAATTATGATTGAGTATTAGCTACGTAGGCTTAATTGCCTTGCGTAGGTTACAATGTCCACATCGTAAAGCAGGACGTGCGTTAGGTATTGCTTTCAGGTTTTGAGTAGATGTTTACCGTATGAATTAAAGAGAGAGGAGGCTAATTGAAGAGATTTGTGATTATTCGTGGCTAGAATTGTCAAAAGGCAGTGCTCAATAAAAATAAAAATAACAGGCGCGACAATCCAACATATTGGACTAAGGCCGCAGGATGTGTTTAGTGACATCCTATTTCCAAGATCTTATCTGCTTTTTGATGAGGTAATGAGATCAGCATCACGCTCAGCAGTGTTATTTATCCCCATAAATGGGTACTCGTTTAACATCTGAGTGAGATCATAGTCTGTCACAAGCTCGTGAGTTCGAAAAACACAATGGAACACGGTGAGATTCGAACTCATGAGCCTGTGCACCGAAGGTGCGCGCACTAACCGCTCGACCAGCCAGACCACCAGTGCTCAATAAAGGCGGTGTAATTAGTTTTATAGGCTTAAATTGTACCAGAAAACTGCAGGAGTTTACATAATTCTTGTCGCCAAAAAAAAAAAAAAAAAAAAAGTGCAGAAAACTAGGGTTAGTTTTGGTTCGATGTCGACATAATTTGAATAGATTTTTCGAAATTGCAGAGCTTTAGGGGCAGTGTGAATTAAATTGAATTGAATTCAAGCTAAAATCAACCCTAGTTTTCTACACTTAACGTATAAAAATTGGTAGAAATAATAAAGCTAGAATAAAATGATGTTAGAAAGATATGATTGGAAGGCTATGCCCCAAATTTTAAAAGAATCGTACAAGCACCTCACCTTGGTAGAAGTTAGATAAAATTGAGATGGAAAAATAGGTTGTTTTTGGGTTAAATCACACAAATATGACTTTGAAGCTCTGTAAAAACGAAACCTCTTATCCGATTTTCGTATGGTTAGTTTTATTTTTTTAGGTAAATTTGGCTATAAAAATCATCTAATTTCACTATTCTAGCTGGTCTAGCTTTGGAGATATTGTACTTTAAGTCGTGCAGGAATCACAATCCGGTGCGATTATGCGGAAGTTTCCGGACACCTTGTATAGTAGAAACTTGTACCACAATCATTCAGATTCTTAAGCGCTGTCCACGCAGTAGAAAAAAAAAAAGAAGAAGCAGTGGCGCAATCAGAATCTTGGCTTTGTAGATTTTAGTCGTTGAGGCGTGTAAATATATAGAGAGAGATATACAGTCATCTCACAACATTTTACGAATAAATTCGAGAGTTGGAGCTATGGGTAGCAAATGGCCCACTAAAATTAGAGCATATGTTGTGAATCCACGCGGTACAGCACGTGAAAAATAGTAATTTAGGCAAAAACAAAACAAAAGTTGGGCTAATATCATAGAACGGCAGAAAAAAGAAACAGTTCTTTCTCTCAAAGAACCGATAGATTTAAAATGCGAATACTATGGCCGCTGCTTATATTACGATATAACCAGGGCCGGATTTAGCCTCTATGACGTCTCTGGGCAATAGCCATGCCGCCCTCCGCCACTGGCTAAGGTTGGAACTAGTAGTTTGCATTACTAATGGTGTAGCAGACGGACAATTTGGAAGCGTACATAAGTGACATCAAAATATTATATTTCATATTTTTTACGAGCAAGCCATGTATTTTGCTAGCTTGAACCTACGAAATCTAATGTCGATCCGTTGAGCCGTTCGCGAGTTATTTAGTGAACAGACGAACGGACATAAAACGATTTTATAAGGGTTTAAAAACTGAGGTTCAGACCAGACGCAATGGTCATACCTCAGCCAAAAGAGCTATCCTACGCTGAAATTGTGAGCCAAAGCTCAAAAAGACCGAGATAATATCCCGTATTCGTCGCACGAGAAACGTGGAACCATGTTTCCAGTTAAACACGCGTTGCAATAACCTGGTGGCAGGATACAAATCCATCATAAACAACTTGTTAGCAAATTAAACCAACATTTCCACCAAATTTCATATTCATTGTTTCATCAAGTTAAAAGATATGCATTGAAGAAATGCTTAAGAGGCTTCCCTTGCATTGTGAAAGGCCCTTACTAAATACTTACTTGGCTATACTTCCGGTTTGGATACAGTTATTCGAAAAAAAAATCGTAGACATATTCTCTATATAATTTTCTAAAAACCCTTAGCAGAATTTTCATGTTTGGAAACCTAAGAGGGGCTACACACGCACAAATTGAAATTTTACAAATTGACTCTTATTTACTTTCCCTTAGTAAAAGTCAACAGTGTTAATATTTAACGTAGGCCATACTGACCAATCTTTGTGCAAAGCTTCATATCGATCGCTATAACGGTTTAGAAAAATTGAGGTCGAAAAGGAAGTTTATCTTTAAACGCCAATAACTTTTTTACCGTTACTCCAAACTGGAAAATTTTAATTGATATGAGATGTACTCGTTTAGATCTTTGATTTAAATGCCCATACGTCAATCTCCGATAAAAACTAAAAAAGACGAATTTGTTCAAATGTTCGGGACACTCTGTTATCTTCTTCCTACCAACTTCTAAGGTATTTTTGCCAAAGACTGGAACCATTCTACACAACACTACCAAATTTCATGACAATCGGTTGAGCCGTTCGCGAGTTATTTACGGACGGACGGAAAAAAAAATTCTAAAAGACCCTAAAAATGACGCTGCACTGACTGGTAGCTTCACATGTTGTTTAAAATACTTATTTTTCAGAATTAAGCTTTAACAGCTTAAATGTATGTATTCTTGTCGTGGCTTTTTGATAAACGGTACGAATATATTTGTAGGCGAAATCAGTGTACAAATAAAAAAAAAATCTTATAGGAACCTAATTGGAGGGTACGGTTTGTATGACAGCCCCATGACCCCAAGGTCCGATTTTAGCGGTTCAAACATACAAACTGCCTGCAACGAAAAGAAGCATGTGTGCAAAATTTCAGCTCCATAGCTGTTAAACAGACGGACACCCAATCGACTCATCTCTCTCGTCATTCTGATCATACATATGTATATTACATATTTTATGTGGTCGGAGATGCTTCTTTCAATGGGTGGATTCAGATTGTAAGACGAAACCGGACGGGTAAACTTGCAAGACAAGAACCATCGTTCTTACAATCTGAAATGCAGAATGCTTGTCTGCTGGCCACTACAAAAGCTCTCGCCGTCCGTTTGTTTGTGCTAATAAACGGACGGTGAGAGCTTTCGTCTTACAATCCGGTCCGTCCGTCCGGTTTCGTCTTACAATTTGAATTGACCCATTGTACACTAACTTTGGAGCGTGCATGCAACATTTATACCTACTTGCTGTGTGATTATTGTTCGCCGGTCCGTGTTTTGATCGGATAGTGTGAAATGATCATACGATGGTTCTTGTCTTGCAAGTCCCGTCCGGTTTCATCTTACAATCTGAAACCACCCAATGCGTTACAAACTTCAAGTTAATATACCATTTCACTATATGAACGAATTTATGCAAATTTTGTCCAATTACTGGATCTTTTCCATTTGATTAATTTAAAGTTGGTAATTTGTTCTGAAGACTGAGGCCTGATTTCTCGAAACTCTTATTGAATGGTCTTATCGCATAAAGAAAACACACACAATTTTCGGAAAGCTTTTCCAATATATTAAATTGAAATTTTGTTTATTTTGGATAGTGATGTTATCTTTTGCTTATTTACGCCGTTGTATGAAACTGCGCAATGACTTTTTTCAATCTAAGGTGTTGGCGTAGAAAATCAGAATATGGCGGAACTATGCGAAATAAACAAAAATTCAATTTAATATAATGGAAAAGCTTTCTGAAAATTGTGTGTGTCTTCTCTATGCGATAAGACTAACCATTCGACAAGAGTATCCGGAAATCAGGCCTGAGAGTTATTTCTAAAGCACGAAATTTCTTATAAAACCGTAGGACCCCAACTGAATTTTCGCCGAAAGCCTTTATATTTACACAATTTTGTTTAAATATTAATTTCCGATATCAAACAAGTGGTGCAACCAGGATCTTGTCCTAGAGGGGGTTGTGACCATCCTTATTAATGGATATTTGAGTCTGCCTTCCGCTACTGAAGTGATGGTGCCATTTTTTTTAAGTAATAACGCTATACGGTGGTACTCCACCCAATTGCATCCACGTATATTTTTTATAAAACCGAAACGCACGTTAGGACGACGTTTTACGAGTAAGGTCAAGAGGTTCAGCTAGGTATGGTGAAACAAATTTCGCACAGCGAATGCCTGGCAATACACGCAAAAAAAGACAGACACAAGCAGCATCCGGACCGAATATGAACAACTAATGTCGTTCTGATGTTGTAATGAACAAAGAAACTTATTTTCTGATGTAGAATAGACAATGAGCCCTTGAACAGGACTGTATCTCGCAAAGAACTAATAATATTGCGATAAACTTTCGATTGATATAATGCTTAATGTAACATAATCGACTGACATCGACAGTGGCAACCCTGAACTTAACACACAACCTAAGCTTACACGGCAACACTGAAACAGCGACACCCGTTTCACCAGCACACAGCCAAGGCACAGCCCGAGAGTATAAAAGGCGAGCCACAGCCCCGAGAAGTCAGCATTCTACTCTTGGCATCAGTGCATCCGACATATTCTAATTATATAAATTTTCTATTGTTGTATTGTTCTGTTGTTGTATTTGAAAAGTCTGTTATAAATAAAATATCATCAGAATTATTGACTACATTGTTTTCACTTTGGAAGGATCTACGAATAAAGTAATAATCAACGAGGGTTGACGTTACAAATTGTCGTCCATCTTGAGGCTACGTTACAAATTGGCGACCAACTATAGGCCATAGTGAACAATAGTCAATATAAGGAATGCCCCTAAATTTGAGAAAAACAAAACAGACACCAACGAAAACAAAACAAATACCACGAAAAACAACACAAACAGCAAAGGCAACAACAATGAATTTCTCTACGGAACAATTTGAAGCAATATCCTCAATTCGAATTACCCGTCCTCAAGGGAGAAAGAGAAACTTCACAAGCTGCACTGCTAGATATAGGCCGGGTTTTTGATAGCTCTTATTCAGTACCTGTCGGCTGATTAGTCTTATCGCGTAGAGAAGACACACACCATATTTAGAAAGCTTTTCCATTGTATTGAATGGAATTTTTGTTTATTTTACATAGCTACGCCATATTTTGCTTGTTTAAGCCATCATCTTAGATTGAGAAAGTCATTGCGCACTTTCATCCAACAGCGTAAATAAGCAAAAGATAACATAACTATGCAAAGTTAACAAAAATTAAATTCAATATAATGGAGAAGCTTTTTGAATATTGTGTGTGTCTTCTCTGGGGGATAAGACTAACCATTCTATAAGATCTACGAGAGAATGGGCCATAATGGCATAAGAGACACTGCTATAGTCGAAGACTTTATAACAAAGATCGACATATTTAAAAAATGCGAGAGCATGACAGACGAGATAGCATTAGGAGGGTTACCCCTACTCCTCGAAGAAATAGGAGCAGAGGAGCAGATTGACTTGGCTTTCGGCAACATAAAAATAGAAGTGCGCGAGCAGCTACACCGAGACAAGATAGCGACATTCGAAGATTTGCTAATACTAGCCCGTGAAGCTGAAAACAAAATCTTTGAACGGAAAATGTTTTTCCAAAAGTAAAATGCATGACAGTTTTGAACGTGCTAAGAAGGAGAGGTGCAAGTTCTGCCGTATGCCTGGCCATTCCATCGACGAATGCAGAAAGAAAAAAAATCGAAGAAAAACAAGCCACTACGCACACAAGAGCACAGCCACAACAGTTGAAGTGTTACGGTTGCGGTAGTCCTGGAGCGGTAAGAGCAAAGTGCCCTAAATGTTCCCCGGTAACCCCGACAACAACACCGGCAGTTGGATTTTGTTCCTCTAACGTGAAGCAAAATGAAGGCATTAAGTTGAGCAGCCGCCCCGCCGTAAATATACTGATCGAAAGTGAAGAAGGTTGCGCGTTTGTCGACACTGGAGCCCGCACTAGTATTGCTAGCGCTTCTCTTTATGCGCTACTAGCGAGAAAGGGAATCGCGTTCGACAGGAAGAAGTAACAACAATTTTTGCTGACGGCATCGAGCGCAAGCAAAAGACATTAGTCACTAACGCCAATATAAAATTAAAACATAAAATCATCCCGACCCAACTTCTTGTGTTACCGAATTTGAACGACAATTGGACACTGCTTGGATGCAATTTTATTGAAAACGCGAATGTAGAGCTCAGCATTCCACAGCGCTGTTGGAATTTCTCTGAATCACCAAATAAGAAGTACGACTTCACATACAATCAGGCGCGCACAGAGGATTTACGGGGCCCGGGGCATATAAATAAAAGTGGCCCCTTTGAGAAAAAGAACATTTGTCCTTGGAAACTCTATAAATGTTGTTCCTACTACAGGATGCTGGTACCTGAGAGAGCGGCATTAGGGTAGATAGATAGGGCGCTCGTCTTCGAATCATAGGTTCGCGGGATCGAATCTCATTGTAGGCGCAGGTAATTTTCTGTGCTTAAACATCACTAACACCTATAGAGGTCAATGCTGCGCTGCGTGAGCATTTTTATAAAAAAAAAAACAATTGATGAAATCATTAATTTAATAAACGTTATAGTCCGAGCCGTGATGGTAAAAAACCGGGGTTTTCGAACTGTCGGAAATTAACCATCTTAAAAGTTGCGTTTAGTTACGGTGATATCGAAACGGTTGGTCAGCCGAAGCAAAACTTGACCAGTATAGCGTAATTAGACGTAATTAGACGCAAAAATTAGAGGTGTTCGGGGGTATGGGTAACTGTCGGATCGAACCTATTTTATTCGATAGAGGACCTTTCCGTGAGTCTAAAAACATTGGTCAGCCGAGCGGCAACCTGACCGAAGGGTTCGGCCAACCAGTTTAAAGGTGCAAATTTTTTAGGTGCGATGGGGTTTTCGGAACTGTCGGATCAAACCTATTCTATTCGATAAAGGACCGCCCCCTGATGCAAAAAATACTGGTCAGCCGAGCGGCAACCTGACCGAAGGGTTCGGCCAACCAGTTCGAAATTACCAATTCTGACGGGTCGATGGGGTTTCAGAACTGTCGGATCAAACCTATTCTATTCGATAGAGGGTCACTCCCTGATGCTAAAAACATTGGTCAGCCGAACCGCAACCTGACCGAAGGGTTCGGCCAACCAGTTCGAAATTACCAATTTTGACGGGTCGATGGGGTTTCAGAACTGTCGGATCAAACCTATTCTATTCGATGGAGGGTCACTCCCTGATGATAAAAACACTGGTCAGCCGAACCGCAACCTGACCGAAGGGTTCGGCCAACCAGTTTGAAAGTAACAATTTTGACGGGTCGATGGGGTTTCAGAACTGTCGAATCAAACCTATTCTATTCGATAGAGGGTCACTCCCTGATACTAAAAACACTGGTCAGCCGAACCGCAACCTGACCGAAGGGTTCGGCCAACCAGTTCGAAAGTACCAATTTTGACGGGTCGATGGGGTATCAGAACTGTCGGATCAAACCTATTCTATTCGATAGAGGGTCACTCCCTGGTGCTAAAAACACTGGTCAGCCGAACGGCAACCTGACCCAAAGGTTCGGCCAACCAGCTTGAAAGTACCAATTTTGACGGGTCGATGGGGTATCAGAACTGTCGGATCGAACCTATTCTATTCGATAAAGGAACGCCCCCTGATGCTAAAAACACTGGTCAGCCGAACCGCAACCTGACCGAAGGGCTCGGCCAACCAGTTTGAAAGTACCAATTTTGACGGGTCGAGGGGGTTTCAGAACTGTCGGATCGAACCTATTCTATTCGATAGAGGGTCACTCCCTGATGATAAAAACACTGGTCAGCCGAACCGCAACCTGACCGAAGAGCTCGGCCAACCAGTTTTAAGGTGCTCATTTTCAGGTCCAATACATATTTTCATATAGCTTATAGTGTCGTTACTACGTGATTTCAGATTGCAAAGTGTGGTGGAGAAAATTTGTTTATTTCTTATTTTTTTAGGGTGCTGAGAAACAAGAGCTTCTCACCAAAATTTCATTGCGGAACAGGGTCAAAACCCAAAACACATAATATACAAGAAAAATGCAACTTTTGCGAGCAAAAATGCAAAACCGTTCATAATATGGAGCTACGTTAAAAATGGCAAATTTAAATATCAATTGTAGTAATATCGCTCAACGGATTTATAATATTTATGTCTCTTTGGACGTGCAATTATGTGCTCTCTAACATATTTATGGAAAGTTTTTCATAGAAATAAATAGTTTCAGAGTTATGAGCCAAATAACGGAAAACAGCAAACATTTCAGGGTTTTTCGTGATTTTGACCCTGTTCCGCGCAACGAAAATTTGGTGGCAAGCTCCGGATTCGCGCTCCGTACCCTAAAAAAACATAAGAAACAAAAAACTGTCTCCAACACATTTTGCAATCTGATGTACTAGGTTTATCACGTAGAAAATACACTATTAGTAAAATTTTAAATATAAATAGAATGGAAGCAGGAGCGGCCCAATGTATGTATTTTAAATGGACGACAGCAAAGGTTTTTGCTGCCCACATGACGTCACCCATTTAAAATGTATTGTGCTGTTTTCCTCGGTAACATTCATCGCATCCCGTCTGTATCAACCAAATATTTCATGACTTTTCCCCAAACCGGATTCTACTCCCTCTCGTACGTACTACATTGCTACAAGCTCATTCATAAATTGCCACACAGCACACACACAGTCATAATCCTTGCAAACATGCGCACACGCAATCAAAAGTGAGAAATATCATCAAAACAAAAAACAAATGTATTTTCTGAAATCGCTCGGTTCATCAATTGAGTCGTTTATGACTCTTTATGACTGTCGCTAAAAGAGGTCAGTTACTCAAAAATATTTATCCTTAATCTAAGCTTAAAGGGCGGCCAAATCATGACGTGGGGCTATCCTGCCACATTGATCACGATGAAGCTTAAATCATTCTTGAAGCGTGGTTGTTCACACTAGCTGTAGAATGCTGTAAGAGAAAACAAAGATAAAATGTATGAGCAATGTACGATGAATCGGCCGCGCCGGTATGCATAAACATTTTTTGTAAAATTTTCACTCTCCCCTCACCCCATAATGCCCGCAACTCTGCACGTACATCATCGGAGTCATCGCGTCGCCGAGACTGAAAATATATTGCATCGCAAAAGGTGTGAGTAGTGAGTGCGTATTGATGTATATACTATATGTACATATGTATATTTACTTGTGTGAATAACCCAATTTGTAGAATGAGGAAAATGAAATGCGTTTCTTTTTGTCTCAGACCTCAGGTGCAAATTTGCGCCTTTCCTCGCAAATCTGATACACATTATCGAAAATTACTTGATTGAAAATGCCCCAAAACGATAGTCGGCCTCCTGAAAAGTGGGGCTAAAGGGGTGACAGAAGACTTAAGAGTTGTTGATAGTTGCAGCATGTTGAAATTTTTCGAAGTTTTTATGGAAAACTTGTAGTGCGTCTACAAAATTAACGCAAGTTCCATTATGCTAAATCATATAGGCGATTCCTTCTGAACGGGATGTCATTCAGAACACCATACTTCAAAAGGAAGACAAAAACCTTGAAAAGGACGGTCAACAGACGAACCTGAAGTGATGCAAAAAGTGGGATTTTGCGAAAAACAACAATGATTTCTCGTGGCAATTTTGCAAAAAAAACTGTTTGGCGACAAATTTCTACGATGTTTAATGTGCGCTAATTTGATATACTTCCCGTAGTCTTGCCTTAACACGTTGGCTGCGGCAGTCATTTTCGGTATCTTCTTTTCTGTGCGGCACATGCCCCCGGCGGCATGTAAGTCGTTATTATTCATGTGCGGCACATGCCCCCGGGGGCATGTGGCTACTGCAACAGTAAATGAGCTCTCATATCCCGGAATTTAATTTTAATCGATCAAAAACTAGATAAACTACTTCCTTAGGTACAAAACTGTCTTCAATTCAGCCAGGAGCCGATTCCAAATAATTCTAATAATAAATTGTAATTTTTCATTATTTTTCGTCTTTGCTTTGGCCAATCGACCATGCGACGCGAGCATTCCGATATGTTAGCACTAAAAAATGTATTTTCGCACTTCAATTCAGCAATAGACTACTAAATGAACACGATGGAACCAAAAATTAATTCCAAATGTGTTTTTTTCTGGCACCCCATTAACAAGAAATACATGCCCCCGGGGGCATGTGCCGCATATGAGTAATAATTTATTACTCCTGTGCGGCACATGCCTCCGGGGGCATGTATTATGTTTTTGTTATAATATTATAATAGAGGACGAACTAAGTAAAATGCTCTTTGTCTCGCTAAAATCGGATGAAAATTAGAGATTTTATAGCTTTCGCACCTGGAGAATGAAAAGCAAATTTTTCAGCCGCACACAAATAATAACTATCACATGCCCCCGGGGGCATGTGCCGCAGCCAACGTGTTAAATCGGTAAAAAGTTCAAGAGCTTAAACCAAGTTGCCGAATATTATTTCCCACATAAGTATAAAGTCAAATGTTGTGGACAATTGGGAGGGGGTGGCGGTTTTTTATTTCGTGAATTTATAAGAATTGGTTCGGAGGAAAACACACTAAAAGCACGCTGTCGAGGGTTGAGAGCTAACGTGGCGAGAGCGGGTTAAATTGTCGCATTTTTGTGCTTATCAGGTCCATTTCCGCTATATTTTCGAAACCGCGAACTGTACAAAAAAATTGTCTGAGCAAAAATGAAAGCTTACAAAAGTTCCTATAAAACTCATCTTACAAGCATATGTCGAATTCTTAACTTGTATCAACATATTGCTAATTTAAAAATCAAAAGTTTCATATTGAGAACATCAACACAGCATAGTCGGCATATCTATAGATTGGCTTTATGCATGTACGCTATATGGATCGTCATCAATGTGGCACGATAGCCCGACGTCGGGCCTTGGCCGCCTGAATCGTTGACCTCTAATTGTCGCGGTTACGTGACCTTGTCCTCCAGTTACGGAAGCCCAGCAGCTGGTGGGCGTCTTCACCTACGGAGTTCTCCCAGCGAGCTCTCGGTCGTCCACGCAACCTCGCTCCGTCAATTCGTTGTGCGTTCATCACTTTTTTTGGCATGCGAATATCGTCCATCCGTTGTACATGCCCCGCCCATTGCAGACGTTGAAGCTTCACGATTTTCGATACTTCCAGCTCATCGTACAATTGATACAACTCATGGTTGTACCGGATACGCCATTGGTCTCGCTCGCGAACTGCCCCGAAAATTCGCCGAAGGACCTTTCGTTCGAATCGGTCTAGCAAAATTTCGGAGGCTTGGGTGAGGGTCCATGTTTCACAGCCATAACATAGCACGGGTCGGATGATTGTTTTGTACACGCGGAGCTTCGTGTTCCTGTGCGCAAGTTTCGAATTAATAATAGGGAGGACCGAGAAATATGTCTTATTGGCTAGTTGTATCCGTCGCTTAATTTCGTCGGTTTCGTTGGCGTCCTTTGATAAATTACAACCCAGATAGTTGATGTTGTCTATATACTCGATATTAAGGTCCCCCACTGTGATGCTTGAATTTGCTGGCGTCCTTGTTTTCGATTGCATCATGGCCTTTGTTTTGCTTTCGTTGATATGTAGTCCAACTTCCTTTGCGGCGTTATTGAGGTTATGCAGAAGGCTTTCTGCATCACCCAACCTTCGAGACATGATGTTGATATCGTCGGCATACGCTACTAATTGAGTCGACTTGATAAGTAGCGTTCCGCTGCTGTCCATATTCATGGCTCGAATTACATACTCCAAAGCAAGGTTGAAGGTCGGCGCCAGCCCGTCGCCCTGCTTGAGTCCAGTACGAGTTTCAAATAGGTCAGTGAGTCGGTTCTGTACTCTGACCTGCGAGACGGTATTAGTCATCGTCATCCTTGTGAGTCGCACTAACTTTGCCGGTATACCAAAATTCAGCATAATGTTGTACAGTACACTTCGATCGATACTGTCGTATGCCTGCTTGAAGTCAACAAAGATTTGGTATACGTCGATGTTATATTCCCAGCACTTTTGGAGTAGTAGCTTCACTGTGAAAAGCTGATCGGTCGTTGAGCGACCAGGTCTGAAGCCGCCTTGATACTCGCCAATGATTCGTTCTGCGTACGGATTAATTCTCTTTTCAAGAATTTTTGATAATATCTTATAGGCCGTACAAACTAATGATATGCCCCTGTAATTCTCACACTTTAGCTTATCACCCTTTTTGTGGATTGGGCAGATTATGCTTTTGCGCCAATCTTCTTGGTCAGGCACGTTCCACCATGCTTCAGCAGTTCTGCTGGGATCTCGTCAGCGCCGGGCGCTTTATTATTTTGAAGCGACTGTATGGCAAAACTTACCTCCTCTACTGTTGGGGGTAGAACGGGAGGGCCTGGTTCGGCTAACTGCTCAAGAGCTGGCTCCGCGGGGATGTTGATGGTGCATTGAGGAGCTCTTCAAAATGCGAGGCCCATCGTTTGTTGACGCTTTCGATGTCGCTGATGATGTTACCATCCTTGTCCTTACATAGGCTTGTCCTGGGTTGATATCCGTTCTTGATATTGTTTATAAGTTTGTACGCCTGTGTATTGTTCTTACTGGCTAATCTTTGGTTTATTTGCTGTAACTGCTCGTCAAAATTTTTGCGTTTCTTACGTCTAATTAATCCATTAGATACTCGCCGAAGTTCGTTGTATCTTTCTTTCTTGGCTCGGGATGCGCGTTGTGTGTATTGGCGATAGGCTTCATTTTTCGCCTCAATCGAGGCCCTGCATTCGTCGTCGAACCATTCGGCTCGTCTGCGCCGGCCTTTATAGCCCACGACCTCTTTTGCGACCCCCTTGATGCTGTCTTTAAGCTAGGGTCTTAGGATTTGAAAAATTACAAATCTTACGTGTTAAGGAGAAAAAACGTGATCCTAAGAAAAAACCAAGGTAAAAGTTTCCTCAAGATTTTTTTTTATTAAAAAAAAAGAAAAAAGAAAGAAAAAGTAAAATTATCAATAATACGAGCTTATACTTCAAGTCCTCGTCATAATGTCCTTCTCCATATCGGCATCTTTTCCACATTTTCCTTTTTTCTCGCAAATTGTTGCAAGCCGTTTCAATTGTTTGTAGTTGGTGTTCCCGAGACACTATAGGTTCATCGTAAACTTCATTTTTTAGTCCTATACATGGAAATAAAGCAGCGTTAAATTTGGACTTCTAGCAGGCCATGCGAAACGGCTTGCAACAATTTGCAAGCAAAAAAGAGAAAAGGTGTCTCAGGCAGTCTCTTCTGTAGGTAAAAGGTGTCGATATCGAGGGGAAACTTCGACCAGTACTTGTATTTTAAGTTCTTATTGTTAATAATTTTACTGTTTCGTTCTTTTTTCGTTTTTTATAAATAAAAAATCTTGTTTACTAAACAAAACAATAAAAATTGAGGAAATGTTTACCTTGGTTTTCTCTTAGGATCACGTTTTTTCTCCTTAACACGTAAGATTTGTAATTTTTCAAATCCTAAGACCCTCATTTTAATATGTCGTTCGAAAGCTAACATAATGAGGCAACTTTTGTCAACTTTGCACATTTGTGAGTTCAAAGCACAGTTACGATTTTACAATTAGTATTTTCAACGAAAAACCGATTTTCGAATTTCTTTAAAGTTTGAACGATAGTATCTGGGAAGCTATTTAAATGATTTATTTGAGAGTTATTGAGTTATTTAATGTTGAAGTTTGTGCACTTTCAGAAATTGAAGTCAAATCTCGGATTAAATATTTGAGAGTGTGGCAAAAAGTAATTTTTCTCGTCAAGTCGAGCTTTTTGACACTATTTACAAAAGATGCTAAAATTTTATAACGGTTAAAAATAGAGAGGTCATCTAGAACATAAATTCTACCTAAATGAGCTGTACTATCATCCATTAGGTATAGTATGTGTAAAATATATAATGGAAAGGCTGCGTCTGACTTGCGACTGTCTTTATTGACTCTTGACTTACGACTAACAGAATTCATATAACTATATTCTAACTGTACAAACTAGACTAACTATGTACATACATATTTGACGAGTAGTGGAGAGTACTGCCATAAGATTAGTGGCATTGTATTGCCATATAACATCTCCTTTTTTTTGGAATAATAATTTATTTTAAATTGTTAATACATGTGATTTAAAATTACAAAAATTAAAAATATTTCATAATAAAGTAATAAAATAATTCTATATCAAATTTTGTACATATTATGTGTTTACTTAAAGTAATGTTCATAATTCATTTCAAATTCAATTTTAAATCTATTCTTCTCTGAAATAAAGAATACTATTTGGATTATTATTATTGTTTTATTTAAATCTACTCTATTATTTACAACAATACAGTTCCTTAATTCAAGCTATAAAAGCATAGTGAAGTTCCTTGTTTATAATTGAAAAGTAAAATTTAATCGTATGCGAGCCTTGAAGGAGGTATTAGCTTCCTACCAAATCTAGACCTTGGCGTATCATCCTTTATATTTTTAGGACTATCCGTATCCTCAGTTTTAGAAGAGGACGGCGTAATTTGTTCCGCGGGTAGAGAACTTTTTCTGTTAGACGAGGTCATGATGTGTTCTCTATTGCGCCTGATAGTATTTCCTACAGCATCCCGAATAATATATGATCTAGGAGCATCACATACTTTTACAATAGTTCCTGAAGTCCAATACGAATTAGGTGTTTTTTTGAAATAAATATCTATTCCTGGTTTCAAGGGTTCAAGAGATTTCGTGGACGCATTGTAGTATTGTTCTTTTTTTCTGTTTTGAATTTGTAAGTTCTTCTGATATTCTTCTGAATTGATTTGTACTGGCTGGAAATTTTCTGCCAATGAGATGATCTTAGTTCGCAATTTGCGTGACATAAGCAACTCAGACGGCGAAGGAAGATTCCCTTTAGAAACTGTACGATAGTGCAGTAATGCAATATATGGGTCTGATTTATCCTCTTGGCACTTTTTAAACATTTGTTTAATTGTTTGGATTGAACGTTCAGCTAATCCATTTGAACGTGACAGATACGGACTTGAGGTTTTATTATCAATACTCCAACTGGAGCAGAATTGCTTGAACTCTTCTGAGTTAAATGGAGGCCCATTGTCGGATATTATTGTCTGTGATATCCCATGACGGGCAAAAATGGCTTTTAACTTAAGAATGACATTCTTGCTACTATAACCATGATTAAGACATTCGACCTCGATATATTTTGAATAATAGTCGACTGCTAGTAAATACATGACTTTGTTCAGTTCAAACAGGTCAATTCCGACTTTGAGCCAAGGAATGGGAGGAATTTCGTGATGCAACAGAGGCTGTTTGGGCTGAGCATTCCTGTGACGAAGGCATGATTCGCATTGACTGACGAGATTGTAAATGTCGTTATTTAAATTTGGCCAAAATACATAATCTTTTGCCAGGCTCTGACACCGTTGTATCCCTAAATGACCTTCGTGAATGTAGTTTAGAATCTCTCGACGCATCGAGCTGGGGATTACAATTCGATTACCTAATAGAACGATGTCGTCGATAACATTTAGGCTGTCTTTAATAGAAAAATAGGGCGCACAGTCTAAGCTGACTGCTTTTTTATTATTTGGCCACCCTGAATAAACATATTGCTTGATTTTAACCATCGTTGTGTCTTTGTTTGTTTCTCTTTTAATTCTTTCTAGATTTTCATTTGAAATCGAAATATTTGATATTAATAGATTGCAGTGTAGACTTATTTCTTTATCAAATTCGGGCAATGTCTCATCTGACAGAGCAGCTCTCGATAAAGCATCTGCTGTGTGCAGGTATTTACCATAGATACAGAAGAAATTCTAGATAGGCCCTGAAGGGGAAATATTGTCTAGGTTTTTATAACACAATCACAAAAAACACACATACTATCAACCACACCATAGGCGCCGTTAGTTTTTCATATGATGGGGGCACACATTTGGCGGAAAAATTTGAATTGCCAATTTAAGAAAAAAATGTTTACATTGTTTGCATGCTTATGTAAACAATTTTGGCACTAAGCAAAAAAGAGAAAAATTAAATAAATAATAAATGTAGTCTGGCTGGTCTAGCGGTTAGTGCGCGCGCCTTCGGTGCACAGGGTCATGAGTTCGAATCTCACCGTGGATCATGGTGTTTTTCGAACTCACGAGCTTGTGACGGACTATGATCTCACTCAGATGTTAAATGAGTACCCATTTATGGGGATAAATAACACTGCTGAGCGTGATGCTGATCTCATTACCTCAACAAAAAGCAGATAAGATCTTGGAAATAGGATGTCACTAACACATCCTGCGGGCTTAGTCCAATGTTGGATTGTCGCGCCTGTTATTTTTTATTTTTTAAATAAATAAATCGAAATTTTTGTTTTCTGCAAATTACGTTGAAGTTTTCCTATGATTTTCATATCGGTGTAATGGGAATATGAGTAGGTATGTTTGATTGGGTCGAGTACAGGACAGAAAAGGGCAACTTATAGGGTATAGAACAACTCCTGTAAAATTTGTATGGAAGTTATTCTGTTCTGACCCAATAAAACGGACCTACTAATTTGCTCCAAGGGAAATATACTTATGCATGTATTTTATTATTTATCACAGTTTGATTTGAGAAAAAATTTTACTTCGTTAATCACCTCTCTCTTCCTTTTTTAACTAAGCTTGGGACCGGCTTCGACAGAATTCATGCGATGTTTTTGCTTTTATTTTTATTATGTAATGAAATTTCGTTGTGAAACAAGATCAAAATAGCAAAAAAAAACGAAGAAAATTCTATCAATTGTAGCGATACCGCTTAACGTATTTTGAAGAATTATGTCGCGTTGCGCCGATGTTTTCTTTATCATGTTCATTGGTTTCTTATCGCATGAATGCAGTTTCAGTGTTATAAGCCAAAAAAATTGAAAAACTTAGAAAATGTTTGTTTTTGGCGATGTTGGCCATGTTCCGCAACGAAATGTTGGTGGGAAGCTCCGGATTCGTGCTCAGCTTGGCTGTGGGTATTTATATGGTCTGTCATAATGGACATTAACGTGCAATCCAATCCAACCCTGTGCTGTCCTGAGGAAATAAGTACATACAAACAACAACTACACCGCATTTTCAGTATATAAGGTCGATCCACATTTATTAGTCACTATAATTTTCCATACAAGTTAACAGAAGATATTCAATGGTACGTTCGTGTCCGTTGAGACTGGAGCTAGGAACATGTATAATGGAAGGAAAAATATGCTTAGACTGTACAGTAAATTGGATAATCATAAATACGTTTGCCTGCGGACGGAGCAACTCCAAGGCCCGCTTGTGCTGCCCTTTTTTTGAGACGGAATTATCAATTCGCCAAACTTGAAATATTTTTGAGCGTTTTCTCCGGTTCTTCCAAAAGGCGTTGGTTGAGACGAAACAAAGGCGCAACTTAAGAATCATTTGTTGCTTGAAATAGAATAGCCGCGTCAGCAGAGGCATCGGCAGAGGCATCGGCATCAGCAGAAAAATTTCAATTTAGAACACACGCATTTGCCTTTGATGACCCACAATGACAGCAGAATTCTGCTTCTGCCGATGCCTCTGCCGCTGCTGTCATTGTGGGTCATCAAAGGCAAATGCGTGTGTACTAAATTGAAATTTTTCTGCTGATGCCGATGCCTCTGCTGACGCGGCTATTCTATTTCAAGCATGTCTGAATATAAAATTGAAGTGTTAATTAATTTTATGTACAGTTAGAAATTGTAAGTCACTTACCTACAAATAATATTTTAACAGTGTCGTGTCAATGATAGGTAGCAATGGCTTATTCTTGCTATACGTCTTTGTATCGGACGGTTTCATCAATTCATTTTGAACATTATATCGAACCTCTGCCAGATAATCAATTAACGCCAACAGAGCTATTCTTCAAATCCTTTTCGTCGAGCAGGAGAGTCCGTGTACATTGTTTTGCCATATTCAGGGAATCTTGCGATAGAAGATCGAGAAATAATCGTATGTCTTCACGCGGATCAGCTTTTAATTTGGCAAATACTTTCATAGCACCAGCGAATTGCTTGTTTTTTCAAAAATTCCAATACATGCAACGTTTTCATTTGACGAATTTCTTTTCCTCTTTAAGGTCTGGATAGACATCGGGCGGAATGAAAATGAAATTTTTGTCCGCTGCGATTTTCTCAATGAAAATGCATGCTTACTGCCGTGGAACATGTCGGAAATGATGGAGAATTCCATAAGCTACAATCCGAATATGGTTCCAACATTTTTCTCGGCCATTTTATGTATTACTTTTCGATTCCCCGGTTATTTCACCGTGGGAATCGAAAAATAATACATAAAATGGCCGAGAAAAATGTTGGAACCATATTCGGATTGTAGCTTATGGAATTCCCCATCATTTCCGACATGTTCCATGACAGTAAGCATGCATTTTCATTGAAAAAATCGCAGCGGACAAAAATTTCATTTTCATTCCGCCCGAGGTCTATTCAGGTCTTTAGCACCGATTCATTGGAAATATTCTGAAAATAAAGTTGGGCTTCGGTCACATTTTAGAGGAAAGGTAAAGTGAAATTTACTGTATTTCCAATGCCAGCTTGCCAGATTGAATGCACCGCAGTTCTGAAATACCATAGGCTTCGAACTTCCAATCCGGTCGGCATGAATCTAATAATGTACGGGTAGTCCCAGACTGTGGATAGAAGTGTAAATAGATTATTTGGTACTCGCAAATTGAACGAGATTTGTGTATGTACTTACTCAAAATACTGACCGGATGACTCTATGTAGTCTTCGAACATTTTTCTCCACTAGCATTGTAACGTCACCATAGGCTTCGAACTTCCATTCCGGTCGGCACGATTCAGATAATTTAGGGGTCGTCCCAAACTGTGGATAAAAGTGTAAATAGATTATTTGGTACTCGCAAATTGAACGAGATTTGTGTATGTACTTACCCAAAATACTGACCGGCTGACTCCGTGTAGTCTTCGAACATTTTTCTCCACTAGCATTGCAACGTCATCAGTCGCCGATCCCCTTTTAAAACCGACAAAAACGATAAGAACCAAAAAAATGCTCGACCGCGCATAATGGCTGTGCTAGCAACAATAAAAACTGTGTAGCCCCCGAAACAGAGAGAAATTTGAAACGCCTGTGTACACATTAACGAGACGAATTTCCGTCGTAAACGTTCGTGCTTGCTTCGTACAAAACGTGTACGAACGCTTACGAACGAGGTACGAACGCTTACGAACGAATCGCTTGGCTGTCAACCACAAAATCGCGCACATGTTTCAAATGAAAAATCAATTAAAAACGCGCTAAACTATCATTTTCAGACCGACATTGACATAGCACTACTAAAATCTAGGTACACACGCGATTACCTTTGAGAAGACACACCGATTATGTATTTGCGTTGTTCACTGGACCACCCGACAACAAAGCACTTCAAATTCGGAAAAACAACATGTGTCGCATTTTTTCCAAAGTAAAACACTTTCGCGAGATTACGGCCTACACTGTTTTGGTGAATTTATCTCAAATCACATCGAAAAACTCGATATTTCACTCGCGCAAACTATTTCGTGCACTCACGTTCACTTGCCGCCATTATCCGCCAATTGGATTCCAACTGGATGGTTGTCAAAGGTTGACAGCGACGCGACCGAGCCGGCCATCTTGTGGGTTGCTCGAGAGGTGTAGGAGAGGTGGCGCTGAAGATGAGGGGAGAACTTTTCTAGTCACACACGTACGCTCATCTACGTGAAGCGGGCCAATCCATACTAAATATCAAAGGTATTTACCCGGTTTGTATAATACTTCCAAACGGTAAGCTTGTAAGCGCATCATTAACCTTTGAAGACGAGCAGGCACTTTATACAAAGGTTTGTTGAAAAGCGGAACTAAAGGCTTATGGTCAGTTTCTACCGTCACATGTCTTCCATAAATGTAGTGGTGGAATTTGACACAACCGAAAAGAATCGCAAGCAACTCTTTTTCGATTTGAGCATAGTTTCTTTGGCTCTGCGTTAGAGTCCCGGATGCATACGCAACAGGATGATTATCTTGCGATATTACTGCTCCTAATGCGCTTTGTGAGGCATCCACCGACAAGAGGAGTGGTTTATTTGGGTCATAATATGACAAGACTGGTGCATTCGAAATAAGAGTTTTTAATTTATTAAATTCTTTTTCATGACGCTCATCCCAATGCCATGCTACTTCTTTTTTTAATAATTCCCTAAGAAGAATGTTCTCCATGGAGAGACCTTTGACGAAACTTGAAATATAAGTGACCATTCCGAGGAATCTCTGTAGCTCCAAAACACTTGTTGGGCGTGGCATCTCTACAATGGCTTTTATTTTATCATTGTCTGGCCTTACACCATTCTGGTTAAAAATGTGACCCATAAATTTAACCTCTGTTACACAAAAGGTACACTTTTCCTTATTAAATTTAAGTCCAATATCCAATGCTCTACTGAGGACTTGTTCCATTATTTTATTGTGATTTTCCACTGAGTCCGCATAAATAAGAAAATCGTCAAAACAAATAATTAGGCCTTGAATATCTCCGAAATATTTGATCATTAAGTGATAGAAAATTTCAGGGGCGGCATTTATCCCAAAAGGCATCCGTTTAAATCGGTACCTTCCAAACGGGGTGACGAATGTGCATAACATAGATGATTCTTCCTCTAATGAAATAGCCCAAAAACCTGAACGCGCATCTAGCTTTGTAAAAAATTTAGAACCCGATAGCTGTGCCTTACACTCATCAACTGAAGCGAATACGAAATGAGGTCGCTGGATTGCTTTATTTAAATTTCTAGGATCCAAGCATAAACGCAGATTCCCATTATCCTTCTTAACTAAAACAATTGAGCTAACCCATTCGGTTGGTTGTTCAACTTTCGTAATAATTTCAAGCTCTTCTAACCTATCTAACTCCTTCTTCAAAGATTCGCGTAACGAGAAAGGAATTTTTCTTGGACAATCGACTACAGCTTTCACATCCGGACTTAATTTAAAGGCAATTTTTTCTTTAATTTTACCGATTCCCCGAAAAACTTCACTGTACTTCTTGACAATATTCTCAACATGATTCTTATTTTGTTTCTCAATTGTTGCCACAATAATTTCCTCAGCTTTCTTAATTAAATTTAATTCAATGCAAGCTGCAAGACCAAGCACCGACTTGCATGCCAAATTTGTAACATGGAACGTTAAATTATGCACTTTATTTTTATAAAAACAATTTAAATTCGTTTTTCCACGTATGGGTAATGGTTCTCCCGAAAAAGTGATAATATTAGTATGCGTTTTTTCAATTACATTATTCGGACATATCCTATCAAAAATTTTAGACGGAATTAAGTTGCATTGCGCACCGGTATCTATTTGAAAATCTAAAGTTTCACCATTAACTGTGAGCGGTAATAACCACATAACTTTGTTCGACTGACGTTTACTCAGCTCACCCAAAAACAGAGTCTCGCCTTCACTATCATCAAACACTACATTGATATTTTTCCCAGGTTTTTTAGCTTTAGTCTCAGATTGGTTAGTTCGACACATTTTAGCAAAATGGTTAGGTTTCCGACAAAGATTGCAAATGACTCCTATTGCGGGACAACGCACTCGATGTTGCTGACCGCAACGACTGCAATTTGACTCTAACCTCGACTGTACTTTTTGAGGTTTATAACCTGGTTTTTTGCTATTTTGACTTTTAATGTATCGTTTACCTGTTGATTTGACTATGGCATGAAGACTTTGATCCGTTACGTTTTCGTTTAGCGATGAGGCTTGTTGCTTTGCCAGAATAGCGGATTTTGCGAGTTCAATGGCCTTCTCCAACTTCGTGTCACCATCAGCTAATAACCGTTCTTTAATACTGCTATGTTTCGGCAGGAGCCCGCAAATGAAAATATCCTTGATCAGCTCTTCTCTCAGTGCTCCAAATTCGCAAGAAAGACTTAGATTTTTCAATGATGTGACGTAGTCATCGATGGTTTCGGCTTCTGATTGTTTTCTCGAAAAGAATTGATTGCGTTCGATGGCTATGTTGACCTTCGGAGTAAAATAATTTTTAAATTTACTAATTAGGCTTACGTAGGTTATTTTGTCTAATTCCTCGTTGAACGAACTGAATATGGTTATGGCTTCGGGCCCCATGTGATGGAGAACAATGGCGACTTTTCTCTTATCGGGCTGTGTATCAAGTCCAGTCGCCTTCATGAAAATGTCGAACGTCGTGTGCCATGTCCGCCATGCTTTTGACAAATTTGTCGCAGAAAAATCGAGTTGAGGCACCGTGCTGTGAAGCGTTGGATTGCTGATATAGATAGTCTCCATCCTTGCGTCGCTTATTGACTGGTCGTTATCCGTCATCTTTGTGCTACTTGTTGACTGCTCGACTTTCGGCATTTATGCACCTGACACCATGTAAAATATATAATGGAAAGGCTGCGTCTGACTTGCGACTGTCTTTATTGACTCTTGACTTACGACTAACAGAATTCATATAACTATATTCTAACTGTACAAACTAGACTAACTATGTACATACATATTTGACGAGTAGTGGAGAGTACTGCCATAAGATTAGTGGCATTGTATTGCCATATAACAGTATGTACCATGAGTCGTGTGTGTCTATACAATTTTAAAATTTTAAGTTTTAAGAGTAGCATTATTATAAAGATATAGAAATTTAGGCTATTGTTTATTATTATTCAATCCCTACACGTTTTAATCTCTCATTTCATATATAATTTCACAGAGCATCCATATAGCGTACATGCATAAAGCCAATCTAGATATGCCGACTATGCTGTGTTGATGTTCTCAATATGAAACTTTTGATTTTTAAATTAGCAATATGTTGATACAAGTTAAGAATTCGACATATGCTTGTAAGATGAGTTTTATAGGAACTTTTGTAAGCTTTCATTTTTGCTCAGACAATTTTTTTGTACAGTTCGCGGTTTCGAAAATATAGCGGAAATGGACCTGATAAGCACAAAAATGCGACAATTTAACCCGCTCTCGCCACGTTAGCTCTCAACCCTCGACAGCGTGCTTTTAGTGTGTTTTCCTCCGAACCAATTCTTATAAATTCACGAAATAAAAAACCGCCACCCCCTCCCAATTGTCCACAACATTTGACTTTATACTTATGTGGGAAATAATATTCGGCAACTTGGTTTAAGCTCTTGAACTTTTTACCGATTTAAGGCAAGACTACGGGAAGTATATCAAATTAGCGCACATTAAACACCGTAGAAATTTGTCGCCAAACAGTTTTTTTTGCAAAATTGCCACGAGAAATCATTGTTGTTTTTCGCAAAATCCCACTTTTTGCATCACTTCAGGTTCGTCTGCTGACCGTCCTTTTCAAGGTTTTTGTCTTCCTTTTGAAGTATGGTGTTCTGAATGACATCCCGTTCAGAAGGAATCGCCTATATGATTTAGCATAATGGAACTTGCGTTAATTTTGTAGACGCACTACAAGTTTTCCATAAAAACTTCGAAAAATTTCAACATGCTGCAACTATCAACAACTCTTAAGTCTTCTGTCACCCCTTTAGCCCCACTTTTCAGGAGGCCGACTATCGTTTTGGGGCATTTTCAATCAAGTAATTTTCGATAATGTGTATCAGATTTGCGAGGAAAGGCGCAAATTTGCACCTGAGGTCTGAGACAAAAAGAAACGCATTTCATTTTCCTCATTCTACAAATTGGGTTATTCACACAAGTAAATATACATATGTACATATAGTATATACATCAATACGCACTCACTACTCACACCTTTTGCGATGCAATATATTTTCAGTCTCGGCGACGCGATGACTCCGATGATGTACGTGCAGAGTTGCGGGCATTATGGGGTGAGGGGAGAGTGAAAATTTTACAAAAAATGTTTATGCATACCGGCGCGGCCGATTCATCGTACATTGCTCATACATTTTATCTTTGTTTTCTCTTACAGCATTCTACAGCTAGTGTGAACAACCACGCTTCAAGAATGATTTAAGCTTCATCGTGATCAATGTGGCAGGATAGCCCCACGTCATGATTTGGCCGCCCTTTAAGCTTAGATTAAGGATAAATATTTTTGAGTAACTGACCTCTTTTAGCGACAGTCATAAAGAGTCATAAACGACTCAATTGATGAACCGAGCGATTTCAGAAAATACATTTGTTTTTTGTTTTGATGATATTTCTCACTTTTGATTGCGTGTGCGCATGTTTGCAAGGATTATGACTGTGTGTGTGCTGTGTGGCAATTTATGAATGAGCTTGTAGCAATGTAGTACGTACGAGAGGGAGTAGAATCCGGTTTGGGGAAAAGTCATGAAATATTTGGTTGATACAGACGGGATGCGATGAATGTTACCGAGGAAAACAGCACAATACATTTTAAATGGGTGACGTCATGTGGGCAGCAAAAACCTTTGCTGTCGTCCATTTAAAATACATACATTGGGCCGCTCCTGCTTCCATTCTATTTATATTTAAAATTTTTCTAATAGTGTATTTTCTACGTGATAAACCTAGTACATCAGATTGCAAAATGTGTTGGAGACAGTTTTTTGTTTCTTATGTTTTTTTAGGGTACGGAGCGCGAATCCGGAGCTTGCCACCAAATTTTCGTTGCGCGGAACAGGGTCAAAATCACGAAAAACCCTGAAATGTTTGCTGTTTTCCGTTATTTGGCTCATAACTCTGAAACTATTTATTTCTATGAAAAACTTTCCATAAATATGTTAGAGAGCACATAATTGCACGTCCAAAGAGACATAAATATTATAAATCCGTTGAGCGATATTACTACAATTGATATTTAAATTTGCCATTTTTAACGTAGCTCCATATTATGAACGGTTTTGCATTTTTGCTCGCAAAAGTTGCATTTTTCTTGTATATTATGTGTTTTGGGTTTTGACCCTGTTCCGCAATGAAATTTTGGTGAGAAGCTCTTGTTTCTCAGCACCCTAAAAAAATAAGAAATAAACAAATTTTCTCCACCACACTTTGCAATCTGAAATCACGTAGTAACGACACTATAAGCTATATGAAAATATGTATTGGACCTGAAAATGAGCACCTTAAAACTGGTTGGCCGAGCTCTTCGGTCAGGTTGCGGTTCGGCTGACCAGTGTTTTTATCATCAGGGAGTGACCCTCTATCGAATAGAATAGGTTCGATCCGACAGTTCTGAAACCCCCTCGACCCGTCAAAATTGGTACTTTCAAACTGGTTGGCCGAGCCCTTCGGTCAGGTTGCGGTTCGGCTGACCAGTGTTTTTAGCATCAGGGGGCGTTCCTTTATCGAATAGAATAGGTTCGATCCGACAGTTCTGATACCCCATCGACCCGTCAAAATTGGTACTTTCAAGCTGGTTGGCCGAACCTTTGGGTCAGGTTGCCGTTCGGCTGACCAGTGTTTTTAGCACCAGGGAGTGACCCTCTATCGAATAGAATAGGTTTGATCCGACAGTTCTGATACCCCATCGACCCGTCAAAATTGGTACTTTCGAACTGGTTGGCCGAACCCTTCGGTCAGGTTGCGGTTCGGCTGACCAGTGTTTTTAGTATCAGGGAGTGACCCTCTATCGAATAGAATAGGTTTGATTCGACAGTTCTGAAACCCCATCGACCCGTCAAAATTGTTACTTTCAAACTGGTTGGCCGAACCCTTCGGTCAGGTTGCGGTTCGGCTGACCAGTGTTTTTATCATCAGGGAGTGACCCTCCATCGAATAGAATAGGTTTGATCCGACAGTTCTGAAACCCCATCGACCCGTCAAAATTGGTAATTTCGAACTGGTTGGCCGAACCCTTCGGTCAGGTTGCGGTTCGGCTGACCAATGTTTTTAGCATCAGGGAGTGACCCTCTATCGAATAGAATAGGTTTGATCCGACAGTTCTGAAACCCCATCGACCCGTCAGAATTGGTAATTTCGAACTGGTTGGCCGAACCCTTCGGTCAGGTTGCCGCTCGGCTGACCAGTATTTTTTGCATCAGGGGGCAGTCCTTTATCGAATAGAATAGGTTTGATCCGACAGTTCCGAAAACCCCATCGTACCTAAAAAATTTGCACATTTAAACTGGTTGGCCGAACCCTTCGGTCAGGTTGCCGCTCGGCTGACCAATGTTTTTAGACTCACGGAGAGGTCCTCTATCGAATAAAATAGGTTCGATCCGACAGTTACCCATACCCCCGAACACCTCTAATTTATGCGTCTAATTACGTCTAATTACGCTATACTGGTCAAGTTTTGCTTCGGCTGACCAACCGTTTCGATATCACCGTAACTAAACGCAACTTTTAAGATGGTTAATTTCCGACAGTTCGAAAACCCCGGTTTTTTACCATCACGGCTCGGACTATTACAACGTTATAAGAACGCTATTCTCAATGTAAGAATGCAAAGAGTCAAAGTAGCTCTTAGCAAAGTTATTTTAAGTACGATGTTCTTGATTTTAGTAGAAAAACTGTTACGTCAAAATCATGTTTCAAAATACTTGGTTTAAGATCGGTCCACACTTTTTAGTCATCAGTCGCAGTCACAGTAATTTCTCATTCAAATTGACAGATTGTCAGTCAATCAATTAACTTGAAGTGACTGGGACTGATGACTGAAAAGTGTGGATCGACCTTCAAGAGTGTTTTCGATTGATTTCACTCTACTTTTTTTCTCAGTGTAGGGGGCCCACTCAAGAAGTTGGCGGCAGGGCCCAGAGTGAAGTTGTTCCGTCACTGCTGATGGCATTGCAAAAATCGAAATTCTTGTCTCTTCATAAACGTTACTAAGACCGAGTGTGCACTGATCCATAGGAGAACAAAAGTCTAAAATCAAACCAGTAGAAAACGTTGAGAAATTTTGCTAGTTCGAGAGCATAGTTACAGATAAGACTAGAATGAGTTAACAACAATCAGACAGAGACTTGAATAAATATAAGTTTATGGAAACTAAATAAGAAATAGTTATTTAAAGCGGATCCATCGTTTTCAGTTTCTTGGTTAGCACTTTCTCTATAAAACACACATAGTTCGAGGACACTCGGATTTTAAGAGCATACAGATTAATTAGATAAATTGCGGCAGAGTGTGCTGTTGATTTCAACACCTAAAATATATCAAGATCAGTGCCAATTTTAGATTTAGCAATTTTAATGAAAAAAGTAGGTGAAGGGAAATCCTATAAGGTCCTAGAAATGCTTTGAATAAGGCAAAACAAGATAAATAGAGATTTAAATAATATTTATCTGACATCAATTCGTTTAATAATTTTGCAGACGTATGCGCACTACGAGACCACTGTCCCTGCGGGGCCCTCTTCAACGCGGGGCCCGGGGCAAATTGCCCCTTTTGCCCCACCCTCTGTGCGCGCCTGCATACAATGAAGGCAAGGTTACCCTGCATAACAATATGGGTTTTTTCTACGATTTCTCGCAATTCAACTTGAAAACAACACGAAATCGAATACGAGGAAATAAAGACTCCAGAACTACAGACGAGAATTACTTCCATGCAGCCGCTCATAGTGATCTCCCCATTAAATCACACTCCTAAACGATCACACGAAGACGAACGTGTACAAAAATATTTAAAGTTAATGGAAAACCCACATATGATTTCGCCAATACGAAATACGCCTAAGAAGAAGGACGAGCACCTTTGCGACGTACTAATGGTAATAGCAAGCTTCGACGTCCAATTACGAGAAGATGAAAGCAAGCGATTCATCTTAAGAGCTGACGCCAGTGACTATGCAATCGGAGCAGCTCTACTCCAAGGGGAGGAACCAGAGGAACGCCCGGTAGAATACGCAAGCAGACTACACTTGCCAGCAGAACGCAACTACAATACAACAGAGCGCGAAGCACTTGCAGTAGTTTATCACCCTCAAACAAACCCTGTCGAAAGGCGCAATCGAGATCTAAAAACGCAACTAGCTATTCTTTTTGGAAACCAGCATACCGATTGGAGCGAGCACCTTCCGCATACCCGTTTCGCTATGAACAGTACTCGATGCGAAAACACAGGATTTACGCCAGCGTACCTCAACTTTGGAAGAGAATGGCGAACACCAGACGACACACAGAAAGACTTAAGACAAGCTATACAAACCGAAAATGTTATCCCGGAAATCACACCGCACTTACGACTTCTTGCTGACACATTGATAAGGGCGAGAGAAATATGTGAGAAACAACAGCAGAAAAATTATCAGGACAAAAGGCATCGAAACGCTACACCCTTTGTACCCGGAGATAAAGTTTGGATCAACACACATGTTAGAAGTCAGAAAACGCGTGGAAAACCGCTAAGTTAGCACCAAGACGAGATGGTCCCTACATAATATTAACGAAACGAAGCCCTACTTCCTATGATGTTTCCTCATCCGACAACCCTAGCCAATATCTTGGGACTTACCATCTTTCCTCTTTAACTAAGTTCATTACAGAAGATGTTGACAACAAGGCCATCCAACCTGTATATCCGATTCGTAGAAGAGGAAGACCATGAAAGCAACAACAGTAGAACCACCAATCCTGTTCTTTTCGTCGAGACGCCATCGAGAACAGAAGGGGAGAATGTAACACAATCGACTAACATCGACAGCGGCAACCCTGAACTCAACACTCAACCTAAGCTTACACGGCAACACTGAAACATCGATACCCGTTTCACCAGCACACAGCCAAGGCACAGCCCGAGAGTATAAAAGGCGAGCCACAGCCCCGAGGAGTAAGCATTCTACTCTTGGCATCAGTGCATCCAACATCATTGGAACACGGGAACGAGAGCCGAATAGCCATAGTCCATGCTTCATCCGATGCTACCATCTGGACAGCGTGTTTGACGGTCGTTGTCATTTGTTAGACATATTCTAATTATATAAATATTCTATTGTTGTCGTATTTGAAAAGCCTCTTATAAATAAAATATCATCAGAATTATTGACTACATTGCTTTCACTTTGGAAGGATCTACAAATAAAGTAATAATCAACGAGGGTTGACGTTACAAATTGTCGTCCATCTTGAGGCTACGTTATATTAATCAATTTTTTGTTACTAAAATGATGGTAAGGATGTCTAATTTCGCACAGGTCAACGAAGATGGCGAATAACCCATGCCCCCGTATAGCATCTGCAATGAAATAGATTGCTTCATATTCCATTCTGCAATTTTTTTTTTCTAAATTTTTGTGTGTAGGAGCGGCTTTAGCCCCCTTGGCCCCTCCCGTGGTTGCGCCACTGTATCGAACACAAGATGTCTTAGAACGTTACGCCACTGCGTAAAGTATATAGTGCGTACACCTTTAAACTCTCCAATAATTATGATTATTTCATTACACAATCATTAGGCTTGATTGCTTTAAAATAACAGCTTTAAAAAAAATACTATTTTCTACATTTACAGGTATCGTCCACTCTCATCCATCATCACTGACCACCTTCATTGCTTCCGTGTTTGTAATACTACTTCTTATCCGGCCCAATCAGATAGCATCAACGTTGAGCATCTCTTCAAGGTAGTTAGTTTAAACAATTACTCATAAATAGTTCTAATTATTTTTGTTACGTTTCTAATTTAAATAATATAATAAATCTATGTTGTTATAGTTTCAAAAAAAAATGAAAGAGAAAGACAAAAGTGTGAAAAATCAAACAAAATAGAAAGAAATAACAGAATTTATGTATAATGAAATTATTTTTTAAATAAAAAACAAAACATAAAAATTCATATTTAATGAATAAAAAAAAGAAAAAAGCAAAAACCAAAAATAGAAATATCAAAAATAAAGGCAGTCGGGTTGATAGTTTAGTAATTAGTTTAACAATAACCGCAGATTTTGTTTAATTTGTCCGATTTTCATATTTTCTTTTGCAAGCCTCACATTAGCGAAATTTTGTAAAAATGTTTGCGGAAAAAAAAATTTGCCAATGTGAGGCTTAACAAATTTAGGATAATTAAAATTTGTATTAAATTTGTTTTTATACATTTTTCATCAATTTAAAAACAACTAAAGTAGCTTTTTTAAAACGGTCGAAGTGAATTTGTAGGATTCTCGAAGAAAATAAATAATTTTTTGTTACTAGGACTATTCTAAAGAAACAAATATGTCTTTTCCCAATAACAACACTTTTTATGATAGTATGCATTCCTTTGGCACTTTGATGGAATTTTTCTTCTCAAGGATTCTCCTGTCTTCTTGATAACCGATATTAATTATTTTATAAGTTTTTCTAAGAAAATTAATTTCAAGAACAAGTCCCTCTTCCACCATCCATTTGCCGCATCAATAACTCTCATAAAAAACATTCTGCGATCCTTTAATTAGACAGTTCGCCCCGGGTATCATCTATAACTCTACACCCGAAATGAGCTTTCATTATGTACACACAATAAATGAAAAAAAAAATAATATGGCAAATTCAATTCAATATTAATTTGTGATCGCACGGATCGCATGTCTGTGTATCCCTATATCGGTGGTATGCCCTATTGAATCGCGTCCCTTCCGAACATCGGAACAATCTTTTCAACAAACTGACTGAACACACATTTTTGTACTTATATTCTATAGATACATGCCGGTATCTATGTGTGCAAAAATTGAATCGACATTTTCTGTAACATATTGCAATCAACTTGTATTGCACTTTCAACATATATTGCTTGAATAGTATCCTCGTACAGGAGCAGTGCTCTGCTCTAACTGCTAACTCCTAAAAAGGAATGCAATATGTATAATCAGATATACTCGTACGTACAGAAAGTTTTGTATTTTCATTCTTTTCATCGATACGTAGATTTTTCTTCCTTTCCTTTTTCCAGAGTGATTTTTTTTCTCTTCCTGAATTTATGAGAATCCTTTTGCTTCGTTTCAATCATCTGTAGATGTATCGATATATGATTGTAGTTAGTATGGCGTATGGGTATGAGTCGGCACAAGATGGTTTCGTTATCGTTACACCCGAGGTTCTTCTGATGGAGAGATAGGGACTATACAAAAAATAACGGAAGGCGATGATAGTGCGATGATCCTGATCGTATCTCATATCTACCATTCCGCGTACTCTCGTATCTCTCGTACAAACAATAATATCAAGCAATTTACTGGAAAAATAGAATCAATCAGAGATGATTCTTCTTTTTTTGCGTGTTCTCTTATTCTTGCCAATATTCAGAGGAGCTTCAAGTAAAATGTTTCGCCAGGAAGCAATATGCGTCACTCGCAGACGGAACAAGCAGAAGTGTTTTATTAAAGACTAATTAGTGTACACACGTGCACGTTCGGCTTTTGATTATGCAGAATATGAAATAAGGGATGATATGTTTTTTCACTAGAAAATTCATTTATTGTCGTGTCTATGGGAATGAAACCGATGGCGTGTGGGGTGAGATGATTTATTCGCAATCAGAGCCAGATTGTGGATTTTTTTTTTGTAAAAAGGACTTATTTTGTAAATTCGTTTCCTGGATGCTCAATGACATTCCACGATTATTATACACTCGATGACAAAAAAAAATGCCGAATTTATTTTCCTCCATTTTTCCTAATGCTTTTAATTATAACGAAAATTGTAACAACCCCTAATGGACGGATCAGTACACTGAACTAAATCGCCTGCTACAGTAAAGAATATATGGCTCAAATCAAGAAAAAAGACAATAAAAAACAGCCAAGAAATATTTCTCTTCATTTGAGAATTAGTCACACTGATCCAAGTGAAATGCCATTATCAGCGCTTTAAGGAAAACTAACTTTGAATCAAGCAAACTTTTCTTATGAAAAAGCCAAGAGAATCTAAACAAAAATAAAAAAAGAAACTTGCATCCAACCAACATCGAACACGTAACCCCATTCTTCCCAGTCAAACGCGCTACCCACTGAACCATAGACACTTTCTGACTAACCTACTACAACGCTCCACTATAAGCTAAAGCTAAAATAAAGCTTTTCCACGAGCTTTGCACGGAAAATGTCAAAAAAAAAAATTATTATCAAGCATTTGTTTGCTTGAATTGAGAATAATGGTTTAGGCTTGAATCTACTTCGTATTTCTCAAACGAGGGTCTTGAAAATAGGATCGATTCAAGAAGAAATTGTCATATTTTGAGAAATTTTGTCTAAATTCGGGAATTTTGCAAATGAGAAAAGAGTTTCTTAATTTTAGATAGCCCAATTTTTTCAGTGTAGTTCTTCAACTGGATTGATCATATTTCTTCTAGCAAAGGATAGTCACCCTCTCTCGCAGTTAAACTGCAATTTTGGCCTGGACCAATCCAGTACACTAAACAAAATCATTTGCTTAAAACAAGAAAAAAACATCTTAAATCAGAAAACCTTTTCTTGGAACAAGAAAATACATCTTAAATCAGGAAACATTTTCTGTTTTTTATTATATTTTTTTCTTGTTTTAAGCAAATTATTTTTTCAGTGTACCTACTGAACTTTGTTGACGGGTGGCCTTATAGAGGGGGAACGGGGCAGACCATGGGCAAAGTTACTTCAGATCCATTCATTGGGAGTCAAGATCTTTCGATTGACAACAGACGTTACGGAAACTATAATTTCGGTTCCAGTACTGAAAACTGCTAATTTCAGGTGCTGTACCGAGACACCGGTGCGATGACTCAATACTTATGATAGGGTATTATTGAAAATTTATTATCCGGGACCTTTTTTCGGAGTGTACTTTCTAAAATCTGCCAGTTCATTTCTATAGCCATCGAGCGCGTTTCGACGTTAGCCTAACAGAACGGACAGCTGGCGCAAGCGAAAATGCACATAGCTTATAGATGAGCATTAAAAAGGCAATGGCCCATAATGAGGCCACAAAATATTTATAGTTTTAGGGTGCTTTTACATGAGTAAGTGGCAGCGAAAAGGTTTCTGTATGTGGCTGGTAGAGTACCCAGGGATGATGGAGTTTTCTACTAGGTACTGTAAAATGTTAAAGTCCTTCAACACTATTGGAAGCCGCCGAATTGTAAGAATATCTGCCATTTTTCTAATTTTCCAATTAGTACAGTAATCGGGTATATTTTACTTAAAAAAAATACGTAATGGCTGGAATTTGGTGGAGATGTTAAGCAACGTGCCCTAAGTCTAAATCTGAGCTTTCGTATTTGTGGGAGTGGGGGAAGTTATTGTAATTAGAGGAATTTTGCGTTTTTCCTTAACCTTCCTATACCCGCGTCAAATTTTGTTACACGTATACCCGCGTCGGTCTCACAGACCGATGATTTTCAATCCTTTTTAAATTGTGTTTTTTTCATAACAAAAGATAAATAAAGGATAATAAATAATAAAACTAAAGTGTATAATGAAACATCAATGTCATTCAATAACTTTATTTCCATTTTAATCAGTTTTTTTGCGAAAAAACTTCAACATTGTAACTTTTATACTTAGGAACCACAAAATCTTAACTTAAACATTTTTATCCTTTTAGAAAACAAAAATATTCTTTCGTCTCGCATAAACACGCGATGTGTACTAAAGTAGAATCAAAGAATGACTTAAAGAACACTAAACAAAAAATTTACACAATAATTTTATACTTACACAAAAAGTCACACCTATACCCGCGTCGGTCTCACAGACAATTCTTTCCAAATGCACTAATACGCCCGTCTCGTGTAATCACAAGACATGCACTAAAATAAAGTCAGGAACAAATTCGGCAGCTAGCAAAAAACTCGACCCGCTACCTTTTCATTTAAGCTAAAAAAATTGAAAAAAGTGTTTAGTCGGTCTGACAGACCAACACGCGGGTATAGGCAGGTTAATATCATTCTTACTGTTGTTCCTACAGTAAAGTGATGTGTAGAAGTTTTGTTTCTAATCAAATTGTCTATTCAACGGTACCTAAGTCAATATCGTAGGCCAAATAGTTCCGTTATAATGACCGGTTAAAGGGCAAAATAACACTAAAAATGAGAATATTTTGCTTAAGTGAAACATGTAACGACTGAAATTTGGTGGAGATGTTAAGGGATACGTCCTAAAGCTATATCTGGGTTTTCGTATTTATGGGAGGCGATTGTAATAGTAAATTACCTACTTATAGGTTAAATTTGCGTTTTTGCTTAATATCATTCTTATTGTTGACCCTTAAGTGAAATGGTAGAGGTTTTCTTTCTAATCAAATAAATCTATTCACCGGTACCTTAATCAATATCATAGGTCAAGTAAACCCGTTGTAGTTACCAGCCAAGGATCAAAACAGTACAATAAATGGATATTTTCTTTAAAAAAACGTGATTGCTCAAATTTGATGTATGTTAAGAGGCGAATCTGTTGTCTAAAACTGAGTTTTCGTATTATTGGGGATGGAGAAAGTTGGGGTAAATTGCCTATTTAAATGCGTATTTAGTGATTGCTAAAAACTTCGCTATATCAAGTTGTATAAATGTGTGTTCTTGCTGATTGAATTATTATCTCTTAAACGAGACCAAAATCAAGCTAAGCCGATTAGCGCAGTCGCAGGGATCGTTCCAAAAAAAATTAATTTTTCACATAGTCACTGGAGTTTTATTGATGCAACAACAGAAATATATGACTTGACTACCTCAATTTTGGTTTCTTAGATTGATTTTCTTCCTCTCTTCCGGATTCATTTTTGCTTGCGCTACAATTGTGACCAGCTTCGTATCCTTCTGGGTTCGATGAAAAAAGCCCATCGTTATGGAGGAGTCGTCGTTTTCCGTAAGAGTAGAAAAGTCAGTTATATTGCAACACGCGTTTCCACAACTTTCGTCTTATTCCTTGCCTCGTTCTTTATACCGCTCCACGGTTTCGCGTTGCCCGACCTGCGGTGTAGGCACATAGCCCGTTTTGGCGATAATTTCTGTGAAGAGAATGGTCTAAATATTGACTAAATTTGGATCCCGATTTAAGAAAAAATATTAGCCTTAGCTAAAAACTGTTGATGTATTTATCTTTGTTCATTAGTATTAAATACGTTTTGACTAATAAAAATAAAATTTTAGTTTGTATATTGATTTATTTATGATAAGTTCAAATTACCCTCAAATTTGACACCACCTAATTTTTTCTTCCACATACTAAAACGTACTGTCCGAATTCCACTGTTTTTATATACCACTTAATCAAAAGGCGTCATAGTTTCTTAGTTCGAACAAATATGCCAAAAAGGCAAAAATTTAAGTTTTAGAGCGAATTTTGCATTGGGGTCTGTCAGACCCCACTGAACCATTTACGTATGTAAAATTTACCTGAACCATCCGAGGGTTAAAAGAAACAACAAAACAGTGCAAATTTAGTAGGCGATTTTTCTACATTGCGGCCTTAATATCTAGAGGGCGTTGATGTTACACTATAAAAATGGCACCGACTGTGCCATAAACGAATATACTTATGCATGTGTGTGAGTTAACTTAGAGAGACTATTGGATGTGTGTGCTGTTTCATCCAATAAACACAAGAGTGGAGTATTTAAAGGGGTATCTTTTTAGGTTACGGTTTGGAGACAGTTTTATCGAAGTTTTATACCACCATCTTTAAATTTATTCCATAATGATGATAGAAGCTTTCCGGAAAATACTTTAAGGATGTTTTATTGGATCAAAATATTACTTTAAGCGATGTCACACGATAAATTAATTTCGTGGTACTATATGATTGCTACAGTGTGAAGTGCTTCTTTAAAGCAAACGAATTGTTGCTTGGGCTGTGTTTTATTAGACCACGATCAAACCAGGATGGCACAATTTCTATAATAATTTGATTATAAAGTTGGATACGAGTTGTTCTGTATAGAATAGAGCTTAACTGCAAATTTGAACGATAGCATAACTATCGTTCAAATTTGCCGTTAGGGCGCTATTACACAGTCATATATTGGTAATATATATTATAATAGATATTATCATATCCTTAAGCCTACTAGATTTCGTTTAGTGCACATGTAAAAATTGAATCCGAATGAATCGAGTAGGCTTAATTATATGACTAGAAATATGACTGTGTCATGGAGCCCTTAAGCTCTATACTAGGGATGAGCATCGAACATCGATGTTTCGAAAACATCATGTCCTGTATTCGATAGAATAAAACGCAGCCATTATGCTGTCATATGTATGTATTTCTGGTGCATCATTATGCCTATGACAGATATCTAAATCATTATGACGATAATCCGTCATAATGATGAAAGTTCGAAATTGAGGTGACATATATGTTTTCGTCATTAGGATTCGTCATTTACCTACTTTTGACGTTTGTGTAAATGATGAAAATGTGCCTAACAGCGATATTTTGATGAATATTCTGTTCAATAATTTAAAGACACACTTTTCTTGAAGAATTTTAATAGAAAAGTGTAAAAATTGATAACAAATTTAATATTTTTGCAAACATTCTTGTTCTTCAATTTTGCAACGGATGGCATGGTACCCTGTCATTATTGAGCAAATGATGGTCCAAATGTGTAATTTGGAATGATGATGAAATGATAATGATGGAAAATTTTCGTCATAATGAAGTATTTCCGTCATTCGAAGATATGTGTGTCAATGTTATTAATTACAAATAATGAACCACACTCTAAATCGGTGACGAATTTCTATTTGTATGTCCGATTCCGATAACAGAGTGAAAAAATAGGCATTCGTAGATTTTTACATATCATTTTTTTACATAATGTAAAAAACTCTTCTTGTAAAAAATTGATTTTTTTTACATGTAAAAAACTACGTAAAAAATGTAAAGTAAGAAACTCGACCAACTCTGCTGGTAGGGTTACGTACAAGTATGTGAAGAATGTTCGTCAAGCCAGTGGAAATCTGGACTTAGACATTAAGTCTAGGATTCCCAACTGAATTGTAGTCTTCGCCGTTTCAACATCTCCGATAGTGAATGTGGTGATGCGGAAAGTTGGAAACATGTGTTGTATCTATGTCCATCAAACTCGGACGGCAGAGATCTAACCGCATTGAGAGTGAAATTACCATGACGTGTCTTTCTCCTTATCGACTGGAGAATAGGTTAGAGCCTTAAATGCTTACGGAAAAAAGCGTTTAATGACGTAAAATGCTATAAAATAGAAGCGAGACATTAGACATAACAACTATGGTTAAGTGTCTGGCATGGATCCTGGAACTAACCAGCACACGGAGGCTGTGTTGTCGCTGCAGCCAGACACTTTTATATTTCATCCACCAGTATGGTTTACATGTCAGAAAATGCCGTTTATTGTCGTCGCAAATACAATCCGATGTCCTTTAGAAGACCGTCTGTTACAGCCCACCGTGGCAGGCATGAACGTAAAATCATGGGGGTTAGCCCCAATTCAATTCAATATGGTGAATTGCGCAAGAGTCTACTGTTTACTATACCAGGCATATTGATAGTAGTAAGGAGCGGCAAATTGTGGTCTGGCCCGGGGCCGGCGTAAGCGCTAGAGCGGGCGCGGTAGGTCAGAGACATCGGTGCTTAGGGCAACCTAAAGCGTGAGTATCATAGAGCGAAGAAAGAGGCTTGTCGGTCAGATGTCCGACAGTCAGTATGGATTCCGAACTGGCAGATGTACTGACGATGCGTGGCTCTTTATCAGGGAGTCAGTATCCCACAGCTCGTGTCAATACGTCCTTGGAATCTTCATTGCTTTTGACAACCTGCTGTGGGATGCTATTCTGCGAAAGCTCGAGGCAGTTGGCTGTCCAGAAATAGCTCTTTGGAGGAGCTATTTCTCTGACAGAGAGTCTTTTGTCTTTGGGGCCTACGACGTGGTGCGCAAACACGCATCGCGTGGCTGTCCTAGACCCTTGTGTTTGGAATTTAGTGATGGATGACTTGTTGAAGTCTCTCGACCGGCTGTGTAAGTGCTGCGCTTATGCCGATGATTTACTTCCCTTGTTGAGGGTAACTCGCGTGCTGCGCTAGAGCGTTTGGGATCTTCATGGGAGTTGAAGTTTCACTCTCTAAGACGGTCACCTTGATGCTTAAGGGCAGCTTTGACAGTGGTCGTCCCCCAGTGGTTCGGATGGGGGATGTTAGACTCAAGTACTCGACGATCCCGGTCAAGTACTTGGGCATAACTATGGGGGAGAGGATGAACTTCAGGTTCCACTTCACAGCTGTAACCGAAAAATTTGTTGATATATGTAAGTGGTTGACACGTATTGTTTGGAAGGATTGGGGTCTCGGTAGAGGCGCAATCCAGGAGATTTACGAATTCGTTTTCGTTTGCTGTGCAGCGTATGGATCCGTGGCTCTTATGGATTACGCCTCTACCATAGGTGGTAGGGATTTGATGTGAAACGTGTCAACGTGTCCCGCTAACTAAATGTCTCCGAGTGTGTGAGACGGTTTCTACCGTGGCTCTCCAGGTCCTGATGTGTGCACCCCCTCTTGACTTGGAGATCTTGCGTCGTGGAACGGCGTTTTACATACGGAGAGGGCTTTCGTTTCCCCCTAGTAGCTTGTTGTCCCCTGAGAGTGTCGCTGGTAAAGGCCGACGAGAAATCGCCGGTCTGCTGGAGGAGTGTGTCCTGTCTAGATGGCAGTCTAGATGGGAAACAGCGTCGCATGGGAGAACTACCTACGAATACGTTAGGCAGGCTAGTGACGTGAGAGGTAATGCTGACTTAGACTTTAATCTAAGTCTTGGATTCCTCATCACTGGTCACGGATCGCTCAATGCATGGCTTCATTCACGCAATTTAGCTGATGATGCAGCATGTCCCATGTGTGATAATCTCGGCGAAGATTAGACGCATGTACTATGCCATTACCCGGCGTACGCGGATATCCGGAATTTTGACGCATTCGGCGTCACTATCGAGGATGGTTCTCTGAATATTTCTCGCTGTCTCCTTAGACGAGAGTATGTCCTCTAAATGCTTTCGCTAAGGAAGCATTTAGTCGCCGCCACAGGCGGCTGCACCCGGATGCTGTATAACGGTTTCAGCTCTGGTCTGTCTGGCATTGCCCTTGGCAATGACCCCCCACTGGGAGAAAAACTATACGTCGATACCAGTGGGGACCCACGGGAAATGACTATCCCGCTCTACCCGAATAGTTAGGCGACCAGTCCTATGTGGGTGTGCAAGGCGCCCACACTGCAGCAGTGGCGTAAGACCTCTGCGAGTCCGGAGCAGAGGTCCCATATCTGTTAGCACGGGGTGTCGAGATACCAGCCAAGGGGCACCGATGGGCGGCAATTCCCCTATCCGACACATGAGGTAGGCCCCCATGAGGGGAGTATCGTGCGGGCTGTGGTTTCACAACGGCGTGGAGTTGCGCTACAACCGGGTGCCGGGACCCATAGAACGGCAGAGGTAGTAGAAAGGCCTCGCATCTAGCAGTATGTAAACGCCAAGCCTTATCACTTGGTAAGAAAAACTGCTACCTTTACGGGACGCTGATTGACGTTATCAATCCGTTCGCCTATTCGAGGCCGTCTGATAAACCTTTACGGTAGGCACGGACGTTAAACCCCCTTCATGGCATTTATTGTCTCCCTCTTATGCCTGGCCAAATCAATAATGTCCCAAGATTATCTGCTACTTCAGATTTCTTCTAGCTAATTTATTCGTGTTCTGAACCATCAAAGTAAAATCATTTAATATCAAACATGAAAATACAATTTTATACTTTTAAATAATTTTTATTGGCAATATAAAGTAACGTGCAAAGCTCTCCAGAAAAAAAACAGAAATTTTCATTTCATCCCCAATTTTATCGTGTAAATTGTTACAGGTGTATACAATCAAAATCTAAATAAACGTTTTGCCCTTCCAGCTTTCTTTTTGAAAATATTCGTCGAAATATCCTATAGAAATTATTGTAGGTATTGCGTAGTTATAAATACATAAAATGAATTATGCAGACATTATTCCATTATCATCCAGGGCCGCACAGTCAACAGTTGAATTTCGATTATTATGTTCATATTCAGGGCGAATTTCATTGGAAAATTATATCATGAAACGGCAACGATGATGATGGTGTTGAAACATGTGGCTCATTGCCAAAATAAATTATGCAAATGTAACGAGAGAAAAATGTTTCGTTTACATTTTACGTATTCGTAAAAGAGTATGGTTATGGTTCCATCATCCAGGCTATTGCAATATGTATCTGATGGAAAGTAGGTGTATACGTTTTTGATAAGATGGAACAATCTTTTGTATGCAAAAATACCATTTACTCTTCCATTCGCGGTTGAAGATGAAATGAAGAGTCATCCCCATAATGACAATGCTTTCTTCGTAAATATTCAAACATTGATTGAGAAGAACTTGTATGGCAAATCCTTTCACTACTCCAACACCACAATTGGAATTTTCTTGAAATTATCCAGCACTCCATCATTTCAATTTTATTGCCATCTTATAATGCTCGTGGATATTTTACCTCTCTTTCATTCGGAATACTATAATGATAGCCCAGGACAGGATTTCTTATCCTGTCCCATACTATTCTTTTGTACATTCCTATAGAGTGCGGTTCGGATTCGTCTTCTTTTTCCTTTGGACCAAACCAAAGATATTTTCGTTAAGAATCCAACCAAACTGGACTTTCTATCGATATCTTTGTATCTTTTTCATGCATTTTACTTTTTGTTATTTCTCTAGTTCTAGTTACACGTTACAGTGCGGTTCTAGTTCAAGTATACACAAAATTGCGAGTGGTTGAATAGAATCACAACGACAACTACACGTCGACAATGTCCACAGAACTGGGATCCGAAACGTATATGGTCCTTCCCTTAAAAGTATAAAGTTGAATGAATGAAGATTTTTTCTTTGCTCCAGCTTTCTCTATCTTTGATAAACCAACTTCTCTGATAAAAATATATTTTTCTGAAAAGAACGCGAACGACGAGACACATGACTACGACGACAATGAGAATGACACAATAGTTGAAGAAAATGGGATATGAAGACAAGTAGGTACACTCCTTCTTGTAAAGTGAAAAAAGTAGGTATACCAGAAAGTTTATGTACGATTACGTTTGTACAGTTTCTTTGTAGAAACCAAGGAGCCCGACTCAAGGAGTCTTCCTTTTGTCAAAATGTTGGATACATTTTGATATTATTAAATGTTCGTAAAAGATATTTCCAATATAGTTTTTATCATTCGTTTCGATTTCTACTATGAATCATTTCGTTCTGAATAATGCATAAGACGATGGAATTGTTTGTAGATATCCTTTTGATTGAATAAGAAACATTTTTAGGGCAGGGATGAACTTGATATTTATTATTAATTGGTTCCGCAACCAATTCCGATTGGAAGTAATTCTTAGGCTTCATTCTAACGACGAGCCGCACGGCTCGCATCGCAAGCTCTAGCCATACAAATGCATTGGATTATATGGGAAGCTCACGACGAGCGAGAGCCGTGCCGCTGTCAAAACACAACTAGCGAGACGTGGTTTCACATATCGTGCACCACAATTCGCAAATTCACGGCTCGCGAGCCGTGTTTTGACAGTGGCACGGCTCTCGCTTGTCTATTTTGAGGGCTTTTTGTCCTCCCGTGCGTACGTGTAAAATTTTATTTTCATTTTAATTAAATGCTTTTCCAGCAATGCGTAGGGTAAACTGGTCAACAGTGGATCAGTGTACACAGTGAATCATTTGATCTCATATGCTTGAAAATCGTGCAAGGCAAATGTTGCAAAGGAGAAAAATTTACGTTTTAACTTACCTTTGAACACACGTATTAACAGTACGATTTTTCCATCGAGAGATCTTGTGATGGGGTTTTCATGTTTTTGACATTAGAAAGTAATTTTTTTTCGGTTGAGTACTTTTAATGAATCTTGAAAACCGTTTTAAGAACTGTTTCTAGGGTCTTGCCATCGATAAGAGTTATAATAGAGGATTATTACGCGCTATGTATTTTGACGCTCATAAATGGAGTTTAAAAGTTTTCGATATGATTTAGGTTTTTTGTGCTATGGTCAACAGTGAATCAAACCAATCTGGTGCACAGTGGATCATGGAAAATTCAATATAAATTTTTCATCATCAATATTTGTCAGAAATTATCCATAAAATCTTATTTTTCTAAAAGATTATTTTAGATATGTCCAGTTTATATAAATTAAACATCGATTTTCTTTATGATTATGATTATTATGATAATTTTTTATTAAAATTTGACGTGCTCATTTTATTTTTTTGTACTTTGTTTTTACTGTTATTTTTATTATTTACAACAAGAATAACGTAAATATTATGAGGATTTTTTAATAATACCATTAAACATTCCACATTTACTATGTATTTCATGTTGATTCACTGTGCACCACGAGGTGATCCACTGTGTACACCCCATGGTACACAGTGAATCATTTTGAAAATTATTTTCAAAGCCTATTTTTGCCTTTCAAAACAGCTTTTATTTGAAAAGTCTCTTTCTTAAATCCAAGCCAATAATCTAGTAAAGCAATTGAAATGATAATCTTATACGTAATGTGCCGCTACTGTCAACAACAGGACAACAAGCAGAAAATGATCCACTGTTGGCCAGGTTACCCTACTCCTCCATAGGGAGTAAGCTATTCAAAGAAAACTGACTTCGGAGTGTGATACGTTTGTCTGCCATACCACTTCCTATTCCAGCCGCATTGTTAGTTTATTATTCTACGATAAGAATATTTCTTATCATCTTCTTCTGAATAATAATATTGCGGCGGGTCAAGCCGAGTTTGGAAACTCGTTTCTCTATGAATATATATATCACAGAGTGTCGACCGAACGATCACTGCCAGAGAGCACGCGCACTTAGTAGCCACAAATCACAATCAAGAGGCACAATGTACAGATTCACAGTCACGAAGTCAAGGACCAACGACGCGATCTTCACTGAACCAAGGCACGGTTCAAATATAAAGGGCGTCATAAACCTGACGATTTCTCGGCCGATCGATTGGGCAATCATTCTCCCGCCCGTACAGCACATACATTAGGCAATTTATCGGGCAATCTGAAATAGACAGTTTCACGGCCGGCCCACAAGACACAACACAAAGTAGCGAAAATTATACCATTTTTCGCGATGGAAGATGGACATCCATTGCTACTTTGATGGAGAATGACCGCCACAACCACAGCATGAAGAACGACCACAGGTTTATGTCAAAAAATCAGCAACTGAGAACACATGTCATGACAGCTTGTACAGAAAATTGCATTGCATTGCACGTTCCACATGTCAAATCAAAAAATTGAATCCGATGATTTAGAGAGGCAAACACATGGTGTCCTTTATTTAGATATGGTTGAAGTAGACGCAAAACTATGTCGTCCACTTTTCATGAGATTGCAGATTTACCCTGATATATTTCAAAATTTAGGACATACAGGACATTTAGAACACACCTCATATAACTTTATTCCAAATCTGGCTCTTTTACTTTTTATATATTGTCAAAATGAAAGCCGACCTTTGAAAAGCAGCAACGATTAGTAACTGCTTGATGGGGCGAATCTTTTTGAGCTTGCTGCTATCATCCGAAACGGAAGCGCAGTTGAAACTTCTCAGAATCTGCTCGAATCGGCGACCAGACATCACGTATGTAAATATAGGATGATAGTTCAGCGGGTCATTTGAAAAAAAAGTTTCCTTACAGCTGGAACCTTTGTCTGCCTTTGCAACATGCATAGACCTAGAAATTTTCTCATTTCCTCTTTGTCTATTTCATTGAAAGATGCGAACCTGCAATGTCGCGTTTTGGATCCTTTGGACTCATTCAATTGTTTCCCATATTGACTAGATGAATTTATTAATAAATCCAAAATTTGGTCGTCGAAAAATAAATGCCAAATATCCAATGGCGATGGATTAGCGGCGATTTGGTTACTTAGTCCGCAATTGATTGAATCAAAGCTAAAATCGTGTATCGGTATTGTATCACTCACCCATGTCCTTTCTGTATTTCGTTCTGCATCTGATGTGGCTGAATTTGGTGCTCTTTGAGGTTTCTGTGGGTGACTTTCTTCTTCTTCGTCATCACTTCCGTCAGTATCACTGCCACTATCTGGGTTATAATTGGGGTCATCGTCATCGTCAAAATCCACATCATTACTGATATCGGTATCCGATGCATCTGACATGTGCTCCTCATCAGCCTCGGCTAGATTCTCCCATATACGAGCTTGAAATCGCTCCTAAGTATCTACACTCAGAGAAATGTTCACTAATATTGAACGAAATATATTTAATTCAAACGATTTGCGCTTTTGATTTTGCTCCACACGCAAATGCGTTTAATTCTAACGAGTGGCGTTTCTTTCGAAAGCATAATGAGTTGTAAAAAAGCGTTTGAATTAGAAGAATTTACGTTTACCTGGAAAAAAGGAGCCAGTCGATTTAAACGTGTTTTTCATTGAAATAAACACTTATTCTTTTATTGTAAACGGGTAAAACATTTTAAATAAATGAAAGGCAATTATATCAAACATCTTCGTTTTTATATTGAACATTTTTGTTATTTAAAATAAACGAAGCGTTCTTTTTAATGAAACGGTATGTATTTCGAAAGTAACGCATCCTGTTTTCATTTCATAGAAATTACCCCATTCAAAATAATTGAGTTTTACATGGAATTAAAAGGAAACTCTGCTGAAATAAAATAATGCATTTCGTTTGATTGTCCATTATCAATTCGATTAGATACTTATACTTACTGTTACCTGGGTTGACAAATCAATAAAGTATAAAACTTAAGAAAACTTCAGAAAAACATTAAATTGCACGTGTGAAAGCGGCCATTCCTCCAGATGAATGCAAAAATACATTCTCGAAAACACTCTTAACATCGACGAAGATTCTAACACATTTGTTTGGAATGAACATTAACACGTGAGACTCTTCGGACCGGCCAGAAGTATTAACTACCTGTTGTGCAACGTTGAAACAAATGATATTTTGGCATCGCGTCCTTTAGGTATGTGTATTTGTTACGTAAAAGAATGTATACACATTACTATGTAATGCGGAATCTTTTGATTTAAACGACCGCCGTTTGGGGTTTAGTTGCTCTTTTGTTTTAAAAGAAATTCTCTTAGCGTAAATGAGAACAAGTTCAAATCAAACGATATTTTCCAAACGAATACTGCGTTCAATTTAAATGTGGAGCTTTTAATATGAATGTGCGTTTTTTCTTTGAGTGTATAGTTTCCTACTATTATTATCGAAATTAAAATCAAAGTACATACAAAAAAATAAAATAAAACTACCCTTTCGAACTTAAATGCACTGCCAATAACAACAAGGGTTCTATTCGTGGGGCATCGAATTCATGACTAATGCGCTAGCAATGTACAATCGGCTTCACAAAAATCGGGCCACTCACCACTTTCGAACTTATATTCAATTTTCTCAAAAAGTATGAAACTTACAACTATGAAAGTGCATTTAATGGCAATTCAAATGACTATGATTTTAATCTGAAGTACCGTTAACTCACGAAAAAAACACAATGCCTGTTTTGATTAGAGTTTGCGCTTACCGTGTGCAGGGCCGGATTTTCCATATGGGCAACCTGGGCAGCTGCCCGGGGCGGCAAATTTTGAAAGAGCGGCATGGCATATTTCTGAAACTTGATAGAATTTCAAGAACTCAAGGGGCAGGCAATAAATTAAACTCTGCTTTTGCTTTGATGACAGATTTGCAAATTTTGCGACTCTATTGACCTCTACTCTCTGCAAGTTCTATTTCACTTATTTTACAATCCGAGGATTAATCGATTGATCCTTGATTACCAATTTTTTCAAAATTGGTGGCTACAAAAATTTATAAAATTTTTAAGTCTTACCTCTGAGGCCTCTGCTGCCAATTCAGCACTTTTGGAGATAAGATAGATTGTGACGAGATCGTATATAGGACCCTCTATATGTAACGGTGTTGCGGCTATCTCATCTGCCAATTCAAAAAATCTATCGGCATTAAGAAACATTATCTTGAACGCTTACACGAATGGAATGGAATTTCAGTTACCAGTCAAATTGCACCGTTATTATCTGCGACCAAGAAACTACATGGACATAGTCATAAGGCCAGGGTGACCAGATAACCATGATAAAAAAGAGGGGCACAGTATTTATATCTGGGGAGGTGAAATTATGAATGTTTTTCATGCTTATTTGTAAAAAAAAAACACACACACATAGAAATCACCAGGTTAAAAGGCTGAGATTCTACTTTCTTTTAGTTAAATTATGAGTTATTTTTTTCGACCGGATACAAATTCATTTTTGCGAAATCGGGCCTTGTGTATTTTTCAATTTAAATTGGTCACAAAATCATGGAACCAGGCAAAGTCTAAGACCTACGGGAAAAGCATGCTGGATCGAGGAGCGCAGGATTTGGCATTACACCCAAATCACAATAAATTCACTATTGCCGCACATTCAATCATTTATTGGGGAGCTGAAGGTTACCAATTTGACATATAGAGCAATATAGTCAAATAAAGACTTCTCCTCGCAATTTCATTAGTGTATCTATTAATCTTTTTTAAGAATTTTTAAGGAACAAACTTATAGTAAGGCTTTGCATTGATCATCGATTGTGACTGGACCCGGACCTCACATGCTACCGGCCAGCGTGGTTATTTTTGCATTCCTTGCAGCGTAAAGGTAGATGACTGGAACACCATCAGGGTTTCATACCCAATCAAATTAAAACGGCAACCAGCAGTCATAGGACTATCTCCTATCCGTACTGAAAAAATATATAAATACTAAAATTTGAATTAATATTGAACGCAAAATATGTTGCCATCCAAACTGGACTGGACTAAATGGCGGACAGGTAGACGCAGAGTGAGTTAGACATGCTCCCCTAAAAGGGACGCCTGCATAAACCAAAATATAATACATATTGAGGTTCAATGTTGCAGGTGTAGCGAAATAGGACCTTACTCCTCCTGTACATCTTTTAAGAAAAAAGGGCTTATTGGAATTACTTGTTCACTTTGCAGACAGGTCCAACCAGTCCATGTTTTGAATGTGCTACCGTTTTTCTCCACCTTGACCCTGTGGGAAAGGAAACGAGTTTACAGGAAATATTGTGGCAACAGTGCATTTTTCGCACAGTGGAAATGGATGGATATTTAAACATCACGTAACGCCATGAAGACGTTAAGCCTTCTATGTAAATGCGGAGTGATGGAAGGCGGAAGTTAGTCTACTGCCCAGGGGCGCCACAGAGGGTAAATTCGGCCCTGACCGTGTGGCCCGGTTTCATTGAAGCTCAGTGTATTTCCTGTCGGCAAATGCCGACGTGCCGTTTTAGATGCCGCTAATTTCCACAGAAATTCAATGTGAAGAATTAAAAAAAAAATGGAAAACAATTTTCTGATGGGACACTAAATACTGAAATATGCCTAAACTTTATGGAAATGCCGCTCTGTCCGCGAAAGGGTTAAAGACACAACGAATGCAGATGGACTCTTTCAGCAATTGTTGCTGTCCATCTGAAATCGATGGTAATCACAGCCCATCGCCACAATTGTTTTCTCATCGATTGGGTGAACGAGACAATTCCTTGCTTTCGTTCCAACTCTCGAGTTCTAACGGCTGTTGCTTCTGAACGGAGACAGCTAGGACTCTGAATTTCAATTTTACCGAATTCAAGATTTTCGAAAAAATCACCCCGTTTGCGCTTACTCCTCCCTGTAAGAATTTTTTGGTCTTGGATCAAATCATTGAACGGCTGTAACTTCTGAACGAAGGCAGCTAGAACTCTCAATTTTTTCAACAAAATGTGCGCCGCAATTCCAACCCAATGCAAGATTTTTCGCAAAATGTTTTTACTCCCCCTGTGTAGGACTTTTTTGGTCTTGGGCTCTTGGGTCACATCTTTGAACGGCTGTAATTTCTATTTAAAGGCCTGGATAGACCTCGGGCGGAATGAGAATGAAATTTTTGTCCGCTGCGTTTTTCTCAATGAAAATGAATACTTATTGTCGTGGAATATGTGGCAAATGTTAGGGAATTCCATTAGCTACAATCCAAAAACGGGTCCATATTTTTTCTCGGCCATTTTTTGTATTAATTTTCGATTCCCCGGCAGCGCCCGCTCTAGCACTTACGCCGCCCCGGGCAAGATGTCAAATTGCCTCCCCTTAGATGATAAACCACGCAGATTGATAGTTGTTGGGTAGCTCCGGGACGATTTACAACCGGCAGCCCTAGAAGCATTTTTATGGGCAACACAAACAACCATGGTTACAGTGGGATTTGAATCCACGCTCCGGCAACTCAGATTTAGTGTGACATCTCTACCACTGAGAGATTGTGTGACATCTCTACCCTGCAGATTGATATGTACGTCCTTGTAGTAGATGAGTAGTTTCCCAAGTATTCTTGCAAACGGCGCAGCCGATAAACTTCAATTAGCCGGATTTCTTCAGTGTGGAACGTCCGTGGTTTATTTTCAAAAATGCGACATCTTGAGAATCATAGGCGTAGCCCAGGCGGTTGGGGAGGCAAGTCAGGAGTGGCGCCTGACCCTCCCTCCCTCTGGATGGTGGTCGATCAAGGATAATTTCTTGTCTAACGGCTGTATTACCTCATAAAAAATCGATGCTCTACGTATGAAAATTTCAGTACTACAAATCTGCGTGTTGGTGGTGTCAGTTGGTGCCTGGTCTCAATCGCAATTTTAAGAAAGATTTCAGTCTGGTGGTCACGCTTATTCCGAGACAGGGATTCTAAAAGTATATCATCCGCACAATTCTATTGAGACTGCAGTTTTAGGCATTTGATATCCGAAACTTTAACACCCACATGTAGGTGTCAACAACATCATCATATCCATATCCTATCCGCGTTTGCGTGATCTAGCCTTTCGAAACTTAAATTATGCCCTAAATGACATTCGAAGTTCTCTTTGTGAGGAACAAATAAAATATTTCGCCGCCAAAAAGCCCATATTGTCCGTGTTCCATCACTCCATGACTTCTGGGCTTAAATGTATACTTTATAGAGTTTTTGCTGTCCGCAATTTTTTTACAGTTAGAATAAAGGATTCCTCACATGAAGTTTCCTTTGGGAAAGTTAATGGATTTAAAAACATTTCGTCTGAAAGGGATAATTTTGTGACAAAGGTCATGCGATGTATTCAAGAGTAAAACTCCACCATTTATCGTTAAAGGACAAAGGTCGCTCTGAATTTACCTTTCTCAAATTTTTAATCTTTTTCTAAAAATTTTTTGTTGTCATGAGAATGACGACCCAAAAAAAAATCCTGGCTAGGGACATGATATTGAAAAAATGTTTATGTCTAGAGGAAAGCCAGCCTACGCCCATACTGAGAATTTTTGTAAGGAAGAAGGTCAGAGCTAGCTAAATCGGGGGAATCAAGCCAAGTCCTGATTTAGCATATCCGAAAAAAGCAAGTACTGCTACTGCAGTTGTGATTCGTTTCCTCATCTTGTTGAAACCGAAACAAATTTGTTCGAAATTTGCCCTTTAAATGCTAGATGAATCAATGCAATTGGAACCAATGGAGGTGATCCATCCACGAGGAGATCGGGCGAATTTAAATCAAACTGCCGCCAAAGGTTTATAGAAGTATACAAAACTCCTGTATGGCTATGAAATTTGTCACAGGAGAATTTGTTTTAATCGCTTTTATGTGTTAGATGTTTATACGATGTCACGCCCTGTCGCTCACTTGGTTGAGTCGCATACTCTACTAGTAATCTAGAGGTCCGGAGGTCGAATCTCGGCGTGGTCCAAAATTTCCGTACATGTACGGATAGGAAATATATATTGCTTGCAACATTTAATACACTGCGAAATGATATGCAATGTAACGTTGACTCGAAATTGCCTGTAAACGTCTGTGTTAACGCACCATGGCCCCACATGGGGCTATACGGTACTGAGAAGAAGTTTATACGACTCATTATTACTCATTTAATATCAATTTCTCCGGAGGTTCAATATTTTTTCAAGGGACGTGCTCTCCTCCGATTCAATACACTAACATAAAGTTTCCGACTTTACTTCCGGAAATTAAAGTGCGACGTTCCGCATATAAACTCAATAATAAGATAACGTTCTATAATTTCGTCCTCTATTTAAAAATTAGGTGGATCTCCTCTTTGTAACAAGCATACCATCTACGAGGTTACTGTCTAAGGGTCACCTAGCCTATGGCTTTATACCCCGGTCCTTGCGAAAGCGGTTTGGACCTCCAGCTTGTTTACTGACTCGGGTCTTGTAGTCAGATGGGGATTTCTCCATCCAGTGAATGCATTCACCTTCAGGAACCCAACCCCGGGGCTGCATCACCAGCTCGATGTCTTGCTTAACAACCGACAGCCCCCTCGAGACCAACGCCAAGATGGGAAGGGACCATGGTCCCCTGGGCTCGCCCATCCCCGAGGTACACTATTTGCTATGGACTTCTCCATAGCAGGTGTGATCCTCCTTCGGCCCCCTATTGGTTAAGCCTTACGGCGAATTCGGGCATGCACACCCCAGGCTCGTTGGACCTGTGACTCCGCGTCTGTGCAGACAACGAAGCGCTGCTTTTCACATCCAGGCGGCCCCTTCAGTTTACTAGTCAGCAATGCGACTCAGGCAGTGTGGTCATCAATCCACAAACTAGCTAGATATAGGCGCGTAGGCATTTTCCACCAAGGCCGTTCTCCCTAGCTAGCCCCTTCTCGACTCGGGTCATGCGGAGCCGTCACCTCCGAAGCTCACACGACTTCCGTATGATGCACCCCCCCACCGGGGGACATCAAAATCGTGCTAGGCCTTTAGTGCTTCCCTCCCGCAAACTATGGGGGGAGGTAGGCACGCCAAGAGCCACCCGTGCATAACTCAGGAGTACGGGACCGTTAGCGCCCGAATGGTCTTTGTACAGATCCTCGCCATGGCGTATCAACTGTACCAGGGGCCCCCTTGCACTGTTAGGTCCGTGGTGTCACAACTCACCAAAGATCTCTGTCCGACTACAAACAGCCTTCCGAGCTGAGTGTCACACGGACACAAACCCCCCTGCGGGGCCTCTTTGTAACAAGGGATCATCCACAGAAATATTAAATATAATCCTTAAAGTGATGCCCAGACCAAGGCGTCACGAATTTTCCGTCGCGAATCCGCGCCGGAAAATTCGCGGCACATTTTTTGGTGCCCACACCGGCGCGGCGCGAATAATTCGCTGGGTACTGTCACTCACAGCTGATATTATGTTGTTGCCTTAGAAAAGGTATTAGATTTATGTAAGGAAGGGACTTAGACATGATAGAGAATAACTGCAAGAACTGGCCAAATACAATTATTTTAACATTAATAATCATGCTGCAATTTTCGTGCACTATAACATTCAATTCAATAAAATATTCAAGCTTGTATGTAACTACTTAGGGACAAAGGCAAGCACCGAACCACCAGGATCCTCATTTCCTATTGTATATACTATTCATGAATGAAACGATTGACCTTGTATTCTTTCGGAAATCCGTCGATATCTCTGCAATCCTTTGGTGTGGCAGAACGACCGAGGTGGCGCTAGACTCACCATAAAATTGCCGATTGCCGGATCCTCTTTATTTTTCCGGTCAGTGCACAGGGTGGTCAGAGATTACCGTCAACCTGGATGTTGGCCACAGCAATTTCACAATCAACTTCGTACTACTTCGATAAACCGTCGATATCTTTGGAATCCTTGAGTCCAACGAAACGATCAAGGTTTCGCTGGACCCGCAACAAAATTCTCTAAGGTGGCGTCGGAGCATCTTTCCTGCGAAGCTTACATGGAGATAACCCAGATACGTACAATAATTCACAAAATGTATGCTTTTGTTGGTTGCCAACCTAGATGCACTTGGAAAATCGTCGATATTTCTGCAATACTTCGGCCGAGCGATACGATCGGGGTGTCGCCGGAGTTGCCACAATAGGGCAATTTATTTGTGTAACAACAACGAGTAAAAACCTTCTTTCCTTGGAATTCATGTTTCCAAAAATGTTACTTCTTTTACTCATCCACTGATACCATCAAACATTCAAAACTTAAATGCTCGGTCAATACAAAAACAACTCATTCCAAATCTACATCTTTTTCGGGACAACCAACATCAAGTTGTACTACACTGCACCTGTCAAATAAATTATTTGAATAAAATGACATTAGGTAGCAAATATTCGAACTGGAAAAAATACTGCAAGACTGGCGAATATTCGCGTTGGTGTGGGCATCTCCATACAACGCAGTGTGTTACAATTTTGACGCCGCGGAAAAATTCGTCGCGAATATTCACTGACGCGCGCCGGTGTGGGCATCACTTAATGCTGGTCAAAAGAAGAGGTACTAAATGGCCGACGACATTAGCACATAAATCTCCAATTTCTATTTTAAAGTAGAACTTGAATAGCGCATAACTTTGGAAGTAGGGCAGGGCTAGCATCACAGACGTAGAATTACGCAACTCTCACTCAGCATTTTTGGATTCCAAATGCAGCACCTTCTATCAATTGCAAAGCCTTCCAAGGACTTTGCTTCTTCAAAACACAACTTTCAAGTTTTTGTTTCAGCTGTAGGTTTCGTTTCCACTTGATTATTGAAAATTGAAATTGAATTTTTCCTTCTAGCTTTTGTAATTTTTTTTATTCGAGTGCTAGCCAAAAAGCCGCCCCTAAAATTTGGCGCCCCGGGCGACCACCCGGCTTGCCCCCCCTTAGAGCGGGCAATGTTCCCCGGTCGATTCACCGTGGAAAATATGTAATGAGCGGGGAATCGAAAAACAATACATAAAATAGCCGAGAAAAATTGTTGAACTGTTTTTGGATTGTAACTTATGAAATTCCCCAGCATTTGCTAAATATTCCACGACATTTTCATTAAGAAAATCGCATCGGGCGAAAATTGATTCTCATTCCGCCCGAGATCTATCCAGGCCTTATCGCTTAAAATTGATGTCAATTAAACGTGCACAAATATTTTCAAAATTCTATTTCATTTCGACCGTTTGGTTTTTTTTAAATACGACTTTTACCAATTGACTTCGCAAAACTGCCAAACAACTATAACAAAATATACACAGGAATTTAAAAACAAATAAAACAAAATTTAAAAAATTAATGTAAACTTACAAAAAAAATAGATTTATAAGATATAGGTTGAAAAAAGTGATGGGCAAAATGTATGAAAAACCCAAAATATTTATAAAAAAAGATTCCCAAAATGGAACTAAAAAAATAGGATTTAAATAATAAACGCAAAACTAACTAAATGGTAACTAATCCCTTGTATATGAAAACTAAATAAATTCAAAATATTTACATTATTATACATATATTACGGATTGGTGGATCCTGATATAAAACAATTGAAATATATACATAATGTAATGCACTGGAAACGAACTTGATTAATTTTTAGGTAAATTTAAAATGAATTTCTTGAAATTGAATTTCATTAAACATGCTTCAAAGTATTTTTATTTGTTTAATATTGTACTGATCAACCACACTATTAAATTCAGAGAAAAAACTTAAACGAAAAAATGTGTATAATATGAATTGAATTCAATATTTTTGTTAAAGACACATATCAAGAAAATTGAGAATTATTTAATTTAAATTGTAATTTTTATTAAATAATTTCAAAACTGCCAGCAATGTAAAACTTCCGTTGAAAACAACAACACAATTGATACGCACCGTTTTTTCTCTTGTACGTATTTTCGAAAAAATTTAACGTAAACACGAGTAGATTTAAAAGAAACAAAAACAAAAACATGTAAATATTTGTAAAAATAAAAACATCGATGAAATTGATATAAATGTTAATTTATTTAGTGAAATATTATGAATTGATCTTAACTAACCTAAAATGAAAACGAATGAACTACGAGAGCAAAATTGCCCCAGAAAAAAATGTAATTCGTTCAACACTATACGATACTGAATAAAAAAAATACTCATTGTATAAATCTTTAATTTTTGCATAAGACACACACTCACATAAGACTCCATAAAATGTGCGCTCATAACTTATTGCAGTTAATTTGAAATTTGTTATCCAACGCGAGCTGCAATACTACACCCCCGCACCCACACACACACCATTACACATGATGAAATCATATTTGTCAAAACAATAAAGAACATCATAAATAACCAAAATCGAATTATATTTCATTGAATCGATAAAGTCCCTGAATATGATATATGACTTTTTGATCTTCTTCTCATCTTTTTCATTGACGGCGCGGCCCGGCCATCCTTGCAAACACCCAATCGAGTCACCTACACACACTATACGCACCTCCGGGAAAATTCGTTTATCCACCCACTAAACCTTAATCTTTAATAAATCCTATACACAAAAAAAAAGAAGAATTATTCTCTGCGATTTCCAAATCCTGCCCCACCAATATTAATTCGATTCGCTCGCTTTATTCTGACGAAGGAAACGAACCATGGACGCCCAAGAAAAAGTGTGGAGAGTCGAATTGAATCGAGTGGAATCGAGGCCATCGTAACAACAACAAAAAAGGATTTTATGTTTTCATCAATGTTATATAAAGTCAGACCATATATATCGACACAAAATCTAATATGGGATCCTTGACTGTGAGCTCAATTTCGTATGTTATTATGACATATGTGCCGGGCGGCTTCATCAAGTGTAGCTAAAGAGATCTCTCGATTTTCCATTTTCCTGGGATCGAGCCCATCTCGATTTACATTCATTCACATATACTGTGTGCGATGAATCAACGTCCGCTCCTATGAGATGTAAAATTATGGAATTATTAAATCAACAATTTGTTATGGCAGTTTCAAGGATAGATGCGATGATTTAAAATGAAAGCAAAAGGTTTACCCACTTCAGCAGCGTATAAGGATTTTTGGAAACTCCTTTTCTCGTTCTTATGGATATGAGTAATCATGTTGCTATGTTCTTCGAGTGAAGGTTGTTATAAGAGGTAAAAGGCTCGGATATTAGGTGTCTATTTTGAAATGAAATGAATTATAAATTGAAACGGAACCTTTTTCCATTATAATGTTGTGAAGGTTTATGTGTAATGTAATATGAAAATCTCAGAAGGAGCTATTTTCTTATATTGATCAGATTTAGGATGATAAATGAAAAGTATGAAGCAGATATGGTCAAAATCAAAAAGGGATGGATCAGGTGAGTTTAATGAATAATGAATTGTTTGGAGATTTGATTGGAAATTTTGGGCAAAGTTAGTTTGGCAAGTGTTCGATAAGTAGAAGGATAAGCTGGTAATTTTACAACAACAATAATACCTTACATTAGGTAGGTAGGCTGCACTATCCCTTTTGTCCCCAAAAATTACAGCAAGGCGTAAGTAACGAGAAACCTAAAAATTTTAATTCTCGGAAGCTATAATAAGTGAGGTAACTTGGTTTTTGTGTCTTCAAATAGCAAAATTTCAATAATTGGAATATAAGAATATATGTACAGTACATACCGTCCAAAGTTGAAAAAAAAAAACATACAAAAACATATGCAAAGATTAACCTCTCTCACTGCTATATTAATCATAATAAAGCCCAAGCAGTAGGTATGTGAAAAATCGGCCCGGTTTTCGTTTATGTTTTAAGTCGGTTAATACTGCTGACACACCCAGACGATGGTTGCGTAATCCGCTAAAATCTTTGGGCTATATAAACTCGATAGGCAGGACACACTAGTCGCATGATGGTTATGAATGTCAGAATAGACTCATTGAGCTGTTTGCAATGTGACAGTTAAAACATAAATATTGAAAAATCTATTCCTATCGTCCGTTATCGTCCACAATTGAAAATCTGTCAATTTTAAGTATTGGTAAATGGTTCCAAGTTTAAAAACCTCAAGAAAGCAATAAAAACGAAACAGAAGAATTATTGTGTGTAGGCATGTTCGATTATTGAAAATAATCGATTATAATCGATTATTAGAAATAATCGATTATACGATTAATCGATGATACGATTAATCGAAAAAAATTATCGATTAATCGATAATACGATTTATCGAAACTACAAATAATCGAAAATACGATTAATCGAAAATACGATTAATCGAAACTACAAATAATCGAAAATACGATTAATCGAAAATACGATTAATCTAAACTACAAATAATTGAAACTACAAATAATCGAAAATACGATTAATCGAAAATACGATTAATCGATAATACAATTAATCAAAACTACAAATAATCGAAAATACGATTAATCGAAAATACGATTAATCGAACATACGATTAATCAAAACTACAAATAATCGAAAATTCGATTAATCGAAACTACAAAAAATCGAAAATACGATTAATCGGAAAACCCGCTATTCGCTGCTTAGCGGAAGATTTCGTTTCATTTGTCCCTAGTCACCCCCGTTCTCCCGCTGCAGCTCCACAAAGTGGTTTCACTGCTTGCTGAGTGACGTCTGGCAATAAACGGAAATGACAATTTTCATGTCGCCGAACGAAATTTGTGGCAAATGAAGGTCTCGACTCCCTATTGACTATTCCGAAGTAATTTATCCCTAGTCACCCCCGTTCTCCCTCTGCAGCTCCACAAAGCGGCTGTTTTGCTGCTTGGTGGGTGACGTCTGGCAGTAGACGGAAATGACAATTTTCATGTCGCCGAACGAACTTGGCGGCAAATGAAAGGTTTCGACTCCCTATTGCCAGACATTTACCGAAAGCAGCGAAACAACCAATTTGTGGAGCTGCAGCGGGAGAATGGGAGTGACTAGGGAGAAATGACTGCGGAACCGTTAATAGGGAGTCGAGACCTTTCATTTGCCACCAATTTCCTACGGCGACATGGAAATTGTCATTTCCGTCTACTGCCAGACGTCACCCGCCAAGCAGCGAAACAACCACTTTGTGGAGCTACAGCGGGAGAACGGGAGTGACTAGGGAGAAATGACTGCGGAATCGTTAATAGGGAGACGATACCTTTCATTTGCTACCAATTTCCTACGGCGACATGAAAATTGTCATTTCCGTCTACTGCCAGACGTCACCCGCCAAGCAGCGAAACAACCACTTTGTGGAGCTGCAGCGGGAGAACGGGGGTGACTAGGGAGAAATTACTTCGGAATCGCCAATAGGGAGTCGATACTTTTCATTTGCCACCAATTTCGTTCGGCGACATGAAAATTGTCATTTCCGTCATACTGCCAGCCGCTTTGTGGAGCTGCAGCGGGAGAACGGGAGTGACTAGGGAGAAATGACTGCGGAGTCGTTAATAGGGAGTGGAAACCTTTCGTTGGCCGCTAATTTCGTTCGGCGACATGAAAATTGTCATTTCCGTCTACTGCCAGACGTCACCCTCCAAGCAGCCAAACAACCACTTTATGGAGCTGCAGCGGGAGAACGGGAGTGACTAGGGAGAAATGACTGCGGAATCGTTAATAGGGAGTCGAGACCTTTCATTTGCCACCAATTTCGTTCGGCGACATGAAAATTGTCATTTCCGTCTACTGCCAGACGTCACCCTCCAAGCAGCGAAACAACCACTTTATGGAGCTGCAGCGGGAGAACGGGAGTGACTAGGGAGAAATGACTGCGGAGTCGTTAATAGGGAGTCGAAACCTTTCGTTGGCCGCCAATTTCGTTCGGCGACATGAAAATTGTCATTTCCGTCTACTGCCAGACGTCACCCTCCAAGCAGCGAAACAACCACTTTATGGAGCTGCAGCGGGAGAACGGGAGTGACTAGGGAGAAATGACTGCGGAATCGTTAATAGGAAGTCGAGACCTTTCATTTGCCACCAATTTCGTTCGGCGACATGAAAATTGTCATTTCCGTCTACTGCCAGACGTCACCCTCCAAGCAGCGAAACAACCACTTTATGGAGCTGCAGCGGGAGAACGGGGGTGACTAGCGAAAATTGACTTCGGGATCGTCAATAGAGAGTCGAGACCATTAATTTGCCACCAATTTCATTCGGCGACATGAAAATTGTCATTTCCGTCTACTGCCAGACGTCACCCGCCAAGCAGCGAAACAACCACTTTGTGGAGCTGCAGCGGGAGAACGGGGGTGACTAGGGAGAAATTACTTCGGAATCGCCAATAGGGAGTCGATACTTTTCATTTGCCATCAATTTCGTTCGGCGACATGAAAATTGTCATTTCCGTCATACTGCCAGCCGCTTTGTGGAGCTGCAGCGGGAGAACGGGGGTGACTAGCGAAAAATGACTTCGGGATCGTCGATAGAGACTCGAGACCATTCATTTGCCACCAATTTCGTTCGGTGATATGCAAATTGGAATTTTCGTCTACTGCCAGACGTCACCCGCCAAGCAGCGAAACAACCACTTTGTGGAGCTGCAGCAGGAGAACGGGGGTGACGTGAGTTTTAATTTCGGTCTGCTGCCAGGCAGACATCTTCCGCCAAGCGGCGAAAATCGTGTTTTTCTAATAATCGTATTTTCGATTAATCGTATTTTCGATTAATCGTATTTTCGATTATTTTTCGATTAATCGAATTTTCGATTATTTTTCGATTAATCGTATTTTCGATTATTTTTCGATTAATCGTATTTTCGATTATTTTTCGATTAATCGTATTTTTGATTAATCGTATTTTCGATTAATCGTATTTTCGATTATTTTTCGATTATTTCTCGATTATTTTAATAATCGATTAATCGTATAATCGAAACAAAAATAATCGATTAATCGATTATTGAAAATAATCGATTTCAGTTCGATTAATCGATTAATCGAACATGCCTAATTGTGTGGACATTACAAAATAGGCAAACCTGGATAAAGAATAAAAATTCATATCGAATGTCAGTGTCAGGACTATCACCGATCGGTTTTTAACCGTATAGAAAGTGCCGGTTTCCAGGTAAACTATCTAAGATTTATCTAAGATTCTAGAAAATATAATAAATCCGTACGCAGAAGAAATCATTCGCGAGTACCAAGGCGGCTTTAGACCTGGTCGTTCGACGACAGATCAGCTTCTTACAGTGAAGCCTTTACTCCAGAAGTGCTGGGAATACATCATCGACGTGTACCAAATATTTGTTGACTTCAAGCAGGCATACGGTAGTATCGATCATTTTGGAATACCGGCTAAGCTAGTGCGACTCATAAGGATGACGATGACTAATACCGTCTCGCAGGTCAGAGTTCAGAACAGACTCACTGTCCTATTTGAAACTCGTACTGGACTCAAGCAAGGCGACAGACTGGCGCCGACGCTCTTCAACCTGGCTCTGGAGTATGTAATTCGAGCCATGAATTTGGACAGCAGTGGAACGCTACTCATTAAGACGACATCAACGCCGCCAAACAAGTTAGGCTACATATCAACGAATGTAAAACCAAGGTCATGATGCAATCAAAAACTAGAACGCCAGTAAATTCAAGCATAACAGTGGGGGATCTCAATATAGGTATGACAACTTCAACTACCTGGGTTGCAATTTGTCAAATGACGCCAACGAAACATATGAGATAAACCGACGGATACAACTAGGTAATAAGTGTTATTTTGCGGTCCTCCGAATTATAAATTCGAAGCTGGTCAGGCACGTAGCCAGGGGAGGGGTCCATGGGGTCCGGACCCCTCCCGAAATGTTTTCAATAATACCCGAATTTTTAGTGATTACAGTACAAAATATAAAAAAATCACTTTTTGCCATATTATTCTGTGGATTCTGTGTAACTGAATATTATAAAAAATATCCCATATGGCATAAGGATAAGGAAAGTTGTTTTTCAAAACTGGATAAATCCGAATATCAATACACAGTTCTCTGAACACAACCCTTTTAAATAAATTGTGCGGAATCTATGCAAAAACCTATGGAATGTCTGGTGTCGAAAATTATTATTCAATCTCATTTTATTATTGGACGTATGGGCGCGCTTGCATGTGAGTTTGGAGCTTTAAACTTTCCGCTGCGCAGGTTCTGAGCGTTGCTACAAAAATAGAGAATGCGATAAAATAATTTAAACAGAGCTTTTTTTCAGAGCACTTATTGGAAACGCAAGATATTCGCCTGCCTTGATAGACTGTGCAAATAATGGTTATGTAGCTGTTAAGCCTTTGTGTTGTGAACCTATAATTTTGCAATTTATCTGGAATGAAAATATTATCTATCGAAAAGCGCATTATAAAGATGACCTTGAGGGAGTGTAAGAGTGTAGTATTCTGCTGCCTGCTTATGACAAAACGCTCAAGTTTTAACGAAGCAAAACAATTTTAAAGATACAAACGGCACAAAAAATTGAGTTTTTCCAATTAGTCTGCCCCACACTATGCATTTTTGCTACCTCCCCGCAAGCTTTTGGATATATTTTTCGTAAAAATCTCGCGGCGTCTTATGGACCCATTCGCGCACAAACAATTCCACATCTTCATAGCTTTTGAAACGTTCAGTAGACCGAATAACTAATAATCATAGGGTGATAAGTCTGAACTACATATAGAGATTTTTCCAGTCATCTCAATTCGTTCAATCCTGTAGAAGATACGTACAAACTTCCCAGCTCTTCCCCAGCCATGTTGCGTACACTACTTCGTCCGTCATCCACGGCGCTCACGTTTTCATCGGTGACACTGGGTGCCGCGCATGTGGCAATTTTGCCTCAACTTTTCGGCCTTTTCAAAACATTTATTCACATGGGTTATAGAGAGACACTTTACATTAGATTTGACTAAAAAACGAATAATTTGTCACGCGGCTGAAAATTCCGGGTTATACTTGAACCGCCCTCGAATTTCAGCGTCGTTGGACCCCTCCCGAAACAAAATCCTGGCTACGTCCCTGAAGCTGGTGCACAGAAGCACGAAGCTCCACGTGTATAAAACCATCATCCGACCTGTGCTATGCTATGGCTGCGAGGCATGGACCCTAACTCAAAACTCTGAACACCTAATGAACATATTCGAGCGAAAGGTTCTCCGAAGAATCTTCGGGGCCGTTCGTGAACGAGGTGAATGGCGCATCCGGTACAACCTGTAGTTGTATCAGCTGTACGATGAGCTGCAGGTGTCGAGAATCGTGAAATTGCAGCGACTGCAATGGGCGGGACATGTACAAAGGATGAACCAGTGGCGGCTCCTCAGATGAGGCAACTGAGGCGGCGCCCCACCTTCGTTTTCGTCGAGTTATACATTTTAATTTATAAAAAACATAATTAATCTAATATGATAAAAAAAACCTAAATATATCTTTAAACTCGCTTACAAGTTCCTTTACACCATGCATTCTCAAAGTGGTCCCTACGGACCCCTTGGGTTCCGCGAAGCCGTGCTGGCGGTCCGCGGGAGATGTCAAAGAATTTGGGGTCCGTGAAGTCAATTAGGGGGTCCGCAAAAGATTTCGATAAAATTGAATATTTATTAACCATTTGTATTCCATTTCAAATTAATTTTTACGAGAGACACTATATATTTCATTAATAACTGAATTCCAAAAAAATGTGGACAGAAAATCAAAATGCGAAAATATGCTATCAACGGTAACATCAGAAATCGATAACCGGGAGGAAAAACACGAAATTTCGTTCATAATATGCCATTCATATTCATTGAAATTATAGAATTTCATAAAACATTGCCTCATTATCAAAGCTTTCTTTAATATGTTATCCGGCCGGATTCTAAGGTCCACCACACGTTCGGATTTTGAAAAGTAGAAAGACGCAACAGGACGATGAAGTGAAATCAGAATCGATCAGGGTCATCGACAACATTACTATGAACGAATCTTTTCTCCTTGGTTATGTAAGGTTCATCAAACAAAAACAAATTTGCCAGGGACTTCTTTTTGCAGAATGCTTGGAGACAGATACTAAAGGCGAGACAATATACATTTAACGAATTTAACATTTTTTTTATTCCAAAAATATACCTGTTTATAATATTCTGTCTGTCGCTACTGATGGTGCTCCGCCTATGGTGGGATGATATTTGTGATTTCCGGCCTTCATGAAAAAAGACGTACCCAATGTTTTCGCGGTGCTCTGTGTCGTACATTGACAGTACTTAGACAAAAACCTGAGTCAACGGCTACACGATCTTTGGCATACGCCATACGTAATCAAAGCAGTTAACAAAATCAAAAGAAGTGCGTTAAAGGAGAGCTATGTTTTAAAAATTACGAAGAATAAATTAAATTGCTACTTCACACTGAAGTCCAATGGCTTTCTAAAAGCGCAAGTTTGGATCGGTTTTATTAACTATATGATTCCGTCATATACAAATAAGACATATATGTCCAAATTGGTACAAAATGTTGTTCCTATGAAAATGTATCTGAAATTTCCTAGAGCTTTCAAGCGAATCGCATGAGCCTGTGTGCGTGTCAATTTGAGAGAACGTTTTCCATTTCAAGAGAGTCAAGAGACTCTTTTTATAGTATCTTTTAAGAATCACTCATCGCTTGCCATTGCCTGCGACTTCCGTGGTGTGTGATGGAGATAGATATCTCCGTACTCCGTGACGCATGACAAGTGGACCGAGTGGGTCCGAGGAAGAGAGGAAGTTGCCGTTGCGGACAATATGTTATGTTATGAACACAGAAATGATTATGAAATTCATTCACTGCCACGTCCCGCCCGCTTCTTGTGTGGTGTGCGATGTATGGCACCGCGGCGCGCGCAAGATAAGTGGACCAAGTTGGGTAGAGAGAACGAAAACACGTTGTGTATGCGCCTACGAAATTTATAATTCGTCTGTGGCGTGTGTATCTATATTTTGAGGTTCAGATTATCTGAGCAGATATTTAAATATGATATTTGAGAGTCAATTCCAAGCAACCCAAGCGATGCGACAAGTCTAAGAAAAATGGCATATTTGGTCGGCAAAAATCCTACATGGAATTTTTTTTAATTATGGTTGGAGATGGTCCCCAGATTATGGCAATAAAAGTCCCAACCGATTAGTGATCCGCAACCTTAAAAAAAAGGGGGGAAAGGGGGACTCTTTTCGTTTTTTTTGCAATTATGTATTTCAAAAAAGGTAAGAGATACAGAAAAATTGTCTGCCTTCTCCTCTTTTTATACACTGCGTGGGGAGAAGTCTATTCTTAAATTTACCTTATTTTAGTGAAATATGCATTAATTATTAATAAGCACATACATATGTATTATCAATATTTTTTATATAATCAGAAAAGGGAGATATTTAGCAGGCTATGAAGGCTTTGGTGTCAAAAAGAAAAGTCTCTAATGGAGACGATAATAATTAATATAAATGTAGGTATGAGTTTTAGGGTCATAGACATGGAGTTTCTGAAAAAATACCTTCTTTGTTATTCCGTTCGTGCATTTTACTCACTCCATAACTTCTGACAGAATAAAGGAAGTTCAAATTTTGCACATATGATTTTTGTAAGAAGCTCTTCCTGCATGTTGCGACCAATTTATTCAATACTTTCTCTAAATTTGCATTTACATATGCATTCCCGTCTAGACAGCTGTAGATTTTTTAATTTATAGTATACATAGTATTGTTTCTTGACCGGCCGTGGCAACAATCATAGCAAAAATTAGCCAAAACTAACGCCCGTATTTTTAAACATACCTTACCTTCAAATATAAATGCCATTTCCAGTAGTTTTTCATTGAAATAATTTAATTTCTCGAGTCAATGCATCCTTGACTTAAGGCGATGTCAAGGAAACCTTGAAACCTTGCAATAGTCCACCTCACTTGAAGTCAATGTATAGCTAGTTACCTACCTTGAGTTATTATTATATTACAATTGTGTTAACAGCTTAAGGTCTCCTTGAGTTTCGCCTTAAAAGACTTAATTGACTTGTAATATAAACTACTGGAAATGACATCTATTTTTTTGAATTTCGGTATACTTGACTAAAGGTCGCCTTGAGTTAAGCTATGTTTATAAATACGGGCCTAAAAGTATAAATTTCGGTATCAAAACCAATTTTCCGATAGTTTTTTTTCATTAGTCGTAAGTTAGGAAAATATACAGGGTGTCTGCCGCATAAACGCACCGGATTGTGATTCCTCATTGATTTTTAGTAAAAAAGTTGTATTGAACATACCCCCTTAGCTTAACCCTTTAGCTGCCACAGGCATTTGAAGATTTAAAAAAAAAATTTTTTTTTGACGACTAAAACGTCATTATCTCAAAAGCTATACTAGCTAGAATAGCAAAGCAAAATGATTATTAAAGCCAACAAATTTATCCAAAAAATAAAATTAACCGCACTAAAATCAGATAAGAGGTTTGGTTTTTACAGAACTTCAAAGTCAAATTTTTGACCCAAAAACAAAATATTTTACCATCTCAATTTTCTGCAACTTCTGCCAAGGTTAGGTGTTCGTACGATTCTTCACAAAATTGGCGCATAGTCCAAAGATCATTTCTTTCTTACATCATTTTATTCTATCTTCCGTATTTCTAACAGTTTTAATGCCTTAAGTACAGAAAACTGTGGTTAATTTTAGCTCTATTTCAATTCAATTGAAACTTCCCCTAAAGATCTGCAATTTGGTAAAATTTATTCAAATTATATCAAAATCAATCCAAAATTGAAACTCATATATTCCTTACTCTCCAATAGAGACTTTTGCGTTTTCAGACTTCTGATACAAATTTCGTTAACAAACTTTCATACTAAAGTGGGCATTCTGATTTGTTTCAAACAATTTAATCAATATGATCTTATTATAGCCGAAGAAAAAAAAATATGGACGTCGAACGACAAAAATCTTACATTGATGGATTTTTGGGGATGGCCTCCTGATTATGGGGAGTCCCAACAGATTATAGGTTTGCAGCCTTGAAAAGGAGGGAGGCGTACTTGCGTTTTCAGAGGTTGGAGGTTTTTAAAAGAGTCTAAAATGAAAATATTCTAATTTATTTTTTAGTCTAGCGACAAATTTTTCACTAAAATCCTAATGTATTATATACAATTGCAAGGGTAATTTTATGTGTTTTTTTTCGTTCTCAGACCATTTTTCTGTATATGTATTTTGTCGGTTTTGAAATGTTTGCTAAAAAGTAAAAAAATTCTCCCCTATCCCCTTTTTCCAAGGTTGGAGCCCTCCAATCGTTGGGGAGTTTTTTTTTCATAATCAGGACGCCATCAGCATCACCAACCATCCTGCAAAAATCCAGCGATATACGATTTTTGCCGATCAAATATCGTATTTTTATTTGATCAATACTCAACTCATTCTCGTTCTCATATCCCTCTAATTGAATCGAGTACAGAACCAGACAGAACAACCTGCATACAAATTTTCAGTTGATGTTCTGCATAGAAATATAACTCTTTTCAAATGTGTATGGAAGTTGTGTTACCTTCTCCTGCACTAAATCCACTCACTCTACCGCATGCTACCACCACATTGCATTAACAGCGCGGCATGCAACTTACGAAATGCACTAATGAGGTCAATGAACGCATGGCTACCTGTTCCGCAACCTCAAGAAATGCATTGTGATCAAATCATCTTTCATCTTTTTTCAATACGCAGTTTTCGCAGGCGCAGATACTTTTGCGTAAGCCACCCCGACCCATGGCATGGGACAGTGGAAGAAGATACACTCATGAAGTCGACAAATGCACGAAAACCTGCTCTGGCAGAGTATCTAAACTCTCTTCAACTTGAACTGTGTAGCAAAAGAGCAAATAGCTTTAATAGCCTGTATACGTGTATCTGTATTGTCGTATTTGTGACATTGGGTGCCGATCGGACTACATGGCCAAAAAAATGTGTACCCGATTTTGAGTGAGCTTTGGACATATATGATAAGATAAAAGTAGCTTTATTGAAATAAAGAAGTGTTATACCTATGTCTATATACAGGATGGACTAAATTAAGAGTTTAGACAAAGTCTTTACATCTATGGTATGAAGATGAATGATTAATGCTAAGAAAAGTGCGAAATAATTTGTATTGGATGAAATTTTCAGGAAAAATTTGCTTAAAACCTATGGATGAACTACTTAGGACTAAATACTATAAACTATCTTAAAATACTAACTTAAAGCTATGTCTAGACTTAAAGGCTAGGATACCAAGGAGGAAATTAGGGGGTTGTTGGAGACAGTGCACCGGTTGTAAAAGTTATTTTTAAGAGTTAGTGATATATTATTTATATATGGTATGTTAGCTAGTCTATGTAAAGCTCGAGTAGAAAAGTATTTCGATTTGTCTAATATTATTTTCAAGCATTTATTCTGGAGGATTTGCAGTGTTCGTTTGTGTGTCGGGGCACACAGACTCCAAATAGGACACCCATAGAGAATGATAGGTTGCATCGCACATTTGTAAATTAGCAATTTGTTTGCCACAGATAACTTAGATTTCCTGTTTATAAATGGATAATTAGTGCAGATGCTTTTCAAAACTTTGGAGTTTATTGCATCGATATGCATTTTAAATGTTAATTTCGGGTCCAGATGGAATCCCAAATATTTGAGGTCGTTTGTCCATGTGATGACGGAACCTAGCACATTTATTTGGGGATTTGGGAGAAACCTCGCCGCTCGTCTTTTTGTGAAGAATGTTGCTTGAGTTTTTTCCGTATTGATTTTAATTTTCCATTTATTACAATAAAGCTGAATTTCTTGGAGCTGAAATTGCAGACTATTTACAATAGTATCTGGGTTGTCGCTAGTAGCAAAGATAGCTGTGTCGTCGGCAAACATAGCAATGTTGCAATTTCTGGTTACCGGTAGGTCTAACATGTATAAGTTGAAGAGTGTTGGGCTAAGAACCGACCCTTGTGGAACACCTGCAGGAACATCGTGAAATTTGGATAGGCAATGCAATTTAACGCGAAACGATCTATTGCAAAGGAAGGAACTAATTATTTTACATAGGTAAGTAGGTAGTGAAAATTGCACCAGCTTGTGTACCAGCCCGTCATGCCAAACGGTGTCAAAAGCTTTTTCAATATCGAGTGCGATCAGCCCCGTTGATTGTTTGTATTGAAAGCCCCGAATTATATGCTTAGTGACCCTTTGGAGTTGATGAACTGTCGAGAAACCGTTCCTGAAGCCAAATTGAAAGTCGGGGATCAAGCAATGGCTGTGTAGTTTATCTTGCAATCTTGCTAAAATCACTTTTTCGAAGATTTTACTAATCGTTGGAAGTAAACTAATTGGGCGATAGTTCGATGCTGAGCTAGGATTTTTACCCGATTTAAGAATGGGCGTTACTCTAGCAATTTTCCATGAGTTAGGAAAGTAGCCGAGTTTGAGGCAGCAATTGAAGATATAAGTAAGCAATACCAGCGCCTTTTTGGGCATATTTTTAAGCAAAATATTAGGAATGCCGTCGTCGCCAGCAGAAGATTTTAGTTTTAGTTTTTTAATGATGTTTTTAAGCTCCAGGGGACTGCAAAGGTGGTTTGGAGAAAAGTCAGAAGGTAACTGTGCAAGAGAACTGATAGTCGCGTTAACATTGGTGGTGGTATTAGGATCATTCATTCGCTCAGTTAGAGTATGGTGAAGGTGAAAGCTTCTTGCTAGGAGATCCGCTTTATCCGAGTCCGAAGAGGCAAAAGACCCATCCTCGAGTCGAAGTGGAGGGACTGAGCGTGATTTGTTCATCACACTTTTGCGTAATTTCCACATTTTCTGGGCGCCTTTGCCTAGTGATGATAAAATAGTGTTCCATCGTTCGTTGCGGATTTGGAAAAAATTTGATTGAATTTGGCGGTTAAGCGAGTTCAAGTGGCACTTTAAGTTAGGCGACCGAAGTCTTTGCCATAGTCGACGTATATTATTTCGATAGCGGATAAGCTCTTTTGTTGAATTGTCGATAAGTGGGGGATGCAACGTATGGTTTCTTCTAGGAGTTGCTAAATCACGAGCTTGGAGGATCGTGCTAGTGAAGCTTGAAACTAAGTTGTTATTTCCTCATGGCTGGAAATACTAGATAGATCATTATCTAGTAGATTTATTTCCCTATTAAGAATCCCTCGATATGCTGCCCAATCGGTCCTATTATAGCAGAAGGAGAAATGGCGTGCGATTTGCAAACTTTTGCTTACAGTAAATATTACAGGGTGGTGGTCGGATGAGAGATCATTCAAAACAAGAGGATCGGATATGGGTGTAAGGCCGTTGCTTATTATGAGGTCAAGCGTAGATGGATTACCTTTGGGAGGGAAGCAAGTAGGTCCGTCTGGTGCGTGGATAAGGATATTGTGGCTGACGCTTAGGTCAAAAATAATTTGGCCGGCTTTGTTAGCTCTAGAGCAGTTCCAGTTGCGATGTCGGGCATTGAAGTCGCCGCAAATTATGAAATTTGTTTTGAGCTTGAAAAGTAGTTTCAGGTCGTCTTTGAAGTATTGTAGTTTGGTCGAATTCAATTTAGTACCGCTAAAATAGACTGCAATTATTATCAAGTTTAACTGATCAATTTTAATGGCAACATTCTCGATAACTCTAGTTGGATAAGGATTTAAAGTTGTGTATTTAATACCCTTTTTTATAAAAATTAAGACACCTCCCCCAATTGTCTCCTTTCTATCATTTCTTACAATGTGATAATTTGAATTAGTTAATTTATCGCTCTCCTTAAGCCAGGATTCCGACACGCAAAATAAATCAATATTTTTTTCGGCTAAGAAGTTGTAAGTTTCTAGGTGCTTATTGCGGATGCTTTTAGCATTCCACAGTGAGCAATTGATTTCATCTTTATTTGTAAACAAATTTAGTAGCTACTTCTATTAAAACTTGGCACTGTTCGAAGCGAGTTTTACAGTGGGCCAGTCGAGTAATTACTTTACTAAAAATATCCATTAGTTCATTTGCAGAGAATAGTTCGGAATCTGTGCTTCGGGATGCATTATTGTTACTATTGTATACATTGTTTGCAACAGAGCTGTAGGAAAACTTATTATCTATATTATTGTTGAAACTGTGTTTTGGTAAATTACAGGAGTTTGGTGGTTTGGTCGTAGGAAGCTGTGGGAAATTCGACGAGTTAAACGCTAAGGACTCCATGGTCAATTGCGAAGTGTTTGGACGAACTCGCGATTTACGATTTGATTGTCTAGCTCGTATGTCTATATACTCCTTGCGTTTGGGGCAAAACATACTATTCGCGGAGTGATTGTCGTTGCAATTTGCACATTTAAGATTGGATAGGCCTTTTTGGGGGCATGCATCTTTGTGATGTGCCTGTCCAGAGAGTAAGCACTTGGTGGGAAGAAAGCAGAATGACGTGCCGTGACCGAAGGAGTGACAATTTCGACACTGGGTCGGCTGAAGAACTCTTTTTTGTTTGTAATTCCAAAAAACTCTTACGTGATTAATTGACTCGATTTTCCTTAAATCCACAAGTTTAATTGATCCGCGAGGAAAGTATACAATGTAGGATACAGCGATATCACCGCCACGGCGAGATTTGTTTGCGATCTTTTTTATGTCATCTGGGCACAGTTGATGTTCTTCTTGTAGAAGATGTTTTAGTTCGGAGCCTTCCATGTCGTAAAGTCCACTTAATACAAATTTAATTGGTCGTTGATCAGAGCGCCCGTAGGTGAAAAATTGCGTTTTGGTTTCTATTAGGTGTTGTCGGAACATTTCATAGTTGTCAATACTGTCAAAAACAACTTTTATACCGGAGGTTATGTATTGTAGCTTGTACGTAGATATGCGCAGATTGTGGATAAGAGCAAGTACATCTTGCCGGTTCACATTTGGGAATACGATGGGTGGTATTTTCAACTTTTTGACAGCTGTCGTATTGGTGTTTGATTCGTCATCTTCGTCGTCGCGACACTGAAGATCGGCTAACGGTTGAAAGCGATTCGCACCTGAAGTCTTCGCCATGAGGGAGTCAGGATGATTTCTGGGCAGTTTAATGCGGTCCCGTAGGAGCAAATCGTTTGGGGAAGACTCCCGTGGACGTTTCGATGTGATCTTTGCCTCTATCGTTCCAGCTGACAATGATCATACACACAAGTAAAAGATGTGCAAACAACACTAACTAACACTAGATGTCTACTAAGTACTACACTCTTCGAGCGTTGAGAGCAGACTGGGATGGACATATATGTATTATTTGTATATGATTCCGTATTGGAATTTTTACAAGGACTCAATAACGACTTTAAACTCAAATTAATAAGTATGTATTAAACTAGATATAGCTTACATGATTGACACATTCGGTAAATTTAATGAAATCAATTTACAGCTGCAGGGTGGATAAGTTACATTTAATTCAAACTAAAAGTATTATATCCGCGTTTGTGACGAAGCTTGCATTGTTCAAGCAGAACATAGGTGAATGGTCTCACACAAAATCTTTCAAATTTACCTAAACAAAATGAAGACCTTTTGGTTTACTGCGAGCACCTTGAGGAACTTCATTCGAATTTTAAAAGAAGGTTCAAAGATATTCTTAAACTCAATATTCGTGGATGTTGAATCCGTTTTCACATAGTCAAGAAAGAGATATTCTCAAACAGGAGTAACTTATTGAGTTGTTAACGAGTTGAAACCTAAATTCGAGGAAGGGTATCAGGAATTTAGGCTTAAAAAAACCATACCAAGTCTGTATCCTAAAGCCACGATTGAGACCCTTTTAATCGCTTTTCCCTCATCGTATTTAGTTAAACGCAGTTTTAGCGCCGTTATGAAGCTAATAACTTAAAAAAAGAAACCGATTAGACATACTGGTGGTGACTTAAGGCTTTTACTGACTAACAAATGAAACCCGACATCAACAAACTCATATCGTCCCATCAAGTGCGCCCATCACACTGAACATTATGATGCAACCTTTTTTTATATTTTTGGATATGATAAGTGTCTGAATGTATGTACTACTAATAATATTATGCACAATAAAAATTCGTTTAAACATCAAAACTATTTTTATTTTGTATCTATTTTTAAATATTTAAACAATTTAAGCATTCAAGGCTTGAAATTTAGTTGGGGGTCCCTGAACAGGCTTCTCATGTGTGAAGGGGTCCGCGGTCAGAATAAGGTTGAGACTGACTGAGAATGACTGCTTTACACAATGATAAAGTCCCTGAAATATTTTTTGTACACCAATGTGCCTGTCTAGACAGTTTCAATTTTCGTTCGTCTTCATCATTTTGACAATTGAAACTTGAGATGTCTGCGCTATTGAAGAAACGCATTCATTCTTGAACGCGATTGCTAATGTTAAATATAAACAACTCATCATCTATTCATGAAAGAATTTATCATTTATCCGTCCTGATCAAAGCCGCGACACATATTTCCCGATAAATAATCAACAGATGTGGATAGAATGAGGCATTGATCTCTTCTGTTCACTTGACGCAATCAACAACACGTTCAATATTGAAAGTGGATACGAAGCTTGAAGACGATAGTGAAGACGAAAGCGCACATGTGTGGACATAGCCATTAATTCATACATGTGAGGCGATAATTTTTCCGCCGCACAATCCCGAACAACAACTCAACACGTATCAAAACATTCACCCGATTCTCTATAGGAGAATGTACGGGAAAAAGAGATGCCAGTGAGGCAAAACAGAAATCGCCTCACCGTGTGTATCTGAATCGAAGCAGTGCGACGATTTGTTCTCGCTTTGTTGTACGTATGCTTTGCGCATTGAAATGTAGATCTGCAAAATGAAGTTGAGATAAGAACTTACTTAGCATAGTTTCGGTTTTATATTTTATGTATTTTCGTTGAAATAGAAAAAGGAAAATATTAGATGATGTCGCTTCTTGCATATGATTTTAGAAAGGCTCGATAGTTGTGTGATTTTTGTCGCTGTTCATCATTACATTTTAATATTTTGACGCCGAAACGCCAAATATTTAAAATGGGATATTTATAATGCATGCGATTTCGGTCAGATTTTTTTAGGAGTTGAAGTCGGTCGCGAAAATATTTTTAGGCAAATTTTAGAGCCAAATTTCAAAAAAGGACAGTCTAGCATGATTTTTTTAAACCATTTAACGAAAAAGGCTGTAAAAAATTCACGTGAAGGCCTGTGCTGTAGTGTTTCTGTTCTATCGATTCGCTTCTATTACACAATTGAAATTTGAGGAGGTGCTAAATTTTCTATTGCAGTTCGAAAATGGTATCACGTTCTTATGGAACACTAAACACGTTATAATAATAATACGTTGAAGTAATAATAAAAAAAATTGAAGGAATGGGGGGAGGGGTTGATCCCCCTCATCCTCCCCTTATCTACGCCACTGCTTTCTGGTATCAAACGATTTGATAAAAATGTTCCTTATATTTCTTTTTGCAGTGGCGCAACCAGGATTTGGTACTAGAGGGGGCTAAGTCCATCCATAATACAAGATATTTGATGTTGCTGCCGCAAGTTGGGTGAATGGTGCTATTTTTCAGAGCGCTATGTAGTAGTGTTTCAAAGTGCAGTTGCATTCACGTTTTTTTTTTCGATCTAAAACTTTTTGTAGTGTTTGTTAAATCTATAACACTTTGCCATGTTACTGATTAATTTTAGCGATGCAGAAATTGTGACACCGCACGTCGATTTATTATGCGAATTTGTTTAATCGTTGGCGTTATCACTCGTGGTATTTAGCAGTCGAAATATATAGCGTAATTTCGCAATGTTTTGCTATTAAGGTCAAGGATTGCAGCGGCTTTTTGAAAAAAATGGTCCACCGCAATCAGAGCAAAATTTGTAAATGTACAACAAAAAATAGGAATGTAGGCTCGAAACAAAATTAAATAAACAATGGAATACCTTAGAGGACTGGGTCTTGCAAAGAAACAATTAATTCCGAATGGGAATTGATACGATAGCGACTGACTATATGTATAAGATCAAGGAATGCAACAATTGAATCCAGTTCAATTTTTATTACTAAAAATATTTGTAGGTTCAACAATTTAAATTTAAATATTTCTACGAAGTGTCATACGGAAATATCTTTTATCGATGCCTTCTTCTTTTTCTTCTTCAATTGCAATGAACAGTTTTAATTTTTAGTCGCTATGCCCCACACTATGTTACAGCTTTAAGGGCTCAATATTAATATTTTCGGAGCTGGTGGATTTTTTTCTAAAGCATTCCTTTTGAAGGCATTTTTCCCCTTTTGCAAATATTACTTACCAGTGTGTCTTTTAATTTGCGCAAAGTATGGTATGTATGTTGCTAACTGCACAGCGCACGTTTCATATTATTTGTAACGAAACGCATTGTTTCAAATCTCATTTTGCAATTTTTCCTTTCCCTATTTCTGGGTCTGGGAGGGGCTTTAGCCCCCTTAGCCCCTCCCGTGGTTGCGCCACTGCCTTTTTGGTTTCCTAGCGTGAACGAACCAACGCGACGAACTTTGCCGTAGTATATCTCTATGCAGAAAAATCCATCTAATCAGTCTTTTTATGATCGTTAAATGTAGACCATCCGTGTACCGATCCGGTTGAAACTTGACATGCTTCACATCGGCGTCCACAATTACTAAAAAAATGTAAGTTTACCTTTTTCAGTAAAAAAAGAATTAAACTTACAATATTTTCGAGCATTTTTTATTGTTTGTGCTTAGCAGACTATATTATCCTAAAATCAAAAGATATACACTACCTATACATACTCAAAAGTTGCTACGATAACTTCACTTGAAAAAAGGAAACATTAAACCATTAAATCAAGTTTCATCTTTTGTGGTGACTCTTAATTTTTTTTTCTTTCTAGTGCTGCATGGCAAAACACGCGGGTATTCCGGTACTCAAAATTATTCGCCTAATAAATTTTGCTACGGCAAAAATTCCAAAAGTTTTCTACTTTTCGGGTTGCCAAAAAAAATTTTAAAAGTAGAAGAAATATTTTAGGCTTTCAAATAAAAATACTGTATAAAAGCCATGTAAATGAGAACCGAGCAAAACATAATATTGACGGCTATCGCCGCGAAAAAAAGCAAAGTCTGCTTTCAAGGAATAACCCAACAAAAGAAACTTCTTTATGCTACACAGAAACAAAAAGCGTACGGCTACAACTTCTGTACTGATTTAGCATAGGATAAAAAAAAGATGGGATCGAACCGAAACCAACCGTCTGACCACCGACGACCATGACGAAAAAAACAACACTAAAAACTTCCTGCAGGACACGATATACAATACATACAAGGGCCAAGGAGCCCTAAATTCTGATACATAAAAAAAGTAAGAAAACTTGCAGAAAAAAAGAAGAAAAAACCCACGACCAGCTAGCCCCCATCTTTCGAGTTAATTAATTAAAAGTAAATACTTTCAAGAGGATTCAAGTGAAATGAACGATAGAGTAGTGAGTGCTGGAAATTATTTTCTATTTAAAAAGTATTATGAAAAGTACAAGTGTCCCGAGGAAATAGTGACAGTTTGATGATTTTCATGATTTTCATTGAAGGAAGCCTTGGGAGGTAAGCCAGGGGCCCGTGTCGTTACCGTAGTCGTGCTCGTTGATGCGAAGGATATTAAGATAGTGATAGGGTCGATTGATGGACCGTGCAAACAATAAAGTTCTTTTTTTTGTTTCTAGTTTTTAGTTGGGTTGGACTATTAAGGATAATTTTGTGAATTAAAAAAAAAACAGACATTTTGACTTGGGTTGAATTAATTATCGTCTCGGAGTCACGAAACGAATTAATTATCCAATGAAATAAAAGGATCGGTATCAATTGATAGCAGCCAATTGGATGAAATAAAAGTTTTTTTTATGATAACAATTTAAATAAATATCATTAACATAAATTTGTAACAGTAAAGTAAAGTAAATGTAAGTAAAGTTAAGTTAAATTCAAAAAATGAATTTCGAGTTGAAAAAGGATACACCATTTCGATAAACTTTATCTGAAATTTATTTACGTCTTTTCAATTCAAAATAATTTCCAACTCATTTCATTTTGCCATCCTATACCAAGAAGAGAAATGTCCAGTTGTGGGACTGTTATTATACCAGAAAACTATTCAGACATTTCCTCTAGCTACATTCCCTTGAGGTGTGTTCGGATTCGGTTTAAGTGTTTTAGATTAGTTTATTCTGTTTGTTTCCAAACGTACAACGTGTGTAGGTATATGTTTGCAATTTGACAATTATACGGAATATCTGGAACTTACACCGTTGGTAATAACCAGGCGCACGCCGCACACAAAATGGAGTCCTCGTTCTCGTCATGCTAGAAGCCTAGAAGCATGGCATGAGTAGACAGAGGAGGGGCAATGCAATAGTCTAAAAACACCTCAAGTGCATTGTTTGTTCGTAGTTCCGGCAATGAAAATTAGTATGACGATATATGAGTACTTTGAAATTGTTGAATGTTTCGTTATAAGCAGGATAGTTTCGTGATATTGTTATGCCAGGACAGCAATATCCTGTGGAGAAAAATGAGACATATTATTGCAAAACTTATTTTTCTTTTGAATTTTTCATTTATCGTTTGGGAACTGACAAACTGTTGGACATTGTTCTGTTTTAGTTCATATATTGGAAGTGATAGTCTGGCTGGTCTAGCTAGTGTGCGGTTAGGTTAGTGTGCGCACCTTCGGTGCACAGGGTCATGCGTTCGAATCTCACCGTGTTCCATGGTGTTTTTCGAACTCACGAGCTTGTGACGGACTATGATCTCACTCAGATGTTAAACGAGTACCGATTTATGGGGATAAATAACACTGCTGAGCGTGATGTTGATCTCATTACCTCAACAAAAAGCAGATAAAATCTTGGATGTCACTAACATATCCTGCGGCCTTAGTCCAATGTTGGATTGTCGCGCCTGTTATTTATTTTTATTTTATTGAAAGTGGTGTTCCACTAAGACGTGTGGTATTTTGATTTTGAAATGAAAACGGTTCGGGCATTTTTTCAATTATCTTATTACATGCAAAAGACCACTCAATTGCATTTGCGAGTCATAATGATTTCGCTTTCGCGAATATGTTCACCACAGCTATTCCGTAGATATGTCACAATTTTCGATGATATTTTGCAGTACGACCTTCTTCTCCTAAATTCAAGCCTGAAATCGTCTTCGAATCATTCACAACGCATAGCATCCCAGCGAAAAAAAGTCTGGAGCAATATTCTGCTTTCATATGAAAATTTCCGAAAAAGGGGGTTCCAAAAGTCAATGAAGAGGGTATCCAGACCTACATTTTGCTGAAAAGTTCAGAGTCCTAGCTATCACCGTTTCAAAGATACAGCCATCTACTGATGGGGAATATGCCCAATTTGAGGGTCTCAGACACGTTTAAAGGCCAGAAAATCACAATTTCTAATCTTATTTCTACTTCTAGCCTTTCATATTTCTTTCTAGCCCGCTCAAACATTTACGCATACACACGTAGGAAAAAAACAAAAAGCCAAACATTATACCCAGGACAAAATATACAACGCTAAGGAAAAATCTGTCATGTTTTCGGTTTTTATATCTCCCTCGGGGACATATATCTTTGGAAAATGTTTATTTGTTTCAACGCGCTTCCGCTTTCTCCCCGTGTATAACTTTTGTTATTTCCTTCCATAAGGATGATGGAACAGGAGGATACAAGTTGGCTGGCTGCAAAACATAGCACAACTGACTCGCACAAGGAATGAAAATGTAAAAAAACTTGAGGTGTTCGCCTTCGCCTGTCAAGAAACAAGAATGCGGAACCGAAACTTCGCTGGGGTTGTGGAAAAGTTACTGTGCGTTACAATGTGTCTTGTTCCAATTTCATATTATATTCTTGGGAATTTCTACATGTGCCTTGTTAACGATGTGTTACACAGCGAGTGTGAAGTGTGTAGGTTAGGTACCTACACGGCTAAAAATTTTGGTGTAATTATTATAAAAACATATATTCATACATTTCCATATAAAAACTTTATCAAAACTACACCAACGGACCTTATAAAAAGTATAAGTGAACTATATTAAAAGTATAAGTATTCTTGGTAAAAATTTTACTCTTCAACAGTATAAAATTGATAAGCAAATTTATACAAACCGTTCGAAAAAATAAAAAATGTAATACGAGTGCAGTCGGCTTCGAATCCACAATCCTGTGATTTGTAGCCAAGCGCGCTGCTCACTGAACCAGACAGACTACAAATCAATAGACTTCTAGGTTGAAAGGGTTTCTTGCGTTGATAGTGTAGATTTGATAACATAGTAGGGTTGATTCTACCCTTTTATGTTATAACAACATTCAATAAAATTTATTCTATTCCGAACGGTGTAAAATGTATAATATGAAAAGGGTATTTGGATAGTTTTATTCTGTAAATTATAAGTTGAAAAGGGTCAATTTTTATTCAAATTTTGGAATAGATAGTAGTTATATTATTTCATTTATAAAATTTACACCCGGTTTACACCAAAATTTACAACCGTGTACTTATGCTGTGACTGCCTGCAGATTTTCTGTTGTTGTTTTTTGTTTGTGCAACGTTGGTTAGTGCAATCTGACGAAATGGATTAAATTTTGTACAGTCAAATATCTCTAAGTCGAGTTAAAGACAAGACAAAATGTTCTAATTGAGAGTTCGACTAATAGAAAACTGTGAAACCATAAAATAGATATTGTTATATTTTTCTCGTCTATTGTAGATGTTCCAGTGGGTTCGATATATTTTCGCGTACACGATAATGAATAAAAGTCGCTTTACTGTAACACAATTTATTACATCCACACGGATATACACGGTTTACAATTTCTACTAATTACTTCACTAATTATTGACTCTACATTATTCACGGCTAAAACTAGACTGACTCGTCGACACTAGTCGACGCCCTTATATACTCGTTTTCACTGTTCGGGAAACTTCAGTGATGCACTTTCCGGAAACTTCCAGAAAGTCGTGGTTGTTGTCTAACCTAATACGTCAACGTTATTTCTCGTTGGTGACATCAGCGTCCTCTGGTGTAAACTAAGGATTGACGTATAGCCTAGACACATTACAAATTTTGTACAAATTTTGTATCTAACAATTTTATAAAATGTGCATAATAGCATGATTTTTTGTAGAGTTATGTATGTATTTCGGTTATCTATATGACCCGACTAATTTGACATAATTTTTGTATCAAAACGAAATTCCAACTTTCCGCCAAACAATTTAGACTATCCATCAGAATATGTGTGACATCTAAGCCATATAAATTCTGCTCGAAAATAGGCTTGACAAAATGTCTATGACAAATGTTCGATTAATATAAATTAAAAAAATTTAGGAACGAGAGTGGAAAACTAATGAGAATAAAGAGAAAACGCTCCAAAACTGCTTCAAATTTTTGAGCCTTCTTCATTATTTATCACCATTCTTTTGTTTATAAGTTAAAATATGTCGAACGTTTTATCGTTCATTTTAACGAATGTTTAACGGTCCAAATTTTAAGTTCTACTCGCATATTTGGTATCGATTTCAAACAATTGGCTGAGAGCTAGTGCCTTGGAATTGATAGAAGATAGCTGTGGCGTCCTAAAAGTTTGAAAACTGCACTGAAATATCTAGCCACTAATTTATGATTTATCGAAGAATTTCGATTTAAAAACATAAAATCTGTACTATATCCATATATACTGGGCATTCCCAACGAGCTCTCGTCTTTTCAATTTCCCTTTTCTGGAGATATAATTATATAATTGATTTTAATCCCTGTTTTGAAATGTTCCGGGAAGAAAAGCGACAATGCTAGGTGACTCCAAAAAGTTTGAAAACCACTGATCTAACCCAATATAAAGCTATGATACTCCAATCACAATTGCAAAAATTTGTACGAAAATGGGAATACTGTGCAGTGCCACAATTTTTGTGGAGAAATCAATATTTTCAGGACACCTTTTTCCCTATGCAAAAATGGTTCTCTATTTTGCAAATAAAAAAAAATTGTTGAAAAACACTGCTTATTTGAAGTGTAACAAATGCAGAAATTTTTTATTCTGAAATTCGAAATTTGATAACCGTAAAAGTATAAGCAATCTTGCAGAATGATCCCCTTCCTCTCCGAAAATCTATCTACGCCACTGTATACTATACCACTTTGCCTCGTCATCAACCATTAATACCAATTCTTGAATTTATTAAAGGCCGATCCATACTTGTCAATCATCAGTGGCAGTCACAGTCACTTTTCATACAAGTTGACAGATTGTCTGTCAATCAATTAACTGACCATCTGTCAACTTGCATTGAAAACTGACTGTGACTGATGACTGAAATGTGTGGATCGACCTTTACTACTTTACTTTTACTTTTAAATGGAACTTGTGTCGACTTAGGGGAAGAAAAATTATATGAAATGGCATTGAAGATTTATAAAATATTGTTTGAGTTGACAAGGTTATCGGCTTAGACGTTACGTACGCGTTTTATATCCAAAACTGACGTGAACGCCAGCAAAACACTAAATTGGTTCGAGATAAGGAGTAATTCTAGCTAAGGACTCGACTTAGAGGGGTTTATATGTTAGAAAACTTAGTGATTTTGTCTTTAATTATTATGAATGATATAACCAAAAATTACACAAGTTATACGCCGATGTAGGTCTTGTCTTCGATCTAAAGTGGGATCTTAAGAAATTTATGATACTCCTATATCGGACAAAGTTCACTCTTCGATGTCATCTGATATTTAATTTTTTTTTTTGCCCAGTATATGCCTCCAGTTATATTGTGAGTTGTTATTGCCTCCTAAGCTAATAGAGTAGACTCGAGAAAACAAAAACGCCCGGAAAGATGAAGACTTTTTTCAGTCTATTGACTACTCTAAAATGCTTAAAAAAGCGCTATAACATGATCATTCAGTTTATCAGACAAACTACTGTTATATCAAAAGGTTCATGCATTTCCCAGTTGGAATGTCCCAAAGTTACAATTGCTTATGCATTTTTGGCGTATAGTTTCGAATGTGTTTACGGGCTTGTATTTCTTCTTGTTACATAACAACAAAAACAATGTCTATAAGAAAACCAATTGTTTCAACATTAAAAGAGAAAACGAAAATTATCCAAGCATATAAAAAAGGATGCAGTGTAAGAAATTTCACAAGAAAATATGGCGTGGCGTGGCCAATAAAAAAACATGCCGACGTACAGAGGGCTGCGCCTGCAATACAAGGGTATTTTCTAGAATTTTAATAAAAAAAATAAATAACAGGCGCGACAATCCAACATTGGACTAAGGCCGCAGGATGTGTTAGTGTTATCCTATTTCCAAGATCTTATCTGCTTTTTGATGAGGTAATGAGATCAGCATCACGCTCAGCAGTGTTATTTATCCCCATAAATGGGTACTCGTTTAACATCTGAGTGAGATCATAGTCTGTCACAAGCTCGTGGGTTCGAAAAACACAATGGAACACGGTGAGATTCGAACTCATGAGCCTGTGCACCGAAGGTGCGCGCACTAACCGCTCGACCAGCCAGACTACATATACAGAATTTTAACGCATAGTGAATATTTTTTACACATATATTTTATAAGCAATAAATAAGAATTGTGCACACCATTAATGAAATGCTTCCTGTAAATCTATTTTTGGATTGGTCTAAGTAAACGCGTTCCAGAATGAAGGGCTAGCGCCTTTCATTCTGTTCCACCTTTAATTAGACCAATCCAAAAATAGATTTACTATTTACCCAGTTTGTAGAAAAGTAGGTACTCCAAGGCAAATCTACAGGCTTTTTTCGATCTAAGATTTCTGATGGCCTTTGAGCAGAAAGAAAATCAGGCAAACGTAAGAATGGCTTGGCTTTATATATGAACTGAACTATCAGCTGTAAATCTACTGTTACTGTTTTTTAACCAAGGAAAAGCAACTTATATGAAATGATTCCATTGTGTCCCCTGACATAAGAGACCACGCAAGCTTACCTATGAGTATTGAACAAGTATACTTTTGCAGCTATTCAGAGACACCCTGTTAAATTGGTTCTACAAACTTCAAAAATATTTGTGGCAACCACTATTACCATTCTATGCATTTCCACCAAATTTCATGTACATTGCTTCATCAATTTAAAAGATATGAATTGAAGAAATGCTTAACCCTAGTTTACCGCAACAATTTTCTTACTAGTTTCATGTTATGGGGTGCAAATGCACCCCACAGTATGTATGCCCATATTTCTGTATTAACTGACTTCCAAATTATTTTTAATTTGATCCATTTTGATCGTGTGTTATGTTAATTACATAGGGAAAACAAAAGTGAGATAGTGAGTGCGAATTCAGAAATGCGGGAGGCATACATGTTCAGTTTGGTTAGACGGCAGGCACTGATATTCATATTATAAATGACATGATAAACTCAAACAAGAGTGATGTTCATGAAATTTCCGTATGGTAAGCATTCGATTCACTGATTTTGCGAGTGTTATGCATCTCTTCGTGTTCCTCATCATTTGACGGTTTCAGCAGAACTTATTACTTCAGTTATAAAAGTAAAATCGCTTCGCATAGATAAGAATAGCAGGCCGAGACTGTGGAGCTCGAAGTGGAGTTTTGTTCACAAATTCCGAAATGCAGCTCTTTTTCGAAATCTTAGTTAGCAAACTATTTTCCAATTAGTATCTCTGATCATTGACTAAGTTTCTGTTGTTTATTTATGAAATTTAGAGAAATATGAAATAGTTTCAAATTGAAATCGTGTCTGAAACACTGCCACATTTGGTGCCCCAAAGGTCATTCCGAAGAAACTATATTTCGTACTATTATTAACATTTTTAAAGTTTATTTTTCATCCCAGATGAAAGTTTAGATATTATTATCTTTATTTTAAAATAAATATCAGTTTAACATCAAAATAAATAGTTCTGAACTCAAATAAATTATTTGGGGTGCAAATGCACCCCACGACAGAACCAATGCCTTATTTCCACAAAAAAATCGTAAAAAATAAATTTATGTAGCTAAAATTGTACAAACATTAAAAACTAAAACAAAACTAAATTTTGTTAAGCTATTGAAAAATTTATAATGAAAACTTGAAAAATCGCGAAGTTATATTAAGTGAAACATGCGATGGGGTGCATTTGCACCCCAAACAGTAAACTAGGGTTAAGAGGCTTCTCTTGCATTGTGAAAGGACCTTACTAAATACTTAAAATAAATAACAGGCGCGACAATCCAACATTGGACTAAGGCCGTAGGATGTGTTAGTGACATCCTATTTCCAAGATCTTATCTGCTTTTTGTTGAGGTAATAAGATCAGCATCACGCTCAGCAGTGTTATTTATCCCCATAAATGGGTACTCGTTTAACATCTGAGTGAGATCATAGTCATAGATCCACGGTGAGATTCGAACGCAAGACCCTGTGCACCGAAGGTGCGCGCACTAACCGCTAGACCAGCCAGACTACGTGGGATCTTAACAAATTCATAATATTTGAGACTCCAATGCCGTCCAAAGTCACTAATCGATGTGAACTGATATTTGGATTTTTTCCCGGTAAATGCCTCCAGTTATATTGTGAGTTTTTATTACGGCCGAAATTAACAAGATGCTAATGACTCTTAAGTCACGCTCTGTGGCTCACTTGGTTGAGTCACACTCTACGATGCTTGTAATCTAGAGGTCCGGAGACCGAATCTCGGCGTGGTCCAAAATTTCCGTACATGTGCGGATAGGAAATATATACACTCCGAAATGATATGCAATGTAACGTTGATTGGAAATTGCCTATAATCGGCTGAGCTAACGCACCATGGCCCCATCGGTCTATACGGTACCGAGGAGAAAAATAATAACTCTTCAAATCGCTTATAATTGACGAATGTCTTGCTTCCCATTGGAGAGATTCAAACCCAATATTTAATTTGCATATTCAAATTTTAAATGTTTGAGTATACCTCTATATTGTGCGAAAATTCCAGTAATATGCAAAATAAACAATGTCCCCACATACTTCAGAACAATTTTAACATAACAACGTCATTTAAATTGTACGCTGGTCCCTTCTCCCGTGTGTTATATAGCCACCATCCTAATTTCAGTGTCAAAATCAAAAATTCCAATGTCGATGCGATAAAATTTGGTTCTGGTCTTTATATTCATTACTTTTTTTTCCTAAAATATATCTACTCCCAAAGGTCCTCGTTCGTCCCACTTACACAGGATATTCACAAAAAAAAATCCAAGAAAGACACAAATCTTTAAAGGTATGCAAATTTTCATGTCCTTTATCGATTTTCTTCGATTTCCGATCTTAAGAAACTTGTGAAATTTATCACATTTCCTGTCCACGTCCTGACAACATACGTGTGGTTGCTACATTACAACAACAGGAACAGGACAGCATGAGATGTAACACAATGCTGACACGAGGCTCTGAATGATTGGTCTGTCAAACGTGACAGGGAATCGTTTCATTTTTCGTTTTCTTTTCCTTTTGTACTTTGAGAATACGTTTTCCGGAAGAAGAAAAACAAAATGGAAAGGAAGACATAACAACCGAGAAACAGGAAAAGCAACAAACGAAATGAAGGAAATATATGCACATATGTATCTACATATAACGTATATGAGTGCGATAGACATGCCTAACAACAGAATCAAAAAAAAAATTTTCTTTTAGAGAAAGGCGAAAAAAGCCAAGGAGAATGTATTTCGAGCATCATTGTTGCTAGTCTTATGCTTCTCACCCGCATATGCAAATTCAAAATTATTGCTTTTGGGGACATTTTCTTTATATCGAACTTTTTGAAAATGAAATATACTCGTACATATACCGATTTGAAAAAATATTACGATTTGGTGGAATGTGATACAGATAGAGGAATACACAACCAATCTAAACTTATCGCACTTTAATGTTGACTTTTATGCGCGCCACTATGTCAAAGGGTATATTAAGGAAGCACCTCCGAATATGAAAAGTACCTATATAATATAAAGAGAGTTTTTTAAGCCCGACAAATTAACCCTGGTGTTCTGCACTTAAGGCATTAAAACTGTTAGAAATAATGGAGTTAGAATAAAATGATGTAAAAAAGATACGATGCGGAGACCATGCGCCAATTTTTTAAGGCATCATACAAACATCTCACCCTGGTAGGAATAAAATAGGAATTTTGAAAATCCTCCATAATAAATAAAACAAAATTGTCATAATGGACAAAGAAGAATACAATCGAAGAATGTGGAAGCTGATAGAAAAAAAAAAAAAACAGAATAAAGAAATATGCAAAGCATCATTTAATAAAATAACAAGGGGGCTTCGCCCTCTGCTCGCTACGCTCGCCAACCCCCGAGGGCATGGCTACAGTGGCGGATTTACCAGTAGGCTGAGTAGGCTGGAGCCTAGGGCGGCAGATTTTACGGAGGCGGCAAATTTGGAGCAAATAATAAATTTCAACGCCATGCCATATACCACTTATTCTTCTCGTGAAGTGTGTTTGTACCTCAGTGAAACACATAAGTGAAGAACTATTTGTCACCGTTAGCTCAGAGCTTCAAACAACGAACGATTTATTATTATTAAAAACGAAAAGCGAAGAGGCCTCTTATAATTTGCTTGCAGGCTAAAATTCGCAACAAAGCTCTTTTGTAGGGTTTTCTTTTTAGATTTTTTTTTCGAAAAACCCTTATGAAATCGATTTGGTCCGTCCGTCTGTCCGTCCGCCAGTTCACTTAAAATTTGGTAGGAATTTACAGAATGGTAACAGGGTATTCCGAAGAGGTGAATTTTCTATTTCTTATCGGAGATGGACGTATGGATAATCAAATCAAAGGACTCGCACTCATCGAGTCCTTTGATTTGATTTATATATGTTACTTTTTTCCAGTTTAAAGTAACTGAAACGAAGTTATGGACGTTTGAAGTTAAGCTTATGATATCACCTCGGGTTTCCCAAACAGTTATGGGGGTACCGATATGAAACTTTACACAAAGTTAATATGAGCTGATACACGTTAAATACTAAGGCCCGTTAAAACAAAGCAACAAAAGCATTGTTGTTGGACGGTGGATGTTGCATGCTCAAAAAATGATTTGAGCTATCCACCGTCCAGTTTGCCCATAGTGGGACAGCCGCAACTCGCTGGAGTATGCATACTAAGGCCCGTATTTATAAACATACCTTAACTCAAGGAGACCTTGAGTCAAGGATGCCTAACTTTAAAAAAAACTTAATTATTGTCATTTTCCATACTTTTAAATTCACGAGTCAATGCATCCTTGATTTAGGGAGAAACTCAAGGAGACCTTAAAATTTTCTATAGTCAACCTCACTTGATATCAAGGTAGCTACCCGCCCACCTTGAAATATTATATTTCAAGTCTATTGAAAACTTAAGGTCTCGTTGAGTTTCGAATATAAATGATTTCTATGAAAAGGTATGGGAAATGACTTTTAATTTTTTGAATTTCGGCATCCTTGACTCAAGGTCTCCTTGAGTTAAGGTATGTTCATAAATACGGGCCTAAGGAGGTTTTCACACTTACGGCTAGATTACGTAATCTGTGCAAATTACTTAATTTGAGCTGTCAAATTCCATACATTTTTAAACTCACCACACCGCAGATTACGTAATCTAGCCAGATTAAGTACAAGTGTGAAAACCTCCTAAGTCTGTTAACATTAGCTAAAAAAAGTAAATAACAGCAAATTTGTGAAATTTCGATTTGTGCGTGTGTAGGTCTGCAAATATGAAAATTTTGATGAGGGTTCTTAGGAAATGGCACCAGGAATATGTCTGCAAATTTTCATTCGAATAACTTTATCCAAACTGGAAAAATAGCGAATCTAATATTTGGTAAGGGCGTTTCACAATACAGGGCATCGCCTTAAGCATTTGTTCCCTGCATTATCTTGTGACTCGATCAAACAATGAACATGAAATTTAAAACTGTATTTTAGAAGTGACGTTGATAGAAAAGTATTTGAAATTGAAAAAAAACTGTTTATGCCAAATTTCAAGTAGTTTCAAAACCGGATTTGAAGTTTTGTCATTGCAGTTGGAGTTGTTCTTTGGCAATATGTTTGTAAAATTTGTATGCAAGGTGAGCTGTTTTGTCCTGTACTCGACCCAATAAAAAAAACTCAAAATCATCAGCAAAAATGCGTCAAAATGAATGAAATGGAAGGTTGAATTCAGGTCTAAAAATAATAATATGTTCAGAGTGCACGAAGTGATTTGGGCCAACACTCAAAAATTGATTTTTTTCAATGAAAATGTGTAAAAACCCAGGTCCCAAACTTGATTCCCCTATTCAGCAGATTTCGGCTCACTCCGATATTTTAACTGACACCCGAAACAAATTGTTCAGTTTGGTTTGTTGCCACTTTTCTTAATTTTCCCAAAATCTTATTTGGACGGTCAGTTTGAAGTTACAAATGACTATTGGGGACTGCAAAGCGCATATTTAATGTTGGTTGTAATATGAAATCACGAATAGTGCACTGTGAAAAATTTTCGGTGATTTCTGAAAACGTACGGCGAAATCAATCGGTTTTCAACTACTGTGAACATATTACTATATTATAGATAATACATATATGTATATTTTACAAATATATAATTTGTTTCGGGCAGCCATTTTGTGCAGGCAATATATCTCCTTGGTGAAGTGGTTTTGTCCCGAGATTCGGTTCAGAAAAATGGCATTGGCTCTACCACGTTTGCAAAATAATTCGTTCGCAATCTTTCAGATTATGGGAAAAGAGTATCTTGGACAAATATTTATTTAAAAAAAAAAATACCCCGATCCTATATTTAGTGAGAAAATAATAAATTTCGTACGCATTGCAATTTCATCCCAAGTGCCTGATTTTTTGCCAAGTTTTACTGGTGCATGCGTTTGTTTCACACCACATCACAAACTAAGTTTTGTTTATTTACCTTTCTGTCTGAAGTTTACTTATGTGTTCTGCCTAACAATTTTCACTGCCAAGATTGTTTGGGGCGACCTGGTTTTTAAAATTTTTTAATTCGAATGAAGTACTTTGTCGAAAAATTTCATTTTTCAAAGATCCCGAGGTCATTAGTGACTGAGATTTCTAGCCATATTTTAAAAGAAATATTTGTGTAATCAAATTTGTATAATACTCGTAAATTTTTTAGAAGAAACTAATTTTGGGGGTTAGGTTTATATGGCAGCCCCATGACCGCATTATCTGATTTGATCCATTCTTAGATATGTTTTGTGTCATGAAGAGAAACACATTTGCTTGGTTGAAATTGGTGCACAAATAAAAAGGTTTTCTTAGAAGAACCTAATTTCGGGGTTTAGGTTTGTATGGCAGCCCTATGACCCCATTATCCGATTTGATCCAATCTTAGGTATGTTTTGTGTCATCTAGAGAAACACATTTGTGTGAAATTTGGTTGAAATTGGTGCACAAATAAAAAAGTTTTTTCTAGAAGAACCTTAATTGGGGGGTTAGGTTTGTATGGCAGCTCAATGACAATTTCGGTGATTCAAACATACAAACAGCCTGCAACAATAATAAGCACGTGTGCAAAATTTCAGCTCTGTAGCTTTTATAGTGGCCGAGAAAAACGCGCTGCAACAGACAGACAGACGGACATACTCCAATCGACTCATCTCCTCATGCTGATCATATAATGTATACCATTTATATGGTCGGAGATGCTTCCTTCAATGCGTTACAAACTTCATGACAAAGTTAATATACCCTTTCACTCTATAAGCTAAGGGTATAATTACTACCGCTAATTTGACTCAAAAGAATATTAGCAATACGTTCGAAGAATAGCTTAAATGGCGACTTTTAGTCTCAAATCCTGATGTTCCAAGATTGTATGGTCTACCAAAAAAAGCACAAACCAGGGGATAAAATGAGGCAAAAATGTTTCTTCAACAACGGCCCCTTGCACGAAAATTGCAAGATGGTTGGTGGATAAAATTAACCAATTCCCCGCTTTTGCAATTTGTGGAGTAGGTATGTCAAAAGAAGTCATTGTGAATTGATTTGCAGTTACAAAAATATATATTACCTCTTTAACAACCACAGTCACTACAGTAATATAAGGGGATTATTAAAAAAATGTGAAATAAGAGAAAAATAAGAGAAATTTTCTTTCCAGGAAGATGCCTTCAAAATTTGCGCATCTTAAACGTTTTGCAAGTTGACGTAGCTGTTTAACAGCATTCTATGTAGAGATTCATCCACTAAACTATTCCAAAAATGTAGGCCAAAGGGTCAGAAAAGCAGCTGAACATTTTTCCCATTGCAAATTTTATTATTCTGTTATTTGGAGTAGGGACTAATTCGGCGTAAGAAATTTATCGGAATCTGCTTATCAGGAGATGAAAGGAAAAATATGTGAAAAAACAATCTTCTTAATTCTGTTCATTGTGAATTTTCTGCATGTTTTGTTACTTATTAACCCTTCTGTCGGCACAAAGGTCTGGCCAGACCTTTGGCACTATATTTTGGTCAAAAAGGTATAGAAGATGAAATCGCAGCGACTTCATATTTCATGATATCCTAGAATAATATGTTTAGAAGCATTTTGCACAAAATTAAAAAAACCGGTTGAAGTTTTGAGTATGTTTTTGATGATTTTTAATTTATAGTGCTTTTTGATACCCAATAGGTCTGGCCAGACCTATAGTTTTTCCCCCCATTTTCGGGTTGAGGTAAAAAGTGAAAATATTAAATTTTCTTAAAAATCTCCTATTTATGATGTAATAAAGTCATTAAAATTCAATTTGTAAGATAAACGATAAAATTTTCTGAGATTTTGCTTTAAAAAGCAGTGAGGTTTCCAAATTGGATACGCCTAATTTTATCCCGTCTTATAACATTACGTAATCAACTAAAATTTGATTCTAGGAAATTGAAACGAGTTTGATTTCCTTTGTAATAGTATGAACTAGATATTAGCGACTTACGATGGTGTTCCTTAATAGATTTAATTGAGATATTTACGGAAAACTTAGAATGAAATGATTTTTGCGCTTGAAAATTCCCTATTTCTTTCTATCTATCGGTGAGAGCTGAAGTGATGTCGTTCGTAAAATGTTATTAGGAGCAGGCACTGACACTTGGAAATGTTGCCGTGTCGAGCTAGGCTGAAAAGTTTATTGAGGTTACAAAACCGGTATTCCGGTTTTGTTTATCACCAAATTTGGAGAGCGTTGTGCTAGATGGGCATTCGAAACTGTAATATTCCCATGTTGTTGTGACGATGAAGTTGCACGATTATTTGTGTGGATTTTACACTGCTGGACTTGACGTCCATTTTCCATCGCCCCAAGTTGTATAATTTTCGCTATGTTGTGTTGTGTCGTGTGGACCGTGAGTGAGACTGTCATTTCAGATTGCAAGATAAATTGCATAGAGGCGTGTTCAGACTATATGGCAACCTACCATATATTTGCTGCCATACGTATGGCAGGGTGCCACATATGGCAGTTTTTGGTATGGCAGCTTCGTTACCAGTTGCAAATGTAACATATATATGGTAGCAAATATGGCGGGCGTTCACACTATATGGCGAGTTTTCACACTGTATGGAACACTTTTTGTATGGTGCCATACGAACGTCAAACTTTGGTCACTTCTAAGATGTCGATGCAAGCAGTCATGGTTGCTGCTGCTGTGGTGATGTTAAAATTAAGAGAGAAAAGAAGAAAAAAAAAGTACACTCACTACTTGTTGTTTGAGATGGTTTGTAAAGTACACCGAGGAATTTCATGGCATAATATTTCCACTTGACAGAATAACTTTCTGATGTGCCTTGGCCGCTTTTATGGGATCTCTCTTTCACAGAATAAGTTCTGAATTGAACTCGAAGGTTATCCCATCTGTTATCTGTTTAAAATGATGCCAATATCTTCGAATGTCGACTCTCGTTTCCTAGTATTCTTATAATATTCGCTTGATGGATCCCAAAGATGTGGTCTTCTTCAACAGAGTGAATCAGTAGACTCATTAGAGTCATCCCATTCCTTCTCAGCTTTTCTCGGGTTTCGACCACCTTTCTTCGCTTGCAATCTAAATATGTAAATTGTAAAATTAGCTTAGAACGAGATCGAGGCTAATTTCGGGCGCGGCCGAAATTTGAATACTCGTCACATTTGAATGAAGCGTAAGCTTCTTTTGTGTTAACAATTTCTACCGCAGCCCTATGACGTGTTCCGATCCCATCAGTTCCTAGATGTGTTAAGGCTAGTCCAGGATGAATTGGATGAATTTTGGTTAAGATTCAAAAAGAAAAAAAGTTTCTCTTACATGAACCATATATTCGGGAGTTGGGTTGTATGACAGCCCTATTACACTCAGAAAAATTTCAATGGGAAATCACATTAAACTAATCATTTTGTCCCATTATTTTTAGTCAATAGGAAAAATCAGATTACTTTAAAAATATAGGAACCATTACTTTAACTCAATAAATATCCGTTTGGTTTAATAGTTGACTCATTTTAAAATAACCACATGGTCTAGTTATTTCCAAATAGGATATATCTTATTGAATTAATAGGATCAATAATATGTAATAAAAAAATCGTTTCACTCGTAATCTTATCGAACTATATTTTTTATATGTCCCATATTATTATACCTTCCGCGCTACGTCATTGTGGATTTTTTCAAGAATCGCGATATTTGGCCAGGCCGAGTATTGATCATCCGATTTGCTATAGTACTCTTTAAAACTTACCAAGTCACGGGTAGGCTACCGAACGATCTCGGCTACGGAGCATGATGTTGGTGATCTTGCAAAATACATATGCTTGCAATTCAACTAAAAGGCATATCGCATTAATGCAACAGGACGTCATATAAAACAAATGGGATCCATCCTATTATTAATCATATCAGATCTTGTAAATTTAATGAGACAAACTGATTGAAACATAACCTGATGTCCCATTGGATTTACGGGACACATTCCATTCCATACAAAATATCCCAATAGGATTCTTCCAGTTATATTAATCATTGCATCTGTTTACTTTTGTGAAGAAATCTGGTAAATTGCCGTCCAATTAAAATAATGGTACAAAAACTTTTAAATTTACGGGGCCCATTTTTCTGAGTGTACATGATGTTCCGTTTCCATCCATTCCTAGATATGTTTTAAGGCTTTACTAGGAACACTTTTGGGTGAAGTGAAGTAAATATGAAAGTGAAGTAAATATGAAAAGTGATATACCGTTGGAAAGCCAACATGTTGAAGCAACTTTTATCAACTTTGCAGAGCTGTACGTATAAAGCACCGTTATGTAATTACTGTTTGAATTTTCGATGAAAAATCTATTTTAAAATTTCTATTAAGTTTGAGTAACTGTATCTTGAAAGTGCCGATAATGTTGGCAACAGGAAAAACTGCAGTTTTGGTGAAATTTTATGTAGTTTCTGAAACTGAAATCAAATCTTGGTTTAAGTCATTAGGAGTGCTGTAAATTACGATTTTGCGTGGCAAGTCACGATTTTTGATGACTTTCACAAAAAGAGCGATAACAAGGTAACGGCAAAAAAATTCCGATTGTATTGGTAATTTTCTTGCTGAAACAAGTTGCGCTATCAACCCCTACAGTATTGACCACCCAATGCGGGACACCCTGTATATACTATTCTTATAGTGCTTCCTTCTTAGCGTTGCAAACTTCATGACAAAGTTAATATACCCTTTCATATAGTGACGGGTATAAAAATTTAAATTTGAAAAACTGAGCTTACTCTTCGTCAGCCATTTTGCGTGCAATGCGTAGTAGAGATTAAGCGTATACAAATACGAACGAGCTCACTCAGTCATGTATGCAATGTATATATTCCCACGCATTCTTTTATTATAATACATTTACGAATTCTTCTGGGTGTACATACACTCAGAAAAATGGGCCCCGTAAATTTAAAAGTTTTTGTACCATTATTTTAATTGGACGGCAATTTACCAGATTTCTTCACAAAAGTAAACAGAGACAATAATTAATATAACTGGAAGAATCCTATTGAGATATTTTGTATGGAATGAAATGTGTTCCGTAAATCCAATGGGACATCAGATTATATTTCAATCAGTTTGTCTTATTAAATTTACAAGATCTGATATGATTAACTAATAAAAGGATGCATCCCATTTGTTTTATATGACGTCCTATTGCATTAATGGGATAGGCCTTTTAGTTGAATCGCAAGCATATGTATTTTGCGAGATAACCAACATCATGCTCCGTAGCCGAGATCGTTCGGTTGCCTTCCCGTGACTTGGTAAGTTTTAAATAGTACTAGCAAATCGGATGTTCAATACTCAGCTTGGCCAAAATATCGTGATTCTTAAAAAAAATCCGCAATGACGTAGCGTAGAAGGTATAATAATACGGGACTTATATAGTTCGATAATATTACAAGTGAAACGATTTTTTTTATTACATAGGATTGATCCTATTAATTCAATAAGATATATCCTATTGGAAAATAACTAGACCATGTGTTTATTTTAAAATGAGTCAACTATTAAAACAAACGGATATTTATCGAGTTAAAGTAATGGTTCCTATATTTTTAAAGTAATCTGATTCTTCCTATTGACTAAAAATAATGGGACAAAATGATTAGTTTAATGGGGTTTCCCATTGAAATTTTTCTGAGTGTACAACCACAATTTAGTGAGCTGCGATTTTACAGTCAAATCAGAGCTGATTTACTGAACAACGAAAATTAATAAATTGGCATAAAGTACTGTAAATGCTGAGCACAATGTGATAAACCTACGAAAACAAGTGCCAGATGCTTTTCATATGATGGACATGCTTATCATATGAAATCATATGGCAGTGTGGGGCCAGATATCTGGCAACAGGTGTTCACACTGTATGGTAACATCTATATGGCACGATATGGTATGCAGTTACCATACGATTTTTTTTTCGTATGGCAGAGCATATGGAGAGTGTTCACACGGGTATGGCAGCAAATATATGGTATGTTGCCATATAGTCTGAACAAGCCTATAGTGTATGTTTTGTGCTGTATGGGCGTCAGATAGATTGTGTTTGTGTGCAATCGATTGGTCAATCGATCGGACAGTATACGGGCACTCTTACGACCCCATCACACCATGTTCTGATTTCTTTAATTAAAATTTGTCCATCAAAAAAGCTTCTTCCTCAACAATCGCATTATCTCAAAATCGTTAAATTTGGGTTTTCGCGATTATATCTTGATATCTAAAAAGGATGACAAAAAAAAACGGGACTTCGCATTCCACAGCGATAAATGCTTATGCGATAAAAATAACAAAGTAAGTTCACTCTTTTTTGTCTTTCACGACATTCTTAAAGAATGCACTACATAACTAGATACATTAAGATTCTTCCACGGTTAACTGACATACAACAAGAGACATCATAATAAACGCATAGCGGTAGCGGATAACGACAAGCTGATTAGTAACCTATTAACCACCTGATTTGGTCTTCATCTGATTTAGAACGCGGTTACGCTTCACATCTTGCAATCATATCAACTCGACTCGAAATACATCTGACCGACTTCTGATTATGCTAACTTATGGCGTAACTAGTTTCCACAACACTGGCTGATTATGCGCTAGTTTCTAGTACAAGAACCCATAACAACTAAAGATTGCTGTATGCAACTCTTGCAATTGCAATGCATCAAAGATACATTATCCTACTTTGCTTTGAACTTGACTGATAAAATTGATTGCATATCGACTGTCTTCAACATTTCTGCTTGCTGTGCGGAAATGTTAAGACGTATCGTCTCTTGAAGTGTGGTAATTCGTGACTATTGTTATTATCATGACGAAAAAACTAATTAATCAAAATTTAAGAATTTTCGTTCTGGTGATCCTGGCCGTAAGAATTAATTGTGATGAAACCAAAAAGCTCGATAAAGGTGTCGCTGGGTTAAGTGAACTAAAAAGTGAAAATAATGACAGAGTGGATAGAGATTGGGACGGAACCGAATGGGAGCGCATAGGACCTTTTCGCAACATGTTCGCCGGACTAGGGACGAATAATTACAAAAGCACGTATTTGGGAAATCTTACAACGACCGAGTATCTTCAGGATTCGTCGATGGAGAGAAATGATTCAGCCGAGTCGATGAGTGTCACAGAGAGTCATGGGGATAAATCGAGGAAGTCCAAGAAGAACAGAAAACGAAAGAAAAAACGGGAAAATAATCGGGAGCTTGCAATTAACGGTACGACGGCGCTGAAGTATGATATCGGTCCAAATGTGAACGTGAGTTTGGATGTGGAGCGTGAAGTTGTCAGTGTGAATATCGATCAGGACTATGTGAAGGAGCTTTTGACGGGCAACTGGCTTACTGAATCCGAAGATGGTAAGTTGTGTCTTTTTTTGTAATATAAAGTGTATCAAAACTATTTTTATTGCAGCTCGCAAGAAAAAGGACAAAGAAGGCATTATGATGAAAATTTTGCCACTCTTCATTCTGCCGTTTCTGATTCAGTCATCGATTCTCCCATTTTTGGTGGCCAAGCTGAAACTGTTGCTGATCAAATCGATTATTGTTGGAAAATTGGCAATATTTTTGCTGGTCATAACGGCGATTAAGAACAGTCAAAAAATTGCAACATTTGAAACATTCCCGACGTACTATGCTGCGGAGCATCCTTCGCGAAGATCAGAAGTTTTCACTGGATATCGTGTTGAAGGACGACCAACGACAATGATCAATTGATGCCCTTAAGTCGAGTTTTCTGGAGCATATTTTGTATGAGTTTAATTTTCTGCTTTTGTAAATATTTGTCTGATAATTTTATAAAGTTGGGGAATTCTAGGAATAAATGGGTAAAACGGAATTATTTTTTGCAATTTTATTGTGTTATGTCAGGGTTGATGAAGATTAAATTCTGCCATTAATAAAGTAACGGTACAGCTGAAGGCTTGTAGGTAAAAAACGACTCATGACTAACCAAGTGCTGCGGTATGACCTTGTAGGTGTCACTTAACTCGTCAGGTAGCGCTTGTGACGACAAGGGGTATTCTATGAGAAACGACGCGCTGTCATCATCTGTTTTTCACGTTCAGTCATTCCTCTTTTGTTCACAAATAAAATTTGTTTCTTTTGATATCGAGTTCGAGTTGTTATTACATTATATTATACAAGCTGGCCCGGCGAACTTCGTATCGCCTCAACTATTAAATGTTACCAATGTGTGAGTGCGGCAAAAGTACTGAACTCCGCGAATCTGTTGAGGAGATACAGGCATAGTCTAAGAAAATTGAGCCAAAATATGGCCATCGAACGGCATGATCTTGAACATATTGTTAATACTTACGAGAGTTATAGAGCTTTTAAAAAAGGTCTAAAATAGAAAATAGTCTAATTTATTTTTTAGTCTAGCACCGAATATCCCAATCAAATTCTAATGTGTTATGTATATCATTGCAATGGAAATTTTATGTAGTATGTTTGCCATTTTTTAAATAATCCCAAAAGCCGAAAAATTACCCCCCTTACCCCCTTTTTATACGGTTGCGGACCACCATTCGCTTGGGACTTTTCTTCCCATAATCCGGTGGCCATTACCAACCATCCTGCAAAAAAGATTCCAATGTAGGATTTTTGCCGACCAAATATCCTAACTTCCTTAGACTAACAAAAGCATCAGAAAATGAGCTGCCTTGTTGATTTTTCTCGGTCGATTTTCCAGATGTGTCTCCTACTGAGGATAGCACTGAAAAAGTAGAACTGTAATCCACTATTTTGAACTAGATTGAATGTAATATCGAGCGAGTCTCGAACAAGACCTAGAAATCCAGTACAATTTTACTAGTCTTTCAGGAAATAGGTGATATATTCCTAGAAAAGCAGCAAATTTTACTGATGGACTATTAATTTTTGGTAGAAAACAGTTGTAAATAGTTCTCTCTCTTCTTTTCAATTTGGCCAGTTGATTAGTTGCCAGTCTGTTGTTGAGTTATTGAGTTACTAGCTGTGAATTTCGTGCTCTGTGGCCGTGATGGTTCGGTCGCCACTCTGTGAAATAGACACTCATAGAGAAACGAGTTTCCAAACTCGGCACGACTCGTCGCAAGTTTATTATTCAGAAGAAGATGATAAGACATTTATCGTAGAATAATAAAGTAACAATGCGACTAGGAAGTGGTATGGCTGACAACCATATCACACTCCGAATTCAGTTGTCTTTGTAACGTTGATGACTACACTCGGTAGTCATCAACGCACCATGCTCCACTAGGAGTTACGGTAATCAAGAGAGAGAGCTGTGAATTAGAGGTAAGTAGTCAAAACCGACAATGAAAATTACCTCTGCATGTTCTGGTATGAGAATCAAATAAGATATTTGTTTAGGTTTTTTTCTTATTTCCGTGGGAAGCCGGTTTGCATTTCAATAAATTTTCAGATGATGAAGTAAAATATTTTCAGAAACGAATGAAGTAAAATTTACTTTATCAAATTAACTGGATTATCTAGTTAAGTCGAACAAAATCTAGTAAAATTCACTGGATAATTGGACTGAACTATCAAATTAACTAGATTATCTAGTTAAGTCTGATGAAATCTAGTAAAATTCACTAGATAATAATTGAATTAGACTATCAAATTAACTAGATGATCTATTAAAATCGAACGAAATCTAGTAAACTTCACTAGATAATCATTTAAATACAGCTGACTGATTCACTAGAATTCTAGTTATTGAGTCCTAGATTATCAATTTATTTAACTAGATTTCTATCGAAAAAAATTGCTGGAGTTCTAGTAAAAAATTGTTTCACTAGATTCGCAACTAGAAAATCTAGGAGCTAAAATCTAGTTGCGGTTTACTGCATTCTAGTTGAAAAAGTCTTACTGTGTACTTTTGTGCATAAGGATCTCCTTACATGTACACACGTTTTCGTTAGAGTGGACGCTGTCAAAAAGTCGCTGTCGCAGCCGCATACGGGACCTTAACTAATATTCAAGCGGTTATCATCAGTGGTCTATTCCGTGGATATCAATGGCAGGGTTGTTAATATTTCCACAGAACGACTTAAGCCGGCATATGTGGTATTGGAACCATTGGACTCACCGAATTTACAATTGACATCGAGGCAGTGCAGTCAAACATCTCATCAAACTGTGACGAGAGGTTTGGTAAAGCAGTTGGGATATGCCTCACTAAGGCATACTCAATCTAATCCAGCAATCACCAAATCGAACTCGCAGGTACTCATAATCCGAAAAGAGTGCATTGGTCACCCAATTTTCAAGCAGCACCAGCGCCGCATGATACGGTTCAGAAATCTGCGAGACAAGTTCAACATCAACAACGAGTTCTGGAGCCCGTCAATCCCCGCCCGACAAACATCCTTTGAGTATATCCAGTCGCTAGCGGCTAGCCGATCATTGCCGAACAATGTTATTTTGAGGGAAGTAGTGTAGCTGTCACTTAACTCGTCAGGTAGCGCTTGTGACGACAAGGGGATTTCTATGAGAAAACGCGCTGTTATCATCTGTTTTTCATGTTCACTCATTCCTCTTTTGTTCACGAATGAAATTTGTTACTTTTGGTATCGAGTTCGAGTTGCTATTAAATTATATTATATTTGCGCACAACAACCTTTAAGTTTAAGCTTCTATAGCTGTAGTGATAGGGATAAACGATTAAAAACTAAGAAAGCCACACATAGGTATTTCTGCCCACTAATTCCGCTCGGCCACAACCACACGCTTTTTTTTATAATATTCTTTCACCTCTTTTTCATTTGACTTACTCTGGCTCCGGGCGTGCTAGATGACATTCTCACCAGATAATATGATCCTGCAACTCTCTGACGAAGAAAACAAAAAAAAAACTTAATGAACTGACGATTTTCTTTCATCGATATTGTCGAACGAAATCTTTTTTTAGTGCAGATCTTAATACAACGATTGCCCACAACCATGGTCCGCAGCAATTGCCACAATATGAACTTCGTCCGCGTCATCCATCCACCTTGTGGTGGGAATCAACTCCTCGCAGCCCCAATATCTACTTTCATAGTGCACATTATAATATGTTTGCCGCATGATAACGGGGTGGCAGCTGGCTAAATCTGGCATTCGTTGGGTTGCGTTTGGCTGATGTGCTCCATTGCCTCATTGTCGAGATATTATAACGAAAGAGATGCGGCGTGAGAAAGCGTGTGGCGGATGCTGGCTCTGGTGTTCCTTATTTTCTTTCTATTTTGCCAGAATGCAGACGCGATATCATATCGGACATAAAATGCTGGAAGCAGGGTTATACATACACACATCTCCGTAAAGACGTACACTTCGGCCCCGTGCACAAAGTTCATAGATAGTGGGATTTTCCAAGCGCAAATAACTGTGAATGAATCCTAAAATCCAACACGAGAAGATTTTCTTGGCACACGGTGAAAATTTCTTTTAAAATAGATAAAAAGAGAATTGTATGTGTATAGAGGGTAGCCGAAAATGGCTAACGTAGCACTGGTGGGAACAAGGACGTCGACGACGATGAACGTTTTCATCCCGTACGAGTTAAATACGCTGCTGGCTGGCTCCTCTATTGCTGAGTGTGAGTATTTTCCAACCATCAGTGAGCCGTAAAATGTCTGAGATTACAAATAAATTACCTCTAATGGTCTCGGTTTTATACTGGACGTAAAAAATATTATATGCCATGATATTGGTAGAAGATAGCGTGGAAAAACGAGAGAGAGAGGGTCGGGGTCCCATGTCGAACCACAGCAAATGGAAGATAAATTGAGCCCGCAAACGAATAAGCTCTGTACGGATATTTGTGTGCGAGAAAAGTTGAAATCCTTCCGATTGTTCTTTTAAAGTTTTTAATATTTGCTTTTTTTTGTGGAAATGAGTGAAAAAGTTAGTGGAATTTAATTAAGAGACAATGAGCTCCACGAACCTCAATAGTACGATCGTTTAGTTGAGTATCAGAGCCAAATGTGTTTGAGGAAACCTGCCGGAGCTCTGAAAGGTAAACCTGAAAACTGATAAAAGGCGGCTACAATTATCTGGATATGTTTGAAAACTCCTGAGATGGCAGGTTGAAGGTGCCACCATCACGGGAAGTGCTCGCAGTACCTCTCCACGGTGGTCGCTAGAAACTTCACTCCGGTGAAGGATAAACTCTGATCGTGGGACCTCTTTTCAAAAAACACTTGCTATGCAAGTGAATAAGTATTTAGGCGCATTGTGAGGCGAGTCGAGCTCCCAAAATCACTGTATATACCTGACGTTCTCAGGAACTGTAATCATACTATTTCTAATAACGTCCATGGTGTTAGATATCCCTAAATCCCCGGGGTGTCAGGCGACCCGTGCCCGTGGAGGTAATTTGATCAGGGCGTAAATGATCATCATTAACCCAACAACCGACCTACACGCCTTCGAGGCGTATACCCGTCATCTTTTCCACATTCCGCAGCTCTGGTTCAACTGAGCTGCTCGCACCCCTAGGTATGCTATGGCCACTTAGTCTGCTTGCTGCATCCATCCAGGCAAGATCTACGTCCCTATATGCAGTGAGCTAGAACTTGTTTTTTAAAAACCACCACGCCTTTAAAACGTGTTAGTCGGTTCTCATGTAAATTATTTGTTGCTCTTTGTACGCTGCACAGACGTATGGATCGGTTCAATGTATGAAATTTGTAGGTGCATTATATATGTAAATGGTATAATCTTTACGTTTTTACGGGTCAAAAATGGCTGACGTTTATCTGAATGATGATGAAATATTGGCGGTTTTGAATGCTATGGATGATGATGATGCCGAAAGCCCTGATTTTGTAGATACCTACTGCTGAACACGAAAATTTTTGTGACGATGATCCTGATGGTGATCCAGACTATGTACCTGTCAACTTTGATATATAGAGGCTGAAGATGAAAGATTGATGAATGCAGTATAGCGGATGGATGTACTTGATTTTGATTGTTTGGTCTGGACCAAGAAAAACATTACTCTTCAAAATTTAGCTGGACCTTCAATGTTTTTCACCCTCATAAAGGAAACTTCCTGGCTATTCGTCGAAACTACTTTAATTCTTGTAGTCTTCGAGTAACTTTTTGTAAAGATACGATATTATCAATATATGCCAAAATAAACGTCAATAATGAGAACGGAGCTTTGTTCGCTATAATTCTAAGGTTATCGCCAGTTATTCTAGAGGCCATTATAAAGACTATCTCGTGTGTTATCCTAGTTTGTAATACATTCTACAGTAAATATAATGGTTACCAGGTTTGTTTACTTATTAGGCTAAAACTTAGCCAACCATAATTAAGGTTGAAACCTTAATGCCTTTCTTCAGGCCTATCATCCGTTTTCCGCCTCTTAAATATTTCTTTTGTTTTAAATTAGTTGCACGCAAAAGCAAATAAAAATTTTTATCCATTCCGAAAATCACACCCTGCGCTGAAAAAAATTGAAAAATTTACAGTGTACTCATTATTTTGAACAAGCTGATTTGTCGACTTCAAGGTTTATATAGGAGGGATCTGAGGAAATAGGCCTCAGCCATTTTATTTTTCGGGGCCATTAGTATTGTTGTATCCGTATGGTTCAAGAAGGGTGTACATACTTATTTTTTGTCCATATGTGTATATAAAATATTTTTCTGTATTTAAGGAATAATTTAGTTTATCCAATTTTGTACTTTCAAAATGTGAAAATTCCTAATTTAAAATTCAAAGTCATAATTTAATCTGAATGTTTGTTTTTAGTTATTTTTTGTTGATTTTGGCACATATACGCCTCGGGGCCGTATGGGTCGGTCAACAAGTCAGTTTCGACTGGGTTGGTTGTCAGGGTTAACGGAGCTCCTTGGATACCCGATCTATATTCAAGGGTAGCTAAGACCTTACCGGAGTAAAACGGGGCACTGCTTCGGTGGACCATTTTTTTCCCTAGCTACTCGTGGGATCAACATGAATAGTTAAAAGTAAATCAAAAACAACACAACAAAAGCAATCAAAAAACACAGCACACCCGAAGCCATGGTGACGTTCACTGCTTCGAGTGATTCCTCTATGGAAAAAGGGAAGGCGGCCGGCACTTCCAAACAGCCACGGGATGGCACCAATCTAGTCCACCAACGTAGTGTCCCTGAGGAGCTCTGCCTCTCGGCCATTGACGAACCCCGACCAGGGCCATCAAATTATAAACAGGAGAACCTAAAACTCTTCGAGACAGGAGGTGTTAAGGATCCCCTTAGAAAAGAGCTCAGCGGTGCGGGATGCAAGCGCTATCTCAAGTACCTGGCACAGGGACATGAGCTGACAAAATCGAGGGAGCTAGTCGCGAATCACTCACTGAACTCCAGCAATCAGCCTGCACCTCAAGCCAAGCGACAACGCTAAACGGACGAGTTCTAACCTGCTCTTCTTCAGACTGGAGAACAGAGAACAAGATTGGCCATATGCTCCTTTGAACCATTTAAATCCGCGAGCACTGAGCTTTACTAAAAAACTGTCTGGAGCCCCTAACTCCATACCTCGTAAGTATCTTCAGAAGCAGCTTTGCGCGAGGCTACATTACGCACTCATCGAGACTTGCGCGACTTGTATTTATTCCTAAAATGGGAAACCGACCAACAGAGTATAAAGAATCTCAAATCATACAGACCAATCAGTCTTACCTCATTCATGCTCAAATCAATGGAAAAATCATCGATGAGCACATCAGAAATACCACGCTGATCAGAAAACCGCTTCACAAAAGACAGTTTGCCTACCAATCAGGTAAATCAACAGAATCGGCGCTTCATAGCTTTGCAGGAGAAATTGGAAAAGCCTTTGAGGCTAAAGACACTGTGCTCGCTGCTTTGCAGGACATCGAAGGGGCATTCGACAATACTACCTTCAAAGCATTTCAAAGAGCGCTAAGATATACAGGATGGTAGAAACTACGACTATTGGATGGATCAGCAGCATGAAAAGTCGTCTGCCAAATAAATGAACAATCTCTCCTTGCTAAGGTCACCAGAGGATGCCCACAAGGGGGTGAACTAGCACCAAACCTAGTACAAGAATGGTGTGATGGAAACGGGTTTCGAATCAACCCATCCAAAGCGATCATCATACCCTTCTCCAGGAACAGAAATCTGACTGAACTTAGAAGACCGACAATGTTCAATACTCTTCTACCAATTGGGAGTCAAGTCAAATATCTTGCAGTAAGCCTTCACAGAAAACTCTACTGGAATAAGCCAGTAAGCAACAGAGACTAGCATGTCTCATTACCACCGGTGCACTCCGATCTTGCACTAGCAGTACTCTAGAAGTTCTAGTAGATCTACACCCAATTGAAATCAACCTCGAAACTGAGGCGAAACTATCAATGGTACGACTTGTTGCAAATGATGACAGTCTGGAGCTTACTAAGGGGCAGCTCATATGCCTCATCAAAAATACTATCGCGAATATGCGCTCCGACCACCTTACAAAGGAGCTCTCATTCGGCCGCCGCTTCCAGGCTGTAACATGGAGAACAGAGGAGTGGCACCCTAACTTCGAAAGGCTGCATCCCTACACCATCAAATGGTTTACTGCCGGCTCCAATACAATTGAAGGCTCAAGAGCGGGTGTGGTTGGCCAAGCACATAAGATTTCAATGCCAATGGGCCTCAACACCACCGTTTTTCAGGCAGAAATGCACGCAATAGAAACCTGGACTGATTTTTGCTTACGAGAGAACTACGTAAATAAACGAATAGCTATCTTCTCAGACAGCTTCTTCTTCTCTATGGCACGATAGCCCGACGTCGGGCCTTGGCCGCCTGGATTGAAGACCTCCAATTGTTGCGGTCACACGACCTTGTCCTCCAGTTCCGAAAGCCTAGCATCTGGTGGGCGTCCTCACATACAAAATGCTCCCAACGGGCTCTCGGTCGTCCACGCAATCTGGCTCCGTCCACTCGTTGCGCGTTCATCACCTTTTTGGGCATGCGATCGTCGTTCATCCTTTGTACATGTCCCGCCCATTGCAGTCGCTGCAATTTCACGATTTTCGACACCTATAGCTCATCATACAGCTGATACAACTCAAGGTTGTACCGGATGCGCCATTCACCTCGTTCACGAACGGCCCCGAAGATTCTTCGGAGAACCTTTCACTCGAATGTGTCCAACAGGTATTCAGAGTTTTGGGTTAGGGTCCATGCCTCGCAGCCGTAGCATAGCACAGGTCGGATTATGGTTTTATACACGTGGAGCTTCGTCTTCCTGTGCACCAGCTTCGAATTCATAATAAGCTAGTTGTATCCGTCGCTTTATCTCATCTGTTTCGTTGGCGTCCTTTGACAAATTGCAACCCAGGTAAGTGAAGTTGTCTACATACCCTATATTGAGGTCCCCCACTGTGATGCTTGAATTTACGGGCGTTCTAGTTTTTGATTGCATCATGACCTTGGTTTTAGATTCGTTGATATGTAGCCCAACTTCTTTGGCGGCGTTATTGAGATTATGCAGGACGATTTCTGCATCACCCAATCTTCGAGACATGATGTTGATGTCGTCGGCGTAAGCTACTAGTTGAGTCGACTTAATGAGTAGCGTTCCGCTGCTGTCCAAATTCATGGCTCGGATTACATACTCCAGAGCCAGGTTGAAGAGCGTCGGCGCCAGCCCGTCGCCTTGCTTGAGTCCAATACGAGTTTCAAATAGGTCAGTGAGTCTGTTCTGACCTGCGAGACGGTATTAGTAATCGTCATCCTTATGAGTCGCACTAGCTTAGCCGGTATACCAAAATGCGGCAGAATGTTGTACAGTAAGTACACTTCGATCGATACTGTCGTATGCCTGCTTGAAGTCGATAAATATTTGGTATACGTCGATGTTACACTCCCAGCACTTCTGGAGTAAAAGCTTCGCTGTAAAAAGCTGATCTGTCGTCGAACGACCAGGTCTAAAGCCGCCTTGGTACTCGCCAATGATTTCTTCTGCGTACGGATTAATTATATTTTCTATCCCCTTTTTTGTGGATTGGGCAAATTATACTTTTGCGCCAATCTTCCGGGATTATTTCGTCGTTCCATATTTTAACGATAAGTGTGTGTATAGCCTTAACAAGGCTCTCCCCACCATGCTTCAGCAGTTCAGCTGGAATCTCGTCAGCGCCCGGGGCTTTATTATGTTTCAGTGATTGCATGACGAGATCAACTTCTTCTATTGTTGGGGGTTGAACGGGAGGGCCTGTTTCAGCCGTCAGCTCCAGCGCTTCTTGTGTAGGGTTCTTCGGTTGAACATTAAGGAGCTCTTTAAAATGTGAGGCCCAGCGTTTATCGACGCTATAACTCTTGAAAGAATGTTAGTTCAGCCGTAAAATTTTGTACAAGTATTCACAATAAGTTCAATATTATTTTGGGAGAAACATTGAGTCGCTCCGACCAACGACCCCCATTATCCCCCCATTTGAATTTGGCGAAAGGACATGTCATAACTCCCCTTAAAATTAGAGCAAAGTGCTAAATTTTGGTTGGTTGCGATTGGAGCTCATAATCACCCCACCCACCAAAAATTAGCTCATTCGCATAAAAACTAAAGGTGTCTTCCATACAGCAAGCAACTTATATTTATATGAACAGGGGACTTCCTGATTTGCCTTTCACGCCCAATGATGCCATATGGCATCATGCTCATGCAAAACCACTTTATAGGGTTTTCCTAAAAAAAAATCGAGCAATCTTTTGATTTTCTCTTAAAACAACAAAAATAAAATGATTTGCATAAATGCCGTTCATTACCTGCTTCGAGCGGCGCGGCGCTCCCGCGTTTAAAGCTTTTCCCAATTTTAATGGCGTAACCAAGCAAAATATGGCGTTACTATGCAAAATAAACAAAAATAAAATGGAAAAGCTTTCTGAATATTGTGTGTGCTTATACCTTTTACTAGTAAAAGCTTTTTTTTTTACCATTTTGTGAAATCTTTGCCGCTGGAGCGCCGCGCCGCTCAAGTTTACGCTTGCAGTGGACGAGAGCCCTAAATCAGTTTTTCGGCTTTACGACAATCGTCAAACCTTCTCTAAAATTTCATTAAAAATAACATCCCAAAACCAAAAATTTCACGCTGGAAAAAATCAACAAGGTACTATACTATTGGGAGAGTCTAATATCACACAAAAAGTTAAAATTTATTTCTTACATTTTCTATGAAAAATCATTAAATTTCATGATGCCATATGGCATCATTGGGAGCGAAAGGGTTAAAAAATGCGTACAAAAAGTTAAACCGCCGTAAACTACGAATTATCCTTATAGTTGGTTCACACTATATTAAAATCATATTTGGTCTAAACGAAATCAGTCAAAACCGTAGTAGATGGGTTTGAATCGTATGTCACTAAATTCAAAATGTATTGTAGAATACACTTGAACTATTAAAGTTGCATTACAATATGGGACAACTGTTAATTAAATTTAGATTTTAATTAATCTTGTAAACAGTGTGAGTCCCTTATTATTAAAAAAAAAAAACAGTCGTTTAACTTAATTTCTCTCAATTGTAAACAACCAATGTTTCTATGGAAACATGTGTACGAATACAGTGGAACTTGCCTAAACGGGCAACCCGAACATTTCTCTTAACTTTTGTTTTCACCAACGTTGTGTTACATATCATGCAAAGAAAATGAAGTTTAAAGGCCTGACACTCCCATGGCCAGAAACGAATGCAAAATTTTCTATATAAACAAGCTGGCAAAAAGTTTACGTTTAAAATTTAATGTTGAAGAACTGTATTTCAAAAAAAGCATTTTAATGTCAATTGAAGAAAATGTAATAATCATAGCATAACATTAAAAAACACAAAGCAAATTTCGCGCGGGCCGAAATTTGGATACCCTTCACTTTCTTTCGGGCTTCACTATAACTTGTGTTCCAAATTGGTCCGATCCTGTACATCATTTTTGTAACTTTGTTTTTTTGGATGCGGTTTCAATTCCAGCTCCTCCTTTCTTTACCGTCTGTTCTTATATAACTTGATTGGTACATAACTTTAAATTTAAAATAAATAAATATGACGAAGTTAATTTACCATTTCACTTAGAAAGCGAAGGGTATAAAATTAATGATCTGCCTTTTACAAGAAAAAAAAAATTCTTCGAAAAATCAGCAAACCCGTCGCCCAAACTCTAAATGTACATGGCGCAGGAGGACGGTCGGAGGTAAAATATTTTCATAATTTATACCTTTGTGAAATATTCTCATTAGCGGAAAATTTTAGTTGGCGGAAGAAATTCCATCCCCCAATGCGGTGTTCGTCTATGAGAAGTTCGACTGTAACATAAATTGGTTGTCAGCTACACCACGAATCACGTAATAATGATAACGCGGTGTATAGTTGGGGACATTTGAGACGTCTTCAGCATCAAAATCACTTATGAAAATTTTGAATCTGCGTCACGTAAATTAAAAATATTAATGGAAATGGACACTTGTGAAATTCATTGGTCACAATTTCATGTGCGCAGAACGAATCGAAAAATGTCCGCGCTACCTTCTTTTTTATTATTTCATGAGCTAAATAGCAGTAAGCGTTGAAATTTGCAAAATAGAACTCGCTCAATCGTAAACAATCAAGGTTACCATGGAAGTTAACGGCAGTTTAAAATTGTTCAACCAATCAGCAGTCAGCACGCACAAGTTAAACGCAGTTTAACGATTTCAGTGAGCGAGGTAATGGCTGATTGGTTGAACAATCAGCTCGCTCAATCGTAAACAACCGATATTTCCATGGAAACTTGTATACGTAACAATATAAATTAATAGGCAGAGCAAAATACAAATATTTTCTGCTTGGGATTTTAATTAGAAGGTGGAACTAAACAGTAACAGTATGAAATAGTTGTTTTTAGGTTAATATTGTTTTTAAATTATGACATGTTTGAGAGCAATTATTAACTCGCTTCTGTTCATGCAAGGAGTATTGTTCACAGTCCCAACAATATTGAAAATTGGCGAATTTTGCACACTTTGATTTCACGGCTCGACCACATGGATAAGGATACCCCCTGTACAAAATGACCCATCAAGGGTTCTTTCAGTGCGTTTTATTAATCTACCCGTATTGACGAACATAATGTCGTGAGCGTCATTTTTTATGAAAGGTAACTTAGGTTGATTGAGCTGATATTGGTGGCAAGTATATTGGCGCCCATTCAAAAACAGGCCTGTCCAACATACGCGCCTTACTGTACCAAAAATTTGTACAAACTTTAATGAAATGTTTTGCATGATTGAAGTTAAACATTCGATAAAGCTTATAGATCAAAGCTGGATTCCAGTTTTTCTGCCGATTTTTTATATGCTACTACCAACTGTTCATATAAACCTAAAGTGTCGGGTTCTTGCTTTCTATCTACATATCTATTCGAAAACTAATTCAACCTGGTTTAACCACCCCATCAGCCCCTTTATAAGCAACCGTAATGCGGTTAGGTATAAAAAACATATCAAATTGGAAATTGTTATATTGGAAAGATTTATAAAAATGTTCCGACATCCTGTCAAGTTTTGAATTTGTCGACTTTTACAAATATCAATAATTTAAAATTTGCGATAATAAATATTTTCGAAGGAGGGGGACATTGACAATTGACTCATATGTACCCAGATCGGGCCATTACATGTTGTCCAAGGTACAGTGAATGTTTCTCCTTTGCGGTAAAAAAAAAAAACATAAAACAATTAATGTCTTCTGCATGCAGCATGTTTTGCCCGGCCATTGCAAGCCAATAGTGTAACCCTCGTAAAAATAAGTTTGACACCCCTGAGCACCTAACTTTCAAAGAAAATGTGTGAAGTATATATTATACATACTATTACCGATTTTGAAACAATCCAAAACTGACAAAATACCACCTTTCTACATTTTTCCCTCATATTGCGGACCACCATATGATGAGATTTTGTATACCCTTCGCTCGTAGAATCAACGAATGGTATATTAACTTTGTCATGAAGTTTGTAACGCATTGAAGGAAGCATCTCCGACCATATAATAAGTATACATATATGATCAGCATAACATGGGGAGTCGATTGGGCGATGTCCGTCTGTCTGTCTGTCCGTCTGTCCGTCGGTTGCTACGCGTTTTACTCGCGCAATTTAAAAGCTATAAAGCTGAAATTTTGCACAAATGCTTCTTTTTGCTGCAGGCAGTTTGTATGTTTGAATCGGTAAAATCGGACCATGGGGTCATGGGGCTGCCATAAAAACCTAACACCCCAAATTAGGTTCTTCTAAGAAAAACTTTTTGATGTGTGCGCCGATTTCAACCAAATTGCACACAAATGTTTCTCTATTGATGACACACAACATATGTGAGAATGGATCAAATCGAACGATGGGGTCATGGGGCTGCAATACAAACCCAGCCCCCCAAATTAGGTTCTTCTGAGACAAACTTCTTTATTTGTGCACCAATTTCAACCAAATTTCACACAAATATGTTTCTATTGATGACACAAAACATACTTAAGAATGGGTCAAATCGGACCATGGAGTCATGGGGCTGTCATACAAACCTAACCCACAAATTAGGTTCTTCCAAGAAAAACTTTTTTGTGCACCGATTTCAACCAAATCCCACACAAATGTATTTCTATTAATGACACACAACATATGTGAGAATGGATCAAAACAGACCATGGGGTCATGGGGCTGCCATACAAACCCAACCCACCATTTTGGTTCTTCTAAGACACATTTTTTACACCAATTTCACAAAACCTTGAATTATTGTGTCTTAGTCAAAGCAACAAAAAAGGTCAAAACAAATGGGATCGAACTATGGGGCCATGCTCCTGCATCCCCCAATAAAATTTTCTGAGTAAATATTTTTATTTGCCCACCTATTCCAACCAAACCCCACACAAATATTGTTTTGTCGACGCAACGGAACTTTTGAAAAGACGGAAGGAAAATAAGGGGGGGAGGGGGTTAAATACAAGTCGTAGGTAGGCCCAAAAAAACTTTCAGCCCGGAGGAGAGCGAAGGGTATCCAAATATCGGCCGCGCCCGAAATTAGCCTCGGTCTCGTTTTTTTTTAATCAGAGGGCCATCCCCAGCAAAAATTCTGAAATTCATTATTTTGTCGCCCGATGGCGGTTTACTTCGGTTTATTTTTCTTGGGCTAAAAATCATTAGTTAAACGGCCAACGACGACCGTTTAATTTTTCACGTTGAACTGCAGTTTAAACGACGGTTTAACCGTTTGTCAATTTTCCGGAGTTTAGTTCAACTGACAACCATTAGTTAAACCATGCATTTTCATCTGGCTCATTTCATTTTAACATCAAAAATTTTAATAGCTACCATCCGAAAAAATCCAGGGGCTAATGGAAACTAATGATTTAAAAAAAAATATAAGTTGCTGCTTAGCCAGGAATTTTGATTATTGCGTAGTGTATTTTTCCCCAGTTAGTTAAACGGAGTTTAAAATTAAACTACAGTTAACTAAACGGGGAGTTAAGCCATTATTGTACATACGGCCCTTACTAAGTACACCGTCTCGCCAAGATTAGTTCAATGCTGCCTGAAGGCGTTGAACAAACTAGGTGAAAATAACAGCCTAACACCTTTCTGGGTTCCAGGCCACATGGGCATCGCAGGGAACGAACAGGCTGATGAGGTGGCATTTTTTGAATATTTTCAGTCTACAGAATATTTTAAATTAATTTTCTGATCAAGGATTTCTAGCCCCCCTTATCAGAGCATCAAAGGGCATGTTAAAGCCGTAGAGCATGTTAAAGCAGTTCGAAGATGCAGTCCAATAGCGAAAAAATCGCAAAGATGAGATCACACGGGGCACAAACGGGTTATCTGATAGCTTTACTAGAGATTACCTATTTCATATAGTTTTGTCAAATACAACAAGATCCGCGTAAGTAGGCCAATTCAATAGAGAACCCATGAAAAAGATTCGGCAACCAAAAACCTACAATCACTTACCGCCTTAACAGTCCCCTTTATAAAATTAACATCAACCAATCCTTTAGATTAAACATGAACTCAATTTTCTCCATAATCAACGCACACCACCACAAAACGACTTTTCATCAATCAAAATTAAGTAAATTAAATTTCGAAAATACAACAAGGCGTTCAAAGCGATTTCATCGCTCCGTTCTCTGTGCTTATTGTTTTTGCCTCACTGCGGCTATGTCTGTCTCGGGCTAAAAGAAAATTTATTTTAAAAGCGAATTACACGACAACGACAAATCGTTTAGGACTTTTAATCTGCACTTTGAAACGACCGAAATTGAATTTTCTCACGGGTAAAATCGACGAATTTTCATGTTGACTTTGTGTGTCACTAATTATAAGCTGCAAAGGAAATCGATAAAAGGGTTTTTCGATGCTCCGCTGAGAGCTGAGCTGAGCTCTCTCGTGTCTGTGACAGGCGAACGAATAATTTTCACAAAGTGTGGAATTATATTATTTATCAAGAGGTAGAGCAGACGAAGAATGGATGGTGGTGGCTGATGTTGAAAAGTTTTGCGCGGAAATTTAAATCGAGAAAATGATTTCAATTGAAATTCAATTTATGTATAAATAGGAAAGTTTATATTTGATCGGATAGAAAGACAAAATAATATAATTTATGTTTGCGTTCGGCATACAATTTAATTGAAGTTTTATTTATAGTTACCGTAGAAAATGCTTTTAAATCTTAGAAAAAGTTTGACATTTTACAACAATATCAATCACTCATACAAAGTCCCTAATGAAAACTCGATTGAGTGAACGTGCAATAATTTTCTATAAAAGCGACCTATCTCACTTTCATGTTGTTGCTGACACCTTGATTAAAAGCCTCTCCTACGAGTGGATCATCCATTTCGAGGTCATCGCATGACATCTAAACTCTCTCGGTCTACAACGAGACGCCACACCGCACCGTAGCATCAAATCGCTCCCCGTACAACCCTTAAATAAAATAAAGTATCGTGGCCACATAATGGCTCTCAGATTGGAACATTTTCTAACATTTACGATGACATTAAAAACTTTTCGAATGACTCCCAACAGTACTCACGCGGTGAACTTTGCCAAACTGCAAAATCACAGTGGCTTGACTCATCGCGTCTCAATGGCTCTCAATATACCGCAGCATCATGGCTATAGCAGCAAGAGGCTGACCAAGAGAGATATACACCAAGTGAGAACAAAGGACATTCACCGTCGCCGTCGTTGATTCGAACTCGCACGAAAACCTCATCTATTATTAATAAGAGCAAAAAGAAAAACAAGCGGACGGAGAGTGTAGCCGTACATAAAAAGGACTCGATGGAGGCAAAACAAAAATGATGATCTCATGTATCCTTATTAAAGAGTTTTAAAGTATATTTAAGTTAAGGGATTGGTTTAATCTGCCGTTAAAGGTACGAAGCCACAAAATTGTGTTTTATCATTATTTTATAGTTATCCTGTACTCAGATTGATAATTAGAAGTCATCATTACAACCCAGTTAAGTCACATTTAACTCAGTTAAATGTGACTTATTCGGCGGTCGGTTTATAAGGTTGGTAGTGTTAAACGTCCCGGAAGATTGGCGCAAAAGTATAATTTGCCCAATCCACAAAAAAGGGGATAAGTTAAAATGTGAGAACTACAGAGGCATCTCATTAGTTTGTACGACTTATAGGATTTTATCTAAAATTCTAGAAAATAGAATTAATCCGCACGCAGAAGAAATCATTGGCGAGTACCAAGGCGGCTTTAGAGCTGGTCGTTCGACGACAGATCAGCTTCTTACAGTGAAGCTTTTACTCCAGAAGTGCTGGGAATATAACATCGACTCAAACCAAATATTTGTCGACTTCAAGCAGGCATACGACACTATCGCTCGAAGTGTACTGTACAACATTCTGCTGCATTTTGGTATATCGGCTAAGCTAGTGCGACTCATAAGGATGACGATGACTAATACCGTCGCGCAGGTCAGAGTTCAGAACAGATTCACTGGCCTATTTGAAACTCGTACTGTAGTCAAGCAAGGCGACGGGCTGGCGCCGACGCTCTTCAACCTGGCTCTGGAGTATGTAATCCGAGCCATGAATTTGGACAGCAGCGGAATGCTACTCGTTAAGTCGACCTAACTAGTAGTGTACGCCGCCGACATCAACATTATGTCTCGAAGATTGGGTGATGCAGAAATCCTTCTGCATAATCTCAATAACGCCGCCAAAGAAGTTGGACTACATATCAACAAATCTAAAACCAAGGTCATGATGCAATCAAAAACTAGAATGCCAGTAAATTCAAGCATCACAGTGGGGGGCCTCAATATAGAATATGTACATAACTTCACTTACCTGGGTTGCAATTTGTCAAAGGACGCCAACGAAACAGATGAGATAAAGCGACGGATACAACTAGCTAATAAGTGTTACTTTGCGGTCCTTCATATTATGAATTCGAAGCTGATGCACAGGAACACGAAGCTCCACGTGTATAAAACCATCATCCGACCTGTGCTATGCTATGGCTGCGAGGCATGGACCCTAACCCAAAACTCTGAACACCTGTTGGACACATTCGAGCGAAAGGTTCTCCGAAGAATCTTCCGGGCCGTTCGTGAACGAGGTGAATGGCGCATCCGGTACAACCATGAGTTGTATCAGCTGTATGATGTGAAAGTTGAACGTGAGTTGAATCTAAGTTGAAAGTTACACTTTTTGGGTCGTTCGACAAAAGTTGAACGTGAGTTGAACCTAAGTTGAAAGTAACACTTTTTGGGTCGTTCAACAAAAGTTGAACGTGAGTTGAACCTAAGTTGAAAGTTACACTTTTTGGGTCGTTCGACAAAAGTTGAACGAAAGTTGAACGTGAGTTGAACCTAAGTTGAAAGTAACACTTTTTGGGTCGCTCAACAAAAGTTGAACATGAGTTGAACTTAAGTTAAAAGTTACATTGTTTCAACAAAAGTTGAACGTGAGTTGAACCTAAGTTGAAAGTTGAATTCAAGTTGAATTCGAGTTGAATTCAAGTTGAATTCGAGTTGAATTCAAGTTGAATTCGAGTTGAATTCGAGTTGAATTCAAGTTGAACCCAAGTTGAACCCAAGTTGAATTCAAGTTGAATTCGAGTTGAATTCAAGTTGAATTCGAGTTGAATTCAAGTTGAATTCGAGTTGAATTCGAGTTGAATTCAAGTTGAACCCAAGTTGATGGAGGCAACTGATATTGAGGACTGTGTAGTCACCATGACCGAATCGCATCCCTTTCAGAGGAGTTCCAAACCCAGAAGGTCGCCTCAACAGACACCTTAGCCTTTAATAGAGGCAGGACAGCCTAAGGAAGGTCAGAAATTAGTGATGGAAGCCGACATGTTCGGCAAATTGGGGAAACTGATCGCTGACTTGACTGAGTTTATCGAAATCCAGTCAAACAGCAACATTAGGATCAAGAAGAGAGTATGGAAGATATACGAATCATGTATAACGGAGCCAGGGAGCAAAACCTTGGCAAAAAGGCTTGCAAGGTTCCAAGCAATCCCAAGGTAGACAAGGGACTGCAAACCTCTCCGGAAGCCATTGCGAAAGCCTTAGTGGCCGACAGGGTGAAACGCAGGCGTGAGGTAGAGGAGACTACCTCTCTTCAAAACCCCAACAGGAAAAAGGCGCAGTCCCCAAAAAAGAAAGCAGACAAGAAATTAGTTGCCTTTACCGGAAAAATCGTCTCCTTGGACAAGGGTACAGCGCCTGAAGCGGCTCCGAAGGAAGGATAAGAAGAAAAGTGTAAAAAATAAAAAGTTGAGTTCTAGACCTGACGCTGTGGTCACATCTCCATCCGGAGAAATGACGTTTGCGGATATATTAAGAAGGGTGAAGGTGAAGTCCGAACCAGGGTTCAAGGAGATAGGTGACAATATCTTCCATATTCGTCGTACCTGAAATGGGGAGCTTTTGTTCCAAATGAGGACTCGTGGTGGAAACTCTATTGAAGAGTAAAAATTCATCGTGATGGGCGGGTTGTGAACAGAGGCAAATGTGAAAATCTTGAGCCAGGAGACGAGGATAAAATGCCTCGATCTTGATGAGGTGACTAGCAAGGAGGAGATATGAGCGGCCCGCGTTCTTTGAACGATTGGATATTGACCTCCCACTTGACGCAATGAAGTCGCCGAGGAAGGCATATGGCGGCACTCACGGTACAACAATAAGCTTGCCGACGGCAATGGCTAACACGGTGAAAGAACAACTGTCCCCAACGAGATGCTTTAAGTGTCTCGAATTTTGGCATTTCGTGAGAGACTGTGGCAGCGACCAGTATAAGGATCTCGATCTGGGTCGCAGATGAGCATAAACATGCAGCCGTTTGGACGGGTGGAAACTATGCTTTTTAGCAAGGCATGTCAGAACCGATGAGCGGCATCTTAAGGACGAAGGTCAAGGGTATCTATATGTGTACAGCTGCTACGCTCCACCACGATATTTTTTACATGCCATATGGCACACTAGCAATGAATCGGTTAAGGACGAAGGTCAACGGTATCTATATGTGTACAGCTGCTACGCTTCACCACGATATTTTTTACAATCGCAGACAGGAGCGCAAAAAATCCCCACACTAAGGTGATCCACACAAAGCGTTGATGCTGAAGCCTTTAAGGAGGTTTGGCTTCAGGGCCCTAGATGGAACGGCAGAGCGAAGGATGTCAAAAATCGACATAATCCATGGTAAGAAAAAAGTCCTCCAACCATCAACGAGAGGAGAATTACTGATGGAATGGGGAAGTCGCAACCCTGCGTCAAAATTGTCTGAAGCCGCCCTTTCAGTCTCTGTCAGCGATCCATACGGGGGCCAGAACATGCGGATTGTCTAGAAGCATACAAATCGGCGCGAAAGAATCTAAAGAAGGTCATCGAAAGAAGCAACAGGAATTGCTTCAAAGAGTCTGTGACGACACGGACATAAAATCGTGGGGAATGGCCTATAGGGTCGTGATGAAGATAGGCCAAAAATCACCCCAGTTAAAGTGCCCAATTTTGCTGAATGGGATTTTCTCCGTCCTATTTCCTCAGCACACACCGGAAACCACATGAGATGATCCAGTGTCGTACGCCGAGGACATTCCGCTCATAGCTGAGGATGAACTTTTGGAAGCTGCTTCTAGGTTTGAAGGCAGAAAGGCACTGAGGCCGGATGGGGTTCCGAATAGGGCACTAAAGCTGGCAATAAAAACGGCACATTCGGAGCTTGCTTTGCTCAAAGCATATGGAAAGGTGCCCAAGCCAAATAAACATTGAGAACCAAACGCGTACAGACAGATTTGCGTTCTTGACACCACCGGAAAAATATTCGAAAGGATTATTTTGAACCGACTGTCCGTGGATGTCAAGTTATCAGACAGACATTACGGTTTTAGGCCTGCATGGTCTGCAGTCGACGCTTACAAAATGGTTACCGACTTGGCAAACGATGCTGTAAGCATTGGCAAATGCTGCGCCGCGGCGTGATAACGTTGGACATTAAGAATGCGTTCAACTCAGCTAACTGGAGAAGTTGGGAGTACCGGAGTATCTGGTGCGAATAATAAAGAGCTATCGGACACTCGAGTACGACACTAGCGATGAACCAAAAAAATTCACTGTTACAGCAGAAGTCCCACAGGGGTCTGTTTTTGGTCCTCTGCTGTGGAACGTAATGTATGATGCAATCCCAAATCTGCCAGTGCCTAAAGAGGTAACGGTAGTCGGATTTGCGGTTGTGGTGCTCGGAAAGGATCTGGGGGACGTGAAAATGTATGCGAGCGAGGCAACCACAACAATCAAACTGTGGTTGAAAGTGTTGGGCTTGAGCTGGGCAAAGAACGGAAGATGTAGTTATCAATAAGCACAGAAAAAGAAACACTCTGAAGATCAGATTTGGAAGCAGCACTATAAACTCTAAGGTAGCCATTAGGTACTTAGGGGTTATGATTGCCGCGAAGCTGAACTGCGGAGAGCATCTGAAGTATGTATGCGAGAAGGCAGCCTCCACTACTGTGGCCTTGACGAGAAGCATGCTGTCCATTCTTTTGTACGCTTCATCGGTGTGGAGTAGCGTGCAACATCCGGAATATAAGCTCCGTATATCGTAGGAGTGCGTTGAGAGTTTATTGTGCGTACCGAACAATTTCTAACGAAGCCGTCTATAGTACATAGTCGCTGGAATGACCCCGATCGACAATCTGGTAGATCAAAGAGCGAGAGTATACCGTGGTCTTAATATTGAGTCATCTGAGGCGCCGGAGGTACGAAGTAGCTCCGAAAAGGATGAGTCCTTGCGAAAGTGTCAGCAGCGCTGGGATGAAGCCCCGACAGGTCGTTGGACGAACACTCTAATCCACTCTAAATTATAAAGTGGTTAGACCGGAAACACGGGGAGGTAAATAATTATCTGACAAAGTTTCTAACGGGTCATGTTCGTATCTCCACAGATTTAAACTGGATAATTCGCCCGATTGCCCCATGTGCAAGGGTACTATCGAAGACGCAAACCATGTTGTTCTCGACTGTCCTTGGTTCGCAGAGATACGAAGCCAACTGACTACGGATCTTAATATAAGCCCAGTGAACTTAGTGTATCTTATGCTAAGATCACCAGGCGATTGGGATGCGGTGTGCCGGGCGATTTGCGGCGAACATAGGGAGGTCCGGAGGGAAGAAGGTTGGTGTAAGTCAGCCAGTGGTGACGGCGATTGATTGTAACGTAGGTGTCGCTAGTGTCGCTAAAAAGAAGAAGATATTCTTCTTTCGAGAGCTGGTAGCGTAATGTTCGGTGAATACTCTCCTGCATGTGCAGAAGCTTAAACTGCAATTCAATAAACTTGTCCTTCCCCACCCGCTAATTCCGATAATATTGCAACTCAGCTCAATTTCTTCCACACAACTACTGCATACCTTTATCTGTCCAAAAGTTAACTTAATTTCTTTAACCATACTCAAAAGCCCGAGCAGTATCTATCCTATTCGTTGCCTGAACTTCTAATAGTTTTATACTTACTCCATATCTCGGCAAAGGATCATTGCAAACATTCTCAGACAGTGAGGACACTCGAAGAAACAATTTGGCGAATTAAAAAGTTCCAACCAAAGAGCGCGCAAAAGGATTACGGGACAAACAAACAACGGACGGCATTTACGAGTAGACCGAAAGTTTTACAGGGATGCATATAGAGCAATCCAATGTGGTGGAATAAAGTAAATACTTCTGGTCGTCGTCTACTGATATCTGTATGCCGTAGAGCAGATAAGGATACAGTGAGTGCAAAGGCGAAATTGAATAAATCGAATCGAATTGCAGTCGTTTGCGACAAATTAGAAATCTATAGAAAGAAATACACAGTAAAAACTTAGGCTATGTTTTTTAATCAGCTAACCTACACTATACGGGATAACTTTCATACAAACGCTAACCTGTTACTTTAATCAGGTTAGAAATTATATTGCTATCCAGTTTTAATGAGCTTTCCAAAACTCGCCTAAATGTATGCAATCCCAATTGTTTTCTAGTACGTTTTCCAATGACTAGCTGAAATTATATTTTAAACAAGCTGGCCCGGCGAACTTCGTATCACCTCAACTTTTAAATGTTACCAATGTGTGAGTGCGGCAAAAGTACTGAACTCCGCGAATGTGTTGAGGAGATACAGGCAAGAAAAATGAGCCAAAATATGGCCATCGAACGGCAGGATCTTGAACATATTGTTAATACTTACACAAAATCTCACGGCTAAATTAGCTGCTTTTCGAGAGTTATAGAGCTTTTAAAAAAGGTCTAAAATAGAAAATAGTCTAATTTATTTTTTAGTCTAGCACCGAATTTCCCAATCAAATTCTAATGTGTTATGTATATCATTGCAATGGAAATTTTATGTAGTCTTTTTGTCCTCATATCATTTTTCTGTATCTTTTGCCATTTTTTAAATAATCCTAAAAAAAAACGAAAAACTACCCCCCTTTCCCCCTTTTTATAAGGTTGCGGACCCCCATTCGCTTGGGAGTTTTTTTTCCCATAATCCGGGGGCCATTACCAACCATCCTGCAAAAAAGATTCTAATGTAGGATTTTTGCCGACCAAGTATCCTAACTTTCTAAGACTAACAAAAGCATCAGAAAATGAGCTGCCTTGTTGATTTTTCTCGGTCGATTTTCCAGATGTGTCTCCTACTGAGGATACCACTTGGTCAGATGTTTATTTGGAAAATACACAAAAATCCGCTAATCTGCAAAAAGGAGGTGGAAAATCATTTTGGCATTGACGATTTTTTAGGGTTTTTTAGAATTTTTTTTTTTTTTCAAAAAACCCTTATGAAATCGATCTTGTCTGTCCGTCCGTCTGTCCGTCTGTTTGTCTGTCCGTCCGTCTGTTCACTAAATAAGTCGCGAACGGCTCAACCGATTGTCATGAAATTTGGTAGGAATGTGTAGAATGGTCTGTAGAATGTGTAGAATGGTCTTTGGCACATATACCTTAGAAGTTGGTAGGAAGAAGATAACAGGGTGTCCCAAACGTTTGAAAAAAGTAGCTTTTTTTAGTTTTTATCGGAGGTTGACGTATGGGTATTTAAATCAAAGATCTAAACAAGCACATCAATAAAAAAAAGGCCTGTAGATTTGCCTTGGAGTACCTACTTTTATACAAACTGGGTAAATAGTAAATCTATTTTTGGATTGGTCTAATTAAGGGGGCGTTTATTTAGACCAATCCAAAAATAGATTTACAGGAAGCATTCCATTAATGCTGTGCACAATTCTTATCTATTGCTTGTAAAATATATGTACAAAAAATATTCACTATGCATCAAAATTCTAAAAAAACCCTCGTATTGCGGGCGCAGCCCTCTGTACGCCGGTATTTTTGATATATATTCCGGGAATATTGGCGATGGATCATGGAATTAGTCATATTTTCTGAAACACGGTAATCCGATCAAGAAATATAGGCAAACGTGTGGACAAATTACTGCCTTCATATCTTTCCAGATGTTTCGCTAGCAATAGCAGCATAGCTATTTGGGTTGGTTATAAATTCGGGAAAAGGAATAACAGAAATGTTAACATTTATTCAAGAGATACGTCGTACTCGTATATAGGCAAAAGTTGTACATCAAGTAATTTTGTATTGGCAAATTTTGTAAATTTTTCGTTAGAAATTCTGGTCATCAATTAGATGGAAGCCGTGTAGGGAAATAGGGAGAAGAATGTAAGAAAGAGTTTTCATCATAATCTTGCTTACTGTAAATTTTCTACATGTTGAAATCCAAGAATTCGGTCAGTTGATGTTGGAGATCAATTTGGTGGGGCAAATTTCCTAAACTGTACTCATTGTGAACTTTTCACATGCTTGAATGCTTGTTTCGCTATTTAGGGTGTCGTTTCGCCCTACCTTCAGATGTAACTACACGCCAGGGTGGTGCAAAATCACTAAGGTCATCAAATTTGTTTGTGAAAAGCATAAGAAAATGAGGAAATGAGCAAACTCTTTTAGTATTTTTCTCCTGCCTATTTTTCTGATTCGGCGGTAGCAATTCTTTTATCGTGAAAGTAAGTCATTTAGTGGCAATAGATATGGCAAAACCAATTCAGTTATTGCAAGTGGGAGTTTTTCAGTTGCATGTAGAAACTTACTTAAATAGACAATTCTATACCTTCAAGCAATATTGCTTCAATAGTAGACTACTGGCCAATTTTTCAAATTGTGAAGAGTTGTTCGCGTAAAAGAAAAAAACAGTACAAAATAATTATTCATCTTCTTCTTCTTCTTCTTCCTTGCCTCGTTCTTTATACCGCTCCATGGTTCCGCGTTGCTCGACCTGCGGTGTAGGTTAATTATTCATCCATCATCCTGAAATCTAATTCGATAAAGAAGGAGATGAAATGCATATATAGGCAACTGGACTGTGAATTCCAAACTTCCAGCGGTTTATAAGCTATCCTGCTGATCCTGGTCGTCAATTTGGGGGGAGGGGATGGAATTTACTGAAGTCGGAAAATCCGTTCATGATATAGACGAAAGCTACATAAATAATTTTTGTATTGGCGAATTTTGCAGAATTTTTGGCAGGTGTTCCACGTACTTTGTCGTAGTTGATAGGAGGAGTACAGGGTGGCATTTACAAATTTTCGCTTATCAATTCGGGTGAAATAGGCTGAATAATGTAAGAAGAAATTGCCTTCAAAATTTCGCTTCAACTTATTCCGATGAATAGGGCAGAGTGAGCAATACGGTGGGGCGAATTAACTGAAATCCTCTAATCCGTCTAGGTGATTTTCGAGACTAAATTCATCTCAAAATTCAGTTTCGAACTTTTGCTGGGTTTAGTACAAATTAACTGAAATAATAGGATAAGGCAAAATGTTTCTTTAGCTTTCGAGCCTTTCCAAGCGAAAGCAAAATTTGCTGAAATATGCAAAAGCTGAGGAAATTGAACCGCTTTCACATTATTATCGATCGATTTTTGAATGTTTCAGAAGCTGTTCGGTTGGTGCTTATGGAAGAGAGGGGGCACGGGAGAGATAATTTAGCGGAAGAACGGTCATTTGATAAACATACATATAGCCAAACAAATGAAGAATATAAACAATTCACAATTTTTCTCGGGTTGCAGATGTCTATATAGGTATTCTGCTATTGAGGATGGAAAATCATTCACTGCTGATGAGAGCGGTGATTAATCAGGCGAGGGACAGAATAGAACAAAATCCGCTAATCTGCTCAAAATTATGGTCTTCATAAATTAACACGTTGCAAATTTTTCGCATGTTGCAACTTTTGACAGTTTGAGGTGGAAACCAAGGAGGGTCCAACTTACTAAAATTACATAGAATTGTGAGGGCTACTGTGGGGAAGACCTGTCTTGATTAACTCTGTCGTTCAAGTGTCAATCCATTCAAAGAAATTTATTGAAATCCGCAAATATTTGACGACAGTTATTCAATTTTCAGAAAAATTTGTTTTCATAATTTTGCCTTTTGTGAATTTTATTCGTGTTTCAATAGCAGTTATTCTCTTACTGGATGGACCTTATCTTACTGAAATCCACTAAGCTATTCCGACGATAGAGACAAAGGTATGAGAATGAAGCATTTTCACAATTTTAGTAATTGTAATTTTTACTACGTTTCAATGGATATGTATTGTAGTATAGGTGACCATATACTCTTCACTGAGTAGAGACGAATGATTTAGAGTAAGCTTACAGAAATTCTGTAATTCGTTTAAAAAATATTGGAAAAGCTTGTGAAACACAATTAACAAAATAAAACAAACAAAACACCAGTATAACTATATGGATAGGTATCCGGTGAGGCAAATTTTCTTAAATCACCTTATTACCTAAAAATAAAGCCGAAAATTGGCTCTTTTAACATTTTTTTTTGGAAGTGGCAATACGAAATTTCGGTCGCTGTAGCAACGTTGCAGAAGTCATTTAGAATTTTTTCGCAAGTTAGATAGAGACCAAGCCGTTGGTCTAAAACGTTGCAAATGACGGCCAAAGGACACACAAAAGCTGCTTTTTAAACTTTTCTTATAGGACATTTTATTATTGTTTTTTTTTTTTTTTTTTTAGAAGAGAACAATGCGGAATAGCAAATTAACCTGCATCGGCTTATCCTTTCAGGACATAAATGCAAGTTTTGTGAAAAAGTATGCTTCTTTCTTTCTTTCTCATTTTGAATTTGTTTGAGTTTCAATTTCATTCAAATATTCAGGATGAGGATTAAATCAGCAGGGCAATATTCCAAAATTACGTCCAGACATTCAAGTAATATAACCCAAAATATAAAAAAAAACTCATTGTGAATTGTTGCTCATTGTGAATGTTCGGCTTATTTCAATGGGTAGGGCAAATCCAGTGGAATTAATTTACTGAAATCCAGCAACTCATTTATGAACTGTACGAAAAGGAACTGTTCTTATAATTTGATCATTGTGAATACATATTTTGCGTGTTTCAATAATTACTCTGCTATTGTACGATAGATAGATAAGGTACGATAGACAGATCAGTGGCGTGCGGTGAATATTTATGTATGGGAAGCGCCTTATATACTGCAGGTAAAGAAATACAGAATACATTTATGTCGTCGACGAATCAACTTTTAGAACATTGAAGTTTTCAAATTACAAAATCATGTAACCTTAAGAATATCATATCATATCATATCATATCATTAATACATATATAATGATTGTTTTTTTACCATTAGATTGCTAACGTTTGGGAGAATACAGCATTTCATATTCAAAGTGAGCCACTCTTCAAGTATAAGCTCATCTTCCAAAATAAATATTTCCTTCAAAAATGTTAGGAAATACTCATTTTTAGATTGTTACCGAAAGAGAAAATGGTTACCGTCTAAAAATGAGCTACTCCCAAAATTATTAAAGGTAATATGTAGGTTTAAAGAAGTGGTAATACTTCAGGGGTGGCTCCCTTTCATTGCGTGTCGTTGAATATGCGGTAAATATCAGCATATTTATTAAACTTTTTGTTTTTGAAAAAAACTATTGACTATTAATAGAAAAACTTGGGATTTTAAATAAACGAGAAACTTAACTGTAATAAATGAAGAAGAAACGCTGACTCGAAGTAACACAACCCCAGAAGGGGTTACGCTGTGCAGAAAAGATGATTAATTTGTATGCATCCTCAACAACACGATTGAATTTGTAATTTAATGGTTTGAAGGTTCCAAAAATTAATTATCATACAATGGTAAAGTATGTATTTATCCAAATAAATAAATTCATTTGTAATGCAATTCTATGCGTCTATTTGCTTTTCCAAATTCATCAATTACTTGATCATAGAATTGGGGATTTTCACCTAAACTTCTTATATACTCTTTTTCTATTGAAATTATTGCCAAATTCGACAATCTCTCTTCTCCGGTAGAATTTCGCACATACGTTTTTATCCGCTTCAGTGCAGAAAAACTTCGCTCTACTGAAGCGCTTGTTGCAGGTATCGTTACAACCAACTGACATAACTTATGCACTTCATTATAGGATTCAAATAGACCTGTCTCCTTTAAAAATCGCATCATCTTCAATGGTGTCTCCTCATCGCAAACTTCAGAAGAATCATACAAAGCACAAAGTTGGGACTGTAAAGCGTCCAAATCGAACAAATTTCCATAATTAAGTTTAAGGGAATCGAGTGCTTCTTTGGGAAATAAAGAGTTTTTATATTTATCAAAATTACACAATTCCACGAATTTTAATTCAGTAAAATTTTCAAATCTTTCCGTGATATGGTGCGTAATATTATCTAAAATAGCAAAAAATAACCTTCGGTATGAAGCCTCTATGTCGCCAACATTCTCCACTCTCATTCGTTTTCTTTGAGGTTGTAGATTTAAGATATTTGATTTTTGCCAAAAATGTTCAAACCTATTTCTTTTCTCCTGTAGCCTTTTTTTAAAATCATTGATATGTTGCATGCATATCCCAATATCATTGCCTTTCGTTTGCAAGACGTCGAATAAAACATCGGTATGCGGAAAAATTTCAGAGAAGACTGTTAGCAAAAAATTAAAGTTGAAATCGTTTTCAAGCAAGTCTAAATATCCTCTTGATGAATTGACGCTGTCGGGATCCCAGTCTTCCTTCTTGTCTATTATGTCATTAAACATAGAAATAAGAGCGTCGCGATATTGAAACACGGTCTGGACGAGGCGGCCATTGTAATTCCAGCGTGTAGGAGCAACTTTTGGGAATCTTTTGCGGACTTGAATATCTAGAGCGTTCGTTCTCTTCGATGATTTGGAGAAAAAGGATGCGAGACCATTTAAAGTAGAAAAGAAAATTTTACATTCTTTAATCAATCCAACGCCCTGGGACAAAACTAGGTTTAGCCTATGAGCAAAGCAATGGATGAATATTGCATTTTCATACTTTTGCTTTACTTTTGCTTGAAGCCCCCCCAAGTGACCTGCCATAACAGCTGCGCCGTCGTAGCTTTGTCCAACCAGTTTTGAACCACAGTTAAGCTCTTCAATTGTATCGCAAACAATTTTGTGCATAGCCTCAGCTGTACGATCGGAAGAAATATTAAGAAATCTTAAAAACCTTTCTTGCACGATTGAACTTGCATTGACGTAGCGCACAACAATAGCCAACTGACTGAGATTTGTTACGTCAGTACTTTCATCCAGTATAATGGAAATGAATGAACTGTTCTTTATTTCACATTTAATGCTATGAATTACAACATGGGCTATTGATTTGATTAAATCATTTTGTATTCTATTGGACGTCCCTTGGAATACACTTGAACTTTCTAAGTGATGCTTTAAAAGTTCATCGTATTTGGCGATTAAATCAACTAAGTCAACATAATTTCCCCGGTTCGCTGAATCCCTATTTTCGCTGTGCCCTCGAAAGCTTAGCTCATTTTCTCCAAGGAAACAAGTTATATCAATTAGCCGTTTTAATATGTCCCGATTTTTTTTCACAAGTTCATTGTGATTCTTATGTCCAAGCCTTAGCTGATTATTACACCCAGCAAAAAACGTGTATTAAAACCAATGAAGTTTTTACTTTACTTCTAGTAAACAGAAAATTTCTTTAAACGTATGAAGTTTGAATATAATTAATTAAAAATGCCATTGGATCAAATACACTTTCATAGAATTTAAAATATCAGTAGTAATAGAATTAAAGCAAGCCGACATACAACTAATGCAACAAATTACTTAGAATCTAGTAAATCAACTTCATGGGAACTATGACTTTTTTGCATAGCCTCTATGTATAAACATTTTAGTTTTGTATTGCACCGCGTATCAAGTAGTTACGATTTTAGAAACGTTGACAACATTCCACATCTAGTCTCATGGCAATGTGAACGGACTGGCACGCAGGCGGACCGGGTTCGAATCCAAGTTTCGGCAGGTTTTTTATGAATAAAAAAAATATAAAAATTTGAAATAAAAATAAATAGAAAAAAAAATAAAAATAAAAAAAAAATAAAAAAAAAGAATTAAAAAAAAATAAAAAAAAAATAAAAAATATTCTTTTCTATTTTTTTTTTAATAAAATCCAATGAAATTTTTACATAGAATCGATGAACAATCTCATTGTTATAATCGAATTTTCACTTCATATTTTCAATGATATTTCTATCATTGTCCCAAAAAGGCTATTTCATAGGCTCCAAATCATAGCCGAAATTTCATAGGTTCTATGTAATTTTTCTTTAATAAAAGTAATTTTTTTTCTGGGTGTATCAATGCTGTGCTCAATACGGGTTTTTCCAAATGTTTTCTCTTTTATTACGGCTGTTAAATGACCCTTACTATTGGCATGTCTCTTAACATTTTTGTGCAAATTGTTTAAATCAGCAAACCCACCAGAGTTCCATGGAGTCTTGTCACTGTTATTAAACAGCAAGCATGGCCAACAGAATAACTTACCTCTAAATGCGCAGCCAGTCAACCAGTTGATTTTATTATAAAATTCCATTTTAAAATGTCTGGTAAAATTTTTTTTTTGATTGGGAAACTTTAGTCTCCAATTGTATGGCAGGCATGTTCCTACCTGCTTTTATAATTTCCACTTTCCATGGAAAAGTAAATTTAGAAAAACCACCTTCCAAAATTTCACACACAATGCAAATGCACTGCTCCATTTTTTCCAAACAGCAGAATTCTAGAAAAACTCAAAACAAACCGAACAAATTAAAACGAAAACCGGAAGTCTAATTTTCTATTTCTCTGCACAACACTATGTGACACGCAAAAATTTGAACAATCCCGAACCAAAACAAAACACAGAAACGCACACACCGGAACTCTCGAAAATCAACAAAACTTTCCTGTATCACGAAATTTTCTCAACGAACACACAACAATCTATATCGAAAATGACGTTTACGTTTTCTTTCATAAAAATATTTGGAGCAACAATGTTGCTAAATGTATCGAATTCCCCATCATCAAAAAGAAGAGCAGAGTGTATTTTACTTTGCAAAACTTGAAACTCACTCCCTCTACCTACGAGCAACATGATGCACCAATTTGAAGCAAAGCACTTTATGCGCATGTTCGTTGCGCTTCCCGGCAATCCAAGCTTGCATGCCAAAACTGTCACGACGAAAAACGAAAATTCAACAGCCGAACAGTTTTCAATGGATAGCAGAAACGACGAAGTTTGGCGCTTCTTCGTGAAGCGGCACATGTTGACGAGTACTTGGTTGATGTTTACGTTAGATCTTAAGTTAACCCTAGAATATTTTTTTTTCGTTTACGTTGACATGTTATAAAATTGACCCTAGAATAGTTATAAGTTTTTGCTAAAAAATATGATTTTTGTTGAATTTTTTATTAAATTGTGCTTTGTGTTTTTAAATATATTAGCAAATGAAAGATAGGGAACGAAAGATAGGGAAGCACTGCTTCCATCGCTTCTCAGGACCGCACGCCACTGAGACAGATAGATACTTCCGCTCATTGTGAATTTCTCATATGCATCGATAGTTGTTCCTTCAATTGGGCTAAACACCAATCCTGTGGAGAAAATTTACTGGAATCCGCTGATACAATCAAGAAATATAGGCAGAAAAAGCCAAAAAAGAAACATATTGTAAATTTTGGCTCATTGTGAATTTTTTGAATGTTTCAATAGTTATTATGTTATTCCGGCCCGAGCCAAATCCAACGAATCAAAAATCATGAAAAGCGGTTCAGCCGTTCTCGAGTTATAAATGGTGTAACTAACACGACTTTCTTTTATATAGATTGAAAAGTTCTAAGGTATAGTTTACATGCAACACACTATACCTTAGAACTTTTCAATTTAAAATTTAATTTTTGGAAAACGTACTTAAGAACAATTGGGATTGCATACATTTAGGCTCATTAAAACTGGATAGCAATATAATTTTAAACCTGAATAAAGTCACAGGTTAGCGTTTGTATGAAAATTACCCCGTATAGTATAGGTTAGCTGATTAAAAAACACGGCCAATGAAGCGAATTGAGTTTAATTTAACAAAAATACCCACTTTTCTTGATGCGCCTGAAAATTCACAGCGTTTACGCTAGGTCGCCGTTTTCAGTTTTTTACCTACGGCTGCAACTTCTGAATGCAGACAGCTAGGACTAAAAACTAAAAAAAAAAATTCTGAGCAAAAAAGACCCTATCATATAAATTCGGGCATTGAGGTGAGGACAGATCAGCAATTTTTTATATCGTCTACTAGGTAAGTAAAACCAAGTCCTGGTCGGACTGAAACGTGATTTCCTTCATTGGATTGGAATAGAATAACTTTTATTCAGCACAATATTTTCTAATCCTCTCCTCGTTATTTAGTCGGCTACTACGATACGCCATTGGGAACAGCTGTGATACCTGGAGCATTAAATTTAAATGATAGAATTATTACCATAATTTAAAAAACATTCATTATCGATATCAACACGAGTCCTTTATTGAAAACTATCCGTACCTTTCACTCCCTCAACTGGGACTTCCGACATCCATGCTCTTCGCAAAAGTTTGAAAACTCATTAAACCCAACATCGATGTAACTTCATGACATGATAACTTTTCACCGAAATATTCGTATAACAGTATAAAATTTAAAATCGAAATAAATTACTTGCCCAACATGACCTCACATCCACAGTATACGAGAGGATCTCTCGACAGACCTACGAAAATAGAGTCGACTTTAACTTTTACTCCCCGACACAACAATGTCCCGAGAGAAGTCCTTTCGCATCGTCTATCTTGTATGACGACGATGATGTCTATCACTCTCTATGGTTGGTATGGTCCCATTTGTGCAAGTGTATCTTCGATACGATATCTTCTAACCCCAAATAACACTTGACAGGAACGAAACGCGGACTACGTCGAGGACGAAAGAAAAAAAAAGTCACGAAAATGTTATGAGGCATAATTTTATGGAAAGGAAAATTATAACAACGTTGTGTAAAGTGCCGATGAAAATTGTCGCTTTTCCCAACAGACATAAATATATAGACGTGTAACGAAAGAAAATTGTGTAAACTTCATGCGCCCATATACATTCAATGTAAATTCGAAAATGGCTCCCAGGGTGATTGCAAGGACTTTTGTTCCGTTAAGTTATCATTCATTCTCCAAGGCTATGGAATCTTGTAAAATTTTCTGGGCTTTTGTCTAGTCGATGACACAGTTGTTGTGGTTAGAAGGTGAGCGAGGTTTTCTCCTTCAGTGTGGAATCCTTCAAGGGACGATTTTACGGAGTGTATGAATGGGTGTGTGGTTGAAAAGGTTCTATCGAATTAAATTAACCAGAAACCGAAAAGTATACTTAGTCTCCGGCGAGTAATCAAAGTGAGCGAAAGTTATGTTCATCGTTTTGAGGTATGTGAAGACACGATCCTTGTAGACCGAGCAGGGATGCCAAAGAAAAATATTTTAAGAGGTAATTTTGGGTGAATTCTCCAGTCCAAGTCTCGCATGGGCGTTGAACAAAAATTATTATGAATAGTAATGATGGTGGATAATTTTTTTGAGGACACTTGGGATAAGTAAGCCTTATTTTGCCTAATAACTCATTAGTAGCTTATGATTTCAGGACAAAGAAGAGATTTAAAGACCCTTAATGAATGAGTTATAAATAAAACTATTAGTTGTTTCTATTTATTCTTTATTCATCCTAAAGGGTCGGACCTATAGTCCGATTGGTACCTTAAGACTGAAAAACTATTTTACAAACTATGGTCTTAAATACTATGTCTTATCAATAATGGGTTTCTAGGAAAATCACAAAACAGTTTTTCCTATGACCCATGACCTTATCTATCTATTATTTGTTTACATTATACAATGAACTAACTTTAATCACTATCGTTGCCTGATGATAACGACGAAATATCTTGGCTGGACTAATGATCATTTAATATCATTATCGTTGCTGTAGATAGTAACGAATGACTATTAACGTTGTCCATTTCGTATGGGATGACTAATGCATTAAGCTTTTAATAAAATTTAAATTAATTTTTATTTATTATAACGAACTTAGTATCGCCTACCTTACTATGCATTTTGTGTTCTGTGGGACTTTCATATAGTCCAAGGTTTTTTCTTCTTTGTTTTAAAATCAAGACTGGAGTCCCTCTTCATCGACTTTTGGAACCGCCATTTTCGGAAATTTTCATATGAAAACACAAAAGTGCGATTTTCTGGCCTTTAGAAGCTTTCTACGGGATGGATGGATGGATACGGCGCTATGATGGGTTGGGCTGGTTGCGCCCAATACTGCAGCCTATTGGCATATTGTATTTTCCATCTAAGCGAAAAACTTTCAGGTTATTAGCTCTGTCCTTCGTAAAATGCTTGGAAGAAAGATAACCAGGTTCACTTTGGGTGCACCTATTCTGGTAGCTTGAGCCCCATCGAAATTTCGTCTCCAGCTCATAAGAGGGGGGCATTCGAAAATAACGTGCGAGGTTAATTCCTCATTTTCATTGCAGAGGCGGCATAATGGGTCTTGTGTGTAGATCCCTATTTTATGCAGATGTTTCCGTAGGGTACAATGACCGGTTATAAGGCTTGTCACTGCCCTTAGGTTCGTTTTGGTAAGACTGAGGACTTCGGTTCAGCTGGTATGCGAGTTAGATCCCATCATACGCTTACTGTGCCTGATCCCTTCAGCGAGTCTCCATCGATCTTGGAATTTATCCTCGGTGCATCGTCTAGCAACGGTTCTGGCAGTAGATTTATTGATTCCGATTGCAGGTTCGGGACCAGTGAAGGATAGTTCGGAACTCTCTCTTGCAAGGGCATCCGCTTTCTCATTTCCTTCGATCCCCTTATGTCTTTTCACCCATTTCAGAGCAACGTTGTTTCGAGTAGCTAGGTTTTTGAGGTTCTGTTGGCATTCCCAAACCAATAGCCTTTATGACAGCTTGAGTGTCGGAGAGAATATAAATAGTCTGGGTTGTATATCTCTTTCGAGTACACTCCCCTGCTGCAAGTTTTATGGCTCTGTCTGGAAAACAGTTGTGTATTGGCCTAGGGGTTTGGAGATACTATAGTTGTTGGTTTTAGTATAAGCTCCTGCCCCTGTTGCTACGTCTCTCTTTGACCCATCCGTGTACCACACTAAATGTTTTGATAGATGGTTGTCGTTCCCTTTACTCCAGTCTTCCCTAACCGTTGAGGTTTGGATGTTGGAGTCGAATGTGTACATGGCCGGGGTATAGTCGCTGCCCATATCTAAGATTGGGTTTGCAATGATTTCTCAAAGTCTTCTCTAGTCTATACGCTACGATTCTTGCCTCTTCTGCGATTGTGAAGTGCAGTGGTGGTCTCTGTACTGATTCCAACTTGGCTACTGCTGTTTTTTGCTTGATTTTAGTCCACCAGAAAATCGAGCCATAGGTCAGACGGGGTTTGACCACGGCTTTGTAGATCCTAGTAGTCTATCCTTCGTGGTTGTTACCCTCCTCCCTTTTTCCCTATTTCTCTTTTAGTTGCAAATAGGTCTGTTTGCCTTTTGTAACTGCTTGTTCCACGTGAGTTTGTTATCAAGCGTGACTCCCAGATATTTTACCTTCGTGGTAAACTGCAATTTTTGGTTGAATAAGGTTGGACCACTGAGCCCTTCCAAGTAGTGTTTGCAACTGAAGGCTATTAGCGTTGTTTTGGTGGGATTGACCGATAGGCCTACCCTCCTGCACCAATCCATGAGTTCAGAAAGAACCCCTGGAAATTTTCCCCCTATCATGATGTTGATGTCGTCGGCATATCCTTGGGTATAGAAGCCAGTGTTTTTTAGCTGGACCAGCTACAAGGTTCCACATGAGGGGTGATAGGATACCTCCCTGTGGGCATCCTGTATACATGGTGTCACCGAATAAATTTGCATGTACTTGTCGTCCTTGAAGCATTGATTTTATCCACCGACAAAGGGTGTTTAGGACTCCATGACTCAATGCTCCGTGTACAAGAGATTCGGATGAAGTGTTGTCGAAGTCCGCCTCTATATCTAGGAAGGCCGCGAGACCTTTTTTTTTTATTTCTAGTGTGGTCCCAATCTTCCCAACTAAATGGTGTAATACTGATTCACACGATTTCCCTGTCTGATAAGCATGTTGGTTTGGATGCAAAGGGAAAAGCGACAGGCACCTGTCCCTGATATGTTTATCGACGAGCTTTTCCAGTGACTTGAGCAGGAACGAGGTTAGACTTATTGGTCTATACGATTTCGCTACGGCTTGGTCGCGCCCCGGCTTTGCCTGAAATGTTTTTGCCAGCTTCGAAGTGATTGAAATATATCCTAAGGCTATACTGGCTGTAAAAAGTCTTAGTAAAAGGGGAGCTAGAGTCGTATGACCCTGCTGAAGCCGGGCTAGGTGGATACTGTCTCGCCCTGGTGATTTATAAGGTTCGAAACTTTGCCTTTGTTCAGCCAAGGTTCTTGGATGAGGACTATATCCAAACCCTCGGCTGCGATGAGATGGCTTAGTGCTGCAGTTGCGGCTTCACTGTGCTGAAGGTTGATCTGAATCACCTTCAGCATCAAGAGGCCGCTTAGATATCGTCTTGAAGGTTATCTGGCTTAGACCAAAGTTACCTATGTGGTCTCTGGCCTCCAGCGTCTTCCAGCTGTTTCGCCGATCCTGGCAACCAGATTTAAACCGGTTTTGTCTTTTGTGGATGCAACGACGTTCCACTCCTCGGTGTTTAGCCCCTTAGTTATGCGTCTTTAGGAGTTCTAAAATCTGCTTCGGATCCTCGTGCTATCTATGTCTGGATTCGGAATCCGAACCCTAATTTTACTGGTCTTTAGAACCATAGCCATTTTGAAGGAGCAGAGAGCTTTCTTGAACGTGCCCCCTTATACTAGTCCTGATGGTCCGGGTTTTGTCCACGGAGTTTCTCTGTTCCCGGTGTTCGGCCGCCGTTTTTTCTCTACTTCTTCAGCGGGAGATTGAGATATGGACCTTGTTATTTGGGGGTCGGCGGGAGTTGTTGCTCGCGGGCAGGTGTTGGGATTTGACGTGGGTCCGCTTTTGTCGCGGCCTGATGGGTTCACCCCTTTCCTTCGCCTTTTCGATCGCGATGTTTTGTCGCTGAGCTTTGGAAAGCGTCGGCTTTTTGTTTTGAAGGGTTAGTTGGCTCATTTTTGTTGACATCCCCCTTCGGACCTCGCGGGTCTTGTGCAGAAAGGACTTCCCTGAAAGGGTGTTGTCGAGGGTCGGGACATACTTCCCTCATTTTTCGCTGCTTGGCTTATGGATGAACCCTTTCCTTCAGCTTGGGTGGGTTGGTTTTGTTCTACCCCTTTAGTGTGTTCTATTGTTTGTGTGTTTTTCTGTGTTTTGTGTTGTTGGTTTCCATATTCGTCGCACGAGTATGGCGGTAATGAAAGGTACACGTGCTCAGTGACCTATATCAAACACGCAAGGCTAGTTATTCAAAGGGGCGCCCGATACCCCAGAAGCTCCGTTTGTTACACCATTTGTCCCAGATGCCATTCACCCACCATGACGGGTCGCATTAAACACTAGGTTTGGAATTTGGAAGATGTAGTCCGCTGTGTGTTGAGTCATGTTCTGTCATTTGTAAATATTTTGTCCTGGTGTTATCCTGTGGTCTGTCAGTATGCAGCGTTAAGCCCCCGCACCACGCCAAACGCGGGGTGACATCCTGTAACCGATAGATTTAATGGTCAAGTGTATTCTTTCGTGGAGTCTTCTTAGTGAAGACAATGAAGTATGTAAAAGAATATGTCATTGTGAATTGTTACTCATTGTGAATGGTTGTTCATTGTGAATGGTTGTTCATTGTGAATTTGTGAATTTTCCGTAGTTTCCAATAGTTATTCTGTCATTCCGCTCGGAACCTAATCCAAAGATCGTGGGAATGTTACATTGTCCAAGATGTTATATTGAGTACCATTTTCGCAACAAGGTAATCAATAAATCATTTTCATATTATCGGCCATAATTTCATAAAATCGAATTAGACTCAAATATTTTGTAATTAATCTTCCATCGAATATCCTTTAGTCCTACCGAAACTTTTGCTTTAAATCCTTTCTCTTCCGACACATAACTGAAAATCGCATCCATACCAAAAATGTCATTGTAAATCGTCATTCAACATTGGTGTCGGTCGCAACGATGATGTTGCCTCAATTCGCGTCAATCACATCACGGCATTAGCCTGGACAATAATATTGGTCATACGATACTATCGTACGGAGCTGTATCCCAATAGGAGAAGGACCGACTATTTGATTTGTAGTGAACATTAAATTCTCGAAATCGCTGTTACGTTTGATATGCCGCCGCAAAGGAATCCGCCTGGACATTCAGGACATTCAACGTATCAGCATGAAAATTCGACGAAACTATTGCAGAAATTTCATTGGAAGCCGCAAGCCTCCTTTGGCCAGTCCTGATGCGATATGGTCACATCGCATATCATTCGGATTGAAAATTTTCCCGTTTATTCAAATCACACAGTTGTTATTTTTGTATCAAATGCCTTGTCGTTTAAATGGCGACGATGTTGATGGGAGCGTTTCTCTCCATCGTAAAGGACAATGTTTTGATTAAAGTTCGTCCCGAAAGATATTTTCGTACCTATATGGTTGGCCTTTAATTCGTGTGCTTGCTGATGTGGTAGTCGTGCGAATTTAAATTTTCCAGGGTGCATATAGCATTTTAGCATGGAAATTACGACACTGGCATCAACTGTAGCCGTTAACGAGCGGTTGGATTTATATGCAAATATGCATGACTGCATTTCAAAGCCTAGGCATAGGACAAACAGCGAGCAAAATACAACTAATGGGTCGTGAAAGTGTACTCGTATATACATAGGTGTACTTGAAGGATATGTATCGATCAATATTCAAATAACTGTGTGGTATGGTAGTACTTTGTTGCAAATTACGGTGGTTGAAAATCAAGTGGAGTCAAATGGTGGCTTTAAATTTTTTTATGGGTTTTAGGTGAACTTCACATTCACGTTTAGCTATGAATATTTAGGTTCAGAGATAGCAAAATGGTTTGTTTTATAGGTTCGCGTTCACCCTTATACAAATAGCACTGCTGTGAAAGAAAAATATGATTCTGACACCATAGTGGTGATTGGTGACTGGTGATTCTGATGTGGTATTATTCGTATTCTTACTTTTCATATTCTCTTCGTCTTCTGCAGAGCGTTAAGATATTTGAAATAGAATGTCTTTATCATATCTGCGGTTGGCTGCCACAGCTGGGTTTTTTCTTAAATTAGTAAGTATGAGGAGGTTTTTACACTTAAGGGCTGAATTAAGATCGAGAGTGAAATTCTTCCCGCTGCGATTTTATCAATAAAAATGCATACTGACTGTCGTGGAATATGTCACAAACGGTGGGGAATTCCATAAGCTATAACCTACAAGCCGAGTCCGGTTCCATAATTCTCCTCGGCCATTTTATGTATTATTTTTCGATTCCCCGGTCATTTGACATTTCACGATGAAATAACCGGGGAATCGGAAAAAATACATAAAATGGCCGAGAAAAATTATGGAACTGTTTTCGGATTGTAGGTTATGGAATTCCCCAGCATTCCCTACATATTCTACGACAGTAAGAATACATTTTTAAATTATCGCCAAAACGGGCGATGTGCCTACACCGCAGGTCGAGCAACGCGGAACCATGGAGCGGTATAAAGAACGAGGCAAGGAAGAAGAAGAAGAATACATTTTCATTGAAAAAATCGCAGCGGACGAAAATTTCTCTCTCGATGTCAGTACTAGGCTTTACGGCCAGATTACGTAATCTGTGTAAATTACTTATTTTGAGCTGTCAAATTTCATTTATTTTTAAACTCACCACACCGCAGATTACGTTCTGGCCAGATTAAAGGTACGTTGTGCTCGACACGACTGCATCGTCGCTCATTTCATATAAAAACTAATTTTTCTCTCATTCTAAAAACGAGTTTTTATATGAAATGAGCGGGTTGCTGTCGCTAGAGCCGACGCAGTCGTGTCGAGCACAACGTACCTTAAGTACAAGTGTGAAAACCTTCTAAGCTTTAGTTTTTAGTTTTCACAATCTCCACGTCTGCAGTGGAGCAGGAATCGATTGCAGGATTTCAGCAGCAGGTCTTCTCAACGCTAGAACAAAAGTCATGGCGTCCTCACTGTCCGACCGCACCGCAGCGGCGTCAAATTGTGTCTTAGATACATGTTCCACGCAGCGCCCGCTTTAAGGGGGAGCACGCCCGGGGCGCCAAATTTTAGGGGCGGCTTTTGGCTAGCACTCGAATAAAAAAAAATTGTTAAAAGCCGAAAAGAAAAAATCAATATCAAAATGGATTTAGTGGAAAGGAAATCGAAATAAAAAGGGGAAAAAAATGTCGAAAGACAGGAAACCAATAATTGACACTCGCAAAAATCATTTTACCTTTTTTAGAGACGGTGGAATATGTTTTTTATAGTTAGAGAAACACTTCCCAACAAAAAAAATGCGTTGAAAATATTTTTTTATTTACCAACTGTTTCATTAATTCTCTTTTGAAAGTTTTGGTTTGTCCTTGAGATACTTTGATTTGAAGAGTCTACAATTTACAGAAGTTCTGCATTAAAAAACCGAACATGCTTAGTGAAAGTCGCCCCCAATTTTACTTCCAAGAGGCAAATCGCATAAACGCTCAGCATATAAAAGCACTCATATACCCAAAGAGCAAAATTTCATTATTCGTTTTTGGAGTCGTTTTCGATAACTTCCACCCACGATTCGCATCAATTCGCCCGATGTCTTCGTGAATTTTCCGCCTAATTTGTTTCTGCCAAGATGCTAATATCGGAATTTGGTTAGGTTTTCCCAATTTGACTAGTTCTGAATTTATTCTCTAAGGATTCTCCACATTTATGAAAATAAGCCGCGGACGTTGAACCATTCGGAAATTCGTCTGTGAAGAAATCCAGCTTATTGAAATTTATCTGCTGCGAATTGTGTAATGCCGGCCCCACACTGTCCGCGGTTTGCCAAACCGTGCGAGACAAAAAATCAAAGTTGTGGACAACACACGTTTGGAAGAGACAGAGACGATGGGGGAATTTAACAAACGTTATTTGTTTTTATTTAATTCCCCCATCGTCTCTGTCCGCTGCCAGGCGTATGTTATCTACAATGTTGATCATTACCGCGCGGTTTGTGAAACCCCGCACAGTGTGGTTGCGGCATAAGAAAGTTATCAATAACCACTCCAAAATGCAAGTAGTGAAAATGAGAACAATCCTTTGGCACAACATTTTCCAGAGCAGCATTCTCGAAAATGTGTTGAATGTTTTCGGGGAAGAAATGTTTTCGCATTAATTTTCGATGTCCTACGTCGGTTTTGAAGCTGCCAGTTTCCTGTGTGGCATCTGTATATTATTTTTTTTTTTTTGGTATGATGGCGAAAATAATTAATTAATTTAATAGTGAGCTTATTTTTTTAATTATAAACAAACCCTCTACAAAGCCTTGCTGAACTTGGCTGAATCGCTCTCAAGAATCTAACTAATCAAAAACTATTAGTGAATTAATTTCCGCCAAATTTTGTACAGCTAGTCAAAGCATTGTACCATCGGTCATCCAGAAACACCGAGGTAATCCAAGTCAACCTTAGGAGCCAAAATTGTTAGGTTGACTTGTCATAAATTAAGTTTGGACAGAAAGTTGGCTAAATATGGGCAAAAATTTGTTTGTGATGTGGTCTGAAACAAAGACATGCACTAGTGAAGCTTTTGGCTGAAAGGCCAAAGTCAACGACTTCTTTCTAAAGCGAATTTCGGGACAAAACAATTTGTCGAAGGGGTTTAACATTTTTCTACACAAAGGCCGCCTTAAACCCCAAATAACCGTCAGCAAATTGTTTGTATAGAACTGAGAGAACGATTTCTAAAATACATAATTTAACCTCGAATAAGCCACCGACTTCTTGACGAATTTTAGTAAATATCTTAGACCTTAGTTCAACACCTACAAATTTTTACGCTTTTGTACTGATACATATTGTGTTTCTTCGACCTAGCCGCGGGTCGTAGAAAACTGCTAGTTGGGCCGCATGGGGCCCGCGAGTTCGATATGCCTGGCTCAGTGGATAAAGAGACTATTCTCTGAATTACAGGAGCGTTGATTCGAGTCCCACAGTAACCAGGATTTATTGTGTCAAAGCTACTCATAAATCGCTTTTACAAAAATAACGACATAAATACTATTTTCCTGGTATATTATAGAAGGGCGGCAAATTGTTCACTTGCCCGGGGCGGCGTAAGAGCTAGAGCGGGCGCTGTTCCACGACATTTTTCCATCGAGTCATTTTTTAATATTTCACTTTTTCTCGATGTTTCTCGGTCGCTATTCGACTTCTGGAACTCCTCAACTACTATTGAGCTCTGCTAGCGATGGTTGACGTTCGTTGCTTTCAATCGTTCTAAATCGTTCCTTAAATTCTGAACCTCTTCTCCCACGCCACTCTTAAACTTATGCACCTCTTCGACCACCGTCTTGATTTTCTTAGAATTTTCACAAGACATTTCGTCGATTATTTTGAGTACTTCTGTTTGCTGTTTTTCGAATTGTTGTTTGATGCTGTTCTTTAAATGGCTGAACACTTGTTCCGATTTAGCTATTCGCTCTTCCAGCTGTGCCGTTATCAACCTCTTCGATCCCGCAATTCGTTCTTTCAGTTCGGAATTTATCGATTCCTCCATCTTGGCAGATCGCTGGTTTAGTTCCTTCATCGCTCTTAGCAACTATATAGATCATCGGTCCGTGTCTTGCTCTCCACTTGCCTTAATAGGATCTTGTTCCTCCCGAAATTCCACCGCGTCGGGATCCTGGCCTTCAGCCCTCAAGTTAAGCCTAGCAAGCAACACGTCCTTGGTTTTCTGATGTCGACAGATTCCGTTTTGCCAGCTCACGTTTCAATTCGGCCGTTAGTAATTGCAACTTGTTACGCGGCATTTTGTTTTTCGACTCTCTTTTCAGTTAAAACTGTGCACAGTTCAGTTTCGAACTATCGAGAATGTTTTCGAATCTTACACTTATCCTCTTTCGAGAAGTTTCTCACGTTTACCGGATCGGTGCACAGTAGTCCGACACGAACGCGTAAGTTTTTCTGAAATTCCTTGCGGTATATTCCGTGCAGGAATTACACTATCGTGTACTCGAAAGTCCCACTTCAGGCACATTGTAATATTTCCGTCTTATTAAGTAAAAACTAGGTTTGTTCCTTATACGTATACTGAGCTTTTTTTATTGTTCGGAATTCGACCGTTTCGAAAGCAACGTACTTCCTTCTTCAGTGCTAACCTAATTGGGTGATTTTACAAATGTCCTAATTTTGTATACTGCGCAATTTCAAAAACCTAGTTAACTACCTGCTGCTTTTATGAGAGTTGAAGCACAATTCCCTTCGTTGTGATTAAGTCGAAACTTTTCATAGTGTTTTATTATGTGTAGGCTTTCCGGCGCATCTAGCAGGTAGTTTTTGTTGACTTGTGTTATTACTTCGAGATTGTTGAAACCAATTTCTTGTATTTCCTCCAGCATATATCGCGCCACCATTGACTTTATGTGTCATATTTCGTCCTTTTTCGTATTCGCAGTAATGCTCGTCGAATCTCGTTGTAACCCATCTTTGAGTTTGTCCGATGTATATCATGGCGCATTCAGGGCAGCTGATTTTGTATATTTCGCTCTTCTCATTATGATGTTGAGCCTGTCCTTGGGTGATCGTAGCCTGGTTCGTAGCTGATGGTTTCGGCAAATGTTTTCAATGTTGCGTTTTGTAGTGATGCTGCTGGAGACGGTTGAGTATATCAGTACAGTAGATCGTCGATTATCCGAACTAATGTCGACAAGGGTGGTTCGGATAAACGAAAGTTCGGTTAATCGAACTTCTATAGAAAAATTAGAAAATAGCCCAAATATGAATTTAAGCGACAAACTGAAAACATTTAAAAGACTAGAACTGAACAAAAAAAAATCTAGGAAATTTAGCGATGCAGATGAGAGATTGCTTTCTTCAAACCCTTGATTTCTCATTTAATTCGATGTCTGTCATATGAAGAAAAGCTGATTGCCTGCCTGTTCGGATAATCGACGTTCGGATAATCGACGCTCTACTGTATATGCAACTTGCTCGAATTAGGGGATTTTCCTGGTTGTGCTGATCGAATAGCGTGCTTAGTGAGATTTCCTCGGTTCTCTTGATTTTCTTCCTTAGTAGCTGGTCTATCTTGTCCTTGCTGTATCCGTTGGCCTCTGCCATGTGCTTGATGTAGTTTAGTTCCTTCCTGTGGCACTCGTCCGTTGGGGGTATTGTTATCAGCCTGTGGATCATGCCCGGAATGCTGCCATTTCGTGTGTGTGTGTGTGTGGTATCGTCCGCAGGGTGTTCATTTTCTTCCTGAAAATGTCGAATTCCAATTTCTGCTAGTTTCGGATGACTTGTATGTCTAGGAAGGCGATGCGCTGTTCATTTTCCTGTTCCATCGTGAATATTATGCCCTTATGTACCCATCATCATCATGTTATTTTATAATACTTACCTCTCAAAATAAATACTTTTCGTTCATGCACGTTGCTGCCAGAGTGCCAGCGTTGCAAGTGCTTTCAATTTGTTGGTGTCCTCTGGTTTGCTGCTCGTTTTTGTAAGACTCTACTCCAACTTCTAAGATAGCTTCCTTGACCTGAATGTTCAGGTACAGTGCCTTTACGTCAAATGAGATAAGGCAGTCGTATTCTCCTAAATCGTTAAATGCGGCAAGTTTTCCTACTAGTTCGCTGGTGCTCCAGACTAAGAATTCGCTATAATAATTCCCAATACTGCCTATCTCCTTGATTAGCCACTTTGCGAGTTTAGGTGGGCGAGTTCGTATCGGCTATTTGCGTACTTCGTAGGGAAAATGGGAATTTATGAAAATGGTTGTGGTTAGGTTTTTTGAAAATAAAACAAAAACGGTTGAAAAATAACTTAAGTATTTATTATTTTAGTATTTGGTATTGCCTCCTCTTGCTCTAATGACAGCTTTCAGTCGATTCTTCATTGATCTGATCAAGTTGTTGATGGTATATTGAGGAATACCGTTCCACTCCTCTAATAGGGCTGCCTTCAATTCTTCAGTAGACGAAGGGACTGGATTTCTGGCTCGGACAATTCTTTTGAGCTCGTCCCATAAGTGTTCAATGGGATTGATGTCTGGACTCTGTGTAGGCCATTTAAGTGTTGACATATTGGCTTCATTCAGGAACTGCCGAGTGAGACGCGATGCGTGACACCGGGCATTATCGTGCATCAAAATGAAGTTCTCGCCAATAAATTCTGCACAGAGCACAACGTAGGCACGGAGAATATCATTTACGTATCGATTAGCTATTAGCCCTCCTCCTCGGCCTCATCCGGGCATGAATACGAGCTCCGTTTTTCCCTCTAAGGAAATGCCAACCCACACCATACATGAACCGCCGCCGTATGCAACCGTTTCAGTGAAACAGCACTGTGCAAATCGCTCACCCGGACGCCTGTAGACTCTGCCTTTTCTTTCACTGCCATGCACACACATTTTCGACCCGGCACTGGACAATACTGAGCTCCATTCCGTAACGCTCCAATTCAGATGATCTCGAACAAATAAGAGGCGTGCTTGCCGGTGTTGTTCAGTCAATTTGGGGCCCATGGCAGGCAAGCCGTCTTGGAGTGATATTCGCTTCCATTAATCGTCTCCTCACTGTCCGGGCACTGACGGCTTCTCTGCGAACACGCCTCAGGTTCTGCTGCGCAGCAACATCTGTGAGGAACCGATTTCGTACCGTACTTGTAACAATGAAAAGGTCGTATCTCTCCGAGGTGGATCCAGGGCGGCCCGTTCTTGGTCTCGAATTAAACCTACTAGTAACTAGTCTCTCTTTTGTCCCGGGACTAGGCTTCTCGGCATCACTTTACTTACTATCCGTACGTAAGTGACTAATCAATCAATCGAGTGTAAACTCTAGCAGATCGTAAAGAAAACTGAAAACAAAATATATTAATAAGGAAATTTATCACAATAACTTCTTTTAAACATTAGTTTATTAGTACAATTAAAATTAACTAAGTCCTTCAAACTATTATAAAGAATAATTGACCTTGTAATTGGTTCATTAAGCCCATAGTTTACCCTATGATAAGGCTGAACAAGAAGGTTGTTCCGCCGTAAATTGTGAGGAATATTTCTGACTTGAAAGTTATTTAATATATCTTCACAAACAATATGAGAGCAAGACAGGTCTCTTATAAACATAGCGTTTAAAAATGTTCTTCTATAATCTAAGGCTTGTAAACCCAATAAGGAACAGCGAGTTTTATAATCTGGCTTGAAACGCCAGCCAATTTGATAAATGGTAAACCGTGTAAAATTGTGTTGAATTCTTTCTATACGCTCGATATGCACCTTATAGAACGGATTCCACACAATAGAACAATACTCCAGGTGCGAACGAACGAAAGCTGCATACAATATTTTTAAAGTAAAAGCATCATTAAATTCGCACGCATTACGTTTAACAAATCCTAACATACTATTCGCTTTTGAAATCATGTAATCAATGTTTTGTCGAAATGAAAGCTCATGGTCGAAAATTACACCAAGTTCTGATATTTCGGCAACCCTTTGAAGAACACTACCTGTTAAGGAGTACTCAAAGAATATCGGAGTTTTCAATTTATATATGCTAAGTACTTTACATTTACTAACATTTAAATTTAAATTATTATTAAGGCACCAAAATTGCAGCTTTTCTAAATTGGATTGCAACTTAAGGCAGTCATCAATGTTGCGTATTTTCATAGCGATTTTCATATCATCGGCATACTGCCATACACGCACGAATTTAAAATGTTGGATGATATCGTTTATGAAAACTAAAAAGAAAAGTGGTCCTAAATGGCTTCCTTGCGGAACCCCTGATGAACACTTTATAACAGAGCGAGATGTACAGCCATTTAACTTCACCAACTGAGTCCTATCCGTTAAATAGGATCTCACCCAGCTTAGAAAAATTGACTGTACTCCTAAATGTTCTAGTTTTTTAAGTAAAATATTATGATCTACTCTATCAAAAGCCTTCGAAAAATCGGTATATACCACATCAACCTGCATTCCCTGCTCAATACCATCAGCAACAAATTTAGTAAATGATACCAAATTTGTTGAAGTTGATTTTCCTTTCAGGAATCCATGTTGACATGGCGATATCAAACGGCTAATTAAAACATCTATTTTATTTTTAATAAGCATTTCAAACAACTTCGGTATTGCAGATATTTTAGCTATGGGTCTATAGTTATCAATAAGATGCTTCGGACCCTTTTTGTGAACAGGCGTTATGTATGAAACTTTCCATTCATCAAGAAAAACACCTGAAGTCAAGGACAAATTAAAAATAAAGGCTAAAGGACGACATAACGATTGCATGCAATTCTTCAAAAATATATTAGGAATGCCATCAGGTCCGGCCTGAATACTAACATCAAGATCACGCATAGCATTCAATAGGTCATCCTCAGAAATCTCAAGAGCACTCGTAAGGTCCTCCTGAGCTATCCGAGGGACCAATGTACTCTGACTTCCATTGATGTTAGCATTCATTTCTGATGAAACGGAGTCTGGCACTTTGTAAACTGAACTGAAAAATCTAGCAAATCCGTCACAAACCGATTGAACATCTTTGTAAAAATTGCCATTGAATTCTAAATTTTTTGGGATTCCCGTGTTCTTACGCTTGCTGTTTATAAAATTCCAAAATGTCTTACTGTCATTCTTTATATTATTTTCAGCTCTCGCAATATACTGTTTGTAAAGATTTTTATTCATTAATTCATACTCTCTTCTCAATCTAAAGAAATTTTCTTTATTGGCAAGAGAGGATGACTTCTTGTATAATTTATGGGCCTTATTTTTTGCCCTCTTAAGTTTGAACAATTCTTTGGTAGCCCAAGGATTTTTTTTTTATTTTGTTCTTTTTTAAAGGAACGTACTTGCGAATAGATTTATTTAAAATTGAATTAAAAATTGTATAACTTTCAATAAGATTACTATTCGATATAACTGGAGCCCAATCCATATTTAAAAATGTTGAATTTAGTTTTTCAAATTGGGCTTTTTGAAAATTTTTAGTAGGAATAACTTCGGGCTCTTCTTCAATGTAATCATAAAAAACAAACTCAAGAAGAAGAGCACTGTGATGGATTGAATTGGGCAAAATTGGTTTATCTACTTTAATTACAGAAGCATTCAAGCAAGTACTAACAAAAATTAGATCTAAAATTCTACCAATCGAATTTTTAACAAGATTCATTTGCATCAAATCCATTGCAAACAAACAATCTGTTAGAACAGATTCACACTCAAGATGTAAATCACGCGGCAGATTTTTTTTCTCGTCGTCGTTCCAGTACCAACTTATATTACCAAGATTGAAATCCCCAACAACAATCAATTTGTCTTTTTCCTCAAAAGATGCAAATAGCTTGGAGATATTATCTACATGTTTGTTATAAACATCAACTGAACTCAAAGGTGGTAAATAGCTATTAAAAATATATACTTTTTCGCTGCGAGAAACATTGATAGAAACACATATCTGTTCCACGTCCTTATGAAAAAGCTCAACTTCATGAGATGGGAATGTTGTTTTGATAGCTACCAAAACACCACCTCCTCTCTTAGTCGAAGCCTCATAATGGACGCGACGATAGACATCATAGTCTCTTATGAAAAGTTCTTCATTTGTAATGTCTGTGTGAAGTGAAGCCAAGTCTCGGTTAAGCAAATGGCAGCATAATCTTCTTGTGAAGCTGCAAGGTAAAATAGTCCAATAATATCGTATTTTCGTCAGGAAAAAAATACAGAAGTTTATTTCTCAATTTTGTTATATGTATTTTGGGGCGCTGATTCCGAATATCAACTTTGCATCCTAAAAAACGTGCCGCAACCTTTAAAAAAGGGGGGAAAGGGGGGCATTTTTTCGGTTTTTTGCGATTATTTCAAAAACGGTAAAAGATACAGAAAAATGGTCTGAGGACGAAAAAAACTACATAAAATTATCTTTGCAATGATATATAACACATTAGAGTTTAATTGCATATTTCGGCGTTTGAATAGAACATAAATTAGAATATTTTCATTTTAAAACTTTTTTAAAAGCTCCATAACTTTTCAGAGACTGTTAGTTCAGCCGTAAAATGTTGTACAAGTATTAACAGCAAGTTTAAGATAATTTTAACGTAAACGCTGAGTCACTCCGGTCAAGGACCCCCATTATCCCCCCATTTAAATTTGTCAAAACGGCATGTCCATAACTCCCCCCAAAATTGGAGCAGAGTGCTAAATTTTGGTTTGTTGCGATTGGAGGTCATAGTCACCCCACCCACCAAAAATCAGCTCATTCGGATAAAAACTAAGGGTACCTCCCATACAAAGTGACCCATGACAACTTTGTTCTACAGTTTATAAAATGAGTAGTAGGTACGTTGTACGTAGAACAAACTCTTGATGGGTCACTTTGTATGGGAGATACCCTTACTTTTTATCCGAATGAGCTGATTTTTGGTGGGTGGGGTGACTATGACCTCCAATCGCAACAAACCAAAATTTAGCACTCTGCTCCAATTTTGGGGGGAGTTATGGACATGCCGTTTTGACAAATTTAAATGGGGGGATAATGGGGGTCCTTGACCGGAGTGACTCAGCGTTTACGTTAAAATTATCTTAAACTTGCTGTTAATACTTGTACAACATTTTACGGCTGAACTAACATTCTTTGAAAAGTTATGGAGCTTTTAAAAAAGGTCTGAAATGAAAATATTCTAATTTATGTTCTATTCTAACGCCGAAATATGCAATTAAACTCTAATGTGTTACATATCATTGCAAAGATAATTTTATGTAGTTTTTTTCGTCCTCAGACTATTTTTCTGTATCTCTTACCGTTTTTGAAATAATCGCAAAAAAACGAAAAAATGCCCCCCTTTCCCCCCTTTTTTAAAGGTTGCGGCACTTTTTTAAGGGTGCAAAGTTCATAATCGGAATCAGCGCCCCATAATACATCAAGAAAGAGTGAGAAAAAAACTTCTGTATTTTTTTCACGGATTGGTACTAAATCGACACGATATTACTGAACGTCATTTGTTCTTGAACGAAGACCGCCAACATTTTGATAATAGACCGAGAAAAATGAATTCTAAATTATGTGTTCTGCTGGACACTGTTTTGGCGTTTGTCGTTTTTTGAAAATTTGAAGGGTTTTGTGTTACTAGTGGCATTCATTTAAAAAATGCGCAGTTAACATTGATAAAAAATGTACCAACAGGTAGGTAAAGTTTCAAACTTTTAAATCACACTTACGACTTTTATGGATAACTATTGTACTTTAAAAAAAACACGTACATATACGATTATAGGTTGAGTCGATACTTTTGTCCGTTAGTGTAGTTACTGATCTGACATTATTCACGGTTACAACTAGACTCTCTACTCGTCACTAGTCGACGCCCTTATATAGTAGGCCAGTCAATTACCGATTTTAGGTCGCAAAAAAATGCTCGGGTCTGGTTTTTTGGGATATTGTCAGGATAGACCAGAAGTGTACCACTAAGTTTGCAACTTCGAAAAACCTGTGCTAACCCCGTGACCCTCAAAAAACCTCAAAATTTTCGGACTTTTTTCATATTTTTGTTTGTAATTTCTAAAAGGTGCTTCCTACAATTAAGTCGTCCAGTGCACTTTTAAAGCTTGGAAAATCTTCTTTAATTTGAATGTAACTCCAGCTTTATAGGTGCAAAGGATCCCAAGATACAGCACTTTAAAAAATGTGTTTTTTTGTGAAAAAGTCCGAAATTGTATTTTAGGAGGTTTGTATGACAGCCCTATGACGTAATGTTCCGATTCCATCCATTCCTAGATATGTTTTGAGGCTTTACTGGGGACACATTTGGGTGAGGTTTGGTTAAGATTGGTCCATAAAGAAAAAAGTTTTTCTTAGAAGAACCTGATTATCAGGGGTTGGCTTGTATGACAGCCCTATGACCTAGTGTTCCGATTTCATCCGTTTCTAGATATGTTTTGAAGCTTTACTAGGAACACATTTGGGTGAAGGGTGGTTAAGATTGGTCCATAAAGAAAAAAGTTTTTCTTAGAAGAACCTAATTTCCAGAGGTTGGTTTGTATGACAGCCCTATAACGAAGTGTTCCGATTTCATCCGTTCCTAGATATTTTTTTTAGGCTTAACCAGCAACATACTTGGGTGAAGTTTAGTTAATATTGGTACATAAAGAAAAAAGTTTTTCTTAGAAGAACCTAATTTTCACGGGCAGCCCGATGACCCCATGGTCATCCATTCCCCATGGATGAATGGTCCCCATTCGTTCCGACATATATACAGCTAAGGAATTAACTTCATGTCACATGACTTTTTCTGTAAAATGCGCATTTAAGCCGATATTCAGCTCGGAACATGACTGAAATTACAATTTCAACTTTTTTTTTTAAAAACAATGTTTAAAGTGCTGTATCTTGGGATCCTTTGCGCCTACAAAGGTGGAATTACACTCAAATTAAAGAAGATTTTCTTAGCTTTACCAGTGCAGTGGACAACTTACTTGTAGGAAGCACCTTTTAGAAATTACAAACAAAAATATGAAAAAAGTACGAAAATTTTGAGGTTTTTTGAGGGTCATGGGGTTAGCACAGGTTTTTCGAAGTTGCAAACTTGGTGGTACACTTCTGGTATCTATCCTAACAATATCCCAAAAAACCAGAGTCGAGCATTTTTTTGCGACCTAACGCCTTATTTTTCGGTTTATTGACTGGCCTATAGGTCGTTTCCACTGTTTCGGAACTTCGGCGATGCACTGAACTGTAGCTAGTCGTTGTATGTCGTAGTAAATTATGCAATGTGTCCGTGATATTTCTCGTTGGCGACACTAGCGCCATCTGGTGTAAACTTAGGAAATACAATTAGTGGTTGCAGTATCCTAGACACATTACATTATTATACCCTATACCCATAAGATGGTATAGGGTATGTGGTTTTTCATGCATATTTCTTACTTAG